>CM037155.1:5734862-6962069 GCA_020921065.1 Vaccinium darrowii
TGAGAAACAAACCATTTACTATTTCTCGGGCCAAATTATACTTTATCAAGAATACAAATAACTAATTTTCTTGTAAAAGTTCTGGGTTTTGCAGAATGACTTTGCTTTTAGGTCCACCAAGCTCTGGGAAAACCACATTGCTGCTAGCTTTGGCCGGAAAACTGGATACAGATCTAAAAGTAAAACAAACTTGATACTATTCCAGTTTTCTAAGTTCCATGGACTAGATCATCTTATTTAAGTCCATTATGACTCTAGGTTTCGGGAAGAGTCACATACAACGGCCATGGAATGAACGAGTTTGTTCCACAGAAGACTTCTGCTTATGTTAGTCAATATGATCTTCATCTTGGAGAATTGACAGTGAGAGAAACATTAGCATTCTCAGCTAGATGTCAAGGGGTTGGACCTTGTTATGGTAAACTAGATTCATTGATATTCTCATAATTAGGAGTGAGGAACCATTGTAGCTCTAACTCAATGGTGGTTATATTGCTGCAAATTTGCAGAAATGTTGGCAGAACTATCAAGGAGAGAAAAGCAAGCAAGCATTAAGCCAAATTCAGATATTGATATTTACATGAAGGTAACAGCAATTTCGCCATGCTCGAAATTGTGAATTCATTTTTCACTTTGCGTTTATTGTCTTTTACTCATTATTGTTGTTATTCCTATGAGTGACAGTATTCCGTCTATAAACATTTTATCATGTTCAGGCTGCATCACTAGAAGGGCAGGAGGCCAGTGTGGTAACAGATTATTCTCTTAAGGTACCAACTTGAAATTCATTTAAGCAATCAAAAACAATTTATGAACGAGAGTCATAGGTACCTGATTTGACCTCCTCCGACGATTCTTCAAACTCCATAGGTGTTGGGTCTGGAAGTATGTGCAGATACCTTGGTGGGTGATGAAATGCTGAGAGGTATATCTGGTGGAGAGAAAAAGCGGCTTACAACAGGTAAAATGCATACGCAGCATAGCATAGCAGATTCTAGCAAAAGGAATTACAAACTTCAGGCATAAACCGTGTGAATTTTTCTTTTAGAACAGTTTTATGTTTTGGGTCAATGTTTTTTCCTTCTCTATATGTCTTATCTCGTCCAAACAAAGTAGTAAAATTTGTATACGCGAAACTAAAAAAGTTCACTGCAGACAAAAAAAAAAAAACTGCAAAAAAAAAAAGAAAAAAAAAAAAAACGAGAAGATACATACCGACATTATCTATTTGAAATATAGTAAACAAGCCAGAAACTAGCAACTTGTTAGTCCAAACAAACTCAGTTACGTACCGATAATTCCTGAATTTCATGTAGTCCGCTTCACCAAATGAGTTCTGAACTGCTAATTATTCTGAGATTCTGACACAGGGGAGATGCTGGTTGGACCAGCTAGAGCACACTTCATGGATGAGATATCAACTGGGTTGGACAGCTCTACAACTTTCAAGATTGTGAACTCAATTAAGCAGTCCATCCACATCCTTCAAGGAACTTCTGTTATCTCTCTCCTCCAGCCGGCACCAGAAACTTACAACCTGTTTGATGACATAATTCTGCTCTCTGACGCGCAAATTGTGTATCAAGGCCCCCGTGAATGCGTGCTAGAGTTCTTTGAACACATGGGATTCAGGTGTCCTGAGAGGAAAGGAGTTGCTGACTTCTTACAAGGAGTAAACTATAGCTTTGAACTTTCTGTTTGTTTTCGCGTATTTTCTAGTGTTTGGTACAAGTAAAGATAAAAGTTAATCAAAGTAGCTTTATTACCTAATATAACTTCGTATAATTCGTTGGGAACCATAGGTGACATCAAGGAAAGATCAAGAGCAGTACTGGGCGAACAAAGAAGTGCCTTACACTTTTGTTACTGTCAATGAATTTGCAGAAGCATTTCAGTCCTTCCATGTTGGCCGGAAACTGGGTGATGAGCTTTCTGTTCCATTTGACAAAGCTAAGGGCCACCCTGCCGCTTTAACAACCAATAAATATGGTGTCGGCAAGAAGGAATTACTGAAAGCTTGCATGGCCAGAGAATACTTAATCATGAAGAGAAACTCTTTCGTCTACATAGTCAAGTTGACTCAAGTGAGTGGCATGTCAAAAAGTGTGAAAATCTTTCACAAAGTTGTGCATTGCCTAAACATTTTGATTTGGCGAATTAATGGATATCTTTTTTTCAGCTTATTGTTATGGCATTGATAGCGATGACGGTATTTCTACGAACTAAGATGCCAAAGGAAACACTAGACGACGGAGGGATTTTTATGGGTGCCTTGTTCTTCACCCTCATGATGATTATGTTCAATGGGTACTCAGAGATTTCACTGACCATAATGAAACTTCCCGTCTTCTACAAGCAAAGGGACTTTCTCTTCTTTCCTGCTTGGGCATACGCTTTACCCACATGGTTCCTCAAGATCCCGGTAACATTTGTAGAAGTCGGTGCATGGGTTTTCCTAACTTATTATGTTATAGGCTTCGATCCAGATGCAGGAAGGTAATGTATAACTCAGCTGTAAACATATTTTCTTCCTTGGAAAATAAACAGATACGTAATCTAATAATGGCTGTTCTCAATGGCAGGTTTTTCAAACAATACTTGCTACTCCTATGCATTAACCAGATGGCTTCTGCACTGTTCCGATTCATTGGGGGACTAGGAAGGAACATGATCGTGGCAAACACATACGGGTCATTTGCTTTACTTGTAGTTCTTGTATTGGGTGGATTTGCCTTGTCACGAGGTATAAATAGAATGTGCAGACTGGAAAAAATTTCTTCTTTGTTATGCAACTATGATTTAATTGAGAACTAATTTGTTTCCCCTCAGTTAATGTAAAAAAATGGTGGATATGGGGTTACTGGTTGTCACCAATGATGTATGGGCAAAATGCTTTAGCAGTGAATGAATTTTTTGGCAAGAGTTGGACAAAAGTAAGCATCCATTTTCATGAATTTGGATACAGAAAATCAAAGGCAGGCATTGTGAGTACTATCATCTAATTTTGAGGAAATAATTGTTTGCAGATCCGTCCTAATTCAACAGAGACACTAGGAGTACAAGTCTTGAAGTCCCGCGGGCTTTTTCCTGAGGCATATTGGTATTGGCTCGGATTAGGAGTTACGCTCGTGTATTTTGTTGTATTCCAATTCCTTTTCTCTTTGGCTCTAGCTTATCTCAACCGTAAGTAATGAGTGGATTCATTTTGAGCGTTAAAAATATAAGTTTCAGTACTTGTAGAAAATCTAGGCATTCAATTTATCGTTATGGACTATAAAGCACAGACACCTCTCTGGAGGTCTCGTTCGATGTTAGACCCTAGTTGGACATCAACACTCCGGATACTCTCTGACTTGTGCCTGAAACTCCAATTCGAAGTGCCCTACTTTTTTAAAAAAAATAAAAAATCCACTCGGACACTCCAGGATACTCTAGGACACTCTCATAACACTCTGTGGAAATGCAAGACACAATGACATTTATGTAAGATGGGATATATGGAATACAACGATTTAGGCCCCTTTTTTTGTGTGTTTTTCATCAAGTTTCATTTTAAAATTTAATGTCACAAAAATCTACTGGTTAGTAACTAAGTCTTTTTAAAAAAACTCTACTGTTCCCAACATCTTGTGTCCTCAATTTTTCAAAATTTTACACGTCAGAGTGTCTCATGTCTGTGTCAATGTTTCTTAGCTAATAAATAGGTCAATTGGATGCAGCTTTTGGCAAGCCACAAGCGATTCTAACCGAAGAAACCTTAACTGAGAGAGTTGCTATCAAAACAGGAGAGTTAGTAGAGTTATCATCACGAGAAAATAATGCTTCTGGTGGTAAATAAGTTCTATTACTTGACTTTTAATATTTTGTGTTGAAATTCAGAGATGACATATAGAATCAAATATTGTGCAGAAGAGGGAAATGAAGAACGAAGAAGCGTGTCCAGGTCAATGTTATTAAGAGTTGCAAGCAGTACTGAAGCTGGCCAGAATAGAGAGAGAGGAATGGTTCTACCTTTCGAACCACTTTCCATCACCTTCGATGAGATCAAATATGCTGTAGATATGCCGCAGGTACTTGCCAAGACTTGTACACAATGGTAGGCCATGCAGTACTGTTTTATACCCAAGTGAGTAGAAAAAGCATTTTTACTCTCATGTCACAGTCATATCTTTTTTATTGGAGCTCACTCTGTTAGTTATTTTCAAACCAAGTTCAAAACTACGCCAGCAAGGCATCCAAAATTCTTTTAAGCCCAACCCCCAACAATAAGGATTTGTTAAAACGGTGGGATTTTAACCACTTAGCCGGTGATCACCCCTCATATAACTCTAAAGTGTTGCTTGCTTGCAGGAAATGAAAAATCAAGGCATACCTGGGGACCGGTTAGAACTTTTGAGAGGAGTAAGTGGTGCTTTTAGACCAGGAGTCCTCACAGCTCTCATGGGTGTCAGTGGTGCTGGTAAGACCACCTTGATGGATGTGTTGGCTGGTAGAAAAACGGGCGGATATATTGATGGAAGAATCACAATATCTGGATACCTAAAGAAGCAAGAAACATTTTCTCGCATAGTAGGATACTGCGAGCAAACTGATATTCACTCTCCTCATGTTACAGTATACGAGTCATTACAATATTCTGCATGGCTTCGGTTGTCCCTTGAAGTTGATTCTGCAACCAAAACGGTGACCCTTAATATTGCAATTGCAATCCCTATGTCTGAAATTTTCCATATTAAGCTTTGGCATCTTGAATTACCTTAATTCCACCCTTCCTACGGATTAGGTGACAACTTTCACAATATTACAAGTAGAAGCTCTTATTCTCATATTCTCCATTCCTTATTTTGAATAAGGAAAAGAAGTTCAATGAAATTTTGTTTCTTCAGTTGAAAAAACTCCTAATCCTTTGAGGCATGTGAGGGGTCAATAAAATTGTATGCCCTCTAGACGGGTCATAACGACTTACTACAATTTGAACTCTATACCTTGTAGTATCCATTAAAACCAGTTTCATTAAATCTAAATGACAAATTGCAGACGTTTGTTGATGAGGTCATGGAGCTTGTGGAGTTAACCCCACTAAAGGGAGCACTTGTTGGGTTGCCTGGGGTGAATGGCCTTTCAACTGAACAGCGAAAGAGGCTTACAGTCGCAGTTGAGCTTGTAGCCAATCCATCAGTAATATTCATGGATGAACCAACCTCAGGACTTGATGCTAGGGCTGCAGCAATAGTGATGAGAACAGTGAGGAACACAGTAGACACAGGACGAACTGTGGTGTGCACCATCCATCAGCCAAGCATCGACATATTTGACTCTTTTGACGAGGTAGGAAATCTTGAACAAGATTTCAAATCCAATAGTAAATTTAGTTTCTAGTTGTTTTAAGAAAGCTGATGAAACAACTGTAACACAACAGCTGCTTCTTTTGAAAAGAGGAGGAGAAGAAATATATGTCGGGCCGTTAGGCCACCATTCTGCCCATCTCATTGCATACTTTGAGGTAAAGCCGATGAATTCGTAAGATGATTAATTTCAATGTTTTCTCTAAGAAGCTAACATATTTAACTTATCTTTGGTCAAGGGAATCAATGGAGTTAGTAAAGTCAAAGATGGTTATAATCCCGCAACCTGGATGTTAGAGGTAACTTCACCTGCATCAGAAACAGCTCTCGGGATTGACTTTGCCAATGTGTTCAAGAACTCAGAAGCATACAGGTCGGGTCATGTCAAAGCCTTAAGAAAGTCTAATTTAAGCAGATAGGTCAAACATTCTGAAATTTTTGAGAGGATTGTGCATTATATATGTAACCGAGTGCATTTTGTATATATAAGTGGAAGACTATCATGTTCTAGCTACTAATAGTCTTGAATGAAATCAGGAGAAACAAAGATTTGATCAAGGAATTAAGCATTCCTGCTCCAGGATCGAAAGACCTAGACTTTCCCACTAAATACTCGCAGTCTTTCTTCATGCAATGCATGGCTTGTCTATGGAAGCAACATTGGTCATATTGGCGAAACCCTTCATACAGTGCAGTGCGATTAATGTTTACCACTTTCATAGCTCTATTGCTTGGAACGATGTTCTGGCGTCTTGGTTCTAAAATGTACGTATATCTATAAGGGCAAAATAGGTTTCTCCCCTCTCCCCTTCCTCAAATGTTAGTCCCTAACTTGAAGTTTTATCGTGAACCTTTCATGGGATTTGTAGGGAAAGTAAACAAGATCTCTTTAACGCAATGGGGTCTATGTTCGTTGCTATAATCTTTATAGGTGGACATAATATCACATCAGTGCAGCCAGTGGTCGCGATTGAGAGAACAGTCTTTTACCGTGAAAGATCAGCTGGCATGTATTCCGCTTTGCCATTTGTGTTTGGACAGGTAATTTACATGCATTTTATGTTTATTACACATGAATGTCAAACGGACAAACTACGTTTATTCATTAAATGAAAGTATTGAGAAGTAGGTGTAATTAGCTTGTAGAAAGTAACACATCTTCTCTCTTGACAAGCCCATATGATAACCTTGGGTTTAGTTTAGTACCAAACTTCTAAAAGTTTTGGCAAGTCCCATTCAATTTTTGACTCACCCTGTTCCCCATTTTTGTGCAGGTTGCGATTGAGATTCCGTACGTTTTGGTTCAAACGATTATCTATGTGGTCATAGTTTACGCGATGATTGGATTCGAGTGGACAACTGACAAGTTCTTTTGGTACCTATTCTTCATGTACTTCACCTTACTATACTTCACCTTCTATGGAATGATGTCAGTGGCTGTTACTCCCAACCACAATATTGCTGCCATAGTTTCATCTTTCTTCTATCTAGTATGGATCCTTTTCTCAGAATTTATCATTCCGAAGACAGTAAGTTCCGGTTTTTCTCATACAGTTCCTTACAGAATGATTTCATGATACGTTACTGAGAATTTTCATCATTCCTTTTTATAACAGAGAATCCCGGTGTGGTGGAGATGGTACACTTACACTTGCCCTTTCACTTGGACTATGTATGGGTTAGTTGCTTCACAGTTCGGAGACATAAACAACAGGCTTGACACTGGGGAAACCGTGACAGAATTTATTCATCGTTACTTTGGATTTGATCATCACTTTTTGGGATTTGTTGCGCTCATTGTAGTCGGATTTGCCATTCTCTTTGGGTTCATCTTTGCCTTTTCAATCAAGAGATTCAACTTCCAAAAAAGATAAAGAGGTACCAAAATTTTTATGTATATGAAGATCTCTGAACATACTTTACAACATAAAAGACGAGCACTTAATTTTTTTTGGTGAACAAGTGCTAAATGTCGGCGTCCTTGCATCATGTATATTTAGACTGTAACTTACTGTGAGAGCCCACCTTGGGCAAATTAGTCCCACACCGGTAAAATGTGGGAAATAAATCTGTATAACATATCACCACAAACTACTTATAATTCAAGGTTAACCTTCTGAGCCACGTGGTCAAGCTAAGAGACGAGACACAGTCACCCCAGCAGGTTGCAAGCTTTTGGCCACGAGGGGGTGTGAATCTCAAAGCAAACCTCCTTATCGTCGTTTGTTGTTGAGCCAAGGTCTAGCCAAACATAAAATCATAGTACGTATCTAGTAGCGATTACATGATGATGATTTGGCATTGATATTGCGCGGAGTTGTAAATAGGAGGGCATATCTCGAATGCCATGAACCTTGCTCGGTTGCTCCCATTTATTGTATCCCTTCATAATAGTCACATCTATTCTAATAAACACATCCCAATATTAATGGGTGCGATAACCATTTAGTAAAGTGACTACTTATGTGAAAATGAGTTGCACCCTTTCACATAAACCTCTCTCAACATTTTTTTTATAAAATCCCCAAACCAAAATCATTTACTATTATTTTAAAAATCTCCAACAATCGCCACTTAAACTCTCTCATTTTTCATGTTACGTCATAAACTATAAACACCGGTAATTTACTACCATAATCTATCATAACAGCAAAAGACATTTGGTAAAAAAGACAAGGGTTGTGAAACAATCCACAGAGAGAGAGGGCGCCGTGGTGGGAGAGAAATAGAACCGAAGTTTATATAAAGGCGGATGGGTACCCTTATTTGGGTCAGAAGTGGAGAACTAATTTTTTTGTTAGTCCCAAAGCACAGCATGTGGTGCTTTATTTTAGCACCACACATTTTTGTGTGGTTAATACACTAAGTCGTAGATACTACAAGAATGTGTGATAGCACAGTATCCCAGAGCACCATGTGGCCGTAATTCGTACATTTGTCGAAGATTAAAATTAAGGCTAGGGATGGCATACCAACTCGTGTCGCCTTGCCCCAACCAGGGCAGGTATTTGTTAATCTGGCACAGGATCAGGGTCGGGAGAGAATTGAAAAAACCTGACCAAGTTAAGGTAGGATTCATCATATAATTGGCGTCTCAATTAGTTTACTCCATGAGCCAATGTCTAGACGAACATAAAATCACACTCCCTCCGTGCCAATTTGTTGTGCCTGTTTCCTTTTTGGGACTTCTCAAAAAATTGTCTATATTTCGTAATATCTAATATTTTTTATGATTTCGAAATCTTTGTTTAACAAAATTAATTGAGATCTATTAAACAAAATCCATATTAAATACTATACAAAATACATGATAAATCAAAAGATATAGACACCAAAAAAGGACAAACATTGGGATGGAAATGTAAATACTAAATAGGAGGGTAGATCATGCCTGCCATTAACCTTGCTCCCAAGCTTAAAGAGTCTCATAAGAACCCCGCTCCCATTTGTTGCACCTACTTATGACACACAAAATCGTCTGGTTATACTTCCTTCGTCTCTTTTTTAGTGTCAGACATTTCTATTTTGACGGTCCCTTAATAAGTGTGTATTGAAAAGTTAATAGGTAAAAGTTTCTACAATTATCATTTTGCCCTTTGGAAAAATTAGTCGGTAAAGAGTTAATGGGTAAAAGTGGAAGATAATTTTGGAAAGTGAAGGTAAAAGACGAAGTGAAAAGTACGAAGTAGAGGTAAAAATTGATGTAAAATATGTAATTATGGTATTTTTTTAATAAGTTGGATTTACAAAGAAGTAACACACTTGAAAAGAGACAGTAGGAGTACTAATTTAAGGATGTCTAGAGATAAATCGAATCTTGACATGAAAAATAACCAGTGAAACATCAAATAATGTTGTTTCTTTTCTCTTTTTTTTTTTTTTTGGTCATTCGTCATTCTTAAACTATTACATGGGGAGTGAGAATGGGACTCGATCCGGAATGCAATATGGGACATTCAAGAGCTATACTGCATTAGCTAGCCACCACTTGCAAAATCAAAGGATGACACAGCTATTATATGCAAATTATGCATACAAGTTGCAGCACAAGGAGAACATCACGCTGCTCCCATTGTACTGAAATACTGTACCATACCAACTTTGAATTAGGCCCCTCGCAAAATCTTGGTAGTAAAGTGCATTATGCAGTTCATGTCAAATCTCCCATAAACCAAACCTGACATAACTCATGCATATCCATATATAGAGAGAGAGAAGTGTTACTTCCAGTTTTGTTGAAGTCATTTATCCATGACTCCATGTTTAAAAAGATGTCCAAGGAAAAAAATATGGGACACAGAGGGGAAGAACCAAACTTGACTTCATTCGGCCGGTCCTGAGGTAGCTGGTAGCGCATCACTGCTTCCATAATACTTTTCCTTCGACACGTTGGCATGACGGTTGCCCTCATGCGCTGCTGATGGACGATGAAACTTGTGCACTACCAGCTTGCGGCATCCCTCTTTATGAGCTACAATTCCCATACGCTCCACTTCTATCAACTCCTTTATTTTCAGCATCTTCCTCATGGTAGCATTTCTCTTCTTTTGCTTCAGTTTGGAAATAGGATCTTTACAACGTTTATATTTCTTCTCGTATTCGCCATAGTAGGGCTCCTTATTCCATCTTTCAATCTCCATAAATATCTCATCTCTCAAGCGTCTCCCTGTTTCGCCAGTTGGATCTTCTTTCCTACGGTCTATGCATGCTGCAACCGTGGTTCCCTTAGCCACGCTTCGGTAGACACTGAACTCCAAACCAGGACGAACCCTAGAGACGAAGTCTGTATCCTCAAGCAAATCAAATTGGGGCATTTCAGCGAGAAACCTTCTTAAATTCGTGATATTCTTGGGACCCAGAAGGCTAAAATTATCGCCTGGGATATTAGCTAATGCCAAGAGACCACCACTATGCATAATTAGCTTAGTAGTGATATAACTCCCAAGAAGAGCAAAAAGATTGGGCGCTATAAATTCAGTTATTTTATCCACAAGCGCGTCAACTGCTTTGCCAGCTGAGGATAAAACAAGAAGTCGATCGCACGCATCAAATACCTTCTGCAGAACTTCATCTGGAAGAGGATTGCCACCAGGGATTGATGCTTTCTTTAAGAAACTAATCGTAGTTGGAGATAAAATCCCATCCAGGTCAACAAGGGCTAGATCCATTTCATTCCCAGCCTTTTTAACTACACGAGCATAACTTGCTAAGGAAACAACAGACAATTCGAGTTTCGGAAACCTTGAATGATACTTGCCACGGATAAAATTGTCGAGTCGAACAATGTCTAGAGTAATACCAGCCCGCAACACAAAACAATCAGCTATCAGCTGCAAGCCTGCCTCTTCTTCCAACACGATTCCTCGAGTTGAGAATAACTCAGGCATCTTCTCAGCCATCTGCATGATGCGAATGTACTGACGTGTTTTATGGATTTTGGAAACCGAATCCAGATCATCAGTACCCGAGTTATGTGCTTGTTCCACGACCTCGTCTTCATCCATGCTATCCTGGTGGGCCTTGTCAGAAACAGCTTCACTGACGGACAAGGTATGGAGATTTGGCAACGTAGACTCAAAAAGAGTTGCCATTGTGTCAGCTTCTTCTCTGCAAACGAACAAACAAATGAAAATAAGGGCCAGAAAAAGGGGTTGGCAACCAAAACAAAACAAAACAAAGACAAAACCACAGCAAGGGAACACAAATTCCCTGTATACAGCTACAAAACAACCAACCAAGCACCAAAGACAGTTCTACCTACCTACTACTCCTGGGACTAACAATGATATTATGGGATATAAAAGGAGAAAACATTATTTCTACCGCCGGCGGAAAAATGTTTCCTCCAAATCAATCACAGCGGTCCGTGTAATTGTGTAGTCAATGTGATTGTGTAGTACGCAATCACACGGACCGATGTGATTGATTTGGAGGAAACGTTTGTTTTCACCGCCGGCGGAAATAACTCTCTCTCATTCAAAAGAGATGCAAAGGGCAGTGTTTTATGCAGAATTTGGCAATCGATTCCACATACAAACTCTAGCCTTAATATCCATGAACTAGATAAATAATAGGCTAAGGCTAGGGTTCAGGGTTGGGGTATGTTATTGTGTGTAAAGAAGAAACCTGGGAGAGGACATGGGAGAAAATTACAAAGCTCTGTCAGGGAAATATTAATAACAAATTGACGAAGGAAAAAACAAACATCGCCATACCCCTTAAAAAGCGAATCAAAAGGCGCGAGGAAATCAACAATTCCGAAGTCCAAATCAATCGTTGGGTTATACTAATTTAAAGGATAGATGAAATCGAACCTTGACATGAAATCGTCTACTTGTTCGTTCGTTCGTCGCTCGACCGAGGCACAGAAAGAGAGAGAGAGAGAGAGAGGAGAGGAGAGGAGAGGACAATTTATATGTGCACACGGTTCGGATTGGACCGGCCCTAGAAATCCAGTAACCGGATCACTTTGATCGATTCTACAAAATTAAGAACCAAAACCTAACCAATATACATGTAGAACTTGTCCACATCCAAACCGCAAGACCAGACCGATTTTGGTTCGGTTCTAGTTCTACTCGATTAGCGTTAGAACACTTTTTCACAACACATTAACTCAAAAGATTATTTAAAATTTGAAACACTAAACAACTCATAAAATAGTTATAGAATTTTATAAGATTTGAAACCAAAAGAATATTTTATTAAAAAACTTTTTTGCAAAATAGATTTTTAATCTAAATAGACATAAAAGAATACGTTGTCCGGGAAAAACAATATTAACTTACCAAATCAAGATACATAATTATGCATACGTATAAAAGTATAAGTAAAATATATATTAATACTATATGGTCCGGTTCTGTTTTAACTGTGATTCTTAAATTGAGAACCAGTAACGGAACCATAATTACCGCTTCTCATTTTTTTAGAACCATAACCCCAATGAACTGCATAACCTAACCAAATAGTACGGCTAGGTCCAGATCGGATCGGTTGAGTGGGTATATCGGTTTTCTTGTGGAACCCCTAAAAGGACATAGGACGCAAAGCACGGAGAGCGAGATATTTTACTCTCATCTAGGCTTAATTATATGTTGCTCCCCTAAACTATCTCATTTTTCATAGTATGTCCTAAACTATATACACCTACAATTGACTACCCTAATATATTGTAACTCCTCAAATTTTTTTGCATTTGTTAGTTTTGTGTTTTTTTTTTTTTTGGATTATTGCTTAATCTCGGCGAGAGGAATCTAATAGTAAAAATTTATGAAACAAACTAAAGTTATTGTGAATAAAGACAAGTATAGAAAGTCTGTTTGTTTTTAATTTTTTTGTCTTTGGTGAATTTATTAAAGATTTTGACCATAATTTTTTACTTTTTAAATTTCTTTCATCGAGATGAACTAATAATCTATAAAAAAAAAAAAAAAAAATTGATGCAAACCAACAAGTGCGGAGAAATTTTGAATAAGGGTGAAAAAATAATCTTGCTCAACTAATTAGCCAAAGCAAGCTCTAGCCTGATCGTTAATATTAAGTCACAGTATTAAAGAGGCTTGTGAGGTGCGCAATACCCCCAAAATATGACCAAAACATTCTCTGGAGTTGTAGTTAATTCTAAGTTCTTATAAATAGATTTTGGTTACGTACCGTACAACACGATCATTAGCATCATTAAGATAGTAATTAATACACGAGAAAAATTCCACTGAATTTTTTTTATCCAAAAAAGACCTAAACTTAATTCTTTCATTTAGATTTAAAATTTTTGTGACAGTTCATATATATTCCAAATGCGTAGACATGCAGTTTCTACGGACACATTTTATTCATGAACATCAACACCTCTTGTTAGAAAACACCTAGAAAGATAATATAAAAATAAATAAACAACCAGCATGTCAGTCAATTCTTCGATATCCCGTAAATTGGAAAAATTTAAAGAATGAATCAGAATCGCACATTGAGTTTCTTGCGTGCAGTATGATTTTTTCCCATATCGGAATACATGCAGCAACATTATTTGAACTGAAGAAAGATAAATAGAAAAGTACCTAAAATAGCCTTTCAAAAGAATAAAAATAAAAAGCCTTTCAGAAAAGGAAAAGTGCCTGAAATAAATAAAGAAGCTCAAAACAAATAGGGTTGCAGAAAAGTGGAACAAATAAGTTTTCCATTTAACATTCAGCATAATAAGTTGTTCAAATGCAACTCCACAAATAAAAACATTTAGTCCCAATAACATAGCGAAACAAGCCTATAATTTGGAAAAGATAATTAATTACTAAACCAGTTCAACAAATAATTACTGATGATAACAGCCATAAAGTTCTAACATGCGGCACTCCTGGATCTTTCTACAGATTCACCTCAGGACCTCCTGTGTTTTGGGCAATCTGTAAAACAGAAAATTAATGAGTATCAAGGTATTCATGCTAAAGCTAGTTAGCTGAACAAAGTTTCAAGATTTTTAATATTAATTTGGACAAATACAGGAATAGTCTCAAAAGTATCACACACATACATATTAAGCAAACCAATGACATCTACTCCCCTGTTTAATTCCACGGTAGTACGTACAATGCATTAATCTGCACGCATTATTGAGACTTGTGTCGGGCGTAACTGCAAAGAGTCCACCACATCACTATGAAGTTATGAACACAGATTCAGCATGAAAGTAGTGAGCAATCCAATATTATATTAAGACCCGGCCTTTTCTATGTTTTTCCGTTGTGGGAATTAACATGCACACTTGTTATAATACTAACTGACCGGAAGAGTCATTCTTATGTGTTTTTTTCAGTTGTTGGGGTGTATACAGATAGATCTACTTGGCAGGCTTTTCAGGTCCCTATCCACCCCTTTCTTTGGCACAAGATCATTTGGTTCAAGCACCATATTCCTAAATGGGCTTTCATCCAGTGGCTAACAGTTTTAGGGAGCTTATGCAAGTGGACCCAAAGAGCATTCTTTGTTCTAGGGAAACTGAATCACATTCCCACTTGCTCTTTTCCTATAACTATGCTACACAGATTTGGTCCTCTATTCTTGTCTCTAATGGTGTTCCTAATGGCCCTAGGGATTTGCAAGAGATTCTAAATTGGGCTAAGCAATATTGAGGGGGTAACTCTATGACTCACCTTCTTTTCAGGTTGTCTCTTGTTGTATCTATATAATGGTTGTGGAAAGAAAGAAATGCCGGGATTTTTCAACGTTAGAGCATGTCATGTTCTACTCTGCATGGTCGTATCATTTCAGCTATTCGAGATTGTCTTAGCTCTTGGAGACGAGTTTGTCCTTCTCCTTGCAATCTGGCTATTGCTTCTGCTTGCAGACTTATTAGTATAATTTTTTCCCCAGGTTTGTATTCTTGTGTTTGGCCTTGACCTTTGTTCTTGGTTTGTTTGTGCTTTATAAGATTACAATTCACCCAAAAAGAAAAGGAATTAAAGAAGTCTCTGTTCTCCCTGCTACGTTAATCATCTGACTACCAGCCACAAAATTATCCACAATTTTCCATTGTCAATTCTTTCTGTAGCTTATAATCTTTAAAATCAAGGTATAGTTCTTAAGGGTACTTAATTGCGTATATCTGATAGATAGCATTCCTTTTTTTGAAAGTGTTGTATATTTGGGTCGAACTTTACACGTGTGCCATAGAAATAGGAAAAAAATTACAAATCTAATGGCAAAAATGAATAGGCCAACTTTTTTGGGTAGTCTCCACTGTAGGAAGAATGCTTAATTACCGCCCATTAGTGGTTGAAGTGAATAATATGCATATAATGCGAAACAAGTTCCGGTTACACTTCACGGATATCATTAATACATTTTTACGGTTATCAATAGAATTTTCTCAAATATCTATACTCATTTTATACATTATCCATTGCCCTAAGAACTGCACTTAGCATCTTCCTTTCAAAAAAATTAATGGAATCACAGATTTGGTGCCCCCAATCTAAAATAGCAATCGCACCCTAAATCAAAAATAACAATCGTGCCTAAATCAAATCTCCGTGTCTTAGGTTTTAGATTAGGCCTTTGACACTGAATTATCTGTGAGGAGTTGAACTTCCATGTTCAATCCACAACGTCCCTTACAGATCTTGAAAACTAGAGTTACATAAGTTACACAACAAAAGAAAACCGTAAGTAATAAACAGAAATAGGAAAAACATACAGATATACATGAAAAACCTCAACGTGAGGAAGAACCACGAGAGACACACAAGTCCACTATAATGAAGAATTATTTCTTTACTTGCGTTTTCTTGTTCGTAGTGTGGTGGTGATTCCCTCCAAATTGTTGCAACAAAGTGTAGTAGACTGATGAAAAGTATAATCGCACACTGGTAGCAAAATGTATATTCAAAAAACCTTATTGAAAGAGAGAGAAGAATAACTTGATTTTACTTCTCTTGTACTTCATTATCACAGCTTCCACAGGCCCAAAGGAAGGAAATCATACCTTGAAGAATCACAGGAAGTAAAGAAGTCAGTTTCCTCTCTAATATGTCGGTAACTCGTGGTGGCATCGGGGACAGTTGTTCTTCATCTGCATCCATGGCACAATACAGCCTTCATGGTAGGTATGAAAACAAGGCAAACGAGTGCCCGAGTCACCCACTTGGAGAGTGACCCCACACATTGCACATGTCTCGGCTGCTTCAAGTGTTAACCTCTCCAACGCATCGATGGCCTCTGCAGTTGTTGGAGTTGGTTGCACCTCCTCATCTGGTAACAGCTCAATCTCTTCCTCATCTGAATCCGAATCTGAATCTGAATCTGAATCTGAATCCGAATCCTCACTATCTTGAGTTGGTTTCACCTCCTCCTCATCTAGTAACAGCTCAGTCTGATCTTCCTCGTCTGAATCTGAATCTGAATCTGAATCCTCCCTAGCCTCACGCCGAAGGGTTAGATGCACTTCAATGGTTTTTGTTTCAGTATCATTCTCCATTGAGTGCACCAGGTTGACAGCTTGCCTAATTATATCATCTTCAATACCTTCTGGTAAACTCACGGGTCGAAAAACTTGCAACAGTGTCTCTTCAACCTCTTCCGGTGTTAGGTATGAGAATGAGCGACTGTACTGGTTCATGGTACGGCCATCTTCACCAAGTTCTCGAACCCTAGCAAAAACAAACTTCTGGCCTCCCTGATCATTGCTGGAGCTACCATCCTTCGCAGTCACAGTATAGTCATAGTCCATGGATACCACTCTTTTCAGTGATTGAAGTCCTTTGATCAATTGAGGATGCACAGTGAGGCTCAAAAGAGAGGATTTCTGTTTCCCTCTTCTTCAAAGACAATGCCACGAAAAATGATTCTGTTTCTCTCTTCTTCAAAGACAATGCCACAACATGAACATGCTTTGTGTGTGTGTGTGCCTTTTTTTTCGGTACAAGTCAGAGCATTTCCATTTTGATTGGTCAAATGCATTTTGCATTTCGTTCTACACAAATATCGTGATATTCACAAACCTTCACCTCTCTAGGATGATTCTTCTAGGAAATTCTAGCAAAGACACTCTTTCTAAGTGAAGATGTTTTCAGAAACAATTGCTACATCGATTCCGAAATATTCGGAGATTTTATTAGTTAAGAAAAATGATTTTCACATCCCGCTTTTATTCTCAAACACTCCCTTTTTGTCTTTATTCACCTTGAAATTACCAAATTACCCTTACCTCGTGAGTCACTTTTTTCATATGAAGGGCAATTTAGTACTTTTCTGTGAACAAAGACAAAAAGCTCGGATATAAAAAGGGGGTGTGAAAATCATTTCCCGTAGTTGAACTATGGAACGGGGACGAAATACTTAAAAAATAGCAACAGTACTCTGTACTGCATATATGAATTTGGATCTGATTTCAACTTGTTTCCTAACGTTCAAAAGATGGTCACTTGTTTACTAAACACTGAATGAGTATTGACAAAAATTCACAATCAATAGGCCTAGTGACCGCGATCTAGCTAGTGTTCAAATCCAAGCAAACAAACGAGTCTCAAAAGTTCGAGTCAAATTTGTGCAATACTATTTGTTTTCACATAATCGATAAGAAAATGTCTCGCATCTAAAGACTCAACCGGTTTGTACGACTCGATCACATCCGTAGCTTTCAAATCATGCTCTTCGACAAAATTCTTCGACTTGTCTGCAACCACATAGGCATCGGCATGACAATTGAACATTAAGGCCATTTGCCAAGTCCGGTTTCGCTCATCGTTAAACCACAAAGGAAGCTTGAAGAGGAAACAATTTTCCTCCCCTTGCCTTAAACTCACACTCTCAGCTTCACTAATGCAATCGTAAGTCACATCTTAAGAAATGTTGCCTTCAATTTCTGCTCTCCTTACATACTCGATCGAGTAATGGTGGTTGTGTAACGTCGTGAAGGTATGCTGAAGTAAATCGCATTCGTGCAATCCAAACGGTGACGGTCTAGAAAATCAACCCAATTGTTTGGAAGCAATGCCCGATCAGTATGAGAGTACCTCAGTTTCATATTCCACCAACAGTGCTACATTCGTCCTAGAGAAGAACGGTTAGGAATCGGAGGGAAATATTTCGATGCTTTTCTGTAACGAAACGCGAGCACGTTGTTTTCAATATTTGGAGGAGCTAATGGCATCTCCATGAGAAACTTCCCTTCTTGGATTCCCTATTAACTATGGTTGAATTTCGGCAATGGCAATAACACAAGTAATAATCATACGTAGCCAAACTGATTATGGTATTGTTGAGTGTGAAGTCGAATTCGGCTTTTCTACGCAATTTGTAGAGTTTCAGCATCTCTAGTCGGACCAGGCGAAGGGTGGTACTACAAGGAAAAGGAAGCAAAAACCGAGTTGCAGCATCTCTGGTCTGATGCTGGTCCGGACAAGTGAGTCTTTGGTCCGGACTAGCATGGCTGCGAGGCACGCGTTATCTCGTTTTTTAGGGTATTTTAGGGTTTCTCTTGTATTCTCTATAAAAGGCAAAGGATAGGGGCAGCCCCCATTGTATTGTTATTCATTCTTTAGCGAAGTAAAACACATCAGCATCCCGTGAAGTACGATTAAGTATGCCCTATCTTTGGCTATCCCTACAACCTGGGGCAGGGGAACTTCCCGGGTTGGATTTGTAGGGAAGCCGCTTTAGATGTTCCTGTTTTGATTTGATCAATAAATTCTCATATCGATTGGCAAAAAAAAAAAAAATCAAGGCCTAAGTAATCAGCTTAAGTCGGAATCTCGTAAATCTCTCTTTTTATTGCTTTAGGTGTGTTTTGGTCTAAAAAGTTAGCTGTCTTATTTTTTTCGTCTTTATTTGATTTTTTTTTTGTGCTTTTTAGTTTTGCATCAAATTTTTGTGTATTATTGGTTCGTCTCGACGAGAGAAATAAAAAATAGTAAAAAATTATGACTTTTTTTTTAAATAAAGTCAAAAAGACAGTTTTTTACATTTTTTTCGATCTTATTCAAAAAATTGAGAGTTATAGTCATAAACTTTTACCTTTTTAGATTCCTCTCGTCGAGACGAACCAATAATACTAAAAAAAAATCGATGCAAAACTAACAAGCGCAAAAAAAATCAAATAAAGACAAAAAAAAAAAAAATAAGCTAAGTTGGCTTTTTAGGCCGAACTTCACCTTAGATTGTTTTCCGTTCTTAATTTGTTCTTCAATTGTGTGTGTTTGTGAATTTGAGTGTGCAAATCCATAACCGTATATAGCAATAACATTCTTGCTTGAACATGTAAAAATAAAAAGAAAAAGCAATAAGAAATCTTTCGACCACTTCATCTAGCACACATTACGTATACATCATTATGAAGCAGCAACCAACAAAGATGAACAATCCTATTTAATCCTTTTTTTTTTCCGGGTAAGTAAATGATTTTCAAGTTGAGAGATCATAGATTTTCTGTTTGATTCTTTCTTCTACTCAGCACAAGCAAATAAGATCATAGAAATATTATAGTGGGACATGGGACATGGGACATGGGATACTCCAAAACCCTACATTACTATTATAGTGGAGTAGTAGTTTTCACAAATTCCTACACAAATACATGTACAAATGCAAGATCATAGAAATATTATCACTTGAAAGATATAAACAATTAAAAAGTAACACAAAATAAAATAATTGACGAACAAAATGAGACAGAGGTAGTATTGAAGGCGAAAGAAGTTTCCATGCATTTGATTCAAATTAGGAGAGACACCATGAACTTCTTCCATTCAGTTGGTTTCACAAAATAATTTTTTTATGGAGGAAACCCAATCTTGGCAATTAGCAGGAAGCAATTGGTCCCAACCACCATAACCATCTCTCTCTCTCTCTCTCTCTCTCTCTCTCTCTCTGATCAACTCTCTCTCTCTCTCTTTCGTCCAAGTTTTAGATTGGAGGAGCAGTCCAAATTTGGACCATTGATAGTTCCAATGTATGATTCAAATTTGAACTATGTTCTCCCGTCCAAATATTGGACCGGAGAGGATCCAATTCCGTTCATAAAAATGCCGATAATGACACAAAACATTTTCCATTGTAGTAGACATGGTTGGCTAGTTGCTGATAGCAATATAGAGGTAAACAAATTGCGGTATGTTCATAACCATTGATGTGGTCTACATATATCCAAAGGGATATCTGTTTCGAAGAAAAACAAATATATACATAGAGGATCAGGGGATGTGGTAGCGGAGTGTGGTGCTGTACCAGAGGCGTTGATCTCGGCAATCAGCGGCTCGGGTTTCATCTCGGCAATGGACAGCTCGCGTCATGCAAGTGTTGAGACGAAATCCAAGCCGTAATTGTGCAGTCAACGGCTCAGACGCCGTACTACAATCTTGTAGTGCGGCACCGCATTGCAGGATCACCATACATGTAGAAAATAACACTCGTTTTTTACACTGAAATAGCGGCCCCCTGTACCAGTTCTACAAAACAAGCAGGGATCAAACACATGATTGGGAGGCACAAACAGGGATCCAGATTCTCACACAAAAGCATGAATCTCAGGAACAAAGGAAAACCACCTGAAACCACAGCTGCATTTCTCAGGCAATGAAGGGCATTTAGGTAGCCAGTGCCAAGTTCCCCTTGAAACCTTGTAGTACAAGATCTCAGGCCAAGTATAACAGCACAAACAAATCAAACCCTGATGCCAAAACACATAAACATGCTCATAGTTGTGGTAGCAAATTGACATGAACTTCCTGCACATCATCTCCGGCACTCGCACGATCTCCGCCCAATTCCCTCCATTCAATTCCCACAATTTCAATGCCCTCGAGATTCCGTTTTGCCCAATTCCAGCGATCAGGTATAGCTTCTCAGCGCCATCGCTCACCAACCGGGAAAATGTTAGCTCACCCGGTAACTCTGTCATCAATTTCTCCCATTTCCCGCTTTCCAAATCAAAGCACACGATCGAAAAAGGCTCCGGTGTTGTGAAATAGAGGTACCCATTATACGAAACACCTTGTTGAAGAAAATTATCACCCAGAACTGAGTCAACTCTATCGAATCGGTGCCAGAGATGAAGCCTAGAGTCATAAACAAAAGTATTGTTTGATGAGCCAGAAGGAGAGCCAAGCATGAAGAGTTTGTACCCACTGGGTGTGGACACCAAAGTAAGCAAGTCAAAGGCAAAAGGGTGTTCTGGGAATTCCACAACTCTAGAAGATCTTGCCAAGAGATTGTAGACAAGGAAAGAGGATGAGTTGGGGAGAGAGAAACAGAGCAGGCCATGAGATATGGAGAGGAGGTGTGGAGTGGCCGGCGTGCAGGACAGCACGGGAGAAACGGAGAGGGGTAACGTTCGCCAGGTTTTGAGGAGAGTGTCGTAAAGAGGGTAATAGAGGTGGAAATCTGGGTGAGAGAGGAGGAGAAAAGAGGGGAGAGAAGAAGATGGTGAAGAGTGTTTGGAGATGAAAGGAGGAGAGAAGATGAGAGAGTTGAAATGTTTACATGTTGATCTGAGGCTCAAGAAGGTCATCAGTGGTAGGAATGAAAGAACATGTTCCAGGAGGACCTCCGGCAGCCGGCTCCATATTCCGGGATCCATTTCCGGCGGGGTAGCAAGAGAGACTCAGCTCTTGTCTTTTAGTATGAAGTCTTCTCTAAGGCTTAGTCTTTGATCATAAACGTGGGTTGTACTTATACTCTGTAGTCATATTATGGTTTAAGCTTATCTTTTTTTCATCACACGCCATTTGACTATCATATGCAAGATTTTATTATATATTTGCAAAAGTAGTATTTATAAAATGAGAGTGGGACCATGCTATGAAGTGTAGCAAGGGAGAAAAACTTGGGTGCCGGATGGGTGCCATGTGACGGTACCTGTCACAAAACTCGGCCGTCCAAAAGTGTTTTGGACAGCCCAGATTTCTCCCTCTCTGTTCCCCTATTTCTCTCTAGTCTCTCCTCTCTCTCTTTAAAATCTGGGGCCGAGACTGGTGCTCGACACGACGTGTGCCCCTACATGCTCAACACTACTAATACATTGGCTATAGTAAAACTCCCTCTGGTAAAGTTTCTCATAAACTAAAACGGTAAAACCTATAATAGTAACAATTCTCTTTGGTGAAGTTTCTCGGAAAATAA
Source organism: Vaccinium darrowii (assembly GCA_020921065.1). Lineage (NCBI taxonomy): Eukaryota > Viridiplantae > Streptophyta > Magnoliopsida > Ericales > Ericaceae > Vaccinium > Vaccinium darrowii. The sequence continues at coordinate 5,756,819 of CM037155.1, forward strand.
ACTCATACAGGTAATACTTTACAGGTCCGTTTGTTTGACGGGACTATTAGGAAATGAATTTTTGATGCGTCCTAGTGATGAGATAAATGGTACTCACTTTATCCCAATTTGATAGTCTCATTTGAAATTCCAACTTTTAAAAGGATCATAATGATTGCATCAAAAAGTATTCAACGTTTTAATTTATACCATTTAGTATTTTTTAAGGGAACATAATGATTACATAACTTTTTAAGGACAATAATGAAATTTTACCAAGTCTTTGTAGATATTTTTTTTAAGGAAACATAATTATTACATGATTTTTAAGGATAATAATGAAATTTTACCAAGTCTTTGTAGATAAAATATTTTTTTTTTTAGGAAACATAGTGATTACGAAACTTTTTTAAGGATAATAACGAAATTTTAACAAGTCTTTTGTCGATAATTTTTTTAAGGAAACATAGTAATTATGTAACTTTTTAAGCATAATAATGACATTTTACCAAGTCTTTGTTGATAATTTTAGAAGGTGGACTAGTATTTTGGGAACGAACAAAATGAAATATGGGACTATCAAAAACTCACGAGGGAGTACCACAGTATGAGATTTTATAACCAATTTATATTTCATTCAACCCGTAAAAAAATTTAATAAAACACCAGATATGTGGTTTCCTTGAATATATAGCGTAATCTGATGCAAAAACCCAGTCAAACAATCGGGCCGTATAAGTGGGAGTTAGAAACACCCTCCCCTCACTTCCTGATATTATTTCACTCTATTGTCTTTTCAATAATGCTACTCTTACACCCATCCGGTTACACTCCACTTTGATTTCTGACATGTGGCATCCCTCTCAATCCCTTTGACTCTCTCTCCACGTGTCAGAAATCAAAGTGGGGTGTAACCCATGAGTGTAACCGGATGGGTGTAAGAATAGCATTATTCTTGTCTTTTTAACCGTTCTTTTCGTTCATTTTCTGTCCTTTTTCTTCATGAAACCGAGAGGCCACCCCGCAGGGCAATTTTCCTCGGCCGCCACCCTTTTGTATTCTGAAGTAGCTATCAATGGTAACATTTCAAACCCTCCTGCAAAAAGGCATTGACTTTGACAAATTCCATTAAGCAAAATTGAAGCACAACCAAGCTCTACAATTACACTTCCGGTCATTCGCATTCCACTTCTTATCACAACTGAATCACATGTCCATTATTTCGACACGGACAATGGAAATGGGGAATGCGGTTCTGTTCTAAAATTTATAAACAGAACAGTAATTATATGTAAGGCGTTGATGGTGTGCAGAGCCGTGGTTCCATTTATCTACCGTACAACAGTTTCGTGCCTTACGAATTATATAACACGAACATAATCATTTCGTTTTGTTTCCAGGAAATGAACATGGTCATTCCAGATATACACAAGATTGCTTTTGTGGTAAAGGCATGGCTTCCTACTTTGGCGAAGTGTAATGTTTGTATCCAAAATCCAAAGAGAAAATGAAAAAGAACAAACGAATGAACAGTGTTACTGTACCAGCAGCCAAACAAAAACTCCTATATACATATAAAACATGTGAACTCGTAGATGACCTGGAAATCTGCATCGCGGAGAGACAGTAGTAAATGTCAATCACTCCAGTTATCTTGATCCAGTGTAGAACTCTTCCCTATCTTGCTCCATTCATCCTGGATAGTCACCCAAACAGCCAAACTAAATCAGGAACTAAGGCAATCTTTATTCTTCACTTTGACAGGTCTCAAGGTATATGTAGCCAAGTACAAAATTTTGTACAATGGGGATTTTAAAACTTTGGAAAACGTACCAATTCATCAGAGGCCAATTTGGATGGAGACCAAACAAGAATTTGCCTATCAGTACTGCCCGTGTATAATTCCTACAACAAAGCAAAACGTGTTCAACAAGTTTGCATAACCGGGATTTGGTGCTTAGAAAAACACACTTATTGGAAACAGAACTAAATTTTGAGTCCATGAGGTCATTGCCCTAATAACAAAACATACTTGTGGCATAAATATATTTGACCACGTAACTGGGAAATAATTTTGGGTGCAACTCTTCTAGTTGATTTGCCAAAAATTTGTCCTCATGATGCCATTAGCGTGTTTAAGAACTTAAATTCATCAACAGCAAACCAAGTAGAAGCCCAAGCCCGCTGACGGATTTTGTAAACTGACGGATTTTGTAAACATGTACACGTCCTACAGAAAAGAATAAAAATGACTGCAACCACCTCTCACCTGGTCCTGCAAGCTATAACAGCAACAATTCACATGGTCATAGTGACCACGAAACGTTTGAACCGTCTTTCCCGACCACATATCAAATACCTAAAAAATTCAGGCCATAAGTTCAAAATTGTACCGCCAGTTGTCTCATGCTGAACATGACAAGAACTACAAAAATGACACCTTACTTTCACAGATGTCATGCATGGAACGAAAACAAGGGTTGAATCTTGTGTTGTGGATAACTGCATCGCCTTCCCAGTTTGTAAGCGAGCAGTTTGAAAGTTCACCAATGTGTTGCAGCCAGATTCGATGTCCCACAGCCGTAACCTTGAATCAGACCCTGAAATTTGTAAGTCAAGAAGATTTAGTGCTTATTCCAAATGTTTTCTTCAGGGTTATTGAACAGGTTTACGGGGACAGCCTTAGAGAAACTACCAGCTGTTCCTTGACTGCCACTTTTGCTTCATTCATCCCCATTCAGATAATGTCATGCCTATCCTTTTGGAAGTGGTCTGCCGCTAATAGGCATGCCAAGGCCAGTGGTCCAAGAAACAGGCGTATGGCTTTCTGTAATTGGTGTGAAGCAAGGGCAGGTGGCACTCAAGAACACTAAGTATTGATTCCTTGTGTTATCTACTAGTTCTTCAGAGAATACAAAGAAGACTCAGAAAAATTCATCTAAAGTGAGAGCCGTTAAAGTGAGAACCGTCAAAACGAGCAGCTCTATGGTAATTGCTCTCATTATAAGGAAGTGTTCGTGAAAGATATGCAGGAACCAACAGCCAGTCTAAGGAAACTAACGGGTAGCATAAGGTCATAATTGCAAATTTGCAATAAAAGCATTACAAGGAAGGTAATAGTGCTATACCAAGTTAGGAAGGACAACTCGATAGAAGAACGCACAGAAAAGATGGTGGGGCAGTCCATGAACTGATCTATATTCCAAGATGCTGATTTCATCCCTACCTAGCCATCACCAATCAGAGGCAGAAGCAGTAGCTTCTAGGACGAAGCCGAGAAAATACAAATAGGCGGGCTTAATCATTCATAATGCTTTTTAGAGAAAGAAGTGATTTTAGCTCATAGAGTCACCACATACACTTTTCTTCACCAACTCACCCAAGGTTATGACCCAAATAAAAAATACGAGTTAGGCATTCACCTTTTACAGAGGAAAAATCGCAAAATGGTGAATGTGGAAGTACCAACCACGAGATCAATATAAAGACCAAGGTCCCACCTTTCTTTTCTAACAATGAGAAAGCAGTCTTCTCTTGTTTTTTTTTTTTTTTCCCAACTAAGTGTAATCTACTTTATTTTTTTTTTGTGGTAAATCCAATAAGAATTATATTATGTGCAAATAGATTTAAAATAATCTATCCAGAAAGGGATTTACTCTAACAAACCGACAGACTCAACCTGCACTTAGAAGATAAATGCCATATAATGGTGCAAATACGTTTAAAATAATCTATCCAGAAAGGGATTTACTCTAACAAACCGACAGACTCAACCTGCACTTAGAAGATACATGCCATCTTCCGTCGCTTTTAACCCAATAACAGCTCCATAATGAGCAGTGGTGCGATCCTGACTAGACAACATTCCTGGATGTAGTCTCTGCCTCGCAGAACCTTTAACTAGACTAGGTATTTTACTGATAGCAGACTGTTTTGAACCATTCCCGGGAGCCATTTTCCGCTGAGGTGCACGCGCTTTTGTGGTTGAGCTTTGGCCTGTTGACGTGGATTTTGATGTTGAACCCTAGGGATAGAATCAAGTATCAAGGGTAAGAGATGAACCCGCTAAATATCACGAGTTAACCACAATGGGACATAAGTTTGTCGAATTACAATATTAATTATCAGGTATGGATAGCTTTGCAGCAGATAGGAGGACAGAAGTGAACCTTATTCAGGACTGAACGCTCTAGAAGTGGTGGGCGTCTTCCTAGCTGCGAGTGGGACTGATTTAGAACACGAAAACATCCAGCACGCCTGATGTCCCAGAAACGTATTGCACCATCACATCCTCCAGTAACTAAAACCCACTCACTAGAAGTAGACCACTCCACTGTCATTACACCATCTTCAAACGCAAGGACGATTCAATACAATATAAGCACACAAGTGAATAGCACTAAATAAACAAATGGATGAATAAAGAATAACTCATTACAGAGAGATTTAACAAATATACATATACATATTAGTATAAAACTTTGGGGGACAACACCACCATCCCCACTGTCTACAGGGACAGTACATACGCAACTAAATTAATCTACATAAAACAACAGATGCAAACTGCCTAACTGAAAAATTCATTTAACAGTAACATGGATCCCTTAGCAGCCACACAATTTCTCACATACCAGACTACAACTTACCCTATCAGAACAGAAGATACATGATGCAGAATTAGATATATGTGTGCCTGGGGCTGGTATGAAGAAAGTATCAGGAGTAAGCTCCCGACTCTGAAAAGCAAGCTATCAAGAAGGTTCTGTGGTTCTCCCGCATCATCAACAAACTGGATAACATTCACCTACAAAGCATATACACTTCTACACGTCTGGGGTCACCATTCTTCACTATTACAGCAAATATTTATAAACTAATAACTATTTTCCTTTAACTTTCTTTGAGGATACTACGATAAAATTTTTGAAACAGTGACCTTGTTGTGATATCATGATAACTTATTATTTTGCCTTGTATCACTGGTTTGATTAAAATCCGGGATATTTTTTAATATGGATATAAAACATGTACATAAACCAATACTATAGTATAATCAATTTTATTTGTGTTTCCAGCATGTCCATGCCTTAATTTTTATATAAACGATTTGTGTCTTTTGTTGTCCCCGTCCAGTGTTGCCTTAATTTTTATATAAACGATTTGTCTTTTGTTGTCCCCGTCCAGTGTCTTTGCTGTCTTGCGCTAATAGTCATGGAGGGAGGATGGTGACCCAAGGCTTTTGGCAAATCCATTCACAGTTAAGAAGTCAGAATTAAAGGTGTGTGGCATGCTTTGCCTAAAACTATCATGCTTTACTTGGGTTACAAACCACTTTTATTGCTGCCCTCCCCCACCCTAACCACTTTTGTTGCTGCCCTGCCCCACTCTAACCTCAACCTAGCCTAGCACCTTTTCTATTCCACTGCAACTATCTCCAACGATTCACACCAAGAAGCATAGACGCGGTCAGGGACGCAGACACTCCACTTCTTAAAAAATTAAGACATGGACATGTTGGGTGCATGCAAAAGTGTAAAACCAATTTGTATTATAGATGTGACATGTGAATTCATAAAAGTCAAATGTTATTTTATAAAATTAAGATGAGATACAAATATGAAGATACAAATCGACAATCAAGGTTTAAATTTAATTTCTTCACGGCAGTACCCTCGTTGACTTCCGCTTTACTAATTTTGATGATTTTTAAACTTTCCTTATAACGAGATAGCCTCGAAACGACATATGTTATGTCAACAAGATCAAAAGGGATATTAAATTAATGGAATTGGGATAGGGATGGAATATAATGAAATAGAGCCAATTTGAGGTTGCCTATCAAATGAAGCATGGAAGGGAGCCACTACGAAGAAGTTCCGAAAGTTACGAAGGAAGCTTCGAGCTCATATTGGTCAGGGGTTGAGCATGGGAATTGAACTCTATGAGATATAATCTGTCGTTGTTCCTCAGTAGCTCAGTGGTAGAGCGGTCAGTTGTTAAGTGATTGATCGTAGGTTCGAATCCTACTTGGGGAGATTTGATTCATTGTGAATTTTTTAATTCAGAATGAAAGAGCTCGCTTTGACCGTTAAGGGTTGGTAACTCCTTCCCTGTCGTCGTTTCTATTGCATTCTATCTAGCTTTGACCATTAAGAATTCTCGGATGTACTAGTACTAGCAGTGCATCAAAGATGCAGTCATCGATTCTCCCAAGAGGCTACAATTACCGTGACCAAACATATCAATTATTAATGACAAGGAATCCATTTTTGTTATGCTACTCATACTTGTACTTGCACTGCTATTTTGCCCCAACCTGGCTGAGGAAGAGTTACGGGGCGTAAAACAAAGAAACATAGATGGGCCGGGGAGACTTTGTTTAAAGATTCTACATGTATACTTTTACAGTTCACCCCCACAGGTTTTCATCTTCTAAAAGTCTTGTGTTATTGTCAATTTGCCATGGTTTTAGGCTCAAAACATGGCATTTTTGGCAGATAAAATACTGGGACATGGGAGGTACTTGAAAGATTCTATTCTAAAAGAGGGATACAATCGTATTTATGAAAAGTTCAAGGGGTCACGTGCCCCGTCTCATCATAATCTAGATCCGCCAGGGCTTGCATTCATGAACTATTATCATTACACCAAGGAATCCCAAATTCTTAGATTTCTGTGCACAGGGTACACATGTATACACCAATCGTTGACAACTTGACACAGATGGTTACTGGATATAAATTTGGGTCCTTCTCCACCTCTTCATTCATCCAACGGAATTTCATGAAATGGAGATTCCAGAGTTGAGCAGGTCCCCAAACAAGAAGAGATTAACTTGGAGAAGAAAGAGATGAGGAGCACTGCACATCATGGCATAGATTAACTTGGAGAAGAAAGAGATGAAGAGCACTGCACATCATGGCATGCAAAGGCAGTGTCCAATCAGTTATAAAGGACAAGTGGCAGCTCTGACTACAACGGCACTTGTAACGTTATTTAAACAGGTAGTGGCACTGATATCATATGGCAGGTAGACGCGCTAAGAGGTAGCATGGGGTTCTCCTATGTACGGAGAGCACGCCATTGATTTTTCATGGCATAAAGATGTGAAGATGTCTTCCTGCTGAGATCTCTCTCTCCAAGACCAACCCAGAGCAAGATGTTGACCATGTGGCAATGGAACCCAGTAATCAGAACTTGTTAAGATTACTTACCACATGTTGCAAGGCTGAGAGAGAAGAAGATGAAGTCCAATTTAGAAGAACTTCTACTTCCACACTGAGGCCTCGTAGAGATGCTAGGTATGGAAATCTAGAGTTCCCCATGGACTAGAGCAATTCTGGAATAAAACAGAATAGATTAATCAGGGTGACATATAAGCATACCACGATGACCAGACAATGTATGAGAAAATGCCCCTGAAGAAATATCACAAAGGCGCACTTGAACGTCTTCAGTGCCCGCAGCGATTAGCATGTGGGACGTGGCCAGTGACGACATAGCAGTCCTATAAACCTTTCCCGGCAGTTTGAAATTCATTACTACCTGTAAAGCCAACCCAAAAAAAGGATCAACCAAAATGTCAGATTACTGTTGAGTATGAAGACATGCTGAAATACAACAGAGCACAACAAAAACGATCGCGAGGCATAACTACCTGTGTAGTATTTGTATCCCAAACATTGACATGATGATCATAAGAACCAGTGATGAAGAGACCAGTGTCGACAGGGTACCATATGGCTGATGATATAGCATACTTATGCCCATGTTCGTGCTGCTTATCAACAACAACTAAGGACTTATGCTTTGCAACCAAACCACCTCCCTCATAATCTGTTGCACGTTGAACATCATAGATAGCAACTGATGCGTCAGATGCACCAGATAGCAAATATCGTCCCTCTGTCAAATCAACCTGATTTTGTGATCAAAAAACGCGGCTAGGGAAAAAAAAAATACCAAATGTGTATGTAGAGAGATGTGAGAAATAAGGACAGGAAATGGTTCAATGTCATGCCTCTGCTACAAGCTGAAACTGGTCTTAAAAAGAATCAGAGTTCCATATTCAATGTATTGCCATTACACATCACTCACAAGTTAGGACATACTATTTCATATGTTTTGCCCCTTGAGTACATCAAATAGAAAACTGTGAAAGGGTAAGATAAGAGTCTTAAGACCAATTCAAAAGGTATAAGAGCACCTCCAGCAAATGTATCACAATTTAAGACCAGAATTATCCTTTGCTACGTTAGTTACAAAAGTGCGCCCTCTGAAATACTCTTAAAGTTCTATTCTGATTAATATAATGTATTTATCTGTCATTCAATGTACTTTGAAGGAGATATCGACTATATGTCTATATCATACAATATTGTTATTTCTTTGTTTGAAAGATGCTTCATAGACCATCTCTAGTCCTTAAACACCCCAAAGCAGCCCCAACCCCCCACACCACCCCCACCCCCAGGGGCGGCTGCACATTGTGATATGGATGGTCACATGACCACCCAAACAAAAAAAATTCCTTTAGAATAAGTGTAGAAATTTTTGGATAGTCCATTGTTGAACACCCTACCCAGACTAAATTGAACACCCAAGCCCTAAAAATTGAACATCTTGCCCAATAAAAAGGACCAAGTATTGAACACTTCTGCCAATAAAAAAACCCAAGTTCAATTCAAATTGAAACCCAAAAAAAACTATTGGGAGTTTGTTCGTCTCTACACACTTATCAAGCTTTGCCCTAAAAAGTAAGACCATTAACTCTCTCTTAATCTATTCCTTGTTATTTTAAGTGATTAGGTAATTTCGATTGTAGATTTGTAATTTTATATGTGCTACTCTATTGGTTTTTGCGAAAGATTGATTACATTTACAATATAGGATGATATGGGCAGTAGAATGCTTGTTGATGCTTTTTAATTTTTTGATAACGAGGCTATTATGCAACGGTTTCAAAGTATAAAAACTGGTCGAGGGCAATTGCAATATGCTTTATCAGTTGTAGATTTGTAATTTTATATGTGCTACTCTATTGGTTTTTGCGAAAGATTGATTACATTTACAATATAGGATGATATGGGCAGTAGAATGCTTGTTGATGCTTTTTAATTTTTTGATAACGAGGCTATTATGCAACGGTTTCAAAGTATAAAAACTGGTCGAGGGCAATTGCAATATGCTTTATCAGTTGTTTTTGGGTGGCATTGACGATATTAATGGAAATTTTTTTGTCTACATTTTGTTGTGGTTTATAGAGGTAGTAGAGCATAAGAATTTATGAACACCCTTAGGAAAATTCCTAGAGAACCCGCACAAGCCCGCCCCCCGCGCCACCCCACACCCCCCCCCCCCCCCCCCCCCCCCCCCCCCCCCCCCCCTCTCTCTAATTCAATGCCAAAAATTAAGTGAAACCCCCCAAAGAAAACACTAAAGTTCTTGACTCAAATATGTACTAAATTGAGTTTTATCCAAGATTTACTTACACTGAAGAAGACTTAGATATTTAATCAAATTCAGAAAGCCATTTTTTACAACTCAGCAATTCTCGAAGCTTTTATATAAATTTTTTAAGCTTCAAATTGATCTTCTCACTGGAATTCTTCCCAAAAAATCGAACTTTTCTGTAAATCTTAAGTAAAGTATGACAAAGTGTTGGAGCTGGTCTCATACTTAAATTTGAAGAGTACATGCTTGAGAAGATAAACCATAGCTGGAGAAGCTCTAAGAGAACAAACAACAGCTCAGGCACGCTATAGCACAAGAAAAGATTTGAGACCTAAAACCCACAAGAGAATTCTAGCTCAAGCTTGATAATTGTTGATACAGATAAGCAGGGGTCGGTCGAGATTTTTCTGAGTTGTAGAATTAGAAGAGTCTTGGGTAGTACTCTTCGAAGCTGTCTCTCTCTCTCTGGGTTTCTGATATCAGCTTTTATCGATTTGAGGTCTAAAACCCATAAGAGAATTCTAGCCCCAGCTCAATGAAAGTTCAAACAGATTCACAATCAAGTGAGATTTTGCGAGTAGCAGCAAAGAGTCTTGGTTACTCTTCGGGAGCCCTCTGTGTGCTTTTCTTTTCGGATTGCATTGATTTCATCTTTTATCCTCGTAATTTTCCCGATCAAAAAAGATAGGCAATCCTAAAAAGGGGTAACAGAATAGAGAGGGAGGGAGGGAGAAACCTGAAGAGAGTTGACGGAGCCACGGTGAGGAGAGATGATCTCTTTGTGATTAGAGAGTTGTAGAGACTGAACTCGACTCGACCTAATCCGATTGCTGAATGAATTTGGGCGCAGATTTCCCGATTCTCTTTCTCTGATCTCCTTCCACATCTCCCTCGCATCTTTCGAACTCCCCCAACAACCCTCGACCCTTTCCGCCAAGAATCAGTTCAACTCTCCCTCCCTCCGTTCGTGTATATATATTTCTGCTAAATGACTGTTTTGTGATTTATGTGACCAGATTTGTGTTTAAAATGCGTAAAAATATCAAAAATATCAAATTATCAAAAACACTATAGTGAAAAATTGAGCCTTATTTGACTATAGTGCACATTCAAGTCGTCTATTTCGGCAATGAATCATTCAGATATGTTTGTTAAGTCTATACTTTTACCGGTAAAAGTGTTTATAGCAATTTGAACCATCAATTGCGGAGATGGACGGTCGGATCCAGGGCACTACACCCCAGTAGTGCCACAGGGACTCCACATCCCAATCGACTGAATCGTTGGTTATCTTAACCACACCATATGGATTGGTACGAGTGTTCAACCATGGTATTGGTTTTGGTTTCTGATTTAGAATGACCGGCCGGCTCGGTTCCGGTCCCAGTTCCAGATTTATATGTTAACCACAGTGAAAACCGAACCGTAACCGAAATAAAACAACAATATAATAACGTAAATTCTCTGATACATACACATTTCAGTTAGGGATTGTCAACTACTGCACCTCTTCCACTCTTACTCTCTATGAGATTCCCATCAATTTCTTGAGATCTCTCTGGATATCAGAACATTTTTTTGACTTTTTTTTGGATATATTGTTGTTGGATATTTAACTCTATTAAAAATGTCGATCACATGTTTTTGTTAAAAAATGAACGAAACAAGTAACCGATGGTGATGGTTCTGGTTTTAGTTTTGATTTTGCCAAACACCATTGTCATCCCTAGTCAAAAGCCTCATAAAAGCGTGTCCCGCATACACGGTTTTAACTTATGGAAAAGATGAGTTGAACTCTCTTTTTAAAATCATTATTATAAAACAAATCCTAGTAATTGGGAAAAGCAACGAATAAAGGGCAAGGGCTTGGAACTATTAATTCATGGCCCCAAGATCCTCCGTCACTACACATTGATGTGACACAGTGAGAGCAAGCCTAGGCTTCGAACTACTAATTCAACGTTCCCAAGATCCTTCATCACCACACATTGATATAACTACAAATTCAAGGCTCCAAGATCTTTCATCATCACACATTGATGGAAGATCGTTCATCAGCACACATTGATATGAGATCCGCGCATATAATCTCTCAATTTGAATCCACATTAATGTGTAATACTAACAAAATATACAAGGGCAGAAGAACATGGAAACTGAAAAGCCTCAGTGTTTTGATTTGACTTTCTGGAGACTGGGGGAAAAAATAGAAAAAGAAGGAAAGGCAAACGCGATGGAGAAAATTACAATATGTCGAAATATATTTCCCTCTTTTTCTGTCCACGAATCCTAGATTTTTTTTTTTTTTTTTTAACCATAAACATACTCAATTATATTAATTAGGTATAGATTCAAACACAACCAAAACCGAAAGAAGGCATTTCAGCATGAAGAGGCACCATCCCCTAAAGATAACCACAAACACATGCATTCACAAGTTTTTTTTTTTTTTTTTGACAACTTTTGCCCAGCTTAATTACTAGCACATCGACTAAATCTTGAGCGGGTCAATTAAAAGTGGAAGAAAGTTATTAGCTAGCCCCATAATATTTGATATCAATTTTCACGGGGATATCTTTAAGTTCCATGCCATTATCACCAGACATCAGGAGTCATATCCGAAGTTGTGCAATGTGCATCAATCATCATGAGTTCCAATATTGCAACAATTTTGTGTGGCACTATCAAGATATACATCTTTCAGTCATATAAGTGTCCTACGTGAGGATGAATCGGACTCCACGACAAACATTATTTATCCGGAAGTTTTGCTATAGCATTATTTGTGATAAATTCCAGTCGCATGCAAAACAATTCAAGGTCAATTTATAAGTTCAATCTTTCTTCCGATTTGCGATATGACTTCTTTGAAAATAATCTGAGTGTTTTTTTTTTTTTTTTTGGAAAAATTGTAGGGCCTATTGATACTGCGATGGATCTCACGTGCATCAATGCGGCTAGAAACCACGTCTCCTCCGGAACTTAGTAAACCCGTCTGCTCAATAGATGTCAATGGATATCCATATGCTTCAATGGATATCCACGTCTCCTCCGGAACTGGGTTTCTTTGATCCTAGCTGAGTTAAGTCAAATCCTTTTATCTGATTGTTAATCTATTGAAAATGTCCCTCTGTTAAAAAAAAACAATAGGAATCACACAGATAAATTAGAAACCTCTTGTAAAATGCATGTTCGTAAGCCCCTATTTCAAGGATTGGTGACTTACCCATTCAGTGACTTTGGCACCAGACGTTCCCCAAATGGCTACTCTAAGATAGGGTGAATTCAATAACACGAAAGATCCCCATTGGGTTTAAGAAATTGGGGCCCAAGATTGCCCGCCATGGAATACCAGTGCTTTGTTCGGTTTGGGTTTTGGAGAGAGATAGAAAGAAAATTTTATTGGAGACCGTACATGATGGGTTTTGAGACCCAAACTGAACAAGGTGCAAGTTTCTTCCACTTATACGTATGGCCGGATCAAATTGGTTTCAAGCCCATAACTAAAGACAAGGAGTCACACATGTTTACCAGTAGAGGCACTCAAAGGAGAAGTCGGCTTGATTAGCAATGTGGTCAACATTAGAGAAGCATAATTCATTTAAATTGTGTTCGGAACATTTCACTTTGTGCCTCTAGGCATGGGCAAACCCTAGACGTATCTGTGCAAAAAATTTACCCATTTGGATATTGGTAAGGACTTGATCAATTAATTCAATATTTTTTTGCCGAAAAGAAATTTATGAATCACAATGATTAAAAGGATTATGGAAAAATGCACGACCCGACCTAAACCATGTATCCCCAACTATGTTGAAACCTATGGTTTGGACAAGGGGCGGATCCAAAAATTCTTTTCTAGTGGGGCACCAACTTTTACACCAACCTTGAACAAAAATTTATAACCAAACACAATAATGTCAAAAGTAGACTTCAACATATATACACAGAAGATTTACAAAATGTATGCTTCTAAAAGTTCCTAAACATAAGGGAAAAAAATTCTGCTTCCCTTATTCAAACTCACTCCTTCCGTCTCAATCTGTTAACCCATATCAGACCCATCTCTCTCCCTCTCTCTCACACACACACCTCAATCGGCAAAAATTGACCTCCGTCCCTAGTGATTTCAGAATTTTCGGAAATAAAGACATACTAGCCATTTCAGATGCTTGGTCCTCAAGTCAATTTGGTTGCAAATCTTCTGAAGCCATGTCTGTAACTATGCACATGGATATCAGAATCAAATCATTCAACAAAGAATGATTAAATTAGCACACAACAAGAAGAAGAGGAACACAAAAATAACATCAAAAAAACACAAGAAGAAAACTGGGGAATTTCGGTTTTGCTTCGAAAGAATCAAAACTACAGAACAAGGAGAAAATGTAAAATCTGGGTTTTCAGTTCTAACCTTCCCCCATGGATATGAGTAAGGATTTGGTGGTTTTGCCTCAAAATCTCATCCGGGTCATCAACTCTGCTGCTTCCAACCAAAGCCTTGAGCTCTAAAGTGGTGCACCCCTTGTTGGGTCATGAGTACAAGTCGTGGTATCCACACAACAGCAGAAAAACTCTGCTGCTTCCCATATAGACCACATAGACCAAATAACATAATATCAAGAGAGAAAATCCACAAATTTCTAAGGCATATACAATGAGGAAGCAATAACCATACCTTAGCAGCAAAACAGAGCCTAACTTTGGCAAGAAAGATAAAGAAGTAGACAGAGAATATCATTGGTGGTGATCTGGTGGTGGTGGGAAGAGGCGGAGGAGGGTGGTGGGTTTTGGAGAGAGAGAGAGAGAGAGAGAGAGAGATTTTGTGGAGGAACTCCCTTTAACGTTATTTTCACTGTTAATGTCAACGTCATCAAATTCCGTTAGTGGGTTAACAATTTGAGACGGAAGAGTAAATTTGAACAACAGAAGCAAACTTTGGAAGTAAAATTGATTTTTTTTAAAGTTTGGGGGGTGACGAGACATTGAGGTCAAAGTTTGAAAGACATTTTAAAATGTTCCCAAAAAAATACATTTATAGCTTTATCTAACCCCACAAAAAAATCCACAATATATAAAGAACAAGGAAGAAAGCACTAATTAGCAAAGCAGTCAAACAATAAAAATTTAGTCTCTATTAGATCCATCTAACTATTGGAAACACACAGTCCATTATTTATTATTTTGAAACCCACTAGGTTCACTTTTTATAAAAACACCTTTATATTAAATAAAACTATCTACCCCACACGTCACATCATCGCCGGAATTTGGCCGGTGCAGGAAAGCTCGCTGAAAATTTGGCCAGTGCCTTAAAGTTTACCGAAAAAGTCGCCAGCCCCAGAGTTGGTTACCGACGCTAGAGATGGGGAATATGTTGACCAACGAAGAGGTTGACAATGCAATAGATAACCATTATCTCGACAGATACATTAAGTCATTAACAGGACTTGCAATCAACAGTGGAAAACAGAAGCTCCAGCAATCATAATTCTTAAGAAATGTCCATAAAATATCCATGAAAGGAGCACAAAGATAGAAATGTTTGCAAATTTAGCCTTCCCAAATAATTCCTTAAACTAAGTGTAGGGATTAGAAAATGTAATAAATTACCACTAAAATCATGGGCAGTTATTAGGGCACTAGCACAAATAATCAGCCCAAATAGAAAAGAGGCACAGTTCGTATAAAATGAAATATTCAGAACTCACTTGAAGTAGCATGGATGCCTTTCGCGCACAGAATGCCTCCAAGCAGTGAAAGGGAACTTAAATGATTAGAAGTAGCACACAAAATTAGGGTTGAATTAACAGAAACAATGACATCTTCAGCACCATCGCAGTTCATTATTGGCAAGCCATCGCCGTGGAATCTGTAGACAGCATCATTAAAGCCTCTGGAAGAGAGGGAGGGGGCAAAAACAAAAAAACCAAAAAAAAAGGTCAAAAAAATTTGCTAATGTAATGTGCAGACACAAATACATGATTACAATCTACGTAAGTATATCAAGTTCCATTTATATCCATAATGAAGGAGTAGGAAACGGTAAGCGAAATGCTACGCTCAATCTTTGGCCACAAGTACATAAAACAGCTGGCTTTTTCCCAAGCCATATACCACCTCCCCAATCATCTCCTGATCAGCTATTTGCCTGATATGGCGCAATGCCTTCAAAGAAAAATTCATAATTACTTCCACTTTAACTTTTACTCACGCCAAAAAACTGGTATTCAATTCTGTACTCATTTTTAATGAACTACGTACTGAATCAACAATACTTTGATGAAACTTCAACGGGCGCATGAGAAAATAAAGCCATTATCTACAATGAGGATCTAAATTATTGAGCAGTAGAGCAACCTCATCCACTAACCACACCAAAGAAAAACTTAACTATATGACCTTAAGAAATTGGAGGGGGAAAAAAAAAACTAGAAGGTTTCACTACAGCAAGATTTTTTTTCCAAGGTCTAGGCATTATCCAAATGCCAGACAAAAAAGAAAAGATGAAAGAAAAGAGAGCTAATACCGAATGACATGGTGATAAAACTAAGGAACAATTGCGATGCTAAAATACTATATAGCACTGTGAAATTTGTACATGTCAATATCTTTTTCTACTTTTCAAAAAATGAAATTTGTATTTGTCAATGAAGGGCCTTGTGGGTTAGGATTCACTCAAAGGACAGACAAACCAGATTTAACACAACGTTCAGAACACGTGTACTTACCGCAATAGTCATTTTCTGGGCAATAACTTTTGATGATTATTCATACAGCTGCCGCAGCACCTCTGGCACACTTCCAAGCTCAATCAAATCTTTCAACCGTAAGTGGCGCCATCAATATGCATAATGGTTACACCACATAAATGTATTGGACTACTAAGATTCAAGGATATATATGCACACCACAAGACTGCCACTGTCTAAACTTATAGTGTATCTTAGAGTCCAGAAATCCCGTGCAGGAGCCAATGTTGTAGGAGCATATAACTGAAACCCACTAGTAAAATTTTGTCAAGTTGCTGTCAAATTAGTAGACAATGCCATAAATGATGCTGGAAGTAATGGAGGAGATGACGAAAGGGATACCTTTTCTTGGATCTGTTCATATTTGGCATTCAAGGGTGATCAGATTCTTGATTCCCTCCATCGCTTGATTGAAACCTTCTAGCGATGCTGCTTGACAATCAGCAACCTCCATCAAACGTTGGATGGATTCCCCAGTTGATTCTGATAATTTTTTAATGGTCTCGTCCAAGTGTTTTACCTCTTGTGCTCGTGTGTTTTCCGCCATTGTGATTCAGCCTCCCACAGTCAGAGGAAAGCGGCTCTGATACCAATGATAGATCTTGTATATGAAATGTGTTCAAGAATTGAACACTGATTTTATTACTCAAATGGAAATTGAATTACAAATGAGAAGAGGAGAGAGATAGAGAGAGATACAGGAAGAAGAAGAAGGAGAACAATACATTCGACACCTTTTCTGGTTATCCCCTCAGCCTTATATTCCCTCCCCTCTAACAGAATGAATGAATAACAGAAAACAACCAACTAATGGCAATGCAGTTAGCAATGCCGTTACAAA
The DNA here is from genome assembly GCA_020921065.1 of Vaccinium darrowii. Lineage (NCBI taxonomy): Eukaryota > Viridiplantae > Streptophyta > Magnoliopsida > Ericales > Ericaceae > Vaccinium > Vaccinium darrowii. Next base: position 5,773,847 of record CM037155.1, read on the forward strand.
TGAAATTGCACTCTAGCCCGTGGACTCAGTACAACAATTACAAAATAACCCCTGGACTATTACAAGAAATACAAAGTCTATCACTTCCACAGCTTCCTCAAAGACAGGTTTTTTTTCATCTTGCTTCATTACTTTAGCCACCGCCATTTCACAGTCTTCCTGGGTTACATGAACCCTCCTCTCCCTCAGTGCAAACATCCCAGCTTCAGTACAAACCGCCTGCAAAAATAAATTAGAGCTTAACAAAAGAAATCATTTGAGAGGAAAAAAACCGCAAGAATGGGGATCAATAAGAAAAATAAGATAAAGCTATGAGAACAAACTGGATCCAAAAGAAAAAACAAACCTTCAGTTCAGCACCAGATGCGCCATTCATCTTCTCTGCTATCTTCTTCAAATCTATCACACGCATAAGGTTCATTTTTCGTGAGTGTATCTTCAAGATACCCAAACGGGACTGCAAGTACCATGAGAAACATGCAGACCTTAGATTCAACAAGATGTAAGAACGAAACTCCCATGAATAACAAGGCAATGGTTAAACCTAGAATGATAAGTCAAAACAAGTAGTACATGCTGTTTTGGTAAAAAGGTGGAAGAGTACCTCTACATTGGGATTTGGAAACTCAATTTTTCGATCAATCCTTCCAGGCCTCAGAAGGGCTTGATCCAGCATGTCAATGCGATTTGTAGCCATTAAAACCTGTGGAAAATATTCAGATTGTTATCAAAATATCTGTACAAGAGAAAATTTTCAATCAGGTCAACAGTATTTTCAATAAGCACAAGCAAGATGATTACTTTGATTTTGTTAGATGCTTCAAATCCATCGAGTTGATTTAGAAGCTCCAGCATAGTCCGCTGGACTTCACTGTCAGCGCTGCCAGGTCCAGATTCCGTTCGAGCAGATCCAATACTGTCGATTTCATCCATAAATATAATGGATGGAGCATGATCTCTGGCCATAACAAAAAGCTCCCTAACCATTCGAGAGCCCTCACCACTATACTTCTGAACCAACTCAGAGCCAGAAACCCTAATAAACGTACAATTAGTATGATGAGCGACAGCCCTAGCTACAAGCGTTTTCCCGGTACCAGGTGGGCCATATAGCAAAACCCCCTTTGGTTGGGCTATTCCAAGACTCTCAAATAGGTCCGGATGTTTGATCGGTAACTCGATGACCTCCTTCATCTCTTCGATTTGCTGATCAAGGCCACCAATCATGCCATAGGTAGTATCTGGAACCTTCTCAACTTTCATTAGGTTCACTAGAGGATCTACTTTGCTGGGCAAGACCAGGTGCAGCACAAAGGTGTCATGGCGAAGGGCCACTCTTGTTGATGGTGACAGCTTTGTGATGTCAATGTTCTTGTCGATATCAACAACATATTTTTCTTCTGGATGAACCTGAAAGGTCAACAAGAGATTCCAGACAATAAGTAACAATTTTCAGGTACATTAAAAACAGATAGGATAAAATCAACAGAAAAACAAAATAAATAAGAATTTCAGACCTCAGAAATACTGCAGCTATCATCTGCTGCCTTACACGCCAATAACCCGGCTAAGATTTAAAACTCAAGAATTTCTCATGCTAGGCATTTGCTTATTAATTTAATTGGTTTTCAGGAAATGGCATGAAGAGTATGAGGAGTTAATGGGGACGATTACAAATATACATAGACCTGATTGTGCCATTACACAGGAGTGTGTCTCGAAGCTTCACGTTTATCTAACTCATCAATCGAAAGACATTATGACACCGCTGAACCTTTATAAATATATAATATTCTACTTTTATCTCCTGATGTGGAACAGTGCCCTTTACATAAAATTGAATCACTAGCAAGGTACTTCAGTGATGGAAGCAAAGATGCAATAGGTTTATGGAAAATTAAAGGAAACTTCAATTACAAGCCTTGCTCGTTGCGTTCCTGTCTATACAATTAAAAGTACTAGAGGCACAAAAAAGGGAGCGTAACTCCTATACACAGTGGCTAAACCAAAAGCTACACCACTAAAGAGGTCAAATTTAAAACTATCCAAAAACACTCTTCAACTAACCAGGTCGATTTTCACTTCTCCGATCACATCCCTCCTGGAATTATCGAAGGCCCTGACACCCATGTGTCAAGCTAACAAGATTAGGACAACAGAAAGACTCTTTTCAATTACTAGATAGACTCTCTTCGTTTTGACACCTGTATTAGGACAACAGAAAAAGGGGGTTCTTGAACACAACCTGTACGTATCAAAAGCAATACCACTGTACCCGTAGAGTAAGAATGCGTAACAAACAGTCCAAATCAATAATGCATAACAAATGGTCCAAATCAAATATGATATACACATTTTTTTTCAAAGTTCAGTAACTGAATCAAAAACAAAAACTGCTATCAGCCCTCATTAAACTATCATGGAATCTCACGAACTTCTAATCTCACATGTTTTCATGAACTTCCACAGTTTTGACAAAGCCTTTCCACATCTCAGCTAACAAGATTGATTTCATTACCCAAATCCACCAAAAGAGGCTGGTTTATAAAAGGTGCACTTGCTTCCCACTCATCACTCAACAGTTAATATTGGAATTACCTCGTACTGCTTGTGTTTGCATCAGTTTTTAGCAGCTAGGTTCACGTGGCAATCAACCATGGAACATAACTTATATTTCAAAAAATATATTTTATGCATGTTATAAGCTAAGAAAGTAAACATACTTTTGAGCTACTCTCATGAAACTAATTTTTCTCTTTCTTTTATTTTTGGTTTTTTGGTACGTCGATAGTGCAATATCAGAACAAGTAAATGAAGATGTGCACAATGGATTGATGAGAGATTACCAGACCCCCCAAGGTCATGGTTGTTTCTGGATTCTGCATTAGCCCTTTTTTTAGCAATCCTCAATTGTATTATGGGTTTCGGACCAAATATTAGCTTTCTTTTCCTTTAATAGTAGTGGCTTGTGTAAATGCGACATTGCTGGTTGCTCCACTATATTTGCAACGACAACAAACCAGGGGAATCATTATTTGTTATTTATTAAATATTTCCCACGATTCGTATGATTGGAATATGGATTGCCCTTTATGCCCGCACATGAATGGCTGTGAATGGGCAACCGAAAGAACAAAAAAAAGCCTTTTGAAAATCAGTCTTTAAGCAGGTATCACGCTCCGAGTAGTCATTATTTGTTATTTATTAAATAGAAATCACACTTTTTGAGTATTGCACGCATACCTTCACAAGGACTTCGATTTGTCCAATACTCTGACCACCTCACCAACGTCTGAGCCAGGTTCCTGAAGAAGCTGTAATTCTTCGTTAAGCCTCCTCACAGGATATTTACCCAAGAAGGTTAGAAAGCAAAAAATGGCATATTAAACCAGCAAAACCAACGTAATGATTAGCAATTGTATCACAGTAATGAAATTTGGCTCATTTAACGCTTCCGCACAACACATTGCACAAACTTTCACATCGAATAATAATAGGGTTACAAACATGTAAAAACTCAACATATTGCACTAACTTTCACATAGAATAAAATTAGGGTTACAAACATGTAAAACTGTGGAATTGAGATCATTGTGTTGTGCTACGAGGCGATTGAGATTGAGAGACTTGTGGCCGACGAGAAGCTCACGATCGCCTATGCGTTGGACGTAATACCAGGTCATACCCACGCCCTTGGGGACATGCCCACCTCCCCCGTAGGGTTTTTCTTCGTTAGCGTTTTCCTTTTCGACCACGACGCCGCCTGGTTCTTCTTCATTGGCGTATTCTTCTTCAATGATGCCTTCTTCCTCGTTGGAGTCTACTTCTTCAATGACCACGATGCCTGGTTCTTCCTCATTGGCATCTTCTTCTTCAACGACACCTTCTTCTTCGTTGGGGTCTCCTTCTTGGACAACTTCATGCTCTTTGTCACCCTCATCTTCTTCGATGTCTTCCTCAATTTGTTCATCGGCTTCTTGTAGTTGAGATATCGCAGGGAGGTACTCGAAAGAAACAAGATTTTATTATTCAATATACAAAATGAATAATTAAATTGCAATTGAAACTACAAATGAATTGTAATTGAAACAGAGAGAAACAGAACCCACCCATTGCAGATCAATCAGTTTGATTGCACCGAGATACACTTCGTAATCTTCCCAATTCTTGGAAGCCAACAACAAGAAAACTTCTTGGCATCTTTTACAAATAATCTTTCACAAAGTGCAATCAAACTGATTGATCTGCAATGGGTGGGTTCTGTTTCTCTCTGTTTCAATTATAATTCATTTGTAGTTTCAATTGCAATTTAATTATTCATTTTGTATATTGAATAATAAAATCTTGTTCCTTTCCAGTACCTCCCTGCGATATCTGAACTACAAGAAGCCGATGAACAAATTGAGGAGGACATCGAAGAAGATGAGGGTGACGAAGAGCATGAAGTTGTCCAAGAAGGAGACCCCAACGAAGAAGAAGGTGTCGTTGAAGAAGAAGATGCCAATGAGGAAGAACCAGGCATCGTGGTCGTTGAAGAAGTAGACTCCAACGAGGAAGAAGGCATCGTTGAAGAAGAATACGCCAATGAAGAACCAGGCGGCGTCGTGGTCGAAAAGGAAAACGCTAACGAAGAAAAACCCTACAGGGGAGGTGGGCATGTCCCCAAGGGCGTGGGTATGACCTGGTATTACGTCCAACGCATAGGCGATCGTGAGCTTCTCATCGGCCACAAGTCTCTCAATCTCAATCGCCTCGTAGCACAACGCAATGATCTCAATTCCACAGGTTTACATGTTTGTAACCCTATTTTTATTCTATGTGAAAGTTAGTGCAATATGTTGAGTTTTTACATGTTTGTAACCCTATTATTATTCGATGTGAAAGTTTGTGCAATGTGTTGTGCGGAAGCGTTAAATGAGCCAAATTTCATTACTGTGATACAATTGCTAATCATTATGTTGGTTTTGCTGAGATTCAGGCCTGGTTTGAGTATGATCATGGGTTGGTCCTTTTACCCCTGGAAATGGAATGGTTAAGACATTCTTGGCCCGTAGAATCGCGTAATGCAGCAGTATCACCAAAATCCATAGTTCCACTCAAATTAGCTATCATTTCCTTCGACAAATTTGCATGTACTGTAACAACCATTGCTTGCACATATCAAGTACAGGGAGTGGATTTGCATGTAATGCCTGTAGAATATCACACATAACATGTTAGTTGTCAATCCAATTCGCAGCTTACAAAAAATGAAGTAAAAAGTTGGCTATTGCTTTATTCTAGAGTGGCCATGTTGGTCTTGATGTTTTATTGATTATAAAGACATAAGCAAGGAAACGCTCTTTGTTGAAATACTTCTATGAATGATTTAATGATAAATATAGTTGGTTTAAGGTATACATGGTGTTACATTTCAACATTTTGAGCTTTTATATATGTGTCTTCCATTCGTATTATAATGTGAAAAAATATTGCTAAAACATGACTCATCGCGTGTCCTGTCCTACAACTTTAGAGACTTTACTAGTCAAAGTGTCAGTGTCTCGACTGTATCATGTCGTGTCCGTGTGACCTGGGGTCTGGTATTGTATTGCTTCATTCCAAAGAGGCACCATGTTGGTCCTGAGAGTGACCAATAAACAATAAAAACCGTTCCAAACTATATGAGCGCAAGCTTGGTTTTAGAAGTGTTAAGACATGCAAAAGAACAAAATAAAATGTAATACTATGTAGCGAAGACACTTCGTCGAAAATCACATGCCGGTGTCAAACAATAATTGGACACGGACACTCTCCGGACACGTTTCCAACACTGAAATCCAAATTGTCCAATTTTTTTCCAACGTTTTCCGTTTGAACACACCGGGGACACTCTAACAAATGCTTTGGACACTCACAAAACAAGTTGGGGGTTCTAAATGAAGAGTACCCAAAAACAACTAAGGGTCTTATATTTTGAGTAACAGATGATGTTACAACTTTCGCAAGATTGAATAAACATACACACTAAGTACAGATATATAAGCGCCACCATAAATAACCGATTATTAGATGGGTACCTAAAAGAGGTAAAAACAGGGCAATCAATTCAATTTCTCCAACAAGAATCTAATTCGAGAGAACAAAAACTTGATGTGCAACATATTGAACATCAGTGACACTTCCACTTTTGGAAGCGATTTGGAAGGCACTTTTAAGATGACCGCAGACTACACAAGCCAGCACCTTCCTGCCATCATAGTAAAGAGAGAGAGAATGAAGCATGAAGAAAGCATTGAATCATTTTTTGACTGCTAAGAAAGCAGAAAAATATTTGATTCAAACTTCAAGTGAGACAAGGACAACCAAGTGAACCAACTACTAATAATTGTTGCCAGATGAGATAGCCTACCCCTAATAAGAAACACAATCACAATGGATGCTCGAAGGCATAGCCGGGGATACCATGAAGTTGGCCCACTCCACTGATAGAAAAGAGAAAATGAAAGGTAGGTTGGCTGGCTCAGTGGCTTGCTTTTGTTTCTTCAATCTAGTACCTTCCTGCCTGTCATAGCTATATTACAAGAAGCCCATGAAGACATTGAAGAGGCCGACAAAGAATATGAAGTCGTCGAAGAAGACGACGCCAACAAAGAAGATCCGCATGGAGAAGGCATCGTGAAAGAACAGGAAGAAAACATCATTCTCAAAGAAGAACCTTGTGAAAGAGGCAGGGATGTCCCAAAGGGTGACGGTTTGAGCCGGTAATACCTCCAACACATCCACAATCTTGAGCTCCCTCGGCTCATCATATTGATTGTACCTTTATAAAGGTTTCTAGCTTTGAGTTGGTTTAGAAGTATATTGGTGAGGGCTCTCGAATAGCTAGAGAACTTTTTGTTATGGCCAGAGAACATGCTCCATCCATCATATTCATAGCTGAAATCGACTATATTGGATCTGCTCGAATGGAATCTGGATCTGGCAGCGCTGATAGTGAAGTCCAGCGGACTATGCTGGAGCTTCTAAATCAACCAGATGGATTTGAAGCATTTAACAAAATCAAAATACTCATCTCTTGAATGCTTGTGTTTGTAGGTAAAATTGTTGACCTGATTGAAACTTTTCTCCTTCTACAAATAATTTGATAACAATCTAAATATTTTAAACAGGTTTTGATGCCTACAAATCGCATTGACATTCTGGATCAAGCCCTTCTGAGGCCTGGAAGGATTTAAAAAAACATTGAGTTTCCAAATCCCAATGAAGAGGTATTTTTCCATTCAATGCAATCCTATCAATGTACCAGATGTCAAATTTGGATCCTGGTTCCATTTTTCCTTTCATACATATGGGGTGATTCTATTTTCCTTTCATATATATGGGGTGAGGGGGTGGGGAGGGTTATGACCTGCTCAAGTTAACCTGGGTCATATTATGACCTAGGAGACGGTTTAGAGATTTTTTAATGATTTTTCTTTCCCCAGTTTAGAGCCTCTTTAATGATTCACAAAAAATGGCTCACAACTGTTTTCCCGCACTTTTTTTTGTGAGGGAGCCCTCATAGGAAACTTCTTGTATATATATATACAATGAGCTTCCTATCAAGGATCCCGCAACTTATTAACGTCCGGACCTCCACTTTTCGGACCAAATTTCGACGATCTAAACCGTTAGATGTGTTTAAAACGTATTTTTAAGGTCCAACGCGAGGATTTGGCCAAAAAAAAATACTCGGAAGGCCTTGATAGGAGCTGTTTTTCATAAAAATGCTATATGTGCATTTTTATGGAAAACTACATATATATAAAAAAGGCTAGGTCCGCACCAAATTTTTAATAAGAGATCCCTTAGGAGACCGGCTTCCTATATATATATATATAATTACACTACGGGGACACAAATTTTGACACTTCATCTCAACCCTTCAAACTAGGGGCTGAGATTAAAAGCTCGTGTGTGCTCTCCCTTCTCCTCCTCTCATTCACACCTAATCTATTTCTTTACAGTACCTGTAATCCCCTTCCCCACTCCGGTGACCTAGATGTCTGGTGACCCCCATCTCCTGTTAGAGAAAGGGAGGTTCAATTAATTCTCCGCACAACCCACATCGCAAAACAAACAACCTCGAATCACTTCTATTCCGTAGATATACAGAACGATCTATGAAGCTTCATACATGTATATATATAGGGAAAACGGTTTAGAGCCTTACGGATGTCATTTTCTGATTTCAAGGGATGTTACTACTAATCACCAAAAGATGGGCGTAATGCTTTTCTTTTGGTTGTTTTGGTTATTTGGTTATAATGTTAGCTTTGTACAATCAGCAAAACTATTGCACAAACAATATTTCTTTATCTAGAACAAATTCTTATATTCAAGTAACGACAACAAATTCTTATATTCAAGTAACGACAATACACAAACTCAGTCTAGTCTAATTGAACTAGAACATGGTATATGGCTGAGCTAAAAAATCAACAATGCAGTGCGAGCCAATCATTAGATACGATTATTAATTTAGTTTTCCTCACAGTTTGCACTCGCAAAAACCAAATGCAATGAAATCCAGATCCGAGAATAGTCATTCTACTAGCTAGTCCCTGCCTTGTGTGGTTGACAAATTATTTCTTGCTAATCAAACTATCCAGCGGTGTGATATCATCCTCATGATAGTAAATGCATAACTTATGATAGTACTTGTTGAACTTGGTGATGTAGTTTCTGATTGAAGTGACGGAAGATGGGAAATTGTTGTCAGCTACAAACCTTTTCTTGGTCCCTTCAGTGGGATTATAAGAATAAAAAGGGGAAACAGGTGACTTACTACCATGGATGACTTCTTGTTCTGCACCAGCCATTAACATCTCACCTGTAGGGCTCCCAAGCAAGCAATATCGAAGGTCAGCGAAATCATACGGGATGCAGATGAGGTGAAGAATCCATGCGTGTTCTGACTCTGATGGTGGTGATTCTGGTACGTACTTTTCTAATACCCACAGCTTTATTCTCCGATCCACTAACCCAGTTGCCATAGCCAGATAGCCTCCGCATTGATGTAATGAACCCCCGAGTCTCTCAGCCGTCGGTGGGGGATATATCTGTCGGAATTTCTCCTCCTCAAAAGAGAAAGCGATAAGACAGTTTTCAGTGCGACCCCACCAATAGCAAGCACCGTCAATGTAAACGCTTTGGCCACATGATAGGTCCATTGGCGGGGTACGACATTGGAGACATCTCCACGCTGCTGCTGCTGCTGGATCATCCTTGTTGCCCCCCAAAGTAAGAATCACACATTCTGACCCTGTCCTAATTACGCGTTGGTGATTCTCAACGGTGACGATCGAATACGTGCGAACTTTAAGCAACTTGTATTGCTTACGACTAGAATCAAAACCTAGAAAGAATTTATAGGTTGAGAAATGAACATGCTGATTTGCGGCAAGGGGAGGAGGAGGACGAGAAGGAGCACGAGGAAGCTCCATAATTTCACCGGTAGAGATGTTGCAAATGGCCGCATAACCGCCAAAGTACAGACAAAAGTGGCCGTTAATCACTTCCGTAACTCCAAAGTAGTATTTGCTCCTGTCAAGGACGACGGCAGCCCTCTCCCCCTCCGTCTTAACTCCTCCACAACCAAATCCTCCTCCCACCGAAAACAGGTGACGCCATTCTAATACACCACCGCCGCCGGTGGCAGCGGCGGAAAAGAAGCCTACGCCTGCTGAGGGGTCATTGCTGTCCAAAGAACATACCATTAATAGGCAGCCAGGGCGAGACCGGGAACGAGCACGGTGGGTTTTGCAAAAGGAAGGACTGCTGATGGTTGAGCACCAAAGCTTTGACACGCTCTTGAATCTCATCAGCGACTTGGCCGGAAGCCGTGTGAGCACTTCCTCGATCACTAAGTCCTCAGGGAGCATTCTGCCACCGCCATCGCCATCGCCGCCGATTTCCCTTTTTCTCTTCTTCTCCATCGATCGATTGCTCTCGATTTTTACCTTGAATCTGATTTCGGAAGTTCAATTGCGCGTTGCTTTGATTAGATCGTGACCCAGTAGGGGAAATAGACCGATATGTTCTAAAGAGAAACAGACGAGCAATTGAGAGAACTCTAGGATTTTTTTTGTTGATGATTGATTGAATAATTATGCAATAGGCTTATAGCCTTATTTATACTAAGTAAATCTTAATCCGACTAAGACTTAAATTAATAATTTCTATTTGTAAATTGTAATAACAAAATTCTAATTTGACTAAGACTCAAATTAATTTTAAAAAATATAAAAAATAAACATAGAAAAAATGAGTTTAACTAAAAAAGGAAACTATAATCCTAAAAGATAACGTTGCTAAAAACCTAAGTTGGACTTGTCCTACTTAGGGTTGGCCATTTCATCCGCCCCGTCCGAATCCGATCTGATCCTCGATCCGAACGGATCGGCAATATGGAGATCTGTTTGGAGATTGGATAGGATATGAGGATTTTTTTTGAAAATGTTTGGGGATTGGATAGGGGGTGGAGATAGGCATGTCCCCGCCCCGAATCCGCTCCGAATCCGTTCCCCGCTCCGCCCCGTCCCCGCTCTGCCCCGTCCCCGAATCCCCGAAATATAGGGGTCTATTCATGAATTATGAAACTTTGGGGTCTCACTGAATTTTCTCTAAATATATGGGGTTACACCAAAATTTCTCCATGGGTCTCAGTGTAATTATTTTTCTAGGGTTATTAGTTCTACATATTGTTCATATTTTACTGTATTTCATTTGCAACTTGCAAGCAGGCAAGCAGCCGACACTGGAAGACTGTTCTCTCTCTCTCTCTCTCTCTCAGTCTCTCTCTGCCAATCTCCAAACCTGACCGCCGTGATCAACCTCTTTCTCCGGCCACCTGCTACCGATTCGGATATTGGAATCTCAACTCTCACCGTGTGTAAGTTGTTCGCTCTCTCTCTCTCTCTCTCTCTCTCTCTCTCTCTCTCTCTATTCGGATATCATTTGTCTGATTGTCTCTACTCTCAATATCTTCATCCCTCTTGTTATTGTTTCAGAGAAGCCTAAAATGGATTTGAGATCCCCATCCTCAAGATCCCCACGGTCGTTAAGGTAATTACTCTTTCTTCCATTTGTTTGCTGTTTAAGATCCCCACTGCTCGTCATCGTCGATCTCTACTCCATTTGTTTGCTGTTTAAGATCCCCACTGCTGTTTAATATCATATACAGTAACGCACCTCGCCGTCGTCGATCTTTGCTCATCTCTCTTTGGTAGCTCTCTCTCTCTCGGTGGCATCATATACACAGTAACAGTCTAACAGAGAGGTGTTTATTACACAGTAACAGATGGGAGCTTGTTCGAAAATGAAGAAGAAAGAGGAGGAAGAGTCTGGAAGACAAAAGGGTTTGCTTTAGTTAATTATTATCAAGTGGCCATTAATTAATTAACTCTTTCCAGGAACAAATTTATAATCAAGTGGCCATTAGCCCATTAACCTTTTTGTTTACAACCACATGTCGGTGCTGTTGACTAATCAACAGTGGCCATTAACTAGTTAATTAGTTAATACTAGTTTTCTCTCCCAATTTTTGTTAATTAGTCTTCTCTCCCACTGCTGACTGTCTGTGTAGTTTAATTGCCCACTGTTTGTGTAGTTTAAAATTAGTTTGTCTAGTTTTAAATTATAATTAGTGTTTATTTAAACAATACAGTTGTTTCAATCAAGCCGAGTGATTTTTTTTTTTAACATGCAGTTTGCCGACTCGGGAATCTCACTCTATGTCAACTCAAGTCGAATCGAATTCAATGTCAGAATCAGTCTCAATTCCTGCTGATGAACCAAAGGAGTATACTTCTGAAGGTGATGAAATTTTGTCACATCTATTACTCCTTAATTCCTTTGGCTTATTATTCCTATCTTCCTCTTTAGCATGCTAATTGATTTCTTTTTTGTATCACAGATAAATAGAAATGCGAGTGTGGAGTTATTCTTGGGGTGAAGTGCAGGCTTCATTTTGGAATTTCTGTTACGCCGTTGCCTAATGAAACCTTAGTTGTTGCTATCTTGTTGAAATTTAGTTGAATTTTAATTATGTTTTGGTTTTCTTGTAATGGCAGTCAATGTTGTTCCTTGAATACTTATCATTTGCTGCTACATATTATGTTTCATTGTCATGGCCGGTGTGTATGCTATTTAGGGGTTGCCCAGTGATTGTGGATTTTAGGGAAAATGATTTGTAATTGGCTTCTATTGCTATTTACTTGTAACTCTAGGTAAAATAATTGAATCCCCGAATCCCCGTGGGGATCCCCGTTCCCCATTTGGAGTGGGGATGGAGGATGAAAATGAATCCCCGTTGGAGATTGGATAGGGGATGGATATGGGTAAGGGGTTTGGGGATTGGGGGTGGAGATAGTACTCTCCGGCCCCGATCCGTCCCCATGCCCATCCCTAGTCCTACTCTACATCAGATCCGTAATATACCCATACACGTATGCATTATTGTCATCAAAGATATACAAATACCCATACACGTATGCATTACTGCCATCAAAGACATAAATAAATATGTAATGTAAATAAATACGTGTAAGTAGTAATCTTCAAAGCCTAGTTGGAATGGATTTTCCTAATCTTGCGTGCTGAAGGAGAAGGAGAAGGAGAAGGAGAAGGGGATTCTCTCTTTGTTACTTCCTACGTCCGTATTTGTTGGTCTATTTTTGAAATCCGCATCATTTTTTATTACTTATATGTCTCAAATCATAATGAGGGGAAGGACACCGGGGAAATTTTTTTGAGAGGAGCTTCAACAATTTTTTGGCACATTGGGCCATAAGCCCGAAACAATTTTTCCAGACAAAAATGCCCTAGCATCTTTAGAACGAAAAAAACATTCAAATAAAATAGCATTGCCTCTCTCTCTCTCTCTCTCTCTCTCTCTCTCTCTCTCACAGTTGGGCCACGACAGTTCAAATCACTTTGGGTAATTGATCTCTGTTGCTGCTATTCAATTCGATTCCACACCTGAATCACACAATTAAGCCCTCACGATTAAGGTAATTTTCGTCTTCACCCTAGGAATTGCACCATCGTCCCTCTCTGTATCGACTTTGACTTCAGGATGATTGTTGATGTTTTAGGCTGTGTTCGGTCGCTATTTTGAACCAAATTTTTTCATTGGGGAAAGGAATTTATTTGTACGATTTTAGAGTTTTCTTTTTCTTGAAGTGGCCCACAATGTGTATGAGTGGTTACTAGAAGTTTGCAAGGTGTTCCTAAGGTGGACCCACAAAAGTTCTTGGTCTTCGTGTTGTTAGAGAGAGAGACAGACAGACAGTGGAAGGAGGAGGGGCATGTTGACCAAGGTAAGTGATGTGTTAATTTTTAGTATACTTGTGGGCCCAATTATTGCGGAACTTCCAATGCATTTTCGAAGTAAGTTCTAAAACTGAAAAGTAAACGTGCACATTGTGGGCCCACTGAACATAGCCAAAATTTGGTTCAAAATAGCAACCGAACACAGCCTTAGAGTTTCAATTTGAATTTTGATGCATGTTGAGTTAGTTCGGCAGATAAGCTGAGATTGCACAGTGAAATACGAGTGACTTCATTTATGAACTTTGGTAAGATCTAACTAGTTCTACATTTGGGGGTGTTCCAGTAAGGTGGTTTTTTGAATAAACTAGCTTTTCATGGTTTTTTATGAGATGTAATGTGAGAGAATGACCTGTTTTGGTTTTTAAAAAAAACAGTTTTTTGTTAATGAAATATGTTTACTGCATGTTATATTTTAGGTTTTATGCTTATATATGTTTTTCACTAGTTATATGCACCTGAGTTTTTGTTTCACCAGGAATATGAGTTGCTGCTCTAGAGTTCAACATGTTTTCACCAGTTTATGAACTTTAGTGAGATCTAATTAGTTCTATAAACAGCGAAATATGAGTTACTGCATTTTATGTTTTAGGTTTTATGCTTAGATATGTTTTCACTGATTGTATGCACCTCAGTTTTTGTTTCGCTAGGAATATGAGCTGCTGCTCTGGAGTTCCATATAAATGTTTTAGATTTTATGCTACGATATGTTTTTACCGGTTGTCTGCAAATCAGTTTTTACTACTCCAAAGTTCAACATGTTTTAACAAGTTTCATGAACATTAGCGAGAACTAACTAGTTCTATAAACAACGAAATAGGAGTTCCTACATAAATGTTTTAGATTTTATGCTACGATATGTTTTTACTAGTTGTCTACAAATCAGTTTTACTACTCTGGAGTTTCATGAACATTAGTGGGTACTAAATAATTATATAAACAGTGAAATAAGAGTTCTTGCATAAATGTTTTAGGTTTTATGCTTTGATGTATTAATTCTATAAACAGTGAAATAAGAGTTCTTGCATAAATGTTTTAGGTTTTATGCTTTGATGTGTTTCACTAGTTTTATGCACATCAGTTTTTGTTTTCACTATGAATATGATGATTGTTATATTCTTCGTACCTTATGATGATTAGTGAGAACTAACTAGTTTTTGTGTATTTCTAAATGTTCTATTAGTTTTTCCTATTGTAGTAATGGATTCCCAGTTAATGTTGCTCTGCACATATGTATTGTCTACTTCTGTTGTGAGGGTCTCCATTACTATGAATTTCGATAAACTCGTAAATACTTTGTAATCTAAACGGAAGAATTTGACTCTAATTCGATTAGACTTTCATACTCCTTAGCCAATCACTCTAAATGTATGCTGGAATATCATTTCGTAACTACAGGGGGTGATCTGCAATATCAAACTACAGGGGGTAAAGTGGACTTTGCCCACTTAAAAACTTTATACTTTGACTTTTTAAATGGGACAAACGCTAATTATTGCTGCCCCACAAAAGTGTCCCATCCCCAAATTTTACACTTTGTTTTTTAATTTTTTTTCCTCTGTATTCTCTCAATAAAATTAACTAATAAGATTTATACTGATTAAAAAATTATTTTTATAAATATATTATTATTTTTATTCTATCAAATTAGCGGAGAAGTAATTTTTCTAACTTTTAGTCAAACTAGTTGGCGCCTCCGTGCAACCACGGAGTCTCATGCTCACTATTACTGTTTGATCATATTTGTTTTAGGGTTTGTGAGTTAAAGATCAGGGAATACCAATTGTATATTTGTTACACATATCTGGTTTTAAGTATCCTCACTTGTTAAAAAAACGGGAAAATGAACTGATTTTGTGCAGAGATATGTGTTTTTTTGTACGGAATTTTTTGATAGATCTCTGTTCTGAAGCATTAGCCATTTTTTTATCTCATTTTTTTTCAAATTTATGGTAAAGCAAAGAAACTGTGAAATTGAATGACTTTGTGAAGATCAGGGAATACCGACTGTATATTTGTTACACATATTTGGTTTGCGAAGAGAGGGTGAGCGGAAGAAAGACAAATGGTAAGCCAAGCTTCCCCATCGACAAGAACGGGTGAGGTGCTAGAAATTCTCTCTTTCATTTATTGCCGCCCTTAACTCCTGCCTTCAAAGTCATCCAACTACAATAAAAACCCAAACTACTTTAGAACGAATAGCTCCCAAGACATGGGGTGGGGCAAATAGTACCAATAATGTATCTCTTACTTAATGACACAAATGGGGCATAAAACATAAATGCTAATGGTACAAAAGTTTCAAGTACAGATCTCTACACTAAGGCTTTGTTCGGATCACTTCCTACCCATTTTCCAAAAGAGCTTTGTGGGGTCTACCCATTCAGATCTGCAGTACTAAAGAACCCAATTACATCCGTACGTAATACTACGAATACAAATAACCCAATCACATCTGCAGTGGGCCCATACGTCAGCAATCCGCGTCAAAAGAAGCAGCCAATCACGTTTTGACAAATCAGCCAATCTGCAGTGGGCCCAGGCCTGGGTCTGTGTAGCATTTCGAATTTTAAAATAAACAAGTTTGATTGAAGTCTGCACAGTGTCAGAAATGTGAATGGGTAGACCCCACGAAACTCTTTTGGAAAATGGGTGAAAAGTGATCCGAACAAAGCCTAAATGTTTTGTGGGGCCCAATTACTCTCACTTATTAAGAGCATCTTAACTCATTCCTTCAAATCGAATGGGAGTGACTTATTGAAGGAAGGTTTTGTAATTCGATTCTTCCCTTATGTTCTCCAACACTTTTGTTTGTTAAATGATTTTTATTTTTTTGTTGGTGTTTTCTGTTGATCAGGATAGAACTGTGGCAATTCCATAAGGAATGGTTTGGAAAGCTGAGTTAAATTCCTCACTCTGAGTTTAAACTAATTATAGATCCTAATATGAGGCCCTAAGTGTGACAAAAGTAAGAGGGTTAAGATATCCCAAAACAAGCAGCGAATTTATGTCCACCCAAGTCTTACTCTACTGTCATGACCATATGAATACAACATATCCTACTCTGAATTATTATGTAGCAAACAAACCAATAATCACTGAATACTTGTGGGTAGGGATGAACAGGGACCACTACAAGACACTTGGATTATAACTGACTTCATTTACTCTTATAGGTTGTGCCTAAAACTGCAAGTACTGTCGAATTAAAGTAAAAAATTGACAAAAATGACTCTCATAGCTTGAATTCCCAATGCACTTCCAGTAGAATCTGCAAGTGACAAACAATTGGAACTATTTGTTAATTTGGTGGGATTCCACAAGCCAAATTATTATAAATTATAAATAGAATTTGCAGATAAAGAAACTCTCCAAATCTATGAGAGATAGAAACAGAATTATTATTGCCACTAAGATCAATCTCAACCAAATTCGAATCATTCGCTGTTTCATCGGGAGATTTTACCCACATACTTATTAGAAAAAAGACAGTCATTCCAGAATAATAGATTTTCCGAAGTGGGTAGGAGCAAGAACAACAAATTGGATGTATCCAACATTGAGAATTCTCATATTAACCAACCCATCCAGCTGGACATTAATCTTCCCACTCAACATATTATCAAACGAGTTTAAAATATTCAATATAAAAAACACATAAGAATTAAGTAAAGAACCAGGCAATCTGTTCCCACTTAGATACAAACTTGTCAGTTTACCAATATCTCCACAACCAGTCATAAACCCACTTAGCTAGGATTGATACTATCGATTGTTTGATAGGCCAATAGACTATGGGATATCGATCTGGCAGCGAACATGAAGAGAATCAGAATTAGGGAGGGAGAACAGTATCGGAGAGCAAAATGGCTGCCGGAGGAGTTGACCTTTAAGCTTTGATTTATAAAGTTGAAACCATCCTAGAGCCCCAAATGAGATTTAAATTGTTCACAATTAGATCACCACATAAACAGCCAAGAAAACAAACAGGGGATGTCACTGACAGTTTGAAGGAGCAAATCTAAAACAGAATGAAATATAACTCTCGTAGTTTTATTATCTATTAAAGATGAACAGTTGTGCCATAAAGACCCTGTGAATCTAGAAAACATACTTGCCGAAATCCAATTGAGCTGATTTTTTACGGGGTCCCATAAAATAATATTTTAAGATTTATGGTATTTTTTTAGAATTTTTTTGGGGCCCGCTGCGTGCGTACGTACACAATCCGTGTACAATTCTTGCGTACACGTAGAATTTTTGTTGGATTATACAGAACCAAAGCCGAAATAGCCAGTAACTTTCCTGTACAGATACACCACAAGGGGATGTTTGACATGCTAAACGGCAAGGCTTGAACAACTGAATCATAAACCCTAATTTTACATTTATTGACTTCATTTTCCATTTGTAGTACATTACATCTTACCCTGAGTAGACCCGGACCAAAGAAGCATTTACACCAGAGATCGACTGCTTGATAAACATGGGAGACCATTGATTTAGTTTACTCCTCTCGCAGACACTGCAGAAAGGATAGTGGAATCGGTGAGGGGCATTATCAGCTAGAATCATAAGCATGCTGTTCTCTACTATTTGCAGATCGAACGGCAAGCAAGTAGTTTCAGTACCAGGCATTTGTGAATGCGTTACTACTTTGCACCTTCCAATTAGTAGCAGTAGTTGAACCCATGCCATGCATGGGCGAGATTAACATGCACGCACACAATATATGAACATGGCATGATAGGTTACAGGTGAACCCTATCGATCATATACGCATAATATATCTAGAATAAGAAAATAGAATAGAACAAATCATGAGATATAGGCCAAAAACGAATTGAGTTTTTTTCCCGGAACATTAACGGAATGTAACGTAATCCTACATAATTAACCAAAAACTTGAATAATTTTTTAGAGAGAGAGTTAAACGAAAATATACCATGAAGCAATTGTTATGCGCTCTGTGAGTAAATTCTCGTAGCAAACGGAGCCTAACTTGGTATTCGAAATTCCATTAAGAAATTATTGTAACAAAAAGACCAAACTCAAAAACCTAAAGAGAGATCATGAAAGGGAGAAAAATATTGCGCTACATCGGTTTTTTCACCTATTGCTTTGATTAAATTGGGAGACATGAGAGTAGTTTCTTTTGTTTTGTTTTGCAAAGGATTAAAGGAATGTGATGTGAGACGTGGGAGTTTGGGTGGACATGCGAGTAGTTACAGACCTTTCACTCAAAAACCATGGAATGTTTCGTTTGTTTTGTGCGAGTGAAGGTAGTTTAGTTATAAGCCATAATTAGGCGGCTCTACATTGACCTTGGGGTGGTCACTTGAACACCCTTAAAAAAAAATTGTTTAGAATACATGTAATTTTTTTTAGTTTTATTTAAGTTTTATCCTTTTTGAACACCCTACACGTGAATATTTAACACTTAACTCAAAAAAGTTTGAACAACTAGCCCCAAAAAATCAGCCCACAAACCAATTTAATGTAAAGAACCCAATTAAAAGTCATAAGAAGTCCCACAGCTTCCCATTAAGCCTCATCATTCGGCCCATTGGCCTGCGGCTCGCCCAAAGCCCGCCGGGCTTTACCCGAGCCCGCCAAATGGGCGGACTAGCCTAGCCCGACTTTTCTATGGGCCGGGCTTGGGCCTGAAAATTTTAGCTACAACCCGCCCGATAGCCCAGCCCGCTGGCCCGAGATACTAGTCCGCCCGTAGCCCGATACACTTTTAATGCATTTTTGCACGGTTAATGTACATAAGATATAATATATAATGTACAAAAATATATATATATATAATACAAATGTACCAAAAAAATATTATACACATAGTTGGACAAATGTGTGTAATTATGTACTCCCTCCGTCCCTTTTTAAGTAATCCATATGAGAATACGTGCAATTTCAAACCCCTAAAAAACATATTTGTCTATATAACTTTTTAATTTGTTTTATACCAAATTAAAGTGCTCATTGAGTACTTTAATTTGGAGCAAAAAAATTTTTAAAACGATATATGAAAGTACATTTTTAAACGTCCGCAAAAATACACGTTTTCCAAGTGGATCACTTAAAAAGAGACATAGGGAGTATATATCTCCGAGTAAAGTTCTAATAGGAAACTAAACATATGCATTGAAATTTTGAGAAGGTATTCAACTTTGACCATCCGACTGAACATATGCACAGATGGTGGAGATTTTGATATAGACAATGGTTTGATTGTAAAAAAAAAAAAAAGATATCAACAATGTTTACTCTTTTAAAAGGTATTCAACTTTGATCATCCATTTACTGCATGGGTAACAACTGCTCCTGTGTATTATTGTTACA
This sequence comes from Vaccinium darrowii, assembly GCA_020921065.1. Taxonomy (NCBI): domain Eukaryota; kingdom Viridiplantae; phylum Streptophyta; class Magnoliopsida; order Ericales; family Ericaceae; genus Vaccinium; species Vaccinium darrowii. Next base: position 5,793,548 of record CM037155.1, read on the forward strand.
GCATATGGTAGGCTAGACAAGGTTCAGCTGTAATAAAAAAAAGAGTATAGGTCAAAAGAAAAAGCCGACCGGGGCCTGGGCTTCAACTTTTGAGAGATAGCCTGGGCTTGGGTAACAACTGCTCATGGGTAACAACTGGGCCTGGGCTTCAACTTTTGAGAGATAGCCTGGCCCGTCCGGGCCGCTAAAAAGAAAAAGCCCACTTAGCCCAACCCAGCCCAGCCCAGCCCGCGGGCGGGCTTGGGCTGAAAGTTCGCGAGCTGGGCTGAGCTAGCCGGGCCAACCCGATGATGACCCTTAATTACTTATCATAGATAGTCAATTGAACAATTAGCTCTATATCCCCGAAAAAAATAAGAGTATAGGTCAAAAGTAAAATCTGTGTGAATCAATTCACGAGACAATTTTTTACACTGAAAACTAATGTGTTTATTTGCCAGTTTAATTTTGTGTGGCCAAAAAAATAGAATTCGCTGAGAACATGAAATTTTGACATATATCTTACGTATTTTCATACTATTTGATCTCATTATTCAAACTAGTATATAAAAAATTGTATATATGTATGGCTAGTTAATAGAGCTAGTAAAGTTAAGGTAATTTTTGAACACCCTATTCAAATTTTCTGGAGCCGCCACTGCCATATCCATATGGGGCCATGCGGGTGCAGGTATTTAATGGCTGGGATGAATTGGGCATAATCTATATTCTAGCACCTTCCAGCTAAATTTAAAAAAAAATCCTTAAAAATTACCGGCTAAAAATTTTGCATCTTGAAAGCTTTTTTTATTTTATTTTATTTATAAATGTAAGCATAGTTTGTTGGTGCTATTAGGCTTAATTACTTTTTAGTTGTATGCTCCCTCCGTCATTTTTTAATTTTTTTTTTTTAAAAATGTCATCATATATCATAACGCCATCCGGCACCGATTACATCGAAAGACAGGAAAGAACCAAATCCACTAGCCAATTGAAATGAGAAACGGCAAAGGCCAATAGGGCCATCGACTCGCGGACACACCTGTGATGAGCAGACCTGACATCTAGGGGACGGGATGATGAATCCGATCAAAAGATAGCGAAAGAGCATCCCAAGAAATACCCAGCTCAAACCATTACACAATTCAGTGCATATGTAATCCAAAAGAGTTAATAGGTAAAAGTGGAGGCTAATTTTGGAAAGTATAGATAAAAATTGATGTTAAAGGTGTAAAATTGATGTAAAAGTTGATGTAAAATGAGTAATGATGAGTTGGATTTACGAAGCAACACACTTAAAAATGGACGAAGGGAGTATTAATTATGGTTAACGTTGTTGAAGCATTAACTAAATTTCGTATTTTGGCACATGAACGTTAAGTCCAAATAGGCTCAATTGAGAAGATCTCAAAGATGAAACAAATTATTGAAGGAAATATAAATATTTAGTTTCTAGAAGCTTTAGAATATCTATGTAATGACCCACTCCAACTGGCCTGTTAACTTTTAACCTAATCACGTGACTAAAAAGGTTAACCTCAAGTTTGCAGTAGCTGGTGAGCACTATATTATATACAACTAAGCCTCATCATTTAGCCCGTTGGCCCGAAGCCTGCTAAGCCCGTCGGGCTTTGCTGGAGCCCGAGATCGCCAAATGGGTGGGCTAGCCCAGCCCGACTTTTCCTTGGGCTGGGCTTGGGCCTAAATATTTTCTTACTGGCCCGCCCACCCGTTAGCCCGCCCGTCGGCCCGGGATATCCACTGTTATTCCTTGCAATTTTTTTTTGGGACATTTACCATCAAGTCACCTTTGGATCCCATAATTACCATCAGGTCAAGCCCAACTCTGAAAAATTCCCATCAACTCCCCAACCCGTATAAAAAAGCCTAAATCATAGGGTACCCTATGAAAGTGCCTACACCACTAAACCCTATAATAAGAAAGTGCATCCTAAACCTAAACCCTAGGGTACCATATGAAAATGCGTAAACCAGTAAAACCCTATAATAGGAAAGTGCACCCTAAACCTAAACTCTAGGGTACCTTACAACTAGGGTGCCCTTTGAAAGTGCCTAAAATCTTAGGGTACTCTATGAAAGTGTCTAAACCACTAAAACCCTATAATAGAAAAAGCGCACCCTAAACCTAAACTCTAGGGTACCCCTATGACTAGGATACTCTACGACTAGGGTACCCTATGAAAGTGCCTAAAATCCTATGGAGTATGAAAGTGTCTAAACCACTAAAACCCTATAATAGGAAAGTGCACCATAAACCTAAACTCCAAAAAAAAATGGCTTACGTTAGTGATAATTAAAAAAAAAATGACTTACCTTAGTGGTAATTAGACATCTCTTTTCTAGACCTAGAGGTAATAATCCCTTTTTTTAAGTGGTCCTCTACCATCCAATGGTTGTAGTCTTGTAGATCATTTTTAAAAAAAATGATACGTGTACCAAACTAGCTCCAACGGCTGATGTGGGAGTGGGACCCACCCTGGGTCCCACACATTTAACCCAGCAAAAAAAACTGAAATTTTTTCAAAATACCCAGATCATGCATCTCTCCTCCATTTCGTTCGGAGTTACAGAGAAAGAATGGCGAGCACCACCACCAACACCGGCGGCAACCCAGCTCCTCCCGCTTCTCTGTCCACCTCAAGCAACCACCATCGCCACAAGAAACCCTTGGAAGCTAACGATCGGCACCAGCTTCAACCGATCTCCCTTCGAACGCTCAGGCTTCGAACCAGACACCCACCCCAAAGGTCTCTCTCTCTCTCTCTCTCTGAGATTTTCCGTTCATAGAGATAAACCCAATTGAAAACCCTAATCTTTTGGAAAAACTAGGGTTCCAATTTGAGAACCCTAATTTGAAAACCCTATTTGGAACACTTCCAGGTTTAGCTAGAATAGTTTATTTCGGTAGAAGTAGGTTGATTGAATTGGGAAATATCTCACCTTACTGCTTTCAAGTTTCAATGTTTTTTTTTTTCCTTCGCTTTGCGAAACAAAATCATATAGCGTGGTTTGTTTTTCCCAATCAATTCCCTTTGTGATGGACCAATTACCAATAGAACCACTAAAAAAACAGTAACTTAAGTCTTGGACCAAAAAAATCAATAGGAAATAATCTAATTTTGGTTCAAACAGCATATCTAAAAAAAAGGAAAAAACTCTTGGCCCAAAAAAATCAAAGGCAATAAGCATTTTGGCCCGCCCAGCCCGCCCGCCCGACTAGGATAAGCCCGTGGGCTGGGCCCGGGCTTCATCTTTTGAGAGATAGTCCGGCCCGCTCAAAAAAAAGCCCTCTATGCCCGGCCCGTGGGCGGGCTTGGGCTGGAAGTTCGCGGGCTGGGCGGGCCCGGCCCGATGATCAGGCTTATATACAACTTAACATTTCCCTAAATTCCTGGTGTGGGACAGTCAACATGGGGGTTCTCAAAATCTAGCTTTTAGAAGCTCTAGAATATCCTTGTGAAGTATTTAAATTTTTTTGTGAGAATTAGTCACATGTGAATTCTAGAATCTACCTCAAAGTTTATCTTATGTGAAAATATCTTTTGATTAGAGCCTTCCATTGAATAGTATAAATATGGATAAGTTCTAGCCATTTTATACCAAGCAAAAAAAGGTTTGTGTGAAAGAAATGCTCCCCTACCCCACTCTTCTCTTAAATATTTCTTCCTCTTCCAAAATTTTATCTAACTAGACATTAGAAACTCATACTCTCCAACAAACTTGTCCCACTGCTTTCCACCATCTCTCTCAAAACTAATTGGTGTTAGGACGGGCTTCATAAAGATTGGTTGTAAGAGCTATAAAGAGGTGATCGATAACTGCGAGAGATACGACGTGATTGTGGGTGCTATTAGGGATACGGATATCAATTGGGTAAGTTGTAAGATCTTGAAAGGGAAATTTCCAACTCTGTAGCACTTCCTTCAATTTCAAAACTAAAACTGAAGATTTGTTGCACATGTTTTAGCTTTCTCTCATAAAAGGACTTCTGTTCATATGATACAGGGATGGAGCTAGGGAGGGGCCAGTAGGGGCGGTTGCCCTTGCAAAGAAAAAAAAAACCTCTAGTTTTATATACAAAAAAATAAATTTTCCTATGAATTATATAGGCTTGCCCCTGCAAAGTATCTTGGGAAAAAAAACTCGCCCCTGCGTAGTGAAATTCCTGGCTCTGTCCCTGATATGATAGCTTTGTTTTTCTATGGTTAAATAGGAGAATATAGTGGTTGGCCAACGCCTCCAGTTCCTGAAAACGAAAACAATATAAAAGCTTAAGCTACAAGTACCATAACCCGACGTTGCCATGAAATATTATCAAACAAAAAGATGAAGAAAGAAACCTCCATATATGTAGAAGCATCTGTCAAATGTCACTTCTTCAAACAATTGATCCTCATAATCCTGCGGTTGACCTTCCTTCATATTACCCTGAACTTGAATGCCAGTTTCTGTAATCAGAACATCCATCGTCTCCTTACCTACGAGCTCAAGAACTTGCATTCCTTTGGCAGTAAAAGCTTTACCACTCTGTAAAATATGTGGTTTTTCTCGGTGATGCGCTTTCATTGTTGGTGGAAAGATGAAATTACTGTGGATTAACTGATAATTCTGTGGACTAGTTTACAAAGGAATCAGATAATTATGTTTTATGGTTTGGTACTACTTGGTGATGTGCTTCCAATTTTCAATGCTGGGGAAAAGACGGAATTAAGCTGGATTCAAATGATAATTCTGTGAACTAGGTTGTTTGTATGCTTTGTATGGAAGTGTCTATGAGGTTGTATATGATAATCACAGTGATCTATGAACAGATGTTTTTGCATGTTGACAGTTCTAGATCCTTCAATAATTTCAGTTCGTAAGAGAATTTATCGACATTGTTAGATTTTATCTTGTTATTTCTTCATGGGATTCATTGGTCCTGCCAAAGTTAGGGAGGTAATTATAAACATGGTTTATGTTATCCTTAAGTCATTTTGCCTAATCATTCAATGCCATGTTATGCAATGTCCTTTCATAATTTGTAATCTTGTTGAGCTCTGGTTTCATTGGATCAAGCTGTTGAGGTTGCTAAGACTGTAGCAATCTACCATTGAAACCAGAGCCCAGCAAGATAAAACCCTAGAAAAAACATGGAACAAACGCTACCTACAATATTACTCAAATTCAATGCATAAATCTACCATTTTGTCAATTGTTGGAATCTCGGATTACTACCCACCTTATGACGACGTGAATGAATTACCAACAGCCCAGCTATTTCCCACTCTGAACGGACTAAACCTAAGAAATGAAAGATCAAACACTTTTCTAATCCAACATTTTCACCACAATCAAATAAACCCTTGGTGAAAAGGAAAGAAAATCAAGATTCATTTAGAGTAAAGTAAAGTTACATTGCGAGAGATCTCTTCGCGAGTTACTAACTTACTGCCATAGCATTTTTTACTAGTCGAACTACTATCCAATTTTCGAGGAACAAAAGCCAAGTACAATACGACAAATTCTATGCGTAGCATTTTTTACCAGTCGAATTACTATCAATTTCAATGACATGGTTGAATTACTAGCACCTGAGCTATTTCGCACTGTGGACAGTTTTTAAGAGAGGAATCCATGACACTCTCATCCTAACAAACGTCCGCTCTACTCTGCAGAGGGGTTTTCTTGTAATAAAAAAATAGAACTCTATCGTTTTCATTAACATCTTGGAGATATTCCCTCGCACTTGGGGAAGTCAAATCGATTCTCGCTTGCTTGACATAACAAATTATGATGACGTAGCATTCAATATAGATGAAATTTGGAGGTTTTGGAAGCTTTGAGAATGGCATTATCAACAAGATTAGCATCCAACCCAAAACTAGTGACATGTTTAGTTATTAGTGTTCAAAGCAGAGACTAAAATTTATCATAACTGTAAAAGCCTTCACTATTTTAGAGCAGATATTATGTACAATATTCCAAACTTCCTATTTCACAGGAACACATTTCCTCTCTATTTCAAACATTATCAACTGTAGGACTGCAAGTTGGCCTATCAACTGTTAGTCTAATATGTTTGCACCAAACAGTTCATTCCAAAGTCCATTTGTATTTGTTTTTTCATCTAGTCCATTTTGCATTAGATATTACGGAACACACAGTATCATAAAACAAAAGATATACTACCTTCAATGTGTATTTAGATGGAAAATCACAAGCATATGTTAGCTTATCTTCATCCGCATCCTCTTCTCGTAAGCTGATCAGCGCGCAATGGTACTGTGATGTTGAAAGAAAAACACACAGGTCAGAATTTTTTAGTAAAAAAAATCAAAGATTAAGAGTTTACCCAATTTATATCGCTAACTGTAATTGCTCCTTCAATCATTACATCGTATCTAGAGAATTCGTCAAACGCCTCGAAAACAATTGGCTTATCACATGATCTGCATATGATCCTGATGTAATTGCCAATATAGCCTGCGTCAAGCTGCCAATATAGCCTGCGTCAAGCCGAGTGTTTCTTGAGTAGATCTTCCCACACGTACATTGTATCGGGTATGGCGTCACGAAATGAGCCATATGACTATAGCAGGAAAACTAGTTGCAATTAACAAGAAATCCAAAAGTGGTTGGCAAAATGTCTATGCCCTTGATCTCAAGGTTCATGGTCATTCCATCAGTCCTCACCCTCTCCCTCATACCCTAACACTAATGCTTTTTCCGACTTCGAAATATTAATGGTGATACTCTCTCTATCTGTGTGTAATAAATTACGTTTTCAATGTCGTATTGCTAATGAGAGTTGCTTTTGGTTGCTGAAACTCCATTTTGAATTTGTCTTCAGGTTCAAGGGTCAATTTCTGCCTTAAACCTCTATCTACTAGGCGTAGAGGATTTTCATGCACATCCTGAAGAATATGGCGATCTGTTGTATTTTCCGCTGCATTTTGTTGGACCGAGGTTTGTTTGCAGTAGAAGATAGGAGTCTATTACCAATACGTGTAAGAAATAAGAAAGGTATAAATTGATTAGCTGTGTTTTGATTAATTTTTTTTTTTTCCAGGGAAATCAAGAAAAATCAATCTTGATGGAGGCTCGTTATCCTATTAAAGAAGATTTGCTCCTGACTTACCCTTTAGCAGAAGACGACCTAGAAACTGACCTAGAGTATTTTCTGTCTTTCCACTTGCCCAAATTGCTGTCATACTACAAGAAACAAAACAGTATGGCATTGTTCACGTTTATCTCCATTGAGGAGTATCTAGAGGCAATCTCAAGATTGACACAGAGACAAGAAGAGGAGTTCATGGATTTTATGTTCTCTAACTCAATACGGGTGGATATAGCAACAGTAGAGCAGCAATTGGATAAGCCGATTGGCCGTATTTCATTTTCTTTTGCTCCTTTCGAATTCATTAAGATTAGCACTGAGGCTGCCTGTAAGTGGATAGGGGAAGTGAAATATGCTTTTGGGGCAACAGCGTTCGCTAACGACAAGGGTGAGGTTGTACTTAGAAAAACTAGGGTCTCCTGGGCTATTGAGGATGGAAAACACGCAGAGTTGGCTTCATTAAAATTTGCTTTATATGAAGCCCTCCGTGCTGGAATAAAAAATGTTGTGATTGAGATGGATAGTTTTGAGATTGTCAAAAGAAATTCAAGGCGGGAATCCTTATCCAGAAGCTCATGTGATGGAATATTGGTTCGTTTATTTGGTGCTTTGTTTTAGCCTTTTTATTAATAGTTTTTTAATAATTTCGTACATAAGTTTCTAATACAAATTTGTGTTTTGATTAGGAATTTACCTTTACGCCTTTTTAATGATTATCCGTTTCCTATCTCCCGAGAGAAGGAAATTGGGCAGCTCATCACTGGGCAAGGCTTGTATTAGAAACTTATGAACGAAATTATTAAAATACTATTAATAAAAAGGCTAAAACAAAGCACCAAATAAACGAACCAATAGTCCATCACAAGCGCTTCTGGATAAGGATTCCCGCCTTGATTTTTTTTAACAATCTCAAAATTATTCGTCTCAATCACAACATTTTTCATTCTATCTAGCACAGAGGGCTTCATATAAAGCAAATTTTAATGTCGCCAACTCTGCGTGTTTTCCATCCTCAATAGCCCAGAAGACCCTAGTTTTTCTAAGTACAACCTCACCCTTGTCGTTAGTGAACACTGCTGCCCCATAAGCATATTTCACTTCCCCTATCCACTTGCAGGCAGCATCAGTGCAAATCTTAATGAATTCAAAAGGAGCAAAAGAAAATGTAATACGGCCAATCGGCTTATCCAAGTGCCGCTTTACTGCTGTTATATCCACCCGTATTGAGTTAGAGTACATAAAATCCATGAACTCCTCCTCTTGTCTTTGTGTCAATCTTGAGATTGCCTCTAGGTACTCCTCAATGGAGATAAACATGAACAATGCCATACTATTTTGTTTCTTGTAGTATGGCAGCAATTTGGGCAAGTGGAAAGACATAAAATACTCCAGGTCAGTTTCTAGGTCGTCTTCTGCTGAAGGGTAAGTTAGGAGAAAATCTTCTTCAATAGGATAACGAGCCTCCATCAAGATTGGTTTTTCTTGATTTTCCTGGAAAAAAAAAATTAATCAAAACACGCTAATCAATTTATACCTTTCTAATTTCTTACACGTACTGGTAATAGACTCCTATCTTCTACTACAAACAAACCTGCGGTCCAACAAAATGCGGCAGAAAATACAACAGATCGCCATATTCTTCAGGATGTGCATGAAAATCCTCTACGCCTAGTAGATAGAGGTTTAAGGCAGAAATTGAACCTTGAACCTGAAGACAAATTCAAAATGGAGTTTCAGCAACCAAAAACAACTCTCATTAGCAATACAGCACTGAAAACTTAATTTATTACACACAGATAGAGAGAGGATCACCATTAATATGTCGGAGTCGGAAAAAGCATTAGTGTTAGGGTATGAGGGAGAGGGTGACAGGGTGTTCGAAAGAGCAGCAAAACTTGACAACAAAGCACGGAAGCTTGGTTTTAAGCTTGCTCCGGAAAAGGGTAAGTTTCATTTTCAATTGTTTAGATGTCTTATAATTTCTTTTCTCTGTTTATAATTTTGTTCATTGCCTTGTTAATAACCTTTTTTCCCCTTTACAGATGTTATGGGTGTGACATTACCAGACATTCCTGCGAGCTTTCTAGATCGGATTCTGCCATCGAAGATCACGAGCAAGCTCGGGAGGCTACTCAAGCTTGGAAAAGTCATGCTTTGATCCTCAGTAAGCTAGGCTACTCAAGATATATAGTTTGCATTACAAGACCCTATGGGATGCATTAGGCTTGGTCAATAACTCTCTTGACAACACACTGTAAATACTTCAATGTATTATTTACTATGTCAGACTCCAAGGAGGAAAGAACATATATGGTAGTAACTCAGGTTGGTGAATCTAGCAGCATGTTTGAGCCTGTTTAATTTGACCAGACATTTCTTTTAGCTGGCCTGTTGGATACTAGTGTCAGTGAAACGACATGGTGAAATGATATTAGAATATGATAAATTTGCAACTCGCTGCTCTATATTAACTTTCTGAACATTGTTAGTACCTTGGTTCACCTTTCCTCACCTAGATTTGCAATTTCTGATTGGAGCTATTTATTATAGTCAAAATGGGTGGATTGTGGCCTTGTACTAACTGAGCTGGCTTCTGGAGTTAATTGTGTTTTGTTCTGACCAGAGCCTGGTTCTCTCTTCTAGTCTGATCTTATGCTTTTTGACAGGGTGTTTGAAAGGGAAATGATTGAGGAATGACTGGTGATGAAGTAAGGTGTGTCTGATAGCTGCTGTATTTTGCTTGTATTGTGCTCTATTTTGTCTTGATGTGGCATTATGGGCCTGGTTAATTCTAGTTGACATAACCTCCCTTGCCTGTTTTTCAGGAATGGTCTTAGACCCCATGGTTGTTTGTTGACATCATCAAAAGACAAAATGATTATTCATGGTTCAACTGATATGGTTCCTAAATGTTCCCGTTTTTTGTCTTACTCTCCTATGGATGCATGGGATGCCTTCTTTTGTTAATATGACCTTCTGTCCATTTTTTGTTCTTTTTTGTTATGTTCTTGCCTCTTGGATATTCAGCATAGTTGTTTTCTTTGCTTGTTCTTGGGTTTGTTTTTTCACGTTGGAAAGTGGAACTCATTAAAGGCTTCATCCGGGCCGATCTATGTTTGGCTTTGTGGTCCTTTGGTTTAATTTAATGTTAACTCTCATGGTTCTGCTTCTAGTAGTTTTATAAAGTGTGCTCGCATATTGTGTTTATAAGAGTTAAAGTCCAAAATGAAGTCACATAATACGGTGAGAGAAAGCTGAAGTGATCGAGAACATGAAAGCTCCTTCCGAAAAGATCCCATACTTGCTACATCTCGTGAGAGCGAGGATTGGGAGGGAGAGCTTAGAGCGAGAAATAAGAGCAAGAGCAGAGGATCCTACTTTATGATTTTGGAAACTAGGTCCACTACTTGCCTCTAGAGTTCTTGCATTTTTAATTGCAGGATTCGTAGCTGTTTTCAGGCCATAGGGTTGCAAGGTCTGAGTCATGAATTTGCTATGCTCCATTCGGGATTCCTTTCCGTTCCTCCTCTCATTCTTTCATTCCATGCTACTCTTGTTATAATGTCTCATTCCCTATATGCATATCAAATGTTCTCCTAGCTCACGGGTAACCTATTGGCTTCACCATAGGAAAGGGCTTTGTTGTAATTTGAATAATGAAGAAAAAAGTTGTGCTTCGAGGACTCGATTTGTTTGTCCATTGCTACTGGTCCTGATATTTATTTTCTAGATATAATTTAAATCCTATTCTTCACAACTACTTGAAATCTTTTGATAGGTAAAAAAGACCTTAAAAGTACACTAGATCTTTTTATTTGTTTACCTGATTTGAAGGCTCCTGAAAAAAGGGACAAACAAACCTGAGACAGATGAAATTGTATTTTCTTTCCAAAGGGGGGTGTGAATGTTAGTTAATCCCCTTCTTTTGTTTCCCTTATATTTCTACTATGAGATTTAACCAGGCTCCAATTTCTCCAGGAGCACGGGCGACTATCATTGAGAAACTTGGCTCAAGCGTGGAACAAGATGCTACAGAAGGAGAAATAACACGGTCCGTCAGCAAAGACAGATGTCACATCAGCATTTCTGGCTTCCCTTGAGGAACCCAGTGAAAAAACCACCAATTGAAATTTTTCCTCCGGGAATGCCATCTTTATACGGTCCCATACCTGGTCAGAAAAAACAACCCGGTCCCACCACACCTGCTTCGCTTCAGCAACCCAGAAAGCCAATGCTACTGCAAGCAGTTCCTTTGGCCGCCCCACCGACAACTGGTCCACTGCCACTGGAATCCTGTGCTCCGTCTCCATCAGAATCAGGTGCTCCGCACCCGTGTTTGACTTTTCTTGATGAGTAACACCTCAAGACCACAAGGCTGCGTGTGGATCAGCGACTTGTAGGAGGTAATGAGTCTCAAAACTAGTTTGTGCTAATTTGCAGTCAAGTCGACGTTGGGTTGTTCAGAGAGATGACTGGTGTGATAGCATTATTCTTCTTTGAGTCTCAAAACTAGTTTGTGCTAGAGCTAATTTGCAATTTGCAGTCAAGTCTACGTTGGGTTGTTCAGAGAGATGACTGGTATGATAGCATTATCTTCTTTCTCCTTTTTTTTTTTTTGGGTTTCGTTTTTGGGTCTCACAATTCTTTCTGCTTTGTGAAAATTAAATTTTCTTTCCTTTGTCCCTTATCAATGTTCTTCTCTTTGCAGAGGTCTCTACTGAGTACACACATTTGTAAAATACAGTGAACTTATGTATACATGTGTATTAGCAGTGTGTCTGATAATGAAAGAATTTGAGGACATAAAGCCCTCAACTGAGGTTAGTGGTCCACAGACTTTTGCATTAGTAAGTGAAGATGACGTGAACGCATTCATGGGGATTATGTTTGTTGAAGGTCGAGAATTTAGGGAAGGAAATTTAGTGTTTTGCCCCTATATTGTAATAGTGGTCATAAAATTTATAAGAGTTCGCCTACAATTACTGAATTTGAATTGAGTATTTTATTAAGTTGCTTAGCAGAGCACGAGGGTGTAAGTAAAGTTGGATATTTGCTTTCAATGCTAGGTTTTCAAGATTTGCCCTAAATTCACCATTGCTCTTAACAAGTTCGGTGGTGCCATCAATTAACTCGGAGAATATTGCCCTGATTTCTGAGACATCATGATATGAATTCCATTCTTCTTGATGTGATTTCATGGCGAAATAAAGAGAATCCAAGGAAAGGTGGCTCCGATACCGCTTATAGGAGGGGTGCTATAATGGAAAGAAAAACAAAAGGAAATGGTAATGGAAGGGTTTCTGATTTTCTCCCAAACTTAGGGCCGGGTCAAGTAATATGTGGAAAATCACAAAGAGGAGACGGCAATGAACTGTTGTTAAGTCAAATTAAATGAAAATCTAATAAAAAATTTAAGTAAACTCAAAACCACCAAGATAAATATAGACCCACAAAACTTTGTGACCGAAAACTTAAATAGAAACGAAGAAATCATGCATTCGCATAAGCAAATTGCTAAGAGGGAGTTTATTTATTTTAATACACTCCTACAAATTTGTGTCATTACAGTATCACACAACACTGCGTATGTTCTTAAACCACCCAGGGACAAAGGCATTTTGTGACCGAGAAATATAGTGCGACAGAACATGCTCGATCCTATTAGCCAACGTCTTAAAAATGATCTTGTTGATAACATTGCAAAGGCTAATAGGTCTAAAGGCACCCGGTGACGTTGGTGAAGGAACTTTCGGGATAAGGGCTTGATTTCCTTTAGAAGAGCCGAATTGAGGAAGCAACGAGTCGCAGTATAACTGAAGGGCCAATGATGTCTTAGTATGAATGCAAAAAACAGATTTTTACCTGTAAGTCTAGAAAAGAGGCAAAAAAAAAAAAGGCCGAAAAACCATCAAGCCCAGGGCTTTTGAGTCTCCAATTTGAAAACTAGCTAATTGAATCTCTTGAGCATTGAAGGGCTTTTCTAGCAAAGCCAAATGGTTGTCATCGAGCATTGAAGGTGTAATACCTCAGGTTTGTGGGTAGACGGTGTTTAGTCCCACATTGGTTGTTTACATGAGTGATCTTGGGTATATAACAAGCCATGTAAGAGACTACTAGTGCCTTGGGCTTAAACATTGTGGGCCATGTGGTGTGGCTACTGATCAAATCTAGGTACTGGGCCAGTGATCTACATGGGGCGTTACAAATGGTATTAGAGCCCCGCCTTGGTCCAAGTGGTGGGTAGGATGCGCTCTGCCACCACGGACACCAGGGGAGGTTGCTAGGACTATGCAACGAGGACGTTACATCCCTAAGTGGGGAAGATTGTAATACTCCAGGTTTGGGGGTAGATGGTGTTTAGTCCCACATTAGTTATTTACAGGAGTGATATTTGATATATAACAAATCATGTGGGCTACTACTAGTACATTGGGCTTAAGCATTTTAGGCCATGTGGTGTGGCCAGTGATCAAATCAAGGTACTGGTCCAGTAGTCTACATGGGGCGTTACAAATGGTATTAGAGCCCTGCCTTGGTCCAAGTGGTGGGTAGGATGCGCTTTGCCACCACGGACACCAGGGGAGATTGCTGGGACTATGCAACGAGGACGTTGCATCCCTAAGGGGGGAAGATTGTAATACCCCAGGTTTGGGGGTAGATGGTGTTTAGTCCCACATTGGTTGTTTACATGAGTGGTCTTGGATATATATGCTTGCAACCTTGGATTGTATCGTAGATGATGTCGCCCCAAGCGTAGGGCTAGGTATCGCATAGCATAATAACCGGTAAGACCGGGTCGAATCCACAGAGACCAAATGCACCCGACGTGAGAATTGTCTTGCAAGTGTAGGTTTTTAGCCTTAAAGCGGCAAACTTGGCTTTTGGAGTTTGTTTGGTGGAATTCTCTCAACTTCGAGAACGACTCGGAAGATTAAAAATGACAAATTAAACTAAGGCAAAGTCTAGGGGTATTTAACGACCATGACTTGGGCTAATCCATCCCCTCTTGATAACCGGCTCGGGGCATCGTTAAATGCCCCCGAACGGAAGATTTAGATTTTAAAACCATTTACAAGAAAATGTGTTTACCAAAGATTAGAGGTTTTCGGTACATTTTGCAAACGGATGGGTTGACATCGCCCAAAGCATCACACGTGCCAAGTAGTCAAGCTCTTGGCTACGTGTGATCAAAGAGATTAACAAACCCACTCTTTGGTACATAAAGTGCAACCCCAAATATTTGATAGACAAGCAATGTATGCCTTAACATGAGATGGATGGATTAATCCCAAGTCATGGAGTGCTAATCACCCCATGACTAAGCCTACTTAAACTACTCACAAACCATAGCAAGAAATAAGATTAGAACGTTGAAGGAGATGCAAAACATGATTAATAAACTTAAAAACTAATTTTAAGTGAAGAACCTAAGTTGGCCTACAACATTAACACTAGAGAAAATCACAAACAACACTTAGAAATTAGAGTTTTCAATGGAAATAGCAAGAACAACATGAAAATACGAAACATGAAGAAAATACAAATAAACAGTAGATTTGTAAAGATTAAGAGTACACTTACAACATTAATGAAGATGAAAACCTTGGATCAAAGAGAAACTACCCTAAAAACTAGAGAGAAGGTGGAACTAAACTAAGAACAAAACTAATGGAGGAAGAAGGTGAGGGGAGAGAGAGGGAGAGGGAAATATATACAAACACCTTCCATCTCTCTCAAAATATCCTAATAATGCTTTTAAAAGAAACTTTCCATAAGTAGAAAGTACAAAAAGTGCTTGAAATGCTTGAAAAATGCTCCACGGATTGATGTGGATCGATCCACTATAGAAGTGGATCGATCCAGATTCGTCTGTTCGGGCAGATTTTTTACCCAACTTCGCGGGCACGCCCCGGCTTCGTCCGAACTCGGAATGAGGTGATTCTTGAACCGTTGGAAAGCTCTATGAGTCTACTTTCAAACCCAATTGATATCATCTTCATAGACTTTGTATCTTGAGAGAAATGGGCCTTTTTCTATCAGTTGGTCAGATTTTCTCGAGGCTCATAACTCCAAATCTCTTGTTCTTTTGTTCCGGGCCTTCCTTGAACCTTCCAAAGCTTTTTGAATCGACTTCTAAGCTTCGGCGATTGTCCTCCACGGCATTGCGGGACCCTAGGTACTTCCGGATACAACCGGGGATTATTTGGAGTTTTGGACACACCTTTTAGCTCCGATTTTCTGAAACTCATCAAAAACACAACTCGCGCAAAATCAATCGTATAAAGGCACAAAATGCACGTGTGTGTGATCACAACGAGCGAGATAAGCCCGGATATATACAACATGTGGGGCTTATCAATATAACAAACCATGTGGGCTACTACTAGTACCTTGGGCTTAAGCATTTTGGGTCATGTGGTGTGGCTCGTGGATCAAATCAAGGTATTGGGCTAGTGGTCTACATGGGGCATTACAAATGGTATCAAAGCCCTGCCCTAGTCCAAGTGGTGGGTAGGATGCGCTCTGCCACCACGGATACCAGGGGAGGTTGCGTTGACTATGCAACGAGGACGTTGCATCCCTAAGGGGGGAAGATTGTAATACCTCAAGTTTGTGGGTAGATGGTGTTTAGTCCCACATTGGTTGTTTACATGAGTGATCTTGGGTATATAACAAGCCATGCAAGAGACTACTAGTGCCTTGGGCTTAAACATTTTGGGCCATGTGGTGTGGCTAGTGATCAAATCAAGGTACTGGGCCAGTGATCTACATGGGGCATTACAAATGGTATTAGAGCCCCGCCCTGGTCCAAGTGGTGGGTAGGATGCGCTCTGCCACCACGGACACTAGGGAAGGTTGCTGGGACTATGCAACTAGGACGTTGCATCCCTAAGGGGGGAAAATTGTAATACCACAGGTTTTGGGGTAGATGGTGTTTAGTCCCACATTGGTTATTTACATGAGTGATATTGGACATATAACAAACCATGTGGACTACTACTAGTACATTGGGCTTAAGCATTTTGGGCCATGTGGTGTGGCCAATGATCAATCAAGGTACTGGGCCAGTAGTCTACATGGGGCGTTACAGAATTTTTTTATCGCTTTCTTTCTAAGAATACGAGGTGCAAAAATAACTTCCCGAATTAGAAAGGATTATGCTTACAAAGTTACAATGACCACCATCCTATTGTACGCCATCAGAACCCTAAACAATCAGGCAAATGCGTGGTGGAAAAGTATTTAAGGACAAACCGCATTCTGGATATGCGGTGTTCTACAGTCTACACAAAACGCATCTTACACATGCGGTTTGATAGGAAAATAAAAATGCAGTTCTAATATGCGTTACTTACGTAGCATCATTTTGCTAACGTGGCGCGGAATTTATCACTCCCTCTGTCCCAAATTTTTGACCTTTTTGGGATTGCGTGCCATTTTAGATTGCTTATATCTTTCTATTTATAATGTTTTATGTGATTTTGAAAACTTTGTTTAATAGAACTAATTAAAATCTATCAAACGAGATCCATATTGCATATTTTTTTACATTTACATTTGTTAGAATAATCACCACACGCACACAACAGAATACGAAAAACAGTAAAGGAAATCAACACAGGAATTTACGTGGTTCCCCAAGATCGGGTACGTCCGCGGGAGCGAGAGCGAGTCTGTATTATTCTGATAATCGGCTAGGGTGCTCCGCTCGGTGCGCTGCGCTCCCCTCGCTGCGCTCCGTTCGGCTCCGGCATCTAGCCTTTCATTAGAACTCCTTAGTACCTCTCCATATGAGCCACAAGTTCCAACAATTTGAAAGATATAGACATTTGAAAATGACACACTGTCCAAAAAGTGTCAAACTTTAAGGGATAGAGGGAGTATACTGCATGCGGGATATGCGGCTTGGTATACTTTTAAAAATAGCTTACAAAACGGTATATTTTGATAATTAAAATTTTGTTTTGCTATAGAACGGCAAAAAACCCTGTATCCCTCCCCTCCCTTGTTCAAAACATAACAGACTAACAACACAGTGCCCCTTGAGCAACTGGAAATAGCACAATGACCCAGACAACGAAAATACACAATGGTTTGTTTGGCCCACAAAAGGGATCATTCTCACGCATTAGGGGACATTTGGTAACGCATATGGAACATGCACTCCCATTGAAATAAAATTAGGTAACAAAAATATGGGTAAAAAAATTAAAGCTAAGTAAAAAAATAAATTTAGCACATATGGAACATAAGCAAAGATTAGTTAGTTCATAAGGGATAAAAAACAGGGTCATATTATGAGATGATTATTTCCGTGCAATGTACTACTCCCTCGGTCCATTTTATAGTGTTTAACTTTTCATTTTGGGCTATCACTTAATAAGTGTGTGTTTTGAAAAGTTAGTGGGTACATTTCCTATTTTGCCTTTAAAAGTATATTCCTTTTTGAAAAGTTATTATATGGGGCACTTAAATAATCATCCTCTAGCTCATCTAGACTTATGTTATCATCTTGTCTCTTTTTTGGAGTTATGTTTTCATCCCGAAATTCAAATAAACCCAATTTTGCCTTTATTTCTTTATATATACATGAGTGGGGGAATTAGGACCAATCTTAAAGTTTAGAGGACCTCCCCTGCAATTTAGGGATTGGGGATAAAACCCAATCCCTTAATTCACGCCAATCTTCATCCCTTTCTAAACCAAGATCATTACTTCTCTAACACCAGAATTCTCGAAGGAATTCCAAACCTAGGTGGTCTTGCACAGACGTACCAAACCTTCAATCCTCGCAGTACCATGTCGCCGTCAACGATCATCCATCTCGACTAAATCGGCATCATCTCCTCGCCGTATCAACCCATCGTCCTAAATCGTCGTTTCGCATCTTCACTTGTTGAAGTCCTTCATCTCCGTCGACCACTGCGTCCTCCATCTCCATCCCCACAGCCGTCCTTCATCTCCATCGACCACCACCGTCCTCCACCGCCGTCCTTTATAACTGTATCTGTCACCGTGCTAAATATCATACGACCAAGCCGCGACATCGTAAATCACCTAATTTACATGGATTTCATTCGATTTTGTTATGCATGTTCGCGGTTTGCGTTGGGTGGGATTGGTACGTATGGGCTTCAATTGCATTGTGTTTGAACTCTATTTTACAGGTCGCACATATGGATTGGCTTTGGAGTTGTTAAGGTTCATGCTTGTAGTTTTTGAGTGGTGAATCTGGTGTTCTCACTACGTTCTCCCAAAAGTAGTTCTACTTGCATAAATCAACTCAACTGATTACACAATTAATAATGTGAAAATATCGAAATAGCGGAAACTCACTTTTAATAAGTTTTTGTAGTGTGAAGGGGCTGCTGCTCTACAACAATTAATTCGAATCTGATAACGTTATTTCGGCTACGACCCCTTAGCCCCGATTGAGTGTTCCTCAATCCGAAAAAAAAAAGAAAAAAAGAAAAAAGGATACAAGACGAATATAAACCAGTTTAAATTTTGTGTGTGTATATGCTAGGTTGGCTGATACCTTAGGGTTGGATGCACAATTCATTCTCGCATTAACAGCAAAGCATACAATTTTTGAACTTAATACTACAATAATACTTATGCAACCATCCCAGTTGTCTGGAATAGAGGGAGCTAATTTAAATTTAAAATTCAGCTCATTTAAAATTACTGAGGAAGGGGTCGACCTTGTTCATGGTCCTTTTTTTCTCAACTGGATTCAAATTTCCTTGTTATTTATGACTACAGAATTTATAATCTAATAATTTAAGTACAATGATAGTACTACAAACATTAATCTCCATATAGCTTGTGAATTTAGAGCTGCAAATAAATCGAGCCGTTTGTAAATTATTCGAGACTCGACTCGGTAAAAACTCGTTCGAATTCAGTTTGGAGACTAAACGAGCCGAATATGAACCCAATTTTAGGCTTGATTATTAGTTAAGTCAAACCTGAACCTGACTGTATAGTTGAAAATATTTTGTTGACATACTTTTCTTGAGAAAATTCTCTCAGGTTTTTCAAGAGAAAAGAGAATGCACTGGTCGCACAGCAAAACAGGTCCCCCGGAAATTAAAATTGAGATGAACTATGCGCGCTCACACAGACGCTGCTGAAACATTCCATATAGAAGTATGTCTGCCCGTAACGACGTAATCTCAGCACAACAGCTACAAGTTAAAGAAAACAGTACGCATAAAATATAATTTCGGTGGAAAAAAAGAACACTTCCATTTGCCATCTAAAATTCGCTTGGATAAAGGTTGAGATGCTGCAACTTAAATAATAACCTCATTTGATGCCATTAGCCAAGAGAGAAATTAAGAAGAAAACCAACTGAATTCTATCAACAATATGAAAGAAAATGAAAGCATTCATGAATTGGATTATACAGAACCAAAGCCGAAATAGCCAGTAACTTTCCTGTACAGATATACCACAAGGGGATGTTTGACATGCTAAACGGCAAGGCTTGAACAACTGAATCATAAAGCCTAATTTTACATTTATTGACTTCATTTTCCATTTGTAGTACATTACATCTTACCCTGAGTAGGCCCGGACCAAAGAAGCCTTTACACCAGAGATCGACTGCTTGATAAACATGGGAGACCATTGATTTAGTTTACTCCTCTCGCAGACACTGCAGAAAGGATAGTGGAATCAGTGAGGGGCATTATCAGCTAGAATCATAAACATGCTGTTCTCTACTATTTTGCAGATCGAACGGCAAGCAAGTAGTTTCCGTACCAGGCATTTGTAATGTGTTACTACTTTGCATAGATTTCATCACACAAGGATGCACTAAAACATAGAGGTGCTATGTCCTACTAGGACTAAAACTTAGAAGTGCCTATGCCCTACTTGGCTACACTATCGCCAAGCTTTTATATGATAACAGAAAATCTCAGGTCCTACAGTTAACATATATGTTGCCAAAATGAGAACAGCAATAGTGAACTATGTTTTACTCGATGAAAACCCAATGAAGATCCTTCGATGCAATAAATAAGGATCAAAGATGCCATAACATAGCAAAACATTAAGTGGAATGAATATACTGAGTAGAGAATCGTAAACTTACACTAATAGGTTACAAATTGTCACACTTGAATCATTCATCCCATTTGCCACTGCAACCACAGAATGATGAATTAAAAAGTTTGAAGCAATCAGTAGAACACGGAAAAATTGCAGATTACCAACAGACAATAGCATCAACCGAAGTAGATCTGCCTTTGCAGATCAGTATCCGAAACATTATAAGCAATTTTCACATCAGCCAAGAAACAATATAATAATGACATTAACCAAAAACCCTCTACTAATATTAGCAATCAAGCAACAGAATCCAAATTTCTAATTGATACCTTAAGAACTGGCTCGCCTCTGTTAGGGTTTGCAGATTGCTTTGCAGCAGCAGCTATCTGTGCGCGTGCAGCTTTTCCTGCAGGAGACTGTTCAAATTGCTGTTGCCTGCAATTGACGTCATAGATAAACGTTATCCCACGTAGCAAAGAGCAAGCTTCAAATATTCCTTCTAACCACTCATTGCATAATAATGGAAAATGGGTAAAACAACGTGAGCAAAAGCTTCCCATGCTTGCTTGAACCTTGGAGTAATGGAAACGCTAGGCCATAATTCTTAGCCACCCTTGATCTCCAATGCTCTTTCATGTTAGTATCAACATGTATTCAATAATCGATTTAAGAAGCCATGACCCTAAGTGGTGGCAAGTGGTATCTACTCCCATCATTGTGGTGTATGTGGAGTCACGAGAATCAACCTTTCCACGGAAGAAGTCTGGGGGAAGGCAGCCTACATTGTATACCTCTAACACACCCTGCTGTAAGGGAAAACCATGTGGATGAGATAAAACCTTGCAAGTGGTAGAATCCCTTGGTATTGAAGTTTCACTGTTTCACATGTCCGTAACAATAAATCGTGGATAAATATCTCGAACACTTTTCACATCAAAATCTTTACGTGCTAAATTGTTAATGATATAACTACTTACTACTATTAAAGAACTCTTCAAACCAGGTGGCCAGTAATGTTCGCTAATTACATTCTCTAAAGCACATTGTCAGTTCAAAGCCAGAATTATTGTTGATAACCAAATAAAAGACCCCTCTTATGTAAATATCCACGTGTATATTTGTTAATGCAAGAATACCATCAGCGTGTTTTGGTTGAGTGTGGGTAGGCATGTTTGTGACTGCGTGCTTCCATAGCACATTCTACACAAGTGCATGCTCTGGTATAGTGGTAAAGTGCCTCCTTTTTGGGTACCAGTGTCATTATGCCAGGGTTTGAATCCCCTGGCAGGGTTTTTACATTTTTCAAACTCTCTCTCTCTCTAATTTACCCACAAGATTTGTAATTTTTTTTCCACTAATTGGAAAAAGAACGTGGCCCATTTGGACATTAAATTTTTCAATGACCCATTCAAATACATAAATATTTTATAGACTAACGTGGTTCAGCTAGGTATTTACTGGTATGCAATAAAAACTAAATTTTGTAAATACTGTAAAAAATGCAATTTAGAGAATGGTAGGTTCACATTAAGAAAAAATGAAAAATTAACATCGTAATGTCTTACATTTGCATGACTGAAGAGAGTTAAAGCAAACCTTTATTTCTTTTTCAATAAAAGCCGACAAAACCTAATTCTACGAATTTACACTTAATTTTTTTTTCTTCATATTTTTCTACGCAACATGAAATTAGATTTCCATTGAACGGTGCCACCCCCGCGTCCAAATCTTGGCTCCATCACTGAAGGCACATATTTCCATTATATGACGAGAAGATCACAACTACAGATTTTCAATAATGCAAACCAAGTCTATAAAGGGCAGCCATCACTACCATAGCCTCTATATATTGCAGATTTTGAATAGCTTATTCTCATACTATTGGACATCCAACGTCACATATAATGTGTAGAATGGCATATCAGAAGGACTTTCAAAAAAGATCAAAATTGCTTCTTTATGCACCCCCATTCCTTTCCGTTTGATATTTTGGACTAACATTGAGGACATACAACATTTCACAGCATGGTAATCCCACCAGAAAAATAGTGAAGGAATCAAAACTAATCACATCCTCTATGATATCGCACCGAATTTCCCATGTTTTGCAGCATCGATTGTCCAACTGATATAGAATCTCTCACCAATAGTTGCATTAAATTGCTGAAAATTACCTCCCATGGGATTTGTACTTCAATTTCATGTCTAACCCGACCAATCAAACAATCCCTTCGTCTTGAATCTCGAAACAGTTATAAACTAAATGGGTGTGCAGGGGAATAATGGCGGAAATGAATCATTCCACCTCCCTTCCAATATGGTTCAATAAGAATAAAGTTAACCTGAAAGATAGTAGCTTTATCTGATTCCTCAAACTTTACAATCCCACCCAAGTATTAAACCCAAAACTTGAAATGAAATTTGATGATCGATGAATAATTCACCTGTCCTTCTACGTTTACTTTAGACCAAATAGTCCTAAATACACTGTTGTCTTGTAGTTTCAATCATTAATACGTGAAATCTCACCAATTTTTTTCCTAGTTAGTTAAACCCTAACAGGTTATACGCGACAAAATTAATTCTAAGGGCTAATTAAACACCAAATTGGGTAATCCTAAGAATTCATGGTGATCGCGGTTAGCCACCTAAGCAAAACAGAATGAACAGTTTGAGAAGATTAATTTGGGCATACAATCAGCGACAGAGTATGAACACAATTATCCGATCAACGCATATATAGTATATGGATATATGCATATATGTTGGAGAGAGAGAGGGAGTGAGAGAGAGAGATTGCCTTTTCTGGGCGGCTTCGGCAGCTTTAGATCGAGCTTCTAGTTCTAGAGATTTCTGTTCTTCTTGTTTTCTACGCTGCTTGCCTCCATCGAAGCACGCAAAGCAACCCATCTCTCGCTTTCTCTCTCCGAATAATATGTCACGTTCTGATTTTTGTCTTTGGTTACTGGTTCAATAACGCGTGTTCGCTATTTCTCCTGCGTTTGGGCTCTGTTTGGAACATGAAGAAAGAAAGGAAAAGAGGAGAAAAATAGAAAATTTTCCCTTTTCTTGTTTGGTTTAGAGAAAAAGAATAGCGAAAATAAAAAAATTAAGTTTTGTGAATAGTTAAATTTTTATCCCACTTTTCTCTTACTTTTCTCTCATTTTATTTTCCTTCCCTTTTTCTTTGCTTCCTCATGTTCCAAACATAGCCTTAGAATTTTAATAATGACCACGTCATAAATTAGATGGATAAATGGATTATTCCCCTTTATAATGGGTATCCAGAATTCTAGAGTGCAACATCTGAGCTGTTAATTTTGGTAATCAATAAATTATATCGATAACGGACTACTCGAATCATACAAGTGCCAAAATAAAATTAGTATCATTAATTACATGATCAAAGGCTCGGATGTCGCACTACAGGATCCTCAATTTCTTATAATGATGTTTTAATGAAGGAGAATGATTTTGGCAGATCCGGAATTCGTGTAGTGCGAGCTGCACTTCAACCCTATAGTATGGCATCCGAGTTCGGATCATGCAAGTGCCGAAATAAAATTAGGTCATTGATTGCGTGATTAACGGCTTGGATACTGCATTACAACCTTGTAGTGCGAAGCCGCATTACATGATCCCCAATTTTGATTTTGGCACTCTATTTCCTTATAGAGACACTCCAAAATTTGTCTTTCAGTATAAATAAAACACACAACACAAGTACTAAAAGACAAATTATGGAGCGCTATTATAAAAAAGTGAAGTGCCAAAATCATTATCTTTTAATGAAATATATATATTTCCTATTATAATTTTTCTATTTCAATAATTCATTTTATGTTTAAGGGCGTAAACAATTGTGCAATTCTACGGATTCATAAATTCGTACAAAGTTTGAATAAATTGTCTTCAAAATGTTCTGATGCATGTGGCACTCGCACAATACACAAGGACCTGCACACATTAAATAATTCGAAACACATATGTATTTGTATTTGTACACGGACATTTGTGTCCTTAGCATTTTTTAATAAACTTTTTTTTTTGTTCTAGGTTTCGAGAGGGGTGAAAATCGGTTGGTTCAGTTCAGTTTTCGGGGTGTTCGGAATCGAACCAATCGGTTCGGGGTGATTTTGCTGGGAACCGATTCCGACGGAAAAAAACAATGGACCGATCGGTTCGCGGTGATTCGGTTTTTCGGTCCGGTGTTAAAATTGAGATGGATGGCTGTGATTTGTTACTTTTTGCGGGGTCAATTTCAGGAAACCAAGATAGGGGTGGTTTTCGGTCCAAATATGGGTCGTTTCAAGGTAATTCGGTCCAAATCGAGATGATATTAGGGTATTTCGGTTCGGTTCGGTTTGGTTCGGTTCGGTTCGGTTTGACAAAAATTCCGGGAAACCGAAACCGAACCGAGATGTATTTCGGTTTTTTCAGTTCAGTTTTTTTCGGTTTTTTTCCAGGCTGGACCGACCGAACATCGAGCCGAATTTTCGATTTTTCGGTCAGTTCGGATCCCATCGGGTTTTTTTCACCCCTAGGTTTCGGCCAAATTTTAGAAAACGTGTAATTTGACATGGTGGATTAGATGGACTATTCTTCCGTAGTGTTTATGTTCTTTTATTTTTCACGTGACGGATTTGATGGATAAAAGTATCCGGCACTTATGTTTCTATACTTTTCCATATCACGAAAAGATGAATAAATATGACCTTTTTTTTTATTTCCTCACATCACAAAATATAATTAGATACATTAAAAAGATCAATTAAAATTTCTGTTCTTTTGCAGGTAAAGGTATAACGTCGTTCTTTAATATGTAGAATATTTTAGAGACATAAGCCACAAGAAGGTAAAAACCTAAAAAAAAGAAAAAAGAAATGGAGTTATAGAAATGAGAAGCATGAAACTCAATTACATTCTAATAATCATTATATATTTTAGTTATACATGTCTGATTTGAGGACCGGGGCTTGTAGTAAGCTTGCTTCACTAAACCCATGTAGTGAGCAATCGCAGTCGTCCAAAGTGGGTTTTTTTTTTTTTTTTGAATTGAGTCCAAAGTGTTTTTAATGATTAGATTGTGTTAAAAGACTTTTCCAGAGAAGAAACTACTCTTCCCCGAAAGAGTCTTTTTAAGAGGGTGTTTGGCCGGTTGTTTTTCACCTTTTCACCTTCTCTTTTTCTAGTTTTGGTTGTTTGGGAAACTACCCTCATAACACATTCTACAAAAACTCATTCTTTGTTTTTTATGAAGGAGAAGAAAAGCTAGAAGTAGCACCAAAGGTGCTTTTCCCATTTTGGTTTTGCATTTTCATTTTGACATCATAGTAAAAGACCCAATTGTCCTCCTCTTTTTCTAGTAATAACAAAACCTTACTGATGTAAATGTTCATCTCCTCACTTCACTTTTCACTTTTCCAGTACACGACTTTTTTAATTTGTGTACTACAAGTTTCCCCTTTATTTGGTAGTCCTTTTTTTTTTTTTCAGATTAATTCTATATGCTTTGTAGTTTTTTTTTTCTTTTTTTTTTTGCCTTTAGTTGGATTTGAGTTAATCGTTATTATAAGTTAATCATTTTTTTTGTCCTTTGGCTGGTACTTGGTTATATTTAATTCTTCGTAATTGGAAAAAAAAAATACATAGTGGAGACTTTTAAATATGGAACACAAGAATTTATTAAGTGGAAGAAGTAGACAATATTTAACAATATATCTTTACAAGAAGTGTAAAGACCTTGTACATACACATTTTTATACTACAATAATAAATAACTGAGGGCAACAAGATAAAAAACCAACTCATAACGGGACACGTTTACAAAAATATTTCCCAATATGACTTTAGAAACTTGCTAAAAATAATATCCGTACACATTTTAAGTACTGTAATAAATAAACAAGGGTAAAATGGTAAACAACCAATCCATAAATCATTCTCATCATTATTCTCCCAAACACTATTTCTTTTCAAAATGCATTCTGCACATTTCTCCCAAACACTCCTCTCATATTCAAAACACATTCTAACCATATATAATTCAAAAAGCCAAAAAATTAAAAATGAAAAGCTAAAACATAGGCTCCCAAACACCCCTAAGCTTTCCTCCTTTCTAATTTAATCCGGCTGAAGGGGGTACGGAGAGATAAAATTTGGACAACCTCCCCCCTTTCTAAAAATAATCCGGGAGGATAAGGGTTTTTTTTTTTTTTTTTTTTATCCCCCTCCTCCCCCATTTCAACTACAAAAACAAAATTATCTCCCCATTTTATCCCTTATCCAAACTGAGTACTATTTTATCCTCCATTTTTTAGTACCTCATCCAAACCAAATATTTTTTTATCCACCATCCATAAAAGTCACATAAATGTGGATCCACCCTCCATAAATAATAATTCCATAATATGGAAATCTCATTGATTTTCATTTCGTTAATAAAAATCAAGTCATAAAGAAAATTACAAGAGTATTGCCATAATAGATTAGTTGAATCATTGCTACAGGTCCATTGGCTTGGATTTAACCCAAACACTAAATGGTTAAATTAAACTCATTATTCGTATTAATTTTGAATCATGAAATGAACGATCGAATCGGATTTAATCCAAATACTAAACGGTCAAATTAAACTCATAATTCGTAAGTATCGGACCATTAATTTTCGAAC
The DNA here is from genome assembly GCA_020921065.1 of Vaccinium darrowii. NCBI lineage: Eukaryota > Viridiplantae > Streptophyta > Magnoliopsida > Ericales > Ericaceae > Vaccinium > Vaccinium darrowii. Next base: position 5,820,382 of record CM037155.1, read on the forward strand.
AAACGGCTGGGATTGCAAGCCCCCGTTTTCAATTAGTGGAGGCAATTAGGCAAAGGAATGGATTTCACATAATTAAAGCCTTCTGTTTCCTTGAAATTAAGTTAAGTACATGGATGCCTATTTACGCGAGGGATAACATTTGCCTTGGGACAGTGGTGTTGTGTTTAATAAGCAAAGGTGATTGTGGAAGAAAATTCAGATTATGAATTAGTCAATAAACACGGATTTAAGCCACAGAAAAGTATTTCGAGGAAAATTATAACCCTGCAAATGTGAAGTTTATTCAAACATTCAACTTTCAGAGTCATTTCAATTGTTATTTCCTCCCATTCCTGTTGAATTTCGAGGAAAATACGGGACGAACTCTTTACTTACAATTGTTATTTCCTCCCATTCCTGTTGAATTTGGCTCTATTTAAATTATAATTTCTTTCAAAATATATTTCTCAAGAATGTTTCATTTATGTTCTGTAGAGAATTTTGAGGCTGCTATATTGTTAAGAGCACTGTCATATACTCAGAATAGGTACCCAGAAACTATCCAGAATTTGAAGTTCAACGGTCCAAATTCACTCAACTAGAATCTGGACCGTTGAAGTTCAAATTTTGAGTAGTTTCTGTGTAATAACCCGAAATTTCATAAATAAAAATTTCGATTTATTAATTTAATTATTTATTTTTAATTTCGCTAAATAAATATAATTAATTATTTAGTTTAATTAAGTTGAATAAATTAGATTTAATTTGTTTATTTCTTTTATTTATACTTTCTGCACCGTAAATCAAGGCGTGCACACCGGGTATTTCACCACATCGCGTCCAGAAGCCCTACTAATTCCCCCAACTCCTATTTCGTCCTATTATGACTAGCCTTATCCTATTCAAAACCTAAATTAGGCCTATTTCTATTTTTGGAAGACCTAATAACTCATGTGGCCAATTTTGACTTTGGTACTAACTTTGACTTTACTTTTACTAAACCTAATTTGTATTTTTGTGAGTTAATGAGAGGAAAGGAAGGAGAGAGGAAGTTTCTTGGTAAACTTGTTCACTAAGGAAAGGTGAGAGTAATTGCTTCCCTCGCCGTATAATTTTACGGGCGTATATTCGTACGCGCGTTCGCGCACATTTTGGCGCCGTTTTTCTTCTAAATTCCGTAGCATTATATTTTTGGATTCTCTTAAGACTATCTAGGAATTTCCTATCATACTTATTTATTTTCATAAAACTAGTAGTTCTTTAATTATTATTCGCAGTACACTAGTTAGTATTTTTCGCGCACAAAACCAATCTTACAGAGCATTTTTCGTCCCAACGGTGGGGAACTTATCTCCCAATTAATGGGGGAACATATCCTATCCTAATATTATTAGCCTTATAAGGCTATTTATAGAGTTACTTTTACTATAAAGTAGTTATGTGTATATATGTATAGATATATATGTATTATACCCCGTGACTAGTTTCGTGTGTATAACTAGCACCCAAAACTACCCAACTACGCCCCAATATGACGAACCTAGACATATTATGTCTTATCCTATGTATCTAGGTACCCATACTTGAACCCCAAGCTTGAATCTAGCGGGGAAATTATCCTTATCCTAAAACTAGCCATTAAAAGCCTATAATTTTTACTTTTACAAAAGGTTTTTTGGACACTTATGGGAAGAGGAGATGGCTGGTCCTTTTGGGGGAGGAGAGCCTCATTGCTTTCACTATAAATAGCTCACTCACCTTGCTTCATTTCTCACACTAAAACCTCCTAACTTCTCCACTTTGTGCTTTCTAGTGTTCTTGAGTGAGTTCTTGAGTGTTCTTCCACATTCAACCTTCCACCACCACACTCCACCACTCTCGACCCCCCCTAGATCTTAGAAAGGTAGAATAAGTTAGCTAGAAAGCGTTCGAGCGGAGGTCGACTAGTCGTTACACCGCCGGAATCCAAATAGCTTATCGGCTTCCGACTAATCATCGTAAATTAAGGTAGATACTTTATCTTAACCTTAGATTAGTATTTACTAGTTCATATTAATTATGTTATTATTTTGCTTAAACGTGCTTAATTATGATTAAATGTGATTATGTTGGTGATTAGTGATTTTATGAACAATTAGACTTTGAAAAACACATTTAGTCGTTACTATGCACGATTTGAAATTGACTTATCAAAATGTACCGTTATAATGCCCGATGGACTTTTGGAAACCTAAAATATCCAGTTATAATGCCCGAATGAAAATTGACTTTTCAAATTTACGCCGTTATGCTGCCCAATTGATTTTTGGAAAATAGCCGACTAAACTTTTCTTAAAGCGACTTCAAAATGTTTTGACTGTACTTGGATTGTTGAGATTAACCCAAGGCTAACACCCTTGAGGGTCTGTCAAAAAAGATATGCCTAGCGCTGTCTAAGAAAGGAATGGTGCCAGTAACTGCATCCGTGCGGCCATCCAACCTGGGACTCTTCTAATTATCTCATTTGTCCAAAGAAAGTCACCAACGAGATTTTATACCTAAAGTAACACGGTTATCGTGAAATGTTTTTAAACGAAAAGTTTATCGTGAAACGATTTCTAAACGGAAGATTTTTATGTAATATGACATGTGCATGTTTTCCGAGACTGTACGACACGACACGTTTTTCAAGAAAATGATCGATTGTTTTCACAAGAAGAAATAGAAATGAGAATGAAAATGATGCTGTAATTAAAATTTAGACAATATTGCCATTAGAGTCCCGCCTCAGTTCCCCGGGGTGAACTGGTGGCCAAAGCTCAATGGAACTATACGGTAGTGCTGTTTACAGTTCTCCTCAAATTCCGCGGGTGAATTTGATGGTCAGAACTTACTTAGTACAACACGTAGTAAACGGATCTTATAAACAGGCTGTTTAGTTCGGTGCTATAAGAAAATCGGGACTATGTCGTGTGTGACGCGGAGTTAGCGGACCTCATACTGCAAGAGTCAGTTTATGGGTGGCCGAACCTTCGAACGGAAAGGTTAGTGACCATTAAAACGGCCCAATAACTTTCGAGAGATGTGAGATGTTGATATGATTGAAATTTGAAGAATAATGCTATTATGAGAAATTGATACGAAATACTAATACTGCACTCTGATTTGAAAAGAGCCAGGATACTGATTTTATTAAACCTGCACTCTGATTTGATTTGATATTGATGCATTGACACGCATGAACTTACTGTTTTGATAAATGATTTTCAACTATTTACCTGCCACCTACAATATTGTTCTAGAATTGCTAGTTTAAGGTTGGGGTAGGGTATCTATTGAGCGTCCTCGCTCACGGTGTTGCACTTGTGTAACCCTGACATAATATAACGATGTTGCTTCGCGACTCCGACGTATTATGTCAGACTTTGTCGACGAACAGGAGGAATAATATAGCGCCGGAGGAGTTGCCGACATGAAGCACGACCAGATCAAGGAACGTACGGAGTCATAGAGTCCACCTTTTGTAATCTGTGAAGGATAGATCATCTATATGTATTTTTGGTTATTATTATTACTGTTTAAGACCGACTTTAAATTGTAATAATAATCCATAACGTATCCCAAAAATGTGGGGCGTTACATTCTGAGTACCCAGACTTTCTGTATTGTTAATGAACTTTTCTTTTTTGTCGTTTTAATTTGGAGAAAGTGCAACAACTTCAATTCAATTGATAGATAAAACATTTTACAGAGAATAAACAACAAATCCAATAAAGTTATAGATGTTGATCTCCTGCAACTAGGTGAAACATAGATGACTTTATAGCCCTCTTTGCTGAGCAATGGGCTTGGTGAATATCCTTGCGCTCAACCTTGGCAATTTTACAAAATGAGAGCTTAGAGATCTCCTTACAAAAAAATTTTGAACAGCAAAAGAAATTTTATTAATCAAATGTATTACTAGAGATTAAAAGGACATGAGATAAAAGACATCACAATAAGAATATATCATCCCAACCAGGTTGGCGCGCACCCTATACACTTGACAATCATATGCCACTCAAGCCCCGAAAGAAGCAAAGTTAAGAATTCAACCAAGCTCCAAGAGAAAAATACAACATAAACCTTGATCAAAGGACCCCAAGAGGCAATCAGGTAAAAGAACCACCAAAAGGCCGCACCCCATATACAAGCTAATCCACTATATAAGAAATCTACTGCAGTAAAAAGAAATCCCCATAAGCATATCAGTCAAGGATGGAGTCAAAGGGGGGCTATTAGGAGTTGTTGTCCCTGTTACATGTAATTTGAAAAAACCCTATTATTACATTGAAAAATTATACTCCTATATATCATGAGTTTATATAGTCCCGTCTCTCCTTCACATATATAGCCCCTCAGCGCAAATATTCAGGCTCCGTCCCTGATATCAGCAGTATTGATATCAATCCATCACTTGAGGCAGCAGCAAAAAACATAGCAAGCACACGTAGCAATCCGGATCAAATTCAAATCTTGACTTGAACCATCCTAATAGCACATGCCTAAGCAATTTATCTTTACAAATGTTGCACCAAAAAAAAAAAAAAAAATATATATATATATATATATATATATATATATATATATATATATATATATATATATATATATATATATATATATATATATATCGGCACGGTGACAGTCAATCTTCCCTACAATATGCATTACGGCATTAAAACAATCACTAAAAATATATGCGCGCAGCAGTGTAATTGTGGTGATTAGACCGTTAATTGCTTGCCGAATTGCTAAGAGTTCAGTTTGAAGAGGACTAGAATTGTGGCACGAGACTGTTACTCAATTAACCACCGTTCCTGACTGGCCATGAACATGCAGATTTACCAGTCAAGGAAACTATGGACATTATGGAATCTCAGTGAATTACCCAGGTCGGTTTCCTTGAGTAGGTCAAGGAAATAAGTTAAGTACCCATTAAGCATGTCTATATCCGGAAACATTTAACAGGCAAAATTATTTAACGGAGCATCCTAAAAAGGGGCTCTTTACAGAAGCAACTCTAATTCTTGTAAAAACAGGAAAACATAAAATAGGAAACTGAATCAACCCGTTTCCTATTTTATGTTTTCTTGTTTTACAAGAATTAGGATTGCTAGAATTGGGGTTGCTGCTAATATAAATAATTGATGTAAGCTTTAGGGCAATGGAGTTGTTTATTGATTAATGAAAATTGAGAGTTTTTCTCTTATTGTTTGTTCAACTAGGGAGTGCCTCTAGTTCAGACAAAATTCGTGATTGTCCTTGTTGCGCGTTCTTCTTATTTCAATACGCCTCCTTGCATCAGTTTTGGTGCAAATCAATGGCAGAGGAATTCCGTTACGGGCGATTTAAGCAGTTAGAGTTCTGGATAGAAAGAGCCGCAGTCCTTCTCGTGGTGTTCTGTTATGTACCAAGCAACGTGTGGATCTTCTTGTCTCCAGCCTACTGCCTTCTAATCTTGTCCAACTTTTTTTACATGTTTCACTACGCAAACTCACAGGTATACCTACACCAACCCCGGCCCAATATATACATATACTAAAAGTCTCTAAAGTTGCAAGTATATACTCCCTTTGTAGTTTGCCCCAATTTAATAGTTCACTTTCACTTTTTTTTTTTATTCTCTTTTTAATTGTCTATATTTTAAATTTATAATATTTTTTAAGATTTCAAAAAATCTATTTTATTAAACTAATTGAGATCCAATCAAAAAAAAAAAAAAGCTAATTAAACTATCAAATAAGATTCATATTGCATATATACAAAGTCTGATATATTATAAGATATAAACCTTTTTTTCATCAAATTAAAATCTATTATTTCTTTTTTTTTTCTTCTCTCTCTCTCTCTTTCTCACGTATTTTATTTGGGGTATGAATAACCGGCGGAGAAGCAGGTAATTCGAGCAAAGCCTCATCCTCCTTCTGTAGCGGGTGACAATAAATCTCAAGGAAGGGGTAGAGAACTTATGAAAAAAGTGTTCTGGCTTGAACGACTCGCAGCCCTATTTCGTGTTCTTGTGTTGGGTTTCAAGTCATGAACCATCCCGGGCGTGCTTTTGGTGGTTTGCCGTCTTGATTTTCTTTGTCACCAACGTCTTCTACTTTTGTCCAGAGGTACACCTACACCAAAACCCAATATATATATATATATGCTTTTGTGTTTTTGCATGCTAAGGCCATATATTATGCGAGTCATGAAGCATAAATATGAATATGGAATACGAATATGACATGACGGAATACTGTAACATGGCAAAACCTCTACATTTTAAAAAAAACAAAAAAGAGTTAGTGGTCCATCGAATACATTAATTTCAAGTATTTTCCTAACTATTAATCTTGCATTTTTTTTTTAATATCTATCCTAATAGATATAATTTGATCACAGTTGTCCTTGTCGGAAAAGGATAAAAATGGAATCGACGAAAAAAACTGAACAAGGGAATTAAGCTAATTAAACTTGATTTTCGCTTGAAGGATTCAAAGAAAGAAGTTAAAGCAAGAGATGAAAGGAACAAAATAAACGAGGAATCAGAGGAAGAAGAAAATGCAAGCGATGAAACAGACGAGGAATCGGAGGACGAAAGCGATGAAACAGACGAGGAATCGGAGGAAGAAGAAACGAGTAGTAGTGATTCTAGTGAAGAATTACATGCATTGGAGGAAGAGAGAAGCCAACTTATGTATGAGCTTGGCGCGACTAGGGCATCATTGGAAATCTACAGAGGGCTTCTCCATGATTTGCATTATCTTCAGCCTAAATAATTTGCTTGCTTAGTTGCTTAATTACTACCATTTTTTTTATTTTTTTTGCATCTTTTTTTGTTCTGTTTATTTATATACGGTTTTAATTTAAGATGGTGGTAGTACTTCTCAAGTTTTTATTGAATTTTCTTTCAAATACTCGTGACTCTTCTTGGTAGTTGAATGCAGTACTTTTTAATATGGAAAATAAGAAATTATGGTTGCATGCACTATTATCTCAGGCTCATGTTCCACCCAATGCGCATTAGGAGTAAGACATCTACTAGTCATGTGGCCGATACTGTAACGCCCCATGTAGACCACTGGCCTAGTACCTTGATTTGATTCACAAATCACACAAAGTGATTCAAAATGCTTAAGCCCAAGGTACTAGCTAGTAGTCTCTTACATGGTTTGTTATATGTCTAAGATCACTCATGTAAACAACTAATGGGGACTTAACGCCATCTACTCCCAAGTCTGGGGTATTACAAGTACATACCAAGTGGGTATTTTTTTTTAAATGGCAAAATTATTTTACATATGGAGAACTTGACAAAGGTTATATCGAGCCGACAGACAGGGTACCAACCAAAGCTTGAATGCAAAAAAAAAAAAAACAAAGGAAAAAAAGCCCTAAGAAACAGCCGGATTTATTAGAACTATCAGGTGTCAATTTGAACTATAAACACTCACGTGCTGTCCGGGATGGGACAGCATGCTTGCTGATCCGATCTGGGCCGTCCATGCTTGGCGATCAACAACGCAGATTAGTTCGATAATAGAAGGTGCAGATCTGTTTGGGTCCAAGTAAATCTGTGCCGTCGATCGTACAGATTGCCAAGATCGGATCAACATATACACATGCTGTCTCTTTTCGGACAACTCGTGCTCTCCCTGTCCGGTTGCCTTATTGTATAAGTCTACTTTCTTTCCACGTAAACCTCTCAAACATTTTGTACAGATCAATTTCTTAAATTAATGTCAGTTACATCCATTAGCAACATTAGAGTTTCATAATTTAATAGTATAACTGTAATTTTCAAGTTCATTCGATTCATTTGTAATGATCATATAATTAAACATGGTTTGGTTCTTGTATTGTTTTGTGAAAAGTGTTACTATTATTTTTGAACTTCGATATCGTAGGTCACGCGGTCATCTATTGTTTATGTACGGTAATTATAATTTATTTTTTATATACAGTAATTATATCTTACGGATCACAGTGTGTTTTATGATGTATGGTTGTACATTATTCTTTGTTGTGAGCCCGCGCAAGACCCATTTCGTTAATGTCATTTGGATTTTTAATGGTATTTTGCAGTTATGCATGCGACCAGACTAACCTTTTTCAAGTTTGCAAATGACAATTTATATGAAATTCTATGTTATTTATTGTTGTGAATCCCACGGGCTTAGAATCTTCTTTAATCCGTTCAAAATAAAACTACCAGATTAACTAACGATGGTAACTTTGGAAACACGACATTCCTTGCTTAAGACCCGGTAGTGCCACAAAGCACTATAGGGTTTTAGTCTCCAATCGCAGCTGTTCGTTAGACAATCAATTAACAGTCCGGATTATTCTACATGTAAATATTTATCTTTTCGTGAAGATAACGTGAAAATAATCTAGACCGTTGATTGGCGAATGAACAATTGTGATCAGAGGACTACAATCCTATAGTGCTTTGGGGCAATTCAGGTCCCCGCTCTTGTGTCTCCGGTGTTCTAATTATCAGAAGTAGCTGCAAGCTTATGAAATAATACCCGAATAAGGAGAATCTTCTTCAATCCAGTCAAAATAAGACTACCAGATTAACTAATAATGGTAACTTTGGAAACTCAGTCATTGACCCAGTATGGAACCGGGGACCCTATAGGGATTCGATCTCTGAAGAAAAAAAATTTCACTTTTTTTTCAGGTTAGAGTTAAAAACTCGAACTTACTACAGGGTTCCCGGGTCCAACCTCGCATAGAGCCAAACCGATCTATATGTTGATTTTACGGTCATGAGTCATGACCGTAAAACTGAAGAAAACTGTAAAAATTTAGTGCAATTCTTATGATGGAACTGAAAAAAACTGCACAATTGAAATATGCTCCACATTGGTTACATTGACCTTTAAACAAGTCAACAACAGACTCCATCTCTGTCCCAAACTCAAAACCTCTCAAGGGGAAAAAACATGGGCAACACAAAAGCCTAATTTACATGAATACACATATTAACAAAATTTTAAAAAAAAAACACCCAGCCATTTACAACTAAAAAAAAAAAAGAATAAAAGAAGCAACAAAATGGCAAGAAATCACAAGGGACCTCTTTCAAAAGCTTTTGCGATAAACGCGTTTTTCGGGCGAAAACTCGGTCCTCGCTCCTGAAATAATGCTCGTCGGAGAAGCCATCGTCTTGGTGGCTTCTCCGACTATCATCCCCTTCTCACTAGCTCTTCTCACATAGTCTTTCTTCCCTTCTCTGACGATCATCCCCTTCTCACTAGCTCTTCTTCTATAATCTTTCTTCTTCTTCACCCTCTTCATATTCGATTCGCCTCCGGTAATCATCGGAATCATGTACCACCCAATGGAAGTACACAAAATGGCAAATGAACGCCCAAAAAGAACCACAAACACCAAAATCATGATCATAATTGCAGGCAAGTAATAAGATGGCTTTCTCCACATTTCCCTCTTCCAAATCTTCCAAGGACTCCTCTGTTTCTTTTTATCGACTGGTTCGGTTCTCGATTCTTCAACTTGACTTCCACCTGAATTGTTGATCTCCACAGGCTTAAAATCCTTGTCTTGTTGCTCATGATCATTCTCTTTCTCTTTCTCCTTCACTGCTCTCACCACAATCGGCTTGCACCGGTTCGAACTCGAGTACGCAAAACGGATCAAAGCAATTTCCTCTGATCCAAACTGGGTATAAATCTCCTTCTTCTTGTCTTCTAACTCAGCCAAAAGAGCAGAGAATTTCTCCAACCCGCGATCGGAGAACGCATTTTTGCTCCCTTTCTTGGATTTTCTTGGGCTCCCAATACCATCATCTTGTTCTAGCTGATGTTGGAAGCTCCCGGTGCCACAAATGCATGGTTTTAACATCTGAGAAATAATGGAGTTTTTTGAGTGTTTGACAATAAGGCTTTTTGTTTCTGGAATTGATGAGATTAGAAAGGAACCACAAGTATTTATGTAAAGGGTCTGTTTGGATGGCCAAGACTTAAGTGGAGAATAGTCAAATCACAGGCTTGAAAAAAAAAGCATATATTATAGAAGCTTCTATGTGTGTATTTTGACTTCTTGGGGGAGGGGTTAACGTTTCACCAAACGTAATATGTTCCCTCTTTGAAAATTTAATTAACCAATGAATTTGATATTGGATTGAGGTGGGAACATGTTATTTTGAAGAGGGTATTTGAATTGGTCTTATAGAGCTATCTTCTTCACTCGGTTTTATTGAAATTCATGTGTATTAGAATAGTTATGGCTGAAAGGGTCACACAATCCCTCAATTTTGTACATTTTTATTTTTGTTAGTGAAATTCATGTATATTTGAATAGTTATAATAAGAGAAAAGTACTAGTCTCCAAAATCGTAAATATAATTGTTTTTGGTCTTCAATTAATATTTTTATCTCGCTTCTTCAATTTGTTTGATGACACGCAATCAAATATAAGTACGCAGAGTCGCAGACACGTATGTTATGTATTTATGGATGAGATAAAAAGAATATAAACAATACGAGGGCATTTTTCCTAATATTTTTTTTGTATATATTTAGCCCTTCGCAAAAACTCAATGTAGTACTATTACATATTAAAATTTGGTATAGGATTTGGATATATACTATGAATTTCGGTGAAGGAGTTTTTGTATTCTCGAAAAGGGTACATCAAGAGGAATCGTGAGGAGATAATAGAAAATACTCCACCATCCAAAGGGAATTTTGGTGTAGGATTTGGATATATACTCTAAATTTTGGGGGTTATGTGCACCTAGTGCACAGTACGCGTGCTATGCGGTTCATTTGGGGCCCACTTTGACTTCTGTTTTTTTATCCGAATCGTTCATTTTTTTTCGTTTCATCAAGTATGTGATCCTCGTAAAAATTCATGTCGATTGGAGATCTTTAATGTTCGTCTTGGATCATAAAAAGGGATCCGAAGTGGGCTCCAAATGAGCCGCACAGCACAGACCCTTGACCCAAATTTAGGTGTAGGAATTTGGATATATACTCTAAATTTTGGTGTAGGATTTGGATATATACATGGGGGTAGATAACTATCACGCCTTCTAGATGGCCAAAATCAGGAGTACGTATCTAGTTTGAAAAGAGCGGCAGGGATTTGTTATTTTGCTGGCAAATTAATGATGGAACTGGTTGAAAGATATGTCCATTTACTTGACAACGAGTTGTATTGTCTTCAAAAATTTGCTCCCAATTCCTTTGTTTATTAAACCAATTAGTCTTCCGGGGACTCTACGGGATTGTAACGTGGCATTTGAGCCATCTATCTCGTAATCAATGGTCCGTCAAGCTTCTATTTTGGCACCAATAGATCTGAATCGTCCATTGCCGAGATAAATCTCGGACCATTAATTGTCAAGATAGACGGTTCAAATGTCGCACTACACCCCTGTAGTGCCTGCACTACAAGAAACCAAAAACTGTCTTGAACCTATTTCTTGATTCTAACAGCTTAAACAAAGACTTTTGAAGTTCTTAAGGTTTTTAATTTAAACTTGATTCCTTGAACAACCGATTGCTCATAAATCAGCAAGCGAACAGAGCTTTCATTCGCGAAAAAATTGTCCATACAATGGTTTTTTGTAAAGCTCTAAGGTGGAGCTAGGCTACACTTACATGGGATCCACCTCATGTGAGATTACGGTACAAGTATCCGTTGTATCTAAATTTTCTTGGATTATACACAAACAAGTTACAAACTTAGCTCACCAAAATGGTCGAGCCAAAATTTTGTTCAAAAAAAGAAGCTTATATTTGCTTGATTTGAGCTCGAGCCAGACTCAATTGTTTGTACTCGAGTTCAACTAATTTTCTACTGAGTTAAGATCTTGTACACTTCACAGCACGACTCACTTGTAGGTTTTACATTGGCTTGGTAAACTTATATTGTTTGAAAAAATTGTCGAGGCTTTGTTTAACTAAACCTCGATTCAGATCGACTCGACTGAACAAACTAAGTCTTATGATCAATTTTGAAGCTCAACTGATAAACAAACCAAGTCTTATCGACTGATAAACAAACTAAATCTTTTCTTCTTCTTCTTCTTCTTTTTTATCGGCAACAAACTAAGTCTTAGTAGCAATTTTGAAGCTCAATAAATTTAATTTTAAACTAGACCAACTGGTAATTGAAGTAAAATTCGGCTCGATTCGATTCAATTCTCAACCGAGAACTTTTTGTGAATTTATAATGCTACTAAAATCAGAATAAGATTATAAATTGGTACAACTTCTTGTCATGGTTTGAAATATCGAAACAAGTTTATTTTTTCTCAGTTACGTTGCAATGCAGTTTCTTGTATTAAATCTTACATAAAAGTTGACAAGATCCCTACTAACGTTACTGCATTATAATATTAGTATCATTTTGTTATTTTAGTCGAAGAAATTTTCAGCACCACTAATGATGGAAAATAACTGATTAATTGGATATGCAATGACGTCTAATGCGTTGAAATTGTTAAATAATGATGTGCTATTTTTTAGTACTAGCTTGGTGTGTGGTTCAAGAACTCCCATTTTTTGAGCACCAAGCCATAGAAAATGACTCGAGGGGACATATGATAGGGTCAATTACAATCTTATTATTTTATAGATTATTATATAATTGCCTATATTTGAAAATTGCTACATTAGACCTCACATTTCGTGTGTACACTGCAGCGGTGGAGCCAAGAATTGAACTTAAAGGGAGCCGACTTAATAAACATATTTTTGTCTATACATATACTTATTGTATCATATAGCTTTTGCTTTCCTATGTAACACATATGTACATTGAAATTACTCTCGCACAAACTAGTAATTATTTTGTTATATTTCTCTAGGCCTCATGCTTATTCTTAATTATGTGAGAAATTAACAAATAAGAATCCAAAATAACCTTTTTTTATTTAATCCAAAGAAAATTATTAAGATTTTAGGAAGCTATTACACTAATAGTAGCAACAATACTCAAAATTAGATATCATATTTAAGAGAATATTTTAAATTACATGCTTATTCTTAATTATGTGATTTAGTAAACCCGTAGATAGCAAAGAAATTTCTAAGATTTATATTTTGCTAAACTCATGCCAACCTTAAAATTTATAATTCTATATCATATGAGTTCTTGTCTTCATGTTGCCAATATCACATATGTTATGAAGTCTCTGTTTCGAATATAGGCTTTGCTTGGTTGTTGGGGAAAGAAATGGAAAGGAAGGGAAAATTAAAAAAAATTCCCTTCCTTTGTTTGGTTCTTAAAGAAGAGAAAGGAAAATAATCAAATTCCTATTTAATTTTCCTACCATTTTTTCTCCAAGTTCCTTCTCAACTATTTTCTCTTCTTTCCCTAACTTCCAAACAGAGCCTAAGGTAAAGTTAAGGTGGCACACTTGGGTGCCGGTTGGGTACCACATGACGGTACCCTTCGGGCATCTCGGTCGTCTAAAAATATTTTGGATCGTCCAGAATTTAAAGAGAGAAAGAGGAGAGAGAGTGGAGAGAAATTCGGACTGTCTCAAACACTTTTGAACGGCTGAGATATGTGACATGTACTGCCACGTGATACCCGTCCAGCAACCAAGTGTTAACAATCAATAACGAATGCGGAAACAAGTAGTTCGGATTACCTTTAGCAAACTTTTACCGAACTGGATCTTTTGGTGAATGGATTACATACTTCGGATCACGTACTAAAACAACAATAATCTGATCCTGCGATGGAGTGATACTACGAGGTTCGAGTATCACCCTCTATGTCACAGTGCAAAAGCTTCGAATCGCTCTTTAATGGCAGAGAGAGAAAATTAGGGAGAGAGCTTTCTAGAACTCAATGATTGATAATCTTGTATCCGTATATATTATAAATATGATGCAGGAATTATATAGGGTGAGCCTCCTAGATGCTTTAGAAGTCCTATAATCATAGGAGAATAGGATCACTTCAACTTCTTGTATCTTATCTCCAAGATAAGAATCATAAGATATATGACTCTATAATAAATGGGTCACTAGGTCATGCCCACATGAGCGACCCGATTTAGTCTCGGACCCGGCCCCAATAGTGAGTTTTTTTATTCAACATTGTTATTCTGGAATCTAATCGGGGATTGAGATTCTCAATTCTTTATATTATTCTTACTTTATAATTACGTCATCACAAATTTATACTACTATTGATTTTGGGTCCGTATCACATTTATTGTTATTATCAAAAACAAAATTAGGACGGAGGAATTGAGAATGCAAATTACATCACTAAATGAAAAGGACAATTTTTTTTCTAAATTTATTTCGCTCCAATGAAAATGGGCAAGCAGAGACATTTTACGTTCACTTGAATATGATGACATGGTCATTCTATATTCATTGACGTAATTGCAAAAATTGTGAACCGCACATATCAAACATTTTTTCTTTCTATTTTTGTTTGTTTTTGGTAGTTCCTTGAAAATAAATATAACTCGTCGTTTTTAATTATTTGTTTCGAATCCTAAAACATCATCCTTCATAAAAAAATAAAAAAAAACTCAAATCCATTCGGCCTAACTTTGAATTTTTACTAGCTTGGTGCGTTGACGTGTTGTTGGAGAATCATAATTTTTTAGAACAAAGCCATAAAAATTGACTTGGATCGAGGGACATACAATAGGGTCAATTAATTTCTTTTATAGATTATTACACTCTTAATTTTTTCGATAGATTATTATAATTGGCTATATCGAAAAAATAATACAGTAGACCTCACAACTAGTGTGTGTAGTGTGAACCAAAATAGATTGTATAGAAATTTGTAAGATTTGTATTTTACTAAATTTTTATGAACTTTAATACATAATCTTGTGTAGTATGATTTTTTGTCTTCGTGCTGCAAATATTAACACATATGTAATGAATTCTTAACACATATATAATTTTGTGTGGTACATATTAGAAAAGATTCGTATATTGCAATCACCCGTGTTTACAAATTTCTTTGGGAAATAGCTTAAAAAAAACGACTTTGTTTGGTTTCCAGTTTTGGAAATATATTTTTCAAAGTTTTCACTGTTTCGTTATCCATGTTTTTAGTCTTTAATATTTTTTTATCAATTTATTTTATTTTTTGGATGAATATTGCGTATCTCTATTCAAAAAGTAAAAAAGTTTATTAAAATATTTAAAAAAATTGATTAAAGACAAAAAATTACACACCACTATACAAATAAGTTAACCAAAAGCGTAATTAAATTCAAGAAAGATAAAAATAAGTCTTCATGAAAATGTCTAATTCAAGCTCCAAAGTAAAATTGAACGTTTTGTATGACTCATAAACGTGGACTGGGGAGCCTATTGTGTCGGTGCTTTGAGCAAAGTAGGCCTTGTTGTGAAAACAGAACAAGATTTATATTGAGCCCAAAAATTTGATTCAAATTGTTCATCTTGTGAACTCGACGAACAGAATATCCTTGTAAAAGATCAAGTCGCTCAAATCCTGTAACTATATGATGGCGAAAATGAAAATTTATTTTGAAATGCAATTCAAAAATTGTATTTGTCCTTCATATCTCGGGAACAATGTACTTCAGTCACTGAATAACTAATGTTCGATCGAATTTTTTTTTTTTTTTTTACCATATTTTATTCTTTGGCTCTATAAAATGAATGTTTTAGACTAATTACTTTTTTGTGAACAATTTTTTTCGAATAAAAAAATAAAAAAGTTACATAGGAACACGAATTGTATTGATTTCTCCTAGAGAAAAGAACACTACTTGTGGCACTAGAGGTGCACAAGAAAACCGATATAACCGCCAAATTGATCCGATCCAGACCGAACCAGTCTATTTGGCTAGGTTCTATGGTTCATTAGTCTGGTTATGGTTCTAAAAATCTAAAAACTGGTAATTATGGTTCGGTTACTAGTTCTTAATTTAAGAAACACAATTAGAACGAATTGGACTGTATAATAATAACATATATATATAATATTAAATATATTTATACATATACAAAATTATGAATCTTATAAAATCCTATAATTATTTATTTATTTTGTGAGTTGTTTTCGTGCTCTAAATTCTAAATAATCTTTTGAACTCATGTGTTGTGATAAAGTCTTCCTTAGTCGGGTAGAACCGGAACCGAACCAAAACCGGTCCGGTCTTTGGATTTGGATCTGGACGGGTTCTTCATGTGTATAGGTTAAGTTTTAGTTTTTCATTTTCTAAAATCGGTCAGAATGGTCCGATTACTGAATTTGTAGAGAATCAGTCCAATCAGGACCGTGTGCATTCCGATGTGGCACTTGTTCATTTTGGTAGTCACGAGTTTTTCGAGTCAAAGGCTCAAACGTAAGCACAAATAGCATTGAAAAAAAATGATGTGTGATGTGTCCATGGATAGCTAAGTTGGGCTGAAGTTAACAAACGAGCTTAAACAAGCTGATCAAGTTAGAATTTTAGGTTCACTTCAGAACAAGCTGAGCTCTAGTTAGCTAAAGCTCGGCTCGAGAAACCTTGCGAATAAGAAAATATACGTTTAGGATTCTGTTTAGTACAAATACATGTACTAGTATTGATTTTTACTATTTAATTAAAATTTCTAAAGAGCTCAAACTCAATTCGTTTACATATGTTCATTTCGATCCGAGTCCAAGTTTCAGAAATATGAGCTCGAGCTTGAGAGCATACCGAATTTTGAACCAGCTTGAGCTTTAGCATTTTAAAATTCAATTTGTCCCGGTTTTTTGCAGTCCTAATCACAAAACCTTCCAAAAGAATGTCTCCATCAAGGACAACTCGATGCAAATTTGTTTGTGGAGCATATATTTCAAACATGTATAGTGGCAAATATGGCAATGAATATTGATAGACTTTTCAAAATCAGCATTAATTCTTGAAACATACGTCAGTGTGCTATTGACAAAAACATGGTATGGTTCAAAATTTATATGCTAATTTCAACAACCCTATGCTAAATCCACTTATTTTGTGTTGCCCTAATAAGTAGCTGATATGACGGCGAGAGGAAGTGGAAGGGTTTTGCCATTTTTCTAGGGAAAAGTGGAGAGAGAGAGAGAGAGAGAGAGAGAGAGAGAGAGGTGATGGGGCTACAGCCTACAGAGATATAATGAATTACTACTAATTAACAAGGGTATGATGAGGCTTTCATGTACTTACAAGACTTTCATGTACTTACAAGTTTACAAAACTAAAAGATTGCTCGTAATGATATCATGAATGAGAACATAAGTAAGGGCTAGATTTAAAATGTCTTTTTAATTTTCAAATGCATTTGGAAAACATAATGTATACTCACCATCATGGTAGATATTGGAGTATCCATCACGGCACATGATTTTTTCTTTTTTCTTTTTTCTTTTTTGTGTATAAGGCATTTGTACTCATTGGCTAGCATGTAAAGTCAATGTCAGTGTATTGTACCATACCCTGTTGTGTTTTCCTAAGTCCTAAGAGCATCTCCAACCACATTCTTCAATTTAAAGAACCAAAATAATATTTTTTTATTAAAAACGTGACTTTGAAGAATGCCACTATTCACTCTAACTCCAACCCAATTCTTCATTTTTTCCTCTATTTCCCTCCAAAGCTTTCCCTCTAGAAAAATTCAAATTTTATGCTACAATTTTTTTTTCTCCAGATATATTGGATATTGGTCTCATTTTAAAGGTACTTTCAATATCTTTTTATTGGTACAATTTTTATGAATATTTGATCAAGAATTTAAAAGATAAGCACATTTTAGATAAAATAAACAGTGCAAAACTTATTTGAAGAATGGTCTTCATTTGTGAAGTGGTTCTTCATATATGAAGAACCAAAATTGATTCTCCAAAATGAAGGAGGAAAATGAAGATTGGTTGGAAGCCCTTCATTCTTCAAAATGAAAAATTGAAGGTATGGTTGGCGATACTCCCTCTGTCTCATTTTAAATGTCCACCTTTCTATTTTGGGATGTCCAAAAATAAATGTCCATTTTTTATAAATAACTGTCAAAACAACTTTCAATTTTACCCATAAAGAGTGCTCTTTCATTCCGACCTGATTTAACAGTTTTTGATATTCATATCATTCTCAAATTGACAATATCTTTCAACATATAATATTTTTCATAATTTTGAAAGGGAATTGATATTGGCACTCCCCATTTTGATATTGGCACTCCTTTTTTTGCCTCTATTAGTTGAAATTACTAAACCACCCTTATACTTTATAATTACATTTATCTCTGGCTTTGCATTACAAGGGTTGTTTAGTAACTTCACCTAATAGGGACAAAACATGAAGTGTCAATATCAATTCCCTTTTGAAAACTTTGTATAATAGAATTTTAATTGAAATCTATCAAACAAAATCCATATTACATATTTTTTGAGATCCATATTGGAAGATATAGACAATTTAAATACATATAATTGACTTCACAGTTTTTGGGGTTATTTTTTGAAAATTTAGAGCACAAATTTTAACTTCTTAAAAAGCTCGATTTCCCGTAGAGGACATTTAAATTGGGATGGGCCGTCCGATGTCTGGATGGACGGCTCAAATTTGATCTCCACCCCTTTGCATCCTATCTATTCATTGGCAAGCACAACACCATCAAATCTGGGCTCGCCATCCAGGCATTGGATGGCCCGTAGTGCACGGCACCTAAGTGCATAGCAGCCACCCCGGTTCCTATGAAAAACAACTTGTTTCTCAAAAACTTCTGACCATTACCATTTTCATTCACGGTCAATAGGTTAGAGGTATTAAAATAAACGATTTGCAGGAAACTTGTAGACTATAAGAGAATCTTAATTTTTCAGAATTTAGTTAGCTATTTCATATATCAAATTTAGGGATATGATCTGGGACGCACTCTAGTTTACCCTTCAAAGTATGACTTTTCTAGCATGATCCTTCAAACATTATTTTCTCAAGACAAAAGAATAATGCTAAAAAAGGCAAAAGCTAAAAAAAAAAAAACATCCACTCTCCTAATTTTTTTTTTTTTTTTGTCTTTTTGGTTTTTGAATTTAGTTCGTCTTTCCTGAATTTTTTTAAGATTCATGTTATATTTTTTGAATTAATCATTCATCTCAACAAGAAGAATTGTGAAGTAAAAAAATTAATAGCAAAAGTACAAAAAAAAAAAGTCCACTAAAGATGACAACTGTCTCTCATTTTATTTTATTTTTTGGGTCTAAATTGTCGTCTCATATGAATTTTATTCAACTTCACTCGACATTTTTATACTTTTATGATTCCTCTCGTCGATACAAATATTTAACCCGAAAATAGGACGAAAGTTGCTAAATAAAAAATTAAGAAAAATAAAAAAAATACCCGGAAAAAAAAAACTTCAATAAAAATTTAGAAGAATGGACTATGACATTTACAGGCAGCTACCCGCAAATTCGAAGGATCAGAAATAAAATTAAAATGGTGTGATTGTAGAGAATATTCGTTGAATCATGCAAAATGTACTAATGTTCTTATTACTGTAGTACTTTTTTTTTTTTAGTAATAATATTCTCTTTTTTTCCTTCTTCTTTGTTCGGGGATTTTCACCCACATCCTAACTAATCTCTTCTCCGATCTAGTCAAAGGCAAGACATCCAGGCCGGGACGAAGATATTCACAATACATTGCTTTCTTGCATCTCGACCCCAGGACTTGAACCATGATCAATTGTGCAGGGAGCAAATCCAATAACCAAACGGACTAACCTTCAAAAAAACTTTAACCCCTATTTAGTTTATTTAGTGTTTGAAGATCTGCTGAAAGTGCTCTAATAAGAACTTCTCTTTCGTAGCAAACAGGGTGAGGAGAAATTTTTCAGTGTCTAGTGGCAACGGCCTCTAGGTACGAAGCGCGCATCTCAGCCGTCCAATATATTTTTAGACAGTCGAGATGCACGCTATAGAACATGTCGAAAGAACTTCCAAGTTTTGGGCTGAGACCAGCTAAATAAAAGAATAAAAAAAAGCGTGTTGTAATGGTGGGGCATTCCGAGAATCGAACTCGGGACCTCTCGCACCCAAAGCGAGAATCATACCACTAGACTAAATGCCCTTTCGTTGTAATCTCGACCTCTACATAATAATTATTATTTCCTTTAGGTTTAGAGAATGGCAACTCCAAGCGTATGTATATTTTTTTTATGGGATTTCTGTGAAATAACGAAAGTAGTGAATATAATTCTTCGGTCTTTGATATTCAAATCAATTTTATGACCATGCCAATATGGTGGTTTAAAAATGTCGGATCACGGGAAAAAAATATAAAGTGAAGCAAACTGCAAAAAGAACCCGTTCTGCTAAGGATTTATTTTATTTTATTTTTAGTGGCTTTTTAGTTGATGTATTGTGAGAGAATAACTTGTCTTAAAAAACACAATATGCCAAAAAGCCCCTTAGCGGAACGAGGCTAAATAATTCATCTATTTAGAAAAACAATTCAAAACCAAGTAATTTGACTTTTTGGTTTTTTGGGCATTTTTAGGTGATTTATGTGAGGAAAATGACTTGTCTCGTAAGCGTGAAAAGTTAATTAAAAAAAAAATGGGGCCTTTAAGTAATTATAATTTCTTGTTGGTTAGTTATTGTAAGAAATTCTTTAATTCTCTTCTCCAGATAAACTCAAACCTAGCTTTAAGGGAATGTTTGGTTGGGAGCAATCAATCCAAGCAGGACCGATACGTTCGCTCCCTTTTTCAATCCTTACTCTTGTAGATTTTAGTAGTTGAAGATATTCTCGAAAGACGATTTCACGCTCACCCACTTCCGCTCACACTCACTATACGTAGGGGTGCACACCGGCCCACCAGCCCGCCCAGTCCAGCCCGTTTTTTTTAGGGCTTGGGATAAATTTTTAGGCCCATAGGGCCGGGCTGGGCTGATATTTTAAGCCCGTTTACTAAATGGGCTGGGTTTGGGAAATTGCTTTGAGGCCCAGCCCAGCCCAATTATTTTAATACTATATAATATATATGTTACAGCTCCTAGTTGTTTAGGGTTAGAAATTAGAATACCTCGATGAAGTCGAAGAAGAGGCACATCTCATCTCCACCTATTCGGTAAGAACAATGCCCTAGTTTTATAAGAACTTAGAACTTTGAGTTTGAGTATGTTATTATGGTTGTGAATTGTTATTATAGTTGATTAATTTATATTTGTGATACCATGTTTTAAAAAAAAAATTAAATGGGCTTATTGGACGGGCTTGGAAAATTAAAATTTTAATTGGGTTGGGTTGGGCATATTAAATGAAGCTCGATCATAAACGGGTCGGGCTTGAAAATGCACAAACCTCGTTATTATCTAGTATAAGCCCGGCCCGAACCCGGCCCAGCCCGGTGTATGTGCACCCCTAACTGTACGTAATACACACTCAAATTACTTATTGTGGGTCATCCATGCAATGAGAGGCGAGAGCTGTCACCTACTCAATTCCCTTCATTAATATTGATAGCCAATCAGAAGCCCCACAAGTCATCATCATGTGCCATATCATATAGGCAATTGTTTTTTCAATTTTGGCGACAATTAGATGGGAAAAAAAAAATTAATCATTGAGCTGTCACAAATTGTACATAATTTACCATTCTTTGTATTCAATGGTTTTCTTTTTTTCTCAACGCGACGCAATTGATTGTTGCAACGGAAACAATTTTCTCTACATAAAACTTGAATTTACAACTTCACTGCACTAAGATATATAGATATATAATCCATATGTACTGATTGCAGCATCTTAGTTTGATATAGGAAAGTAACATCACATATCACCACATTCAAAGTGTGAAAATATGGTTGCAAAAATGATATTGCATTGGCAAAACAACGTCCTTGTCATTCTTTATTCTTTGATAAATGTCACTACGTAGTCATCCTAAATACGACTCGAGTAAAATTATTTTGACATCAACGAATGCACTTTGCTCTTTAGGAGTCGTAGGCTTGGAAGTCAAGTAAGATCATCATAGAGTTGGTTAGTATAGCATATTAGGAACACTGATGCACGTCTTCGTGCATTTTTCATCCTTGCAGATGAAGTGAAATGATTACAAGGAATAATTGTTTAAACAGGCCATCCAGCTAGGTTTTGGTTGTTGATCTATGAAAAGTCTGGGAGAAAAAAAAAAAGTACATCCTTTTTTTTTTTATATCTGTCGGACCGTTTTTCCACCAACTCTCCTTAAACCAATTGGTGGTAGGAAGGGTTTCAATTAAGTCTTTTATGGCATTCGACATCGCACCTGCAAGTCTGTTTTTAGAGCAGTCGCAGGGAGTGGCATTGTGTAACCAAATCCATGGGGGCACTACGGGCCCAACAATATCGTTTTTTTTTTTTATTGTGTGCTTTGTGCTCGGTAGACACATAATAGCAAGACCCTGAATATAAGAATTTCATCTCTCTTTTTTGTCTAACAAGAATTTCATCTTTAAACCCTCATTTTTTAGTCTCTCTCAACAATACCAAGTGAAATAGTTTATCATGTAGGTTCTCAGCAGAGCCAACTCAACACTTTTAGGGACTAGAATCGAGCTCCGAGGATAGGCCCTTATATATTTGTAGCTATTGGGGTTCTTATTACATCTTGGGTCCTACTTGAGAATAAAATTGCGTTGTTGTACGTACAGCCTAATGTAGCAAGACTAGTCTAATAGAAAGTGGACTAGTTAATCAAGTTTGGGGCCCTAATTTTTGGCTTGAGCCGGGGCCGGGGGCTTGGAAGCGGCCGCTTCCCTTGCTTATCTCCTAAGCCGGTACTGGTTCTCAGTGAAAGAATACAAGGGCAAAAAACCGATTTGATTGGACACCATTAGACGAATGAACAAGTCTAATATCATATTTACCGATGTCAGTTCAAGTTGATTTTTCGTAAAAAAATTCTTGTCAAACAGAACCGATGAGATGACAATTTCGAATACCGAATCGCGTAACGAGGCCAAATACTGAGAGTTTGGAGAGATACGAGGGAGCAAGGTATGAAAGGGAGCTTCACCGACACAATATAACAAGAGAGACTCCTGTGGTGTTTTAGAGATGATGCCAGGCCAGCCATTTAAAATAGTAGGAAAAAGAAGAGCTATCATTGTTAAAGTCAAACCTCCAACAAACTGGCTCCTTTCTTTTTTGACAAGTGACAAACTGGGCTCCCCTATCATGTGACCTTGGTGCGTTTGTAAGGAACAATAATTGTTTCCTATTTATACTTTGTCAAAATGTCTGAATCTCACAACAAATTAGTTTCTAGAGATATAGTATATATCGCGCTAAAGAGCATCTCCAAACCAATACTCTACTTGAGAAATGAAAATAGAGTATGGGCTGGAGATAGTCTAAGATGCTCTTGAGATCGAAAAAGCGGCCTCTACTTGTGGAAAAACCCTCGGGTTTGAGTTGATAGAACATCATTTTTCTCTATTGGAATTTACCACTCCCTCTGTCCCAATTTATTTGTCCATTTTCGATGTAAACTGATGACTCCAAGAGTAGTGCTCTTCCCTCCCACAAAAATGCATAGAAACCACACACAAGAAAGTGGGGTTCACAAACTTATGTGATAGGAGAAGAGAAACATTACTCCTCAGTACACTGAATTATTTTCCAAAAATGCCCTGGGTACATTTACTAGAAGACCAAACCAAACAAACAACAAGAGGTCAAGGGACAGTCCCATTGCCATCAAACAATCAACCAATAAACAATCAACCAATACACAAGGCAAAAGCATGCCAGAAAAGTAGGGGAAACAAAGGCTGGTTGTTCTGTAGACATCTCCATTTTCTGACTTTACGCCTGAAATTGGCTTAAGTCAATTTTAAGTCGATGTATCGTGTGAGAATGACTTATCTCGTAAAGCGTAATAAGTTAGTTTTGAGTTTTAAGCTAGGAATTAGGACAAGGTTCATGCAAATAATGTATAAAGTATTTTACCTATCTAATTTCGTAAAATTATCTTCAAAAGTAGAGAGTCTAATTTCAATCTATTTTTTAACGGTTACGATTGAACCATTGATTACAATTATCGTATGAATTTGATCTCTCTAATGCACTATCAACACAAAAGAGCTTACAAAATGAATGACTCGTATGAACTAAACAACACCCGCAACAAACAAAACAAAAGAGAAAAACCGATCAACACCGGCTAAAGTGAACGACTCCGATAAGCCTTTACTCCTTTTAGACAACTAAGTATCGTACTTTTTGCTTACACTATCTTTAATCAGATTTAGAGAACTAAAAGAGAGAACAAAAGGAGGGAAAATATCTGGCAAAGGTAGTTAAAGGGATTTTCATATTCGGACAAAATGATTTATCAAAACCACCTACTCTGGCACTCTGCTTTTGGTCTCAGCAATCCCCTGTAACCCACACACACTCTCTCTCTCTTATCTATTTCCCTTCAAGATCTCTCTCTCTCTCTCTCACATAGGATTCCTTCATTCACAGAGAGACAGAGTAAGAGGCAGAAAAACCTTGTTGTGTGTGAGAATTGGAAGCCATGGCCTTTGCAGGAACAACCCAGAAATGCATGGCTTGTGAAAAGACTGTCTATTTGGTGGACAAGCTAACTGCAGATAACCGTGTCTTCCACAAAGCTTGCTTCAGATGCCATCACTGCAAAGGAACACTCAAGGTAATCAACCACATGTATGATACTGTGTCTTCCACAAAGCTTGCTTTTGTTTGCTCTTTGCTGGATTAGTCTTTATTTGAGGTTAACCAAAGGAATGTTTGCACACCTGCAATTTTCAAAACTAAACCAGATTCAGATCTAAAGGTTAGGCAATCACCCTGTAGCTATGTTTGGATAATGGATTTGTAAATTTGCCAATAGGGAGGCAAGTGATGGGAAATCAAAGAAGCTATTCAGCTTCTTCACTTCATTATCTTCTTTTCTTTCCCTTCTGTAAATCGCTCCGCAAATCCGTGATCCGAGAAAGTATGATCACGGACTTGTGGATGGACTTGCGAAGAGAAAAGAAAGGTAAAAGACAAGCTAAGAATATAGTGAGGTTAAGAAGCTCACTTGTTTTCCTCGGTTTTTTCGGTTATTTTCCTTTTCCTTGGCAAGTCACTAAACAAATTCAGGATCTAAACACAGCCGTAAATTTCAATTTGACCAAGTTGCCAATTCATCCTAGGGTAAGGGGAGAAAATGGAGATTGGACACTTTCACACCTTCTACACATGAAATTCTAAGGGATGCTTTGTACTTTACAGCTTGGAAACTACAACTCCTTTGAGGGGGTTCTATACTGCAGGCCACATTTTGATCAACTCTTCAAAAGAACTGGTAGCCTTGACAAAAGCTTTGAAGGTAATCCTCACGCTTGTTTCGTTACAAAACGAACGAAAATGGTGCAGCTTTTTCATATGCTTTTGTTTGACCGGATGGATGAACTATATATCCAAGGTGGATATTAGTGTTTGGCTAGAATTCTTATGGGCCAGGTTAAACATGCATCGGATTTATAACCCTAAGAAGTGGGGATTTATAATCTCATCGCTACTAGTCAGATGGGATTACATATCCTATTGGGATTTATATTTCCCTCCCACAATTGATCCCGTCAAACAAACGGGGTCTAAATGCTTATCAGTTGACAGATCAATCTAATTTCTTTCTTTCCAAATCCAGGGACACCGAAAATTGTGAAACCAGAGAAACCAACTGACAATCAGGTACTTTTCCTGTAATCCGGGTGCTCACAGATATTCTACTAAATGTGGGAGAGAAGTTACAGTTATCCCCTTTGATCCTTTGATCTATTGACAATATCACTTTAGACTCTTCAACTAAAGAAAGGTACCCTTTTCTATAACTTGCTGCTAATGTTGATTGAGCTGTTTTTAACAGAAACCTCTGGCGAGTAAAGCCTCAAACATGTTTGTTGGAACCAGAGATAAATGTCTGGGCTGTAAGAATACTGTCTATCCAACTGAAAAGGTATACAATGCAATTTACAAGCTGTTTTCCAGCAATGTGTTACATAAACTCTTCTATTGTATAGAGCCCTTTGTCAGGGTACAGTGAGAGTTATGTACCTGAAAAGTCTCCTGTCGGGTAGGTATTAGATGTGTATCTGATATTTAGCCAGACATTCAATTAGAAACAATAGGTAGTAGTATTTAGAACTAAACATACAACTAACCTAGGGATCAAGAAATTCTCTGCCACAGCTTGTAAGCACCATCTTCCCCAGCAAATGAAGTAAATATAGCCCATGTATCAAGTACGGATAGAGACACCACACAACACGGGCAAGGCATTTTGCCTTAACTTGGACACGAATGCTTTGTGATCACATCGGGTTCCAAAAGTAGTATTATAGATGTTTCTTCATATAGATCAAAGCCTTGTTTCTATCAAATTAATGTTACAAACCTATAACATGACTCCCTGAAGACTTGAAAATGAACAGTCACTAAATACTTTCGAACTAATCATACATGGAAATGTAGGGCAACTTTGACTCTGGCTTAATTTTAAAGATTTCAATTTGACCTCCTGATATGCCCTAACGTGTCGTCAATTTTCCATATGTGTCTTAGTGTATCCCCAACACGTGTCCTAACATGTCCTAGCATGTCCACCAGAAAAGGAAAAAAAAAAAAAACGAGTATCTTGTAAGTATGTCCCAGCATGTCCGGAGCATGACATGTCTGAGTTGTGTTGTGCCACTGCTTCTAAGTATGTAACACCAACGAATATCTTGTACGTCCTGTGTTCAGACATCAGAATTAGATGAACCTGACATTGAGACACATACCCAGAGGCGACTCTTGTACCCAACTCCATGCAACACATGCTGCAACTTTATGTGATCCCTCTAAAATACAAATATTCCAAACCTCCACATTGTCCTTTCACCATTTGTATAATGCTTCTTTTCTAGGCTATTGAAGTATTGGCTAGTGGGGCATATACAGTTCAAATCCAAATACACAGACTAATTCTGGTACCAAACACATGTTCATCTATAGATTGACAACTAATATGCATTTCGTCGCAAAGTTAATATGAATGGAACCAAATACATGTTCATCTACAGCTTGACTAATAATATGTATTTCATCGCAAGGTTACCGTGAATGGAACGGCATACCACAAGAGTTGTTTCAAATGCAGCCATGGAGGGTGCACAATAAGCCCTTCCAACTACATTGCACATGAGGGCCGGCTTTACTGCAAACACCACCACACCCAACTGATAAGGGAGAAAGGCAACTTAAGCCAGCTCGAGGGTGACCATGAGAAGGATACTGCAAATGAGAAAGTCAAAGTCAGAGAAGTTGCTCCCGAGTTATGATATGCGCAAGAAACCATTCACCCTCAACCTTGTGGTTTTTTCTGCTGCGCATAGTAATGCAGTACCTTTGATGGTGTTCTCTTCCATGCAGTTGAGAAACCTTTTATATAACTGAAATGGGTGGAATTCCTGAATGTTTCCACATTCCAGAGTGTGTTGTCTCTTTTGTTTCGTTTCTTGTGCTTTCGTGAAGGACTTAACTATTCTTAATATTGTAAGACAAGTGATGTGCCTATGTGACTGGCAAATTCTTATTCCCCATCCATCAGTTTTGAATAAATGCTATCGATGCCCATTGCTTTTACTTGTGTAATTTCATATAGTCACGTGTGTGCGCGCGTACTTAACAGTTGAGAACCATGGGTTTGGAATGCCAATCAGGGGGAAAAAAAAAACATGGGTTTGGAAGCATAGGTAAACTTGTTTTGGATTACTGCATGATAGTAAACTAACAAGAGGTGGCTTCACAATTCCTTTTCAACTCCATAAGGGTAATCGGCTTGTCTGCTGGACAGAAATTGTCATGCTTAAAAGTATCAAAACAACCACATTGAAAATTAGAAGCTACGGTAAAAAAAATGGTTGCAGAGTTTAAATGGGATAATTCATGTCAGAAAAAGAAAAGAGACAGGGAATAAATCATCAGTTCAACGCACTCCATTGCAGCTATGTTGCATCTGCACGTGCACTATATCACGCCGTCAGTTCCAATAAAAACAGCATAAGCCAGGATCAGAGTTGTTTTTTGTGTGGGATTACAGGAACATTAGACGTTGAACTGCAAAAGAAATTGACTGCCACTGCAAATCTCTGTCAAAGCAAAAGCTTAGAGCACGCTAAGTACACTACCCATAAAGCCCAGTATGAAACATAAAACACACTGACTAGCGAGTAGTGACTACCATAAAGGAACTTAAACACCATATCAATAAGGAGTGATTTTACCTCCAGAAGAGTTGAATTCTGGGTACAGACCAGATTAGAACAGCTGAATTGTAGGATGAGGATCCCGACACATTCAAACGGGTGGCCTGTATAAGGTTATCACACCTGCACCAATACTTACTTTAGCTGTGAATCAGATCGAAGCAGGATTCAATTTAAAGAGGGAACTGTTATGAGAAGAAAAATCTCAAGTAAGAGCAGATACAGAACGAAGGATATAAAGTAAGAGCAGTTACAGACCTCGCAACGAAATACACTTCCACCCCATCTTTCCTATACCTTTGCAGTACTTCCGTAGACTACTCCAATCAAAAGCCAACTAAAGACAATCAACCACATTGCTACCGCAGAAAGCGCAGAATATTATGAACCATATGTCACCACGTGCCCCCATGTTCTTTCTCAAATACAAGGAAACCAAGAAAAGCATAACATATGACCAGAAATCGCTACCATCAGTCATGCCCAAAGATTCATGCAATAGCAACATTCTGGTAAATGGCAAATATATGGACCTCACAAATTAATACAATGATGCGAGCAGCACAGGAAAAAAAGATAGTATTTAGTTATTCAAATTTCAAACAATTGTTTTATTATTACCACGATAAATATCTTACAAAGTGCCACACTGCAATAATAATATCTAGCTACAACTTTTTTTACACACAACACAAATGATCCTAAGCATATTAGTAATTACAAAGTTCCACAGTATCAAGAATACAACCATTTTGAGCAATATGCTTCAGGTCTATAATGTAGTTGTTCCGGAGAAACCCAAACCCAAATGTCCCATTCCCATACAGCCATATTCTTCCCTGCACCTGCCGAGGATTCACAGAAGCTCCAGCCAGGTTTGGAATTACCAGATCATAACTTGAATTGATATCAAGAATACGAGAGACCACTTGATTTTCCATCCAAGGCAGTTGCCCATGAATAGAATCTATTGCTTCAGGTGGCCGGAGATGTATGCGACTATCATATATATATTCTTCTTCAGGAGAAAATGGAGATTCGATGAATGTAGTGTTTGATGTCCAAAAGACGGGGCAATATTCAGAAAACAGATGAGACGAGTCTCCAACCTTCCGGCATGCAATGCCCCCAATGTCATCATATGAAACAAGATAAAAATCCAAGTTCATATCATCACAAATACCCTGCAGCAAGAAACAGGATCACATGAGCTTTAGAGCAAGGCAGGGTTTTAAATCACGATACCGAGAAATGTAATGGTATCGGTGATACAGCCCTATATCGGGCGATATCGAACAATATAGGCCGAATAAAGGTATCGGAGGTCCGAAATCCCGTCACATAAAGGCTTTTATTTAAAACCCTGATGGAGGTCCCTTCACGCCACCATGTTTCAATATCAGCAACTGTAGAACCATAGTAGAACCATAACTAGTGTTAGGGAGTAGCCATTAAAAGATCATGCACTTTTAGCTTGCATAATGTGTTTCTCTCAGCCAATTGAAAAGATAATGTGTTTCTCTGTAGCTAAAATCCTTCATCCAACTAACTTAATATTACAAAGCTGTTTCATTTTCGCATAAAACATCAGAGTTCAGCAACTTATAAAAGACAGGCGCGTTGAAACAAAGGGGTTCAGCAATTTAATCCAACAGGCAGAAGCAAGAGACAGACTGGTATCAAGATAAAGAGCATGCCATCACAAGGCTGAGGTATGATAGGGGAAATCCGGAAAATTTTGGTTTGAATTCTTCAACTACGAAGCTTCAACTCAATGAATGAGATTTCATTTCTCAAAGCTCTATAAATCAAGGGAGTATCTAAATTGTCTAGCAAGCAATGCCGAATCAAGTCACGTCATGGAAAAGGGCGGCACAAAATAAGAATCAAATCCAACGGTATAGGTTATGGCCCCGAGTTTAAACTTATAATTATTTCATTGGCAGACTTGTTGGAGGAAATTCTTGTCTAAACATCAAACACAAAGTTGGGAGGATTTTGCAACAGTCCAGCATAATCAAAAGTCTCCCCAAAGAGTAAATTGGCACAAGTCACGATCATATCCAATAGTAACAACACATCCTTCTATGGCATTGTATCATTTATAATCAGGCAAAACAAACTCATTCGGCACCTTCATATATACACGTACAATGGGTAAAACATGAATAAAGGCGCAAGGGCACAAGATACACCAATGAGCCCAAGCGTCAAACCTATCTATTCAGAGTGCTATAAAGACCAAGGAGCTGACTGACTGACTGCCCAGAATCAACTAAATTTCAGAAAGAGTAGGAGTTGTTTCGTTACGATTAAACATAGGAACTTCTACCCACATTATAAGTGCATTGCATAATAGATTACACACACTTGTAATAAGAAGTGCAGCAACAAAAAACAATAAGAACACGACCTTCCATAAACCCTGCAAAGGCCTCAACCGTGTAGGCGAGCAATTAACAATCTTCACAAAATGCTCCGGCTCCCACTTCCTCCTCCTTCCCTGCCTCTCCTTCTCTCTCCTCCTCTGTCTCCTCGACGCCCTCTCCCCTCCCGGATTCGTCCTATTCGCAAAATACTGATAAATCTCCGACATCAACCTATCCGGTAAGCTCCCGGGCGACCCACTCACTTCATCCACAACCCCATTACACTCCTCTCCCCTCATATTACCCGAACTTGAAACCCTCCTAAGCCCCCCAATTTTCATCCCCTCTGGCGAATTCGCATACGAAAAGTTCAGATTTTCCTCCACAACCATATGACTCTTCCCCATAAAACTAACATTGGCAGGCACCAATTGCTCCAATTCATTCTCTAATAGCTTATCCAAATCATCGTACGACTGTATCCGGCACTCCGGATCGACAAAACTAACCGGAGAACCGTTTTCCATAACACCTAACCAAATGAACGGCGATTTAACTACGCGATACGAACCGGGTGTTTTCGACGGCGAAACCCTCGAGCCGGTGACGAATGAGGGGCCCCACTCAAAGAACACGAGCGGTGGCGGCGGCGGGTGCAGAGAATTGAGTCCTCCACCGGGGTTTCCGCTGCGGCGCCAGAAGCCGATGAGGTTGTCGTACTCGTCTAGGGTTTTGTAGAGCTGCTTGTAGGTGATTCTTTTGCCGTTTCTGGTCCATTTGTGGATGTGGGTTTTGGAACCCCAGCGGCGATGGCAGAGGGCGAACCAGAGCTTAGCGTCTGAGCGGCAGAGGGAGAGGGAGCGCTTGGAGGTGGAGGCGAAGGTGGAGACCTCGGAGGGAGTGAGGAAGGAGAGGATGCACAGCTGGACATCTTCTGGGAAATCGGACAAAGAAATTGCTTCCTTTGGGGTATTAGGAATCGCCATGATTTGAATTCTCTCTGCTTCTTGGTTGGATCTTCAGGATATGGAGAGGGAGAGAGAGGAGAGAGATGATGATGGGGAAGATTCTTTAGAGAGGTGGAATTATTCCTGAGGATTGCCTGGTTGCTTGGAGAGGAACTGAAGCTTTCAGAAATGGATCTCTCTCAGCTGTGCCTTGTTGGGGTGAGGAAGCGTAATTTCCTTAAAGATAAAGGACCCAAGATAAATTGAGTACGTGCTCGTTTGTTAAGAGGGTAAGTTTCACTTACCTCCCCTGAGATTTCTAACAAATCCAAAAACCTCCCTTATTCTTTTTGAACTTTCACTTCTCTCCCTAAGGTATGCCCTTTTGTAGGCTGTACATTCTATTAATCTTTTTTCTATTTCAAACTGATTTACCCCCAAAAAAAAATGGCTTTCAAATTTTGATGTTAGGTTTGGTTCTCACAAAATTTGGTAAGAATTTGAGTAATAGAGTACTAAATTTGGTGAAGGATTTAGTAAATGAGTGGAGTAGAGTTTTTGGTGTTTTTTACTCAAATTTGAATTTGATGTAAGATTTGGATAAGGAGTGGAGATGCTCTAAGGAGTGTAACTCAAACAAGCTACAATTTGGCTCGATGACATTTGGTACTCAAGATCAATTTGCGTACAACTCAATTTAAATGATGGTTTAAAATCGTGGAATAAATTTAATAAGTTTAATTTGAACATATTTTTTAGTCTTGCTGTCAAACCAAACTTGAACAGCCCTAAGTCATTGGCTATCTACTTGAGCTCGAGCATGTTTTAAAATGAGTTATTAGCTAAATATTAAATTTTAATGCATTTATATAGTAATTTCTTGTTAAAATAAAAAGTTACTGCCCTATTAAATTTCCCTTGAATGCACGTTGAAACTTGGATTTTTTAATTTGTCATCCTAAACTAATATTTCCATTATGATTCCACCCTAGTGGATTTGAATCTTTATGATTCCATCCTGTAAATTAAAATTGGACTATTGTGCCCTTATTATGTATTTTGGAATAGATAATTACTACCATTAATGAAAGATCAATTCAACTAGAAAAACAAATCTCTTATAATATTCCAATATTCCACTACTAATCAGGGGAACAAATCTCTTATAACGTTCATCTTAATATATTCAAATAGGAAAACAGAATTGCATGTGTTCCTGTTTTGTAGCCTATATTACCCGTAATTGGCACTAATCTCGTCTAAAAATCCTAAAAAATAGTATGAGACTTCTTTCTCTCTTATACGTTCATCCTAAAAAATTCCTTCACTGTGGTATGAGACTTCTTTCTCACTTTTTTACTATTCACTTAACCTAATCTTCATTCATTAACTACACTCTCTCTCCTTTTCGTCTATGTCTAGATTGATTGGGATAGAAACACTGATTGAACCCTAAATCTAATCTTCATCTTCCAACAGCCGCCCATCACCCACCGCCGTACGTCGATTGCTACCACCACCCAACAATCAAACCCCTCCGTCGATCTTGTCATCGTCAGCCCCTCTCCGGCAATCTCATCGATGTTGGCGTTCTCCCAACGATTAATTGGACCCCCTCCTCCGATCTTGTCGTCATCAACCCCTCTCTAGCGATCTCATCAATGTTGGCGTTCTTGTTGCTGTTTTCTCTCATCGTCGACCTCTTAGTTTGCGTCATGGCGGTTGCAAAAAACCATCCTCGGCGGTGAAGAATTTTCTTCGCTATCTTCTTAAATGGTTTTTTTTTTTTTTTTTTTTGTAAATATTTTTTACAAAGTTTTTTGCTAACTAGATCAAAATATTCTTTGTTTACCATGTTAGCTAAATCGTACATTGAATATAGTGTATAGAGTTGATTCCAGGTTTCATGGTGTACTCGTCACCCATGATTTTCCTTACACATTATTAATCACGGTTAATTTCATTACCATGTTTTTCATGGTTTTGGCTTCGGTTGTGGTTTTATTGTGCATTAATCTACCATATATTTTGTTTTTTTTGTGGTGTATTAGTCTACCATGTTTTTATGGTTTATATCAATCTGACTTTTATACTTAGACTACATATATCTATTTTTTATGGTGCATTAATGTGTCATGTTCCTTAGTTCATTTATTCACACTTGCATTATATTATTCAGAAATGTATCATGATTATTTTTAGGTCAAAATTTCATGATTATTTTTTTCATTTTTGTTTATGAGATTTTAGGTGTGAGAAAATTAGAAGAGATTTATAAGATTAGAAAAAAGAGATCTTTCAAGATAAGAGAGAGAAAGATTGAGATAAATTAGAAAAGATTAGGAGAGAGAAATGTTTGGAAATTAGGAGAGATAAATATTAGAAAAATCAAAAGAGAAATATTGGGAAAATCAGGAGAGAGAGAGAGAGAGAGAGAAAGAGTATTGTGGGGTTTATTTGAATTTCGAGATGGAATCATAAAGATTCAAATCTCATAGGATGGAATCATAATGATTTTTTTTGTACAGGATGCCTAATTAATTCTCCCTTGAAACTTTATGAAGCAATTACTGTAAATATTTTCTGTCAGGCTAATTTAATATTCAAAATTGCAAGTCTCCTCCATTTAAAGAAAATCAACTTGAATCTCGGGTTAATAACATTTGGACCCTCTGAACTTTTTCCAAAATTCAATTTCTCCTCTCTACTTTTTATTTTTAACGGTCAATCCATTAAATGTTGAAGTTACAACATCAATCAATTGTCACCTGTTGTTTCTACCACCCATTGTCAGCCCCCCTACACCTTAATGAAAGTTCCACTTTAACACCTCTACCACCCAAGTTCCAAATACTCCAATGTCATGTGTGTTACTTTCAGGGGAAAAAAATGTCATGTGCTCCAATATCTATTAATATCACCGGAGTGAGATGAATGAAAAGATGATGTTACAATACCGCGTAGAGCCCCTCAAGTCTTTTGGACCCAAAATCATGTGTACCCATATACCAGTGTGCGTTCAGCTGTTGGACCATGTAAAAATTTTAAGGACTAAAAAAAATTCAACTTAAATTAACAGCCACAAATGCCTGAAAATAGAGGTACAGAAGAATATGGGTACAAAGGATTTTAAGCCCACGTAGAGCAATTGATTGTGATTACAAGTGAGAGTCAAAGAGCCAAAATGCTGATGTTTTTACAAGATTTTTACGTGTTGGGAGGAGTTTTCCATTTATCCTAAAAGTGCTGAAAGAACTAAACACAATGAGACAAGTTATCTCATTACATACATCAATTATTTTTAGAACTTTTAGCCCGTCTAGCACTTTTAACGAAAACGAGAAATTACCCTAACTACCCCCAAAAAGATGACTTCCCCAGTTAATTTGGTGAACGAGGGGGAAATGAAAAGGTAATGTCAGGTACCTTGAAAGGTAGGAGTAAAACTTGATTTATCCACCGAAGGAAAGAAAGAAAATTTCGAATTATCATTGTCACCAACCACAATGTGGTAAATTGAGCCTGACGTTCAATTACATTCAAAATGGAATTATATTTAAATTCATCAGCCAAAGTAGAATTCGCTCACTCGTCATTTAAACTTGCTTTAACAAATTTTTGAGTGTATTTATCGTATTTGGTTTCCTAAGAAATTTCTTGACCTACGATGATAAACACGTAGCATCGTCCCCCCGAAACGCCTACGAAAACAATTTTGGGGTTATTGGGATTATCGTCATCTGAGAAACTGTATGGCATAGTAGACTAACAACGAAAAAAGACGAAGAAGGGGATGTAAAGACTTAGATCCGTCAGAAAAGGAAAAGGAAAAACGCGAAAAAAATAAGAAGATACATCACATTCTGCAAGCACAAAAGCCTTTCATATTGGTCTATTCCTATTATCATGGAGCATGTATGAAACTGAGAGAGAGTAGTCAAAAGAAGGGAAAAGGGCCATATGGAGGGAAACACATATCCAGGAGGCAACAGCAACAGAGTGTGGCCAAGCTGCACATTCAAAATATGAAATGGCATAAGCCCAATTCCAATTTTAAAGGAGAGTGACAGAGGGGTGAAATAGTATATATATACCAAATATCCAAGCAATCAGGAGGAGGGGGAACGGGCTCCGCAACGTAGGCTACAACCGGTACTACTGGCGGCGGTGGTGGTGGCTGACCGTAAGGCTGAAACGGTGGGTACCCTGCAAGGGGAGGAGGTCCATCCTTCCCTACACCTAAATACCACATATCAATATATACACACCAAGTATATGTGAAAACGGATCGAGCAACGTTTTAAAATAACTGCGATAACGATATATATCTATGCATGATTGAGAACTCACCATGTAACATGTACATACTAGAAACATAAAGCTAAATCCATGATCGAGATGTAACAATATCAGTTGATACCTAGCATAAATTGGATTGGTACATAGGTCTTGAATTTGTTGAAATAAATGACGACAAAAATGCCCTTGAAAGCAACTTGGATTAGCTTTAGCTTATCGGATCTTTTCCCCAAAACTGATTTATTCTTAAAACTGACTAATTGTATTTTACAAGACAGATCATTCTTTCACAGTATGTCAATCAAAAAAACTAGTAAAGCCAAATTCCTAAAAGTCGGTTTCTAAAACAATCCCTAGTATTGATCAATTGTCATGAGCCAACGTACCAAGAATCAAAGTTTATTCCATTCAAAAAATAAATAAATACATGATCACAACACCTATTTGAGTTGGTTCGTTACCCCTCTAAGGAAGAGGTCTTGAGTTCAAGTTTTATGGAAAAGGTCCTTGATTACTGTTACAAGTATTAACCTAAACCCGCGTTTCTAGAAAAAAAAAAAGTTTAAAATCTTGGTATCTGGCATTCATCTATCAAACTATACTCAAATACCAACAAATTAAAACAGAAACTAAGTAGAGTAGGAACAAGAAATGGAGAGACATACCCTTTGGAGAAGAAGATTTTGGAGGAGACGAGGAGATCACTGGCACCTCTACCACCTCGGGGCTACGGCGACTCATCTTAATTTGTCACCTTTGAAACCAAAAAGGTCGACAGAGAAATATAATGACAAAAAGGGAAGCTACTACAAAAAAGAGCATTTGGTGATATGGACCCCTAGATTCGTGTAGAAGGTCAGAGAAGGTGGTAAGGGATAAAGGTGAAATCCAAGTGTCAAAAGTCAAATTTCTCCTTTTGGAAAAATTCGAGAGAGTGCCAAAAAAGACAAGATAAGCAACTACAGTGTGCCAGTGGAGAAGACATGTAGATACTAGAATTGGGAAACGGAATTTTGCAGTGCAACATTTAAACCGTTGATTTCGGTAATTAACAGTCGGAGATGTATAGCGAAGAAGACACGTAGATGAAACCTTGTAGTGCCACGTTTAATGATTTGAAGATGCAATCAAGATCAATGATTATGCAACGGACGACTCAGATGTTGCACTACAAGATTTCCGTTTCCCAACTCTAGTATCTACACGCCTTCTTCACTATACATCTCCGAACCATTAATCGCCGAGATCAACAACTCGAATACCACAATACAATCTTGTAGTGTGGCTGACTACAAAATCCCTTGATCCCAAGAATTGAGGTGGTACAGATATTTGTAAATACTAAAGAAAGTTATTTGTGGATATTTTTTTGGGTGCAGTAGAAATAACTAGATATCTGGGCCAGTTTATACGCAACTCGACTAAGGATGAGTTTTTTTGTTTGTTGCTAAAATCAACCATGATTTTAGCAAATGAGTCCACCAAGCGCTAAAATCGTCGTTGATTGCTAAAATCAAACGGAAAACTTTGTCTAAGGCCATGTTCCACTAACAAAAAACTAGTTTTGTTTTAAATCAAAAACTACTTCATTCCACTAAAAAAAACCCTCACAAAAAACCAACAAAAAAACCACTTCATTCCACTAACCTAAAAAAAAACCAAATCATTGCACAATCAAGTACATGTACTTTAATCATGTAAAATTACGAATCTGCCCTCCCTTCAAAAAAAATAGAGCAATAGTTGTTTGGGTAGAAGGGTAGATTTGTAATTTCATAACACAACTAAAAAAACCA
This sequence comes from Vaccinium darrowii, assembly GCA_020921065.1. Lineage (NCBI taxonomy): Eukaryota > Viridiplantae > Streptophyta > Magnoliopsida > Ericales > Ericaceae > Vaccinium > Vaccinium darrowii. Next base: position 5,858,023 of record CM037155.1, read on the forward strand.
AAAAACCAAAAACTTGTTAGTGGAACTAGTTGGTTTTTTTGAAAAACTAAAGATAAAAAAAAACCAAAAAACTAAAAAACCAATTAGTGGAACACCCCCTAAGTATTTGTTGTGATTTTAACAGAGTAAGGATATTGACATTTCGGAGCAAACATTCTCAATTTTTGAATTCAAACATACCATACTGGACTAGTAAAAACATGAACGCACAAATTATGAACAAGAGCGTGGAGCGAAGATTAATTAAGAGCGGGAAGAAAAAAATTACCGAAAAATATGAACAAGAGGATGGAGCGAAGATTAATTGTACAAAATCTACATTGCATAAAGTTCCAAATCTAAACTTGATATAAAAGCCTTCCATATTCCACGTGTATATCTGATGATCTCATTAATCAAGCATGCATGGAAACAGCAAGCAGCTGATCAGAGAATCAAAAGAAGGGGAAAAAGCCATATGGTGGAAAACACAGATCCAGGAGGCAGCAGCAACACAGAGCAGCCAAGCTGCAGCATGCACAAACACATAGTTAAGGAGTTTAATACAATATCAACTATAATTAATGTGACCCATTATCAAATTAATAATTATCATGTCTGAAATCTTTTTTTCCTTAATTGATAATTTTTTTATGTCAGAAATTTTCTTTCAATTCTGTCAGTTCATTGTGAGTATAGGAACTTGAAAGTAAATCGACCACATTTGAGAATAGTTCATGAATAACTAAAAGTATCGGGGTACATACCATAAAAGGTACTTTGCTTGCTTTGCAGGATGAGTCGTCCACTCAATTAAGAACATGGTCATGAAACACTTTTTGGGACTTAAGGCCAAGTCTTTCATTCACACTAACACTAAACTTGGCTAGTGATTAAGATTTCAAGTCTAACTTTTTCTTGACTTTTTTGTCACGGTATATATATTTTTTCCTTAACTCATACTAGTTTGGGTCAAATTCTTACACCACATTGTTTGCCTTGATGAGATAAATTGAAAAAATATAAAAGTTTATATAACAGGACGACAATCTTTCACTATTTTTTGTCGTCTTATGTACTTTTTTCAACTTTGGCATATATTTTTATACTTTTCTAGTCACTCTCAGCAAGATGAGAAATGTGATGTAAAATTTTTATCCAAATGTAGTAAAAATTAAGAGAAGAACAATTAAAAAAATTGTACCAAAATGTCAGGGAAAAAGTAGGGGAAAGGGCCCTAAATGCGGGTATAGAATTTCAATTGTAATCAAGTCCACCCCAAGCACCACGGTATGGATTTTTCTCCTTTCATGAGGGAAAAAAAATATCCTTCTTCTTCTTGACTGACTTTTGTGGCCTTTATTTTCTGAGAATATAAATGCCTGATAAGAAGTTCAATTGCAATCCTAAGTCCACCCCAACCACCACGGTATGCATTCTGAAGTTCAATTCATACCAAAATGTCACGAATGACTAAAATTATCCGGGTACATACTATAAAAGTAATTTGCTTGCTTTGCAGGATTGGTCGTTCACTCAATCAAAAAAGCATGGTCATGAAACACTTTTTTGTGACTTGAGGCCAAGTCTTTCATTCACACCGAGTCATCAATCACACACCAACTTTTTTGTGATGTGTTTGATTTTATTTTTAACAACTTGTAGTAGAAAAACATCAAAAAAATATTGTCGCGGAAACTAACCCTCCTTAGACTTTAGCAATTTTTCAATCTGTATGTATGTATGCATGAGAGAGAGAGACTGTAACGCCCCGCATTTTTGGGATACGTTATGGATTATTATTACAATTTAAAGTCGGTCTTAAACGGTAATAATAATAACCAAAAATACATATAGATGATCTATCCTTCACAGATTACAAAAAGGTAGACCGGGTGGACTCTATGACTCCGCAAATCTCTCCGCCTGGTGGATCTCCATCTCGGCAGCTCCTCCGGCTCCGTGTTCTCCGTAGAGGTCCACCTGTCCAACGTGATAATCTAGCATAATACGCAGAGTTGCGAAGCAACATCGTGGTATTATGCCAGGGCAAACCGTGAGCGAGGACGCTCAATAGATACCTTACCCCAACTTTAAACTAGCAATTCTAGAACAATATTGTAGGTGGCAAGTAAATAGTTGAAAATCATTTCTCAAAACAGTAGGTTCATGCGTGTCAATGCATCAATATCAAATCAGATCAAATCAGAGTGCAGCTTTAATAAAATCAGTATCTCGTTTCTTTTAAGAAAAATCAGAGTATAGTATCAGTATCTCGTTTCTTTTAATAAAAATCAGAGTACAGTATCAGTATCTCGTTTCTTTTAATAAAAATCAGAGTACAGTATCAGTATCTCGTTTCTTTAAACAAAATCAGAGTACAGTGTCAGTATCTCATATCATTTTCTCATAACAGCATTCTTCTTCAAATTTCAACCATGTCAACATCTTACATCTCTCGAAAGTTATTGGCCCGTTCTACAACCCCTTTCTAACGGTCACCAACCTTTCCGTTCGAAGGGTCGGCCACCCATAAACTGACTCCTGCAGTATGAGGTCCGCTAACTCCGCGTCACACACGACATAGTCCCGGCTACCCATATCACTGAATCCCCACCAGTCTGTTTATGAGGTCCGCTTGCTATGTGTTGTACTGAGTAAGTTCTAACCGTCAAATTCACCCGCGGAATTTGAGGAGAAACTTCAAACAGCACTACCGTATAGTTCCATTGAGCTTTGACCACCAGTTCACCCCGGGGAACTGAGGCGGGACTCCAATGGCAGTATTGTTTATAGTATAGTTCCATTGAGCTTTGACCACCAGTTCACACCGGGGAACTGAGGCGGGACTCCAACAGCATCAACATCTCAACTTTCATCACATCAACATTTTCATTCTCATCTCTATTTCTTCCATTTAAAAACATTCGATCACTTTCTCGAAAAACGTGTCGTGTCGTACCATCTCGGAAAACATGCACATGCCATATTACATAAAATCTTCCGTTTACAAATCGTTTTAAGATAAACTTTTCGTTTAAAAATATTTCACGATAACCATGTTACTTTAGGTATAAAATCTCGTTGGTGACTTTCTTTAGACAAATGAGATAACCAGGAGAGTCCCAGGCTGGATGGCCGCACGAATGCAGTTACTGGCACCATTCCTTTCTTAGACAGCGCTAGGCATATCTTTTTGACAGACCCTCAAGGGTGTTAGCCTTGGGTTAATCTCAACAGTCCAAGTACAGTCAAAACATTTTGAAGTCGCTTTAAGAAAAGTTTAGTCGGCTATTTTCCAAAAATCAATTGGGCAGCATAACGGCGTAAATTTGAAAAGTCAATTTTCATTCGGGCATTATAACTGGATATTTTTGGTTTCCAAAAGTCCATCGGGCATTATAACGGTGCATTTTGATAAGTCAATTTCAAATCGTGCATAGTAATGACTAAGTGTGTTTTTCAAAGTCTAATTGTTCATAAAATCACTAATCACCAACATAATCACATTTAATCATAATTAAGCACGTTTAAGAAAAATAATAACATAATTAATATGAACTAGTAAATACTAATCTAAGGTTAAGATAAAGTATCTACCTTAATTCCGATGATTAGTCGGAAGCCGATTAGCTAGTTGAATTCCGGCGGCGTAACGACTAGTCGACCTTTGCTCGAACACTTTCTTGCTAACTTATTCAACCTTTCTAAGATCTATGGGTGGTCGAGGGTGGTGGAGTGTGGTGGTTTAGGATGAGTTTCAAGAAGAACACTCAAGAACTCATTCAAGAACACTAGAAAGCACAAAGTGGAGAAGTTGGGAGATTTTGGTGTGAGGAAATGAAGTAAGGTGAGTGAGCTATTTATAGAAGATTGTAATTGGGTAAGTAGCCTACCTTGTTAAGTAGTCAAATTTTCTTTCTTCTCATTAATTCAAAAAAAATACAAATTAGGTTTAGTAAAGTCAAAATTGGTAGGAAGACAAAATTGAACACATGTCCAATTAGGGTTTTAAATAGGCTAAGGCTAGTCAAAATAGGACAACATAGGAGTTGGGAAAATTAGTAGGCCTTCCGGATGCGATGTAGTGAAATACTCGGTGTGCACGCGTTAATTTTACGGCGCAGAAAAATAAATAAAAGAAAATAAACAAACTAGATCTAGTTTCATTCAAATTATTTAAACTAAATAATAAATTATTTCATTTAGCGATATTAAAAATAACTAATCGAATTAATAAATCGAAATTTTTATCTACGAAATTTCGGGTTATTATAGAGACAGAGACAGAGGGTGCTTTGGGTAAAAAACCAAAAACCAAAAAACCAAAAAATCACTTTTGTCCTTATTCAAATTTTTTTTGCATTCGTTTGTTTTGCATCAAGATTTTGTGGTTTCTGGGTTCCTCTCGACGAGACGAATCTAACAAGTATAAAATTATTCAAAAAATTTAAAATTTTTTGAATAAAGCCAAAATAGGTGGATTATTGGCCAATAATCCACCTATTTTGGCTTTATTAAAAAAAATTTGAGTTTTGACCATAATTTTATACTTGTTAGATTCGTCTCGTCGAGAGGAATCCAGAAACCATAAAATCTTGATGCAAAACAAACGAATGCAAAAAAAAATTGAATAAGGACAAAAGTGGTTTTTTGGTTTTTGGTTTTTGGTTTTTTACCCAAAGCACCCCAGAGTCAGAGTACCAAGCATCCAAGCAACTAGGAGGAGGGGGGCTGGGTTCTGCATAATAAGTAACACCCGGCGGCGGCGGCGGCGGCTGTACATAAGGGTTATACTGTTGTGGTGGATATCCATCTTTCCCCATACCTAATTAGTATTCCAAACATCATGAGAAACCTACTCAATCCCACTAGCATTTAACTGTAACAATACTTCCACAACCTCCACACACACACCTCATTCTCTCGCAATCTTGTGTGGGGCCCACACACACTAGCAGCGTAGTATTTGTGGATCCCACGCATGAATTGTGAGTGTAAAATTGCGACGATCGAGTGTAAGTAGACGTGATTATAGGATTTTTGTTACCTGTAAACATGCATCCACCCAATATCTTACCTTTCACACTCGGTGAGTAAAAATTCAATAATTAAGCCTGGAATCGGAGAGAGAGACAGACCTTTTCCTGCTTGTGAAGAAGAATTAACTCACCTCGTAGCTCATTATAGAAGTAGTGATAATAATAATAAATTATTAATCACTAGGGGAAAGCGGTGAAAGGAAAAAGACACACAGAAGACGTGTAAAAAATTCTACAACTGATCATGAAGGTGGTTTGGCAGCCACATTGGATCCACGCAATACCATCAAAACTACATAATTTTTTTTACATTTGTTAGTTTTGCGTCAAGTTTTCAGAGTTTATGGATTCATCTCGACGAGACGAATCCGAAGAGTATAAAATTATGGTCGAAACTAATTTTTTTTAATAAAGCCAAAATTAAACCAATTTAGTTTCGACCCATAATTTTATACTCTTCGGATTCGTCTCGTTGAGACGAATCCATAAATCACGAAAACTTGATGCAAAACTAACAAATGTAATTTTTTTTTGAATAAAGACAAAACAAAAAAAAAATCAAAAAACCAGTTTTTTCTTTATTATCCTTGTACCTGAAAATTGTCAACCTCGCTAACTACTCTCTTCATCGCTGAATCACTTATTGATTTGTTAAGCGCGACAAGAGAAGATTTTAAGAGAGATTCAGAGGGTGTTCCATTAACTTAGTTTTATTGGTTTTTTTAATTTTGTAAAAAAAACTAATTTGTTCCACTAACTAGTTTTGTGGGTTTTTTGGTTTTTAGTTTTGCCAAAAAACTAAGTGATTTTTTGCTAGTGAAATGAGATAGTTTTTTAATTAAAACGAAACTGTTGTTTTTTAGGGGGCCTCGATAAGGAAAAAGGAAAAAGGAAAATAATAATAATAAATTATTAAGCGGCATGCTGCCTTGTGTTGTTGGCTCAAAGTCAAAGGGTTGTCAGCGGGCCGAGGCGGGCTGGGCCTCAAGTTTAGTGCCCAAAGCCGCCAGACAGGGTTCTTTACATGACGGGCTGGGCCGAAAGTTTAGTGCTAAAGCCCTCCCTAACGAGCTTGGGCCAGGCGTATTCTTGATGAGTTGGCGTGCTTCTCATTTTTGTTCTTTGGAAAAAAACAATACTATGCTTATTATAGTCATGATTAAAAATATTCTGTTTGCCATATCATTGGGTCCATTTGTCAACGTAGTGCATGAAAAAGAAAATGGACCCAATTGTTTTGTTTCAAAATAAATTATGTTTCTCAAGTAATTCTTTCGCCTTAAAATGCTAATCTGATTTGCAAAATAATAAGTTATAAATATTACATTTTTCTAATAAAAAAGTTCAATTTTTTTCATAAATTAAAAGAGATCCAGATCTCCATAAAAACGTAGTTAACGAGAAAGAAAATGGACCCAACTGTTTTGTTTCAAATAAATTATTTTTCTCATGTACTTCTTTCACCTTAAAATGAAAATCTGATTTGCAAAATGATAAGTTATAAATATAATATTTTTCTAATGAAAAAGTTCAATTTTTTTCATAAATTAAAAGAGATCCAGATCTCCATAAAAACATAGTTACCGAGAAAGAAAATGGACCCAATTGTTTTGTTTCAAATAAATTATTTTTCTCTTGTAATTATTTCGCGTTAAAATTATAAGTTATAAATATTATACTTTTTAATGAAAAGTTCATTTTTTCATAAATTAAAAGAGAGCTTATTGATATTTTGAATACTCCTCCGTCCGGATTTGTTGGTTCACAAACATACTTTTTCAAGTCCGAAAATGTTTGTCCATTTTCAAAAGTTAAAGGCTAAAATATGGAAAAGTTACACAAAAAGTAGTGGACAAAAAGTAATGGAAAAAAAGTTGGAATCCCCAAAACGGACCAACAAATCCGGACGGAGGTAAATAATACATCAAAACCAGCAAAAATATTTGTACCAAAAAAAGAAAAACCAGCAAAAATATGAATAATACAAAATTTTTCTGAGAACTACTCCATAATTCATCACTGATTAACGAGGCAGTGTAACGATTCCATCCGCTTCCTTCCATCGTGACGTTTGCTTAATGTGAACGTCTTTGTCCGGCGAGAATTACACCGACGCACTTTTTTTTCGAAGTCAGATCTCAGATTTCTCAATAAAGTGAGTTACGGGCAAACACCACGTTCCAGTTCTTTTACGTTACATCAAATCATGCCGAAATTCACAGAGCAATAAATCCCCATCAGGGTCTTTCAACTCATAAACAGTGGGCTCACTCATCGTCGATAACTAGTTTGCATCTTTGATGGAGGACGCTTTTGCTAGATCTGTTTCAGAGGTAAATCAGAGCTCAAATACTCCAACCCAATTCGCTTCTTGAACTTTTCTTTATAGTTGGTTCTGTTTTGCCTCCTGGAAAACTCAAAATTGAGAAGGGTTCGAACAGTTGAATCTTGGTAATGGAGTGGAGTCGTTCGAAGTGGGCTATAGGATTTGAACCCATTTTATTTCAACCAATCACAATGGTCATCGAAGTTGTTTCTATAGGATTTGAACCCGCATCGCATTTGGTGCCGACTCAACCAGTGGCCAACTGCCCGGGTTTATTGGCAAGGATTCGAATAGTTGAATCTTGGTAATGGAATAGGGTCATTCAAAGGGGACAGTTCTTGGCCTTTGAAGTTTACCTTCACTTCCTCTTTGGAGTTACTCTACACTATTTTTGAGCCTACTCCTGAATTTTCTTCTACTTGTGGAAGTTCAAGGAGCTGGATTGTTTTAAGTTTTTAGTTGTGTGATCTAATTGAATTACTTGAACTGGGTTTGCTATTTTTTTGGAATTTGTGACTAATGTTAGAAATATCATATGCTTTTCAGGTTCTCGAATTCTTTGGTGTGGACCCGTCAAAAGGCCTAGCTGATTACCAGGTGCATGATTGTTTGTTTAATTGTTTATCGAGATATTCGTGGTTAATCACGAATATATTGTACGGGTGGGGCATAGTTGTCAAAGGCGAAAGGTGCACCAAGGCACAAAGTGTCATGAGGACTAAGGCGAGAGGCGAGGCGCACCTATGCAAAAAAAAAAAAAGAAGGAAAAATAACATATACCAATACTTTAACTAATAACACTAAGCCAATGAATTTAGATAGCATACCATCCAAAAGATACATGAAAACATCTACCAAATGTCAAATAGTTCACGGTTCGCATAGAGGAGAACTAAAAACATCTAAATCAACAAAACACAAGCATCCAAACACTTTATTTTGAGACCCACAATCGACTTTCAGAGGCCCAAAATTGATGGCCAAGGTAAGATTTGTAACCTAGGTAACAAAAATCTAGGGCTATGATTGAACTTCAGTGACGAGCGCTTTTTGTGCGCCTCTTGCCTTGTTGCCTTTTGCGCGCCTTTGCCTCACCTGGGTGTACCCCAGGCGCAATGGGTGCGCCTCGCTGCACCTCTTGCCTAGGCACGCCTTTGATGGGGGAAGATACCAAGCTATGTTAACTTTAGACCTGTTGGCTGCATCATTCCATTCTTGTTGTTTTGCTGTTTTCAGGTTGCAGAACATGCTAGACTTTACGGTAGAAATGGTATGTACAATTTCCAACTTTTGCATAGATATGTATCTCGACAAATGTCATAGGGTATTGTACTCTGCAAGCAAGTTATTAACCTCCCCTTCTGCTCTGCCATATATCTGCCTATTGTTTAGGAATTCTTATTGGGAATTTGGGATACCGATTTAGGCCGTCCATGCCTGGGTGGGTCTTATAGTAGCTTCAAGCACTTGCTTATAATTAGTAATTTAGTATCATCAAACTTTGTTTAGGTCTCGGGGGCGTGAGATAATAGTAAACTCTGTAGCATAGATGCGACAGACACAAAAAACGAGACATGGGACGTTGTGGTAGAAATGGGGGGACATTGACAAGGCGGGGGCATTTTTTTTTCCGAATATATAGGTTTCTTCATGTTGTCATACGTACATTTTACCACTTCATATTTAGGTTAGGGCTTCTAAATGAGGTGTTATTGACAAATGATGTATGCTTATAGACATACACATGTTTTAGATTATACTCTTGGTCCAATATTAGCGAAGTTATATGTGTTACCTACGAAACGTTTGAAATTTTCGAAAGCCACCCACCCTGTTGTGTCCCCATATGTATCCCCTCGTGTCTCAAGCATGTCTCACCATACAAATATTTAAATTTAGTGGACATGCCATGTGGCGTGTTCATGTATATTTTGGTCTGACCGTGTCACGGACATGCTCGACACTAATACAACTACCTCCTAGGAGTGTTAGTGGTTCATAGATACCAATTGTGGCGCAAGAATGGTATTTCCAGTGTTTTAAAAGGCTCTAGGCGCATTGAGGCACCATGGTCCCCTTAAGCCTAGGCGTGAGGCGGGAGGCATGCTTCATCAAAGTGATAAGGATGTTATAAAAAATACTCCCTCTGTTTCACAATGATAGTCCCCTACGAAAAGATGTGCAATTTTTAGATCAAAACATAAAGTACTTACCTACATGGTTTTTGAGTTTCTTCGCATCAAAACAAAGTTCTATGCGAAGAAACTCGAATATTCATGTACGGAAGCACATGTTTTTATCTGAAAATTGCACGCCTTTTCATAGGGGACTATGATTTTGGGACGGAGAGGAGTAAGTTTAATTGTGATATAGGCAAAATTTTGAACAAAAGAAATACTTTCAACATTCCCAATATCATAAAACATACATTTCAAATGTTTGAAAAACCAAGACCTTACCAAAGTATAACATCTGTAAAAGTCACTTTGGAAATATATAAAATGAAACATTGTAGAAGAAGGATGAGCATAAAGCAGAGTAGGAGCAGAAGGAATAAATAACCATGGAAGAAGAACAAATAGAAACAGATCTAAAAAAACAAAAGAATGCATACATGACAGCCCTGAAGAGTGCATAAAAAAAGAGTGCATACTAATACGAAAATCTTGGTTGGTATGAATAGTGGTAATTGGTATTGTCTTAGTATCAATGGCTGAGTCAGTCCTTAAGGAGTTAGGGAACCCTTCAGGCTGTGTTTCCTCTGTTGGTGATTGGGTGGGGATTTTATTATCATTAGATTATTCATAACCACATGACGGGATAGTTTGTTAAGGTATGCTATGTTGGTGAGGGCCCTCATTGTGTTCCAAGTATTCAAATGTTCCTTAACTTCTAGTGTCATATTCAATACTTGCTCATTAGGATAAATGCTGAGTTAGGGATGTTAAATGAACCATAGTGCTCAAGCTCGACTAATGATCGGCTCGTTAAAAACTTCAAGATGGGTTCTTTAAATAAACAAGTCAAACTCAAAGTCATGTTTTGAGACCATGGATTATTCAAATCAATGTTTAACAACCTACTACTTGATCCGATTAGCGTATTGAGCCAGGGCAGCTTACCGATGGGGCCTACCTGTCCACCAAAGTCCACTATGTAAAGCAGGGATGGAACTTGAAAAAAAACCAAGGTACTAAAGCTAGGTTTATGGTCGGCTAATTAAAAGCTCGAACCAAGTTCTAAGAATTCACTGCTCGGTTCCTTCTTGTTTATGGACCCTCTGTGTTAAGTTATGTTAAGTTAGGACTCAGTTGTTATGTTTTCTATTCCTAAGGGTAGTTTGGTCATGTATAGTGTTCTCTTGTATATGTCTGTGTATAGACACATTTTTACGGTAATGAGAAAAGGAGATAATGTTTACCCTATCTCTCTCCCTCTCTCTCGCTGGAATCCAACATGGTATCAGAGCATCGATCATCAATGGTGCGTGGTAGATGACTCCAGTGATTGAGACTTGATAATCAATCGTGTAGAGGAGTGGTGTTGAGATTTCTCAGAGGATTGTTCCTCCTTTGTCGACCAAGAACAGCAGATCAGCTGTTTCTTTTACCGTACGTGAACGTAGAGTGAACCCAGACCTCTGACGATCGCAACTCACTGGGTCGTCATCGTCTGCACCGTACGACGTCCGACGAGTGTCATCCAACCTCAGGCGAGCTCCGTACGAACTGTACAGAGCTCCGACGACCACGGTGGCTAACGTATGGCTATAGGACTACCGTAGAGTGCTCGGAATCAAGATCTGTACAGTGGGTATTGTTCCTCTCGAGGAGACGATCACGTCGGTACTTGGCTGGTCGCCGGAAGCTGCCGGATAAGGGCTCACGCGCCGGTTGAAGGCGGCGCGTGGCTGCGAGTGGATCTTACTCGCGGGCGTGCTTTTCACGGCCTGAGGAGGAGGTCAGACGGCTCACGCGCGAGTCAAACAGGTCACTGGGGGTTCACTCCGCGAGTCAAAGTGGTCTGCGGGGGTTCAGCGACTAGGAAAAGGTCCAAACAGCTCATCTGGAGGGTTCAGCGACTATAAAAGGGTCCAAAAGCTCATATGGAGGGTTCTAGAGGGCCTAGGAAGGTTCAGGGACCCATTTTGACCAATTTTGACCATTTTTGGGAGCTCCAAGACTTGTTCCTCAATAATTTCGACGTTCCGGACTCATTCGCGGTGTCCATTTCAGGTAATTTGACTGTTACGGACGTGTTTTGACTACTCCGGACGTGTTTTGACTGCTCCGGACCATTTTTGGGAGGATCGAGACGTGTTCTAGACTAATTTCGACGTTCCGGATTCATTCGCGGGGTCGGTTTAAGGTGGTTTGAAACGGAAATTGTTGGTACAATGGAGGCTTTCACTGCTACTCAAGTTGGCGCCCTTTTTTCCGAGGGGGAGTTACAAACTCTCAGGTGCCTATTGGCTAGGCTTGACGCTCCATCTACCACTGCTTCTACTTCCACTTCGGACGTGAGATTTGGCTACAAGCAGAGTCATGCTGATCATACTATGTTCATCAAGAGAAGTAATGGTAAGATTGCCATTCTTATTGTTTATGTGGATGACATAATCATGACAGGTGATGATGTGGATGAGATTGCTAGCCTTAAGGCTCTTCTTGCTCAAGAATTTGAGATTAAGGATTTGGGGTCTATGAAGTACTTCCTTGGAATGGAGGTGGCTCGATCTGACAAAGGGATTTTTATCTCTCAAAGGAAGTACATCCTTGATCTCTTAGAAGAAACTGGTATGTTGGGATGTAAGCCAGCTGATTCTCCCATTGAGGCCAACCATCATCTTTGTAGCAATGTGGGGGAGCTTACAGAAAAGGAGAGATATCAGAGACTTGTGGGTCGCCTGATATACTTGTCTCACACTAGACCAGATATTTCCTATGCTGTGGGGGTTGTGAGCCAGTTCATGCATGAACCTCGTACTTGGGATTATTGATGCCGTTTATCATATCTTGAGGTATCTTAAATCTGCCCCAGGTAAAGGAGTTTTGTTCTCCAATCATGGTCACTTGAGATTGGAAGCTTTCACTGATGCAGACTGGGCAGGTTCTATTGATGATAGGCGATCTACTTCTGGCTATTGCACCTTCCTTGGAGGAAATTTGATTACATGGAGGAGTAAGAAGCAGTCTGTGGTAGCTAGATCTAGTGCAGAGGCTGAGTACAGAGCCATGGCTCATGGTGTTTGTGAGCTTTTATGGCTCCAAACCTTCTTGCATGATTTGGGTTTTCCTGATTGTAGTCCTATGAAGCTCTATTGTGATAACAAAGCAGCCATAAACATTGCTCACAATCCTGTTCAACATGATCGAACAAAGCATGTTGAGATTGATAGGCATTTCATCAAGGAGAAGCTGAGCAACGGTTTGATATGCATGCCTTTCGTGAGATCCGAAGACCAATTGGCCGATGTATTTACTAAGGGTCTTAGTAGTAAAAGTTTTCATCCCATTGTATTCAAGTTGGGCCTGATAGATATCTTTTCACCAACTTGAGGGGGAGTGTTAAGTTATGTTAAGTTAGGACTCAGTTGTTATGTTTTCTATTCCTAAGGGTAGTTTGGTCATGTATAGTGTTCTCTTGTATATGTCTGTGTATAGACACATTTTTACGGTAATGAGAAAAGGAGAAAATGTTTACCCTATCTCTCTCCCTCTCTCTCGCTGGAATCCAACACTCTGCTGTATTAGGTACGCCTGCAGCAAACGATTTTGCACTTGCTGTCACTTGGTTTTTGCCACGGCTACTTCTGCTATCATAATGATGTTGAGGTTGACATGTAGCTAAATCCATGTTATAGATGTAATATGCCAATGTCTTGTTGTATTTCATATGCTTTTCCTTCTGTTGTTGTCTTTCTTTGCTTCTGTTGCTGTTGAGGGTCACATAATCACGGTGAAGATAAGTAATCGATTGCAATGGTTGTACAATATTGTTCCATTGTCTTCTTGTATGTTGACATTTTTTGGAGTATTTGATTTCCTAGTTGCATTACATTTAATTCCTGCCTTCTAATATATCTCCCCGTTTCATTGCATGGTTCACGTATGACCTCAGTGCTGCCTCAGGAGGGAAGTAAGTACATGCCCTGGTCTCTCTTTCTTTGGTATTTTGTCAAACATACGTATTGTATGTAGGAAATACTCCCTTAGTCCCTTTACAGTGGGTAATGAGTCAATTTGACCCACCATTTCTGTAACTACTGTTATAACTGCATGCTGGCATAGCTGTTATCTTACCCCGCAGCTTTCACCACATTCTCCCAATAAAGAGTCTCAACTTCGAGTCTCCTTAACTTCCCTATTAAGTAGGATTTGTTATCTTCTGCCATCTTGGTTTTCTTGAAGCTTTTGGTATGGATATTCTCGTTAACTTCCCAACATTTTCTATTCTTTAAGTTATCTAATACTTTTCTTTTGTGGATGCACCGTTTACTCGCTCAATGTAGGCACTCCTTTCTGGAAACTGGTTTTGAAGCAATTTGATGATTTACTGGTTAAGATATTAATTGCTGCTGCTGCTGTCTCTTTCTTTTTGGCTTTAATAAATGGGGAGACAGGCTTGACAGCATTTTTGGAGCCTTCGGTAAGAAATGGTAGTTTTGGGTTTCATGTATAGCATGTTTTCAATTATAAAGTGTATGCGCATATGCTTTTTATATTATCTCAGTTTCTTTTGTAGTCCCTTTTGCATACTTATCTTGTTTAGTCCTCTGAGATGAATATTTTGAGGTTCAATGTGGAATAATTATGCGTCTGCTACATACTCCTTTCACAAAGTTAAGGAGTCAAATTCATTTGTTTTAGCACATCTGAGGTATGGGTAATGATGCTTGCTGGCTTTTCAAACGTCTAGTGATGCATATGTACATGAGCATGATATAAACATGTTTGGATGAGTGCTGCTGTAAGGATGGAAAACAATTGTAAAAAAACTCTTGTTACCCAATTAAACCTATCAGAAAGACTAACCAATAGATGGTACACAGAAGAAAAGGCCCCATTTTCAATTTATTACCCAATTAAACCTATCAGAAAGATTAACCGTCTTACTCCTGTATATATAGAATCTTTCTCATTATTAGAGCGGATCATTAAAAAAAATTAGTTTGTACCCAATGAAGTATATACTTCGACTTTCTTGTGCTAGAACTTTGGCACGTCAACACATAAGTACCCATCAATGCATGGCATTCTTCGACTCATCATTACATTAGATGGTGAAGATGTTATTGACTGTGAACCAATATTGGGTTATTTACACAGAGCGATGGAAAAAATTGCAGAAAATTGAACAATTATACAATATTTGCCTTATGTAACACGTTGGGATTATTTAGCTACTATGTTTACAGAAGCCATAACCATAAATGCACCAGAGCAGTTGCGAATATTCAAGTAATATCGTATAGCTTCTCATTTATTATGGCTTGGACCTTTTATGGCAGATATTGGGACACCTGCTTCAGATAGATAATCTATCTGCAAGAAACCGAATTTCCGTATAGGAGGACGATGACTATGAGATTCAAAGCATTTTTGGTGAAGTTCCTTAACCTATGAAACGATATTCCTAAGAAAAGCAGAAATAAAAAAAATCTTATTTATGGAGGTAATGGATGAAACAAAAACAATTTCAGATTATTACAAGAGATAGTTAAAGAAATATAAAATTATTCTTATTTATGGAGTGCTGTAAGGATGGAAACAATTGTAAAAGGGTATTATTATGCTTGTTTTCGAGCATCTTTGCTTAAATAGGCAGTGATGGCTGGTAAAATATTGGGGTTCGACTCTTATTTCTCCATGTTATGTTGTATGATGTTTAGGCAGATTACTTTCTAAGGATATTTTGCCAAACATGGCCTGCTCTCTAGCATTTATGTTTCACTGCGTACCTTACTTTTCATTCCACCTGTAATTGGTTGGGTGGTTTCATCTTGAAGATGGAGCTAATAATTTATCAGTTCAGTTTCATTAAAGAGTCTCCAGAAACCTCGCCTACCTTTAAAGTTTAAACCATAGGGAGTCAACAATAAAAATCGAGGCGGCTCTATTCTGGTGGCCCTCTGAATTGCCAGTTTTCTAATTTCCTTTGACTATATCATAGCAAAAGTCATAATACACTCTTTGGATAAGGAATCAGGTTTGATATTTCTTGTTCATGGGAATACTTTTTTATTGCGCTAACCTTTCAATGTTTTACAGGTTATCCTAATGATATTGGCTGCTAATGCAGCAGTAGGAGTAATTACAGAAACAAATGCTGAAAAGGCACTTGAAGTAAGTCGCTGATATCTATTGTTAAAGATATGCAAAGACAGTGAACAGATTTATTTAGTCTATCCTGTCTATGTTATGATTGTCTTTCTCTTCAATACATGCTTCTTGTTTCTTTTCTTTTTCGTTGCACATATTCTGTTTAGATTACTGAATCCAACTGTCGAATATTTTTTTTTTTTTGCTTATCTCTGACATGTTGCTTGCCTGCTGGGCATTCCTTTTTCATGGGAATATGCTCGTGTGTTCAGAATTTATATTGGCAAAATTCTTCATAATGTATTCACATTGAAGTCTGTTGAAATTCCACTAATTTTGAAAGCTGTTAAACACTAATGTTGATTTGTGAGTACTGGGCCTACTGGGCTCGCCATTTTATCCCTGTATATGCTACTTTGACGAATTTGTCTATGATATATGTGGACCTATATTTTCGTACCGGGAGAGGAGTTGAGAGGCTTGAATTAACCCTTATGGTAAGTGTTAGAATGGACTCTGGTGCAGAAGAAACTTCATTCCAGTCATATTGATATGGTTCATAGCAATGTGCTTCCTCACTAGCGTACTAGTTGTAGGGTGACTGAGGAAGCATTTGGTCTTTTATTTCTTCATTGTCCCTTAGCATTACCATTGCGGTTGAGAGTTTTTCAAGTGGCACGCTTCTTGTCGTCCCTTCTTGTACTGTGCTTAGCATTCGTATATTTAATGCTGAAAAGAAAGAATACAAGGATTAGAGCTGGTGTTGGTGCTTGCTGCTGTATGTTTTAAGATCTGATGTATACAGTATACCTAATGCGTGAGCATCTAGAAATAGGAGATATATAGGTTTG
Source organism: Vaccinium darrowii (assembly GCA_020921065.1). Lineage (NCBI taxonomy): Eukaryota > Viridiplantae > Streptophyta > Magnoliopsida > Ericales > Ericaceae > Vaccinium > Vaccinium darrowii. Next base: position 5,874,542 of record CM037155.1, read on the forward strand.
AAGCATGATATCTCATTTTTTTTTTTTTTTAATGTTCTTTTTGTATATTATCATTTTTTCTTCCTGTAGTTCATTCACTGAAACGGACTTCAACAATTCCCTTCTCTGGCTACTCTGAACAGGGCGGAAAGTTTACCGAAATGATAATAAACAGTATATAGAATGCCTCGAGTACCGCTTTTTAATGAGGAAGCTGAAATGTTACCAAATGTTTAGACTGGAGTAATGTATTTTTGTTGAATATGGACAAAATTTAGTTGCATTTAGCTGCAGTTATGTAAGTGTTGAAGATGAGACCAACTCACGGGTTTATATGCCTATGCATCTTTGTTGTTGAATTTCTTTCTTAGTTTTTTTTTTTTTTAAAGAAATCTGAGTTTGGTTTACGACAAATTTCCCTTATAAACAAGATATTGCTAGCGTATCAGTTATAAACAAGATATTGCTCAATTCAGAGCAAAGTCATGGGCAAGCCACCAAGTCCTTAATTTCACTGTCCCTTTTGAGAAGTGGATAGTAAAAGTAAAGTAGTGTTGGACAAAGTTACGTTAGTTTCTCGAAATCAGAGATATGAAGACGTAAACCTGAAGAGAAAAGCAAGAAGAGTGCAAGGGTACTTTGAGCATCAAAATATGGGAAGTTAGTTGACAAATTCTTATCAAAGGAAAAGTCTATTTCATTGTCAGTAGAGGCACAAAACAACACTGAAAGGTGGTCAACAATTTTGCAAAGAAAGTGAGGCTGAGTATCTCTCTTTGCTCAACTTATAACCCTGGTTGAGTTACTGTTGACGTTCTATATGCTTTGTTCTGGATGGACCATTATAGGTGTACCATGTAAAGTGTACTTCTAAAAAAAAGAACTACTAATGTTCCCGTGTACAATATTTATTTGAAATTTTATGTTAGCCTTCCTACTTGCAGCTCATTCTTTCTTTTTTCCTTTTATGATCTTTGTATTGTAGGAGCTCCGAGCCTACCAAGCTGATGTTGCAACTGTCTTGCGAAATGGTAAAGGAAATCTTTCTAGTACTAGATGGGTGTTGAGTGCTAATTCCATTTGACAACTGTCTAAGTCCAAAGTTGGATGAGCTCAAATACCTTTTGGATGGCAATACTTAAATTGGAGATAATCGAGTTTCTCTTTGCGCATTGTTACTGAGCTATGATGCTGTTGTTTAAAATTTAGTGTAGCTCCATGCTCCATGCATGAAATGATTATGGTAGGTTAGACAATAGGGATATTTTTGAATGGATTTGTAACATTCTGCAATGACTGCTAAGATCTTAAAACGTAGTGTTAGATGTATAGATCTTATGTAGATAGTATTTAAATTTTACAATTACATTGATAGGCATTTCATTATTTTCCTTCCTGTGATTATGCATTACAACATCTAGCATTTGTTGTATGCAGGTTGACTTTAGTTTTCATATTAGAATGCCTTCAGAAGTAATAGATTTTCTTCAAAATATCATTCTTGGTCATTCTTATTCTGTGTGAAACTAATCTTTCAGGTTGCTTCTCAATACTACCTGCAACGGATCTTGTCCCTGGGGATATTGTAGAAGTTAGTGGTAAGCATATTTCTTCCGTCTTTTAGGCATCTACAAATGTTAAGAGGTGATTTCCTTTTTCCAATGGTGCCAGTTTTAACTTTTGTTTTTTTTTGAACAGTGGGATGCAAAATTCCAGCAGATATGAGAATGATTGAGATGTTAACGGATCAATTACGTGTTGATCAAGCAATTCTCACAGGTATATTTGTCTTTCTTTGTCAATATAATTGCATTATTCAGATCTTTAATTTACATTGCTTAATCTCTGATTGCACAAGAGAAAGAATGATAAATCATTTCTATAAGATGATTTTGAGCACTTAACTCCTTACCGTATTTGGTAAGTTCTATAATTTTTACCGTCGAAGGTGGTGTCTGCACTTTGGGAATCAGTGATATATATGTGTGTTTATTCCCAAGCTTTTGGATAATAGGATTTCTCTAGCAAATTAAAAAAGCTGGTAATTGAAAAGTTGCACCTCTTGTGCATGTAGCATTTATCTTATCATCATTCATGAATTATAATACAGGTTGTCTTGTCTTTTGGTTATTAGGGTTTGTTTGAGGTTGTTAGTATTAGAGTGTGAGTGTGTGTGTGTAGCAAATCTTGAGCAATACAGTTACTTTATACTTTTCTATCCCTAGAATGTAACATGGTATGAGAGCTCAACTTGGGATAGGTCTTGGATTCAAGCCTCTGTGTTTGCATTTGTGCCCTATTTGCATTATGCTTCTCCACGTTCTTTCGCAATATATATGCATGTTTGCATCTCCACGTGCCAGATGGGTTTGCACACGAGGGAGGGTGTGAGATAGCTTGATATACATTGTTGGGCGCATTCCTACCAGCTTAAGCTTTTGGGATAATTGGTTACTTAACAGCTTAAGCTTCGGGGACTATTGGCGAACGTTTTCCCTTTTGGCTGGTCCATAATAAGTTGGAGCACAACTTGGAAAACTTGGATTCATCATGGTTCAGTGAATCTGATCTTTAAGCATTTTGGTCACCTTGTGGATGAACATTGTTAGCTCTAACATGGGTTGCATTGTTCTTTATCAGAGATTCATTTTCTGTGTGGAACTGATATATAACCGCGTAAAGGGGTTTATTTCACCCTCTTGGTGATGATCAATTGTTACCTTATGGATCAGATGTTCTGGCTATTTTTGATGTTCTTTCCCTTCCTTTTCCTTTTCAGTACTCCTTTCTGTTATTGTTTGAACTTTTCACCGTTGGCATTGCTAGTATATTTAGCTCATTCATAACCAAGTAAAAATTTTGGTTTGCTCACAATAGGTGAGAGCTGTTCTGTGGGAAAGGAGCTTGGTTCTACCCTAACAACGAAAGCTGTGTACCAGGACAAGACAAACATCCTCTTCTCGGTAAATTTTTATAAGTCACATTCAAGATATAATATAGAGATGTGTCAAGCCATGATAGTGGTGTTTATGGAACCAAAAGATGTGGGGTAGTTGACATTTCTTGCACAAGATGTCACTTCAGCTAGGAGGGGACATGGGTGTCCGAAGAAAAATACCAATACGATAAATTTTATTCTGTTTCTTTGTTATAGTGTATGTGAAAGCATTTCATTCGTCCACCATTGTTGTTTACTCCTTTCTTCAGACTTATGTGTTTAATTTAGTCCTCATTACTGCTTTTGCGCTCTTTGAAGTTGCCTAGAGTTACTGAAATTTTAATGCTGATGGCCAGGGAACAGTAGTAGTTGCTGGTAGGGCAAGAGCTGTTGTTGTTGGAGTTGGTTCTAACACCGCAATGGGCAGTATTCGTGATTCTATGTTGACAACTGAAGATGTAAGCTTTACATGTACGCATTTAAACTGTACATATCAATTCTGGTTGACACCTATTGTTTATGTTATCAATATATGATGCAGGAAGTCACACCATTGAAAAAGAAGCTGGATGAGTTTGGTACTTTTCTGGCAAAGGTGATTGTGAATGCCTGCCTTCCCTTTCAGTTGCGTTTCTGGCTACATATGTCATCCTATTCTCTTAGTTATTATAGATTAGGAGACCAAAATTCAGTTTTGCTTATCTTATGTCAAACGAGAAATGCATTTGAGTGAGAATGCAGTGGAGTAGTGGAGGTGTATACTTTATGTTTTTTCTTCCATTTTTGTAGCGAGTTTATGTTGAAGTGAAAATTGCTTTTTATTGGAAGATTAGGAAAATCTATATATTGCTCCATGGAACTGTCCTTCTCCCTTTGATCAGCTGGTTATTGCAACCAGAGGAGACATCCTAACAAAATTATAACTTAATAAATTGTTAAGTTATGTTATGTAAAGGTTACTTTTGTTATGTATTCTAGTCATAGGGTTAGTTTAGTCATGAGTGAATTAGTCTTGTATATCTCAGTGTATTGACCCATTGTTTGTGTTAATGAGAAAAACCTTTGATCTCTCTTTCTCTCTCTACATTCTAACATGGTATCAGAGCATCGGTCCTTCATTGATCGTGATTTGTAGAGCTTTAGAGATCGTTTCTCTCACTTGACTGTGTTTATCAGTTGGTTTTTTCCATTTTTTACTGTTCAACCAACCAACAGTCACCTTTTATACGATCGAAACCCACTGGGTTTCCTCCAATCCATCGTACGAACACTGTACGCCCTCGTACGGACATCGTACGACCTCTGGTATCTCAGACGAACACATCGGTGGTAACCTCGTCGTCGTTGATCGCCGGAATAGTCCTCAAGGTCTCTTTGAAGCTCGACGAACGACTGGCTCATTGTCTTTTAGTTGTCGAACTACTGTAGACTAATCGGATCTGAGTTTTGAGCATAGGGTTTTAAAGCCCTGGAAATTTCGATCGCCGTGGTGTAGGTCCGGTCGCCGGACGACGTCGGAGGGAGTCACACGCGCCGGTTGAAGGCGGCGCGTGTAACTCGCGTCAGATCCAGCCACACACGTGTCGTACACGCGCGAGAGAGGTCACAGGCGACTGGTCAACGTGGGTTCCGCGTGTCAAAAAGGTCAGCCGGGGCAAAAGGGTTCAGCGACTATAAAAGGGTCAGACAGCTCATCTGGAGGGTTCAGGGGCTGAAAAAGGGGCCAAGGAGCTCATCTGGAGGGTCCATTGGGGTCCAGAAGGGTTCAGGGACCTATTTTGACCGATTTTGACCACTTTTGAGAGCTCCAAGATTTGTTCCTGACTAATTTCGACACTCCGGATTCATTCGCGGTGTCCATTTCAGGTAATTTGACTGTTACGGACGTGTTTTGACTGCTCCGGACGTGTTTTGACTACTCCGGACCATTTTTGGGAGGTCCGAGACTTGTTCCTAACTAATTTCGACGTTCCGGATCCATTCGCGGGGTCGGTTTGAGGCGGTTTGAAACGGAAATTGTTTGTACAATGGAGGCTTTCAATGCCCTTTTTTCTGAGGGGGAGTTACAAACTCTCAGGCGCCTATTGGCTAGGCTTGACGCTCCATCTACCACGGCTTCTACTTCCCCTGCTTCCACTGCCTCTGATTTCTTTGCTTCCGTTCATGCTAGTGCTTTCAGTGCATCTAACTCCCGTCCTTGGATTATAGATTCGGGTGCCACGGATCATATGACGGGTTGTTCATCCTTTTTTGATTCTTACTCCACTTGTTCTGGTAAGGATAAAGTTAGAGTAGCTGATGGTTCTTTATCTGCTATTTCTGGGAAAGGTTCTATTCATTATTCTCCAACCATTTCTCTTTCCTCAGTTCTTCATGTTCCCAATTTTTCTACTAACCTCTTATCTGTTAGTAGTCTTACCCAATCCTTAAATTGCTCCGTAACCTTTTTTCCTACACATTGTGTCTTTCAGGAACTGGATACGGGGAGGATGATTGGCAGTGGTAAAGCACATGAGGGCCTTTATTTTTTGGAGTCTGCACCTAATCCAGTTAGTCCCCCTTTGTCATGTAGTCAAGCTCTTGCTGCAGATACAAGTTCTGCTCTTTCCTTGTTACATCAGTGGCATCGTAGATTGGGTCATCCATCCTTTGGAATTTTAGAAAAATTGTTCCCTAGTTTGGCTAAGCAATGTTCTCGGAGTCAGTTCCTTTGTGAAGCTTGTGAGCTTGCGAAACATAAACGCTCCTTTTATGCTCCGGTCAATCAAAGAAGTGATTCGCCATTTATGGTCATTCATTCCGATGTTTGGGGTCCTTCTCCAGTCACATCTCTGTCTGGTTGTCGTTGGTTTGTGACATTTATTGATTGTTATTCTCGTGTCACTTGGGTGTATTTACTAAAGGCAAAAAATGAGGTTTTTTCGTGCTTTAAATCTTTTCACCAAATGGTGCGTACTCAATTTGATGCCAATGTTAAAGTACTCCGTAGTGATAATGGGACTGAGTATATAGATGGGACTTTTCGGGCATATCTTAATGACTATGGCATTCTTTTTCAGACTTCTTGTGTTGGCACTCCACAACAAAATGGAGTTGCCGAGCGCAAGAATCGCCATCTTGCTGAGGTAGCCCGCTCTCTATTGTTCACAATGAAAGTCCCTAAACATTTTTGGGGCGAAGCTGTCCTCACTGCGGCTTTTCTCATCAACCGCATGCCATCTAGTGTTCTTCAGTTTCAAACTCCAATTAAGGTTCTTTTAGGTGATTCTCGGGTCTCATCTCTCCCACCCAAAGTCTTTGGTTGTGTGTGTTTTGTTCATGCGCCTAAGCACCCAGGTAGTAAGCTGGATCCCAAAGCCCGCAAGTGCATTTTCCTTGGCTATTCTCCCACTCAGAAGGGTTACAAATGCTATGACCCGCACTCTCGCAAAATGTATGTCTCCATGGATGTCACCTTTTGGGAAACTGAATCCCTTTATCCTCTGTCCACTTCATCTCTTCAGGGGGAGAATGATAGACAGGAAGAGATGTTGACATTTCATACTCCTGAGTCTTGGTCTTATCCTTTACCTTGTCATGGTGAGGGGGAGAAAGAACCTTTACCTGCAGAAGGAGCAAAGCATGATGGTCGGGAAAGACTGGATAGGTCAAATTTGCAGACCTTTTCTCGAAGGAATAAAGGCAAGTCTACATGTGCAGTGCCACTTTGCCAATCTCCATTACCTACTCCAGTTTCGGATTCTCCCGCTGATTCATCTGGTAATAATTCTTTCCCTACTGTTGTTGATGATCTTGATGCTCCTATTGCTCATAGGAAAGGTGTTAGAACTTGTACCCAACATCCTATTTCTCAGTTTGTTTCATATTCCCGTTTATCTTCTTCGTATCGTGCTTTTGTCTCTTCTCTTTCCTCTATATCTATCCCACAGGATTGGAAAGAAGCCATCATAATACCTGAGTGGAAAGAAGCTATGGTAGAGGAGATGACAGCATTGAAAAAGAATGGCACCTGGGAATTAGTAATTCTTCCAAAGGAAAAGAAACCAGTGGGATGCAAATGGGTGTTCACTGTAAAGTACAAGGCAGATGGGACAGTTGAGAGATACAAAGCCAGACTTGTTGCCAAAGGCTTTACTCAAACATATGGTATTGACTATGAGGAGACCTTTGCTCCTGTGGCCAAGATGAATTCTGTTCGGACATTGCTTTCTTGTGCGGCCAATTTGGATTGGCCTCTTCACCAGTTTGATGTGAAGAATGCTTTCCTCCATGGTGAATTGGAGGAGGAGGTGTACATGGCTATCCCACCGGGTTTTTCATCGTCTCAGACCGAGGGGAAGGTGTGCAGATTGAAGAAGGCACTCTATGGCTTGAAGCAATCTCCCAGAGCATGGTTTGACAGGTTTCTCAAAGCCATGTTGAGATTTGGATACAAGCAGAGTCATGCTGATCATACTATGTTCATCAAGAGAAGTAATGGTAAGATTGCCATTCTTATTGTTTATGTGGATGACATAATCATGACAGGTGATGATGTGGATGAGATTGCTAGCCTTAAGGCTCTTCTTGCTCAAGAATTTGAGATTAAGGATTTGGGATCTATGAAGTACTTCCTTGGAATGGAGGTGGCTCGATCTGACAAAGGGATTTTTATCTCTCAAAGGAAGTACATCCTTGATCTCTTAGAAGAAACTGGTAGGATGTAAGCCAGCTGATTCTCCCATTGAGGCCAACCATCATCTTTGTAGCAATGTGGGGGAGCTTACAGAAAAGGAGAGATATCAGAGACTTGTGGGTCGCCTGATATACCTATCTCACACTAGACCAGATATCTCCTATGCTGTGGGGGTTGTGAGCCAGTTCATGCATGAACCTCGTACGAGTCATCTTGATGCAGTTTATCGTATCTTGAGGTATCTCAAATCTGCCCCCGGTAAAGGAGTTTTATTTTCTAATCATGGTCACTTGAGATTGGAAGCTTTCACTGATGCTGACTGGGCTGGTTCTATTGATGATCGGCGATCTACTTCTGGTTATTGCACCTTCCTTGAAGGGAATTTGATTACGTGGAGGAGTAAGAAGCAGTCTGTGGTTGCTAGATCTAGTGCAGAGGCTGAGTACAGAGCCATGACTCATGGTGTTTGTGAGCTTTTATGGCTCCAAACCTTCTTGCATGATTTGGGATTTCTTGATTGTAGTCCTATGAAGCTCTATTGTGATAACAAAGCAGCCATAAACATTGCTCACAATCCTGTTTAACATGATCGAACAAAGCATGTTGAGATTGATAGGCATTTCATCAAGGAGAAGCTGAGCAACGGTTTGATATGCATGCCTTTCATGAGATCTGAAGACCAATTGGCCGATGTATTTACTAAGGGTCTTAGTAGTAAAAGTTTTCACCCCATTGTATTCAAGTTGGGCTTGATAGATATCTTTGCACCAACTTGAGGGGGAGTGTTAAGTTATGTTATGTAAAGGTTACTTTTGTTATGTATTCTAGTCATAGGGTTAGTTTAGTCATGAGTGAATTAGTCTTGTATATCTCAGTGTATTGACCCATTGTTTGTGTTAATGAGAAAAACCTTTGATCTCTCTTTCTCTCTCTACATTCTAACATAAATCTTATTTTTAGGATCAATTGTGCTTACGTGTTCTTTCTGGTCTATCAGTGAATGTAGTTTGGTTTGGTGTCATTGACCCTTGGTGGCGGTTTCAGTTCTTTGTCTGATTCATCTGCCTTGGCGAATAATAGATTTGAGTAGAATCCCCTCCCTAAGATTTCAAGTTTCATTTGTTTCAAAGTCGCTTAATATCAACTTAGATGCATGTCTTTTGACCTTGAGCTCAAGACCCCAGTAGCACATGTATCCTTCTCCTTCGTTACTCTCAGAGCTCTATGAAATGAAATCAGGTCTAAGTATGTCGAAAAGAAATAATACTTGTCTCCTCTTGTAGCTGATGTTGACCTTTATTTTCGCTTTTGCTATTATTCTGTCTCTTCTATCAATCTACTGAACTTGCATCAGCCTCCATCCCCATCTTTTTACATCCATACTCTCTAATACACTGGATTTATCTCCCAATGTATCTTACATTTCCTGCTAAAATAATGATTTCACTTGTTAAACACGGTGGAAGAATGAATTAAGAACTCCACAACTTCTATTCACTTGACACTGTCCTGTTGTTTTGTTTTTCTTCTTAGGTTATTGCAGGTATTTGTGTACTCGTATGGGTAGTAAACATTGGTCATTTTCGTGATCCGGCTCATGGTGGCTTCTTACGAGGTGCAATCCATTACTTCAAGGTAATAATCCAGGGTTGCTTCTTTTTATTGAATGTGCAGATATGTACTTGTATATTCTGAGCCTGGTTATGATACTATAGTTCTTTTCAAATAAGGTTTCTGTATTTGCATTTGGAGCCCAGTTATTGGCTAACCTACTTGCATGGCATTGTTTGTTGAAACCTTATCAGTTATTCAATGATACTTCTCATTGGATTACGCAGTTCTCTCTCTTAGTGACATCTTTCCTTCTTTTAAAAGCTTTGGACAGCTTAAAAGCGTGGAAATATAATGTCATTATTTTCAGCATCAGGTCTCACTGAAAAGTTTGTATCTGCCTCTTCTTTTCCTGCGTCGATTTCACCATAGTCTTGTATTTTGTTGATTGATTTTATCTGGCGTCATATAATCCATGAGTACAGATGCTGTTCTCCTTTTGGCACCTTCAGTGGAAGCTACATGGCAATGACCGCTATTGAGGCAAGAGTCTCATGCCTTCTTTGAAGGCATTTCGATGGGGAATATAGGAAAGAGTACCCTTGGGCACCACAAGATAGAGGTGGGCATTGTATTGTGTCATCTCGTGTTCGTGTCAAAACTCTCCTAAACCTAACCTGACCTGTTTAGCTTTTTGTGTTATCATGTTGTGTCATATTCGTGTTCCATGTTAGAAATAGCCGACCCTAACCCGCTAACTTTGTGCCGGGTTCGCGTCCTTTCATAAATTCCCACCCCGTGTTGTCTCATGTTCGTGTCAAAATTCTCTCAACTCTAACCCGACCTGTTTAGTTTTTTGTGTTTTCGTGTCGTGTCATATTTGTGTTCTGTGTCAAAAATAGCCGACCATAACCCGCTAACTTCGTGTTGGGTTCATGTCCTGTTCTCGTGTCGTATCGGAAATTCCACCCCTACCACAAGATATTCGTTTATGATCCGGGAGGATGTTGATTTTATAGTATTATTATCCTTTTAGATTCTAGGATTTTACTTCGTAATTTTACTTGTTATTTTCGAAGGATCCCCATTTTTTAATCTAGGTTAGGTTTGTAATATTTATCCACTTGTTATCTTGGAAGAGACTATTGAGGGACTCTTAAGCATGATATTCATTTATTAGTTGTTGACAATATTAGATTTTGGTTATGTTTTTGATACAAGCATAGCGTTACTTCCTTAGGCACTGAGATGTCATGGCGATGCTTTAGGGTTCTTTTTAGATCTTGTTTTTGACTTTCCTGCATCAACTTTGGTATCAGATCAACCACTGGCCCATATCGCGTTCGGATTTTTTTGCTTCCATCCCCCCTCTTTTTTTACCCTTCATAAGTAGAACAAAGAAAAGAAGAAGAGTTCAGTTCATAAGCATCTGCCTTTGTAATCATCTATTGGAACAGATCCAGACCCACCCCAGATTCTGGCCACCAATGCAACTTTCTGAGCTCACGACGTCTGCAACAGACCATCAAATCACACTTCTCCATTGCCCAGTGGTTCCATCTTCTCCGTTGCAGCCATTCCAGATAGCGGCCAACACGATTGCCAGCTGGTGCTGTACTTCATATCCTGCATCAAATTTAGGGCTTCTTTCTAATACTTCCTCCGTCCCTAATTTTTGGTCCCAAAAGGCACTTTTTGTCGTCCCAAAATATTGTCCCAATTGAAAAGTAATGGGGAAAAAAATGTTAACTTTACCATTTTACCCTCACTTTTTGAAAGTAGATGTAATGATGATGTTTTGATGGGTAAAATGGGCAAAGAAAAAGTATAGCAAGTGTAATGATGATGTTACCTTAAGAACTTGGAATCCCCAAAAGGGACCAATAAATTGGGACGGAGGGAGTATAACTCTTTTGTTAAGGGTGACTCGGATGCTGTGGCTGAATGAGTTTGTCAATTAGTGGTGCTCAAAATTTTCATAATGGCATTAGTTTGTTATCTTCCTACAGGGGTCACTTTTACCTACTTGTGGTCTTTTGGAGGAGGTGGTGTTGTGTCAGCTAGCAGTTTGAGTCTGGCTATTTGCTGTTATTGTTTGGTTAATAATCTTGACCTTAAAGCTAAAGACAGTGAGACAATGGACGAGTTGGTGAAATCTGGATGAGTTGGTGAAATATTTTTCCAGATTTTATTCTTAGGCCGCCCATATTCAGAAGACAAACTGCGACCAAGGAAGTTAGTTATACGGAAATTTTAAGATCGGTAAGAGTGTTGATGTACATGGCGACCATAATGTTATTTAAAACATATCATGAATGCTGGTATCGAAACCAAGGTGTCCAAGTAAGGTCATGATTTCATTTTGGATTTGGCATTTTGTCTTTCGGAACTTATTAGGAGTAATTTATTGTAAAAGTTTGACAGCGTTAATTATTGGTTCTTCATTGCAGTAAGTTGGGTTTTGATGGATTATATCAATGAAATGGAAATAAACTAAGATACTCATTACTCAATATATTAACATAATATGGGTTAAGATGATGAAGTTCTATACAATTCTTGTATCGTTGCTGCTAATGAAGGCTACTTCTATGTAAAAGCAGTACTTCATCTTCAATAACTTAGTTGTGTTTGTCGAATCCGTAATATTTCTTGCTTCAGTAGGCTACTTGGATTAAGGCAGTCTTAACCAAGGCCACATCTTCGATGAATTCGTGGCCACATCTTCAATATTGTGGCACCTTCAACCAGTACCAGTTCAATTTAGCTGTGCAATTAAAGGCATTTCTAAATGTTTGCTGGATTTGTCGGACAGTCTTTTAAGCTAGTCATCCATCTGAACATCCTCATTTGGCTAGATACTTTGTCGGTGTTATTTGTTTTTGAAGCCACTATTTTGTATGGACAATTATAGTTGTTCTTAACGCCATCATGTGATATTATCTGGTTAATTTTCCAAGTTATTTCTCATTACACACCCCTCAAGATGCATATCTCGTTTCTTTTAAATCCATCCTGTTGTTGGCATCTTCTTTATTCTTATCTGGCTGCAGTTTTCACATGCCGTCGCTGTTGATTATGGTTATTGATTGTCTTTTTCTCCCATTCTAGACATTAGTTTCTTATTTACACCCTCTATATTGTCCTAGTCTTAGACTCTTTGCTTTTTAGTCCTCCAACCTTCATCTTCAAATGTGATGCAACTGGAATATTCCATTGAGATATTTAGAGAGAAACTCCCAAAATGGGATACAAAGAGATAAACTCTTGATAATATATTCTTAAATGATAAAAGCTAGGAAATGAAAGACTCACACACCTATTTATAGACCCACTAACACTAGGGACACATAATGACACTGATACCCTTAGAAGTTACTATGTCAAAATGTGTCTCCCTCAGGTCTACCTTAGTCACTGACTTACCGAACGATATTATTCCACGTCAATGCCATCTATTTGATGCACATGGTGACTTTTGTGTTATTCTTTCCATCCTTTTACGTCACATGTACTTTTCAGTTTTTATTTCATAATATTCTCATGGCGTCACTGAATTCCACTTGTCTCTGACCTAGTTTACCCTTCTAGATTGCAGTTGCTCTTGCAGTTGCGGCTATTCCTGAAGGGCTTCCTGCTGTTGTTACCACGTAAGTGCTTTATTGATGTCTATACCAATGGAGAACATGCAATCAATGACATCCAGTGAATTTTAGATACTTGGGTATTCATTTGAAGCACTGTTAAGGCGGTAGTTGGTTTCCCATATGAAAACTTCTCACTGTAACAATTTTTTTCTCTATCATTTAAGACGCATGTCAGTCTTTTTGGCTGATTTCATAGTTCTAGTGATTTTGTGCAAATCCTTTTCTTTCAAAACACATTTAACTTAATTTTAAAGCAGGCTATCCTCATGTAACCTAATTTTTATTGAAGTGGGCATTGGTGCAAAAATGATAGATTGATTAAGAGAGGAAACCCTGAAAAGGGAATGCAAAGAGCCCAAGCTCTAATATCTATTTTTAAAATGTTAAAACTAACTAATGAGTGATCTAGATACCTATTTATAGACCCACTAATACTAGAGGATATAAAGTTAAAAACATATATAAAATTTTACTGCATCAGGACTCTCCCTCTAAAGAAAACAACTTGTCCTTAAGTTGGACAACAAAACTGATGCCAAAGAAACCATAGAAGTATTTGTTATGCAGCTCAGAGTAGGTTGAATTATGTCGAAATCGTATAGGTCTGAGGATTTCAAATAGACCTGAATGAAAATAGGTTGAAAGAGGTAGTTGTGGTTCTGGGGAGATTTTCTGGCGACGCAAGGGGTTCTGATTAGATCCAGGGCCAGGTTAAGTTCTGGTATCAAATGATGCAACCAAATCAAAATGATAGCTTGATGAAGAGAGAGAATCCCTAAAAGGTAACACAAAGAGTCTAAGCCATAATATGTATTCTTTGGAATTATAAAACTATGAAGATTCTATACATCTATTTATGGACTCAGTAACACTAGAGGACATAAAGTGATGTACACACTCTAAATTTTACCGTATCAAGCACCTTGACGACATGGGTTGCAGTCAAACCTTACATATTGGTTATATTCAAGTGCATTGGTGTGCGTTTGAGGATTATATCAAGAAGTACTCTTTTTATGACTTGAGATTCTTCCTATGAGTGAAACCAAATGGACTTCTCAGTTTGCATGAAGGACCTCTCAGTTTGCACGAAGGACCTGTTTGTGTGAGATAAAAACATGGCCCATCTTCTCTTACCCATTCATTGGATCTCCAATTTCTTTCCTTATTCTAGCAATGCGCTTCTACGTACTCGTGATTTATCGCGTATAATGAACGTTTTAAGGTGAATTTAGATGTCCTTTAATTTAAGGAGCTTGCCCTGATATAATGCATTTTAAAAAGGTAAAGTAGTGCCTAATTGCCTTATAGATGTTTTTGAGGATTCTAAACTGCCCATAACTTGTGCTTGCGCTATCATCATTCTACCCATTTCCTGATGGCTTATGGTTATTATCGAGCATATTGTCGAAGTGTTGGTTCTTGGAGGTCATATATCTTTGTTCACCTATTAAGTTTGTTCTGGTTTAATTTGATGTATACGTCTTTCCTTTGTGCACCTTGTTCAGTTGAAGAAGTCTACTAGTTTGCCTCTCCCTCCTTTTGGATCAGATGGCTTCGGAATGGCTTTGGCTTATCTGAATAACTTACTGGAGACCAGGATTTGTAAATGAACGTACTTTGAAGAACGGCAACTTGGAAATTGATGAATAGAATTGTTGAAAATTTACACTTTGTTGCTACGATGAGAAAATTGGAATATACCCCATGAAATAAGACTTGGCAGTTAGATAGTTTGGTAGACAATGTTGGGTGGGCCCATTTCCTAATAGCTAAAGCCTAAAGCTTTGGGAAAAAAATTGTTTACTTAACTTGGTACTAGAACCTTGGTTCTAGGAGGTTAGGTTCAAATCTCTCAATCTACTTTTGTTCCTCGTTTTAATTCAGTTTATCTCTTTTGCATTCTTTTTCGTTCTGTGTATGCATGTTTGTATCTCTACTTGCAAGATGGGCTTGCATGTGAGGAAAGGTGTCAGATAACTTGATATACGCTTTAGGATCCTTTTCCTAACATCTTAATGTTTTTGGAGAATCGATGACCTTACATTACGCGGGTACTTAGCTATGATTATGAAACTTTGCGCTACTTTCGACTTTAACAGGGAAAAACACCAGAAACACACTTTCATGATTAGAAGGCTAGATGGGGTACTCTTTTAATCATTCCTGAGGAATTGAGTATGTACTGGAGTTAATGTCGCTCAATTTCCAGATCGCCTATGTACAGTTTGCATAGAAATGTTTTGTAACTTTAGCTGGTTTGTTTAGGTTGATAGCACATGGTATTCGGTGGAACTAAGTATTATGGCTGTCATTACCTCATCACCCATCAATAGATGGACCATTTCTGGATAAGATTGAAACACATTTTTCTCATCAAAATCCACATTGAGAACACCGTAAGCTCCTCCTCGGAGCACTAAGGCCTTATACGTAGCTTGCTGGTTTTTCCATCATCCACAAAAAATCAAATGGAACTGGCAAAAAAGAATTTCACAGTGACTTTTCCTCTACTTTCGTCAGGTGTTTGGCCCTTGGTACAAAACGGATGGCTCGGATGAATGCTATTGTAAGGTCGCTGCCATCTGTAGAGACCTTAGGCTGCACAACAGTAATTTGCAGTGACAAAACTGGTACTCTGACAACTAATATGATGTCTGTCTCCAAGGTTATTCCATTGCCACTTCTAATTATCAATTATATTTATACTAGCTAATCTCTATGTCTTCCTTCCCTTGCTAAAATATGTTGACTTGTCCTACAAGTTATTTGTCATTGTTGATGTTGTGAAAGTTGATGGATTCTTAATACTCTTAGTTTATTACGTTATTATTTAATGCATTTCTTTAGTAGATTATGATGTTTAGCTTAGTGTTTTGTTCAAGATATCAATTGTAGTGCACATCATTAGTAGGTTAGGCGCAATTTCTTTAGATAACATATGGTGTTTGAAGAAAGTATTTGTCCTGGTTTTCAATATTGTTGTTTAGCAGTCTTTTGGCCTCCTTATTTCGAACAAGCAAATGCTCTTTCGATTTTCCCTTCTCTTCTCTTTTCACTAATATAGTTAGGCATTAAAATTCTGGAAATCTGGTAATAGTGTGAAATTCTGGAAATCTGGTAATAGCTCTATGCAAGTATAGCAATAAAATTCCAACATATGTTTTTTTTTGTATGTGTGCAGAAAGGAGATGAATAAACAATAAAAATGATTTAGCATTTTTTTTAATCAAATATTTTTATCAAATATAGATTTGGTGATGCATGTGGTGGCAAGTTGAAGAGCCATTTGCAACACGTGCGCTCCAAGAGACTCTTCAAATCTTAAGTTTTTAATACTCCTTTGACTTTGAGGGACCCACTTTGTGAAATAATTAGATTAATTCACGAATTATAGGTACTATAATTGTGATAAGAAGAGTCATTTTTCACTCTTCAAGCTTGAGTTTGAAGTTTGAGAGAGCTTTGCTAAAATGGTGTAGGTAGTTTACTTCTTCCCTTAGAATGCCTTTTTCTCACATGGCATTTCTAATTTGGCTTGCCTTTTGTTTTGCTACTTCCTTTGGAGATGCTCTAAGCCCCCTGCACCAAAAATAAAACTAAAAATAACCATCACTTCTAAATTGATGGATTTTGTGGAAATTTTCCTTGTTCGAATCCTTGATTATTTATCTGCAACCGTGGCCTTCCCACACATATTTGTTTCCTCCAGCCCGTTGAAATGCAAACTCTTGATTTGATAGTATAAAGATGAATTGATATATCTACATGACTCTCCTTTTTCGCATAATAGGAAAATAATCCCGGCATTGAAAGGTAGAATGTTGTTTAATCTAAGACATTGCTTCATCTGATCATTCACACCCTGCTTTACCATTTGATCAAAATACTTCACTCAAAAATTGCCTGCCTCTCCAGATATGCGTGCTTCATTCTGTACATCATGGTCCTAGTACTTCTGAATACAGCGTCAGTGGAACGACATTTGCACCCGATGGCTTTATTTTTAGCAGCACTGGGATGCAGGTATGTTTCCTCTGGTATGATGCCTTCTAGTACGACTTATGTTTTGGAAACATACAAACTCTTTTGCAGGATCTGTCTAATTTTGTGTAAATTCTGTACACAAACTTGTTACAACTTGAAATACCTTACTACTTGAGATGGTCAGCCTAGGATGTTCTCAAAACATTATCATATTTTCATTCAAATCCCTCGAATTAATAAGGACAGTTCATGTTATTGTAGAATGAACTCATCATCCCTACATGGCTTCTAAAATGATTGTAACTGGGCTTGATATTTTTCTGAACGTTGTATTCTTCTTCCTATATATGCACTTATTAGTTTTTTGTCTGTTTATCTTGAGTTTCCATTCGGCAGTTCATTTCTAAGTTAACACTGGTCATGACTACTTAAAACTTTAGGATTTCATTATGTCTTCCTTTGCTAATTCTTGTTTTTACCATGAAACAAATGTTGGAAGTGGTTGCAGTCTGATTTTACTACAGTTCCACACAGCAATATCTTACGCACTAAACTTGACAAAAGGTTTCTTACTGTTCCTTTATGCTCTTTTGCTAACATGAACGTTTGGAGAGCTCTTGTTGTTTGGAAATTAAGAAATCCTTTCACGGAAAGAATTCAATTTTAACTGGTCCTGAATTTGCATAGGTTTCTAATGCAACTGCCATTAGTTTCTTTGTCTGATATTATTGTTGACCAAAGTAGGTTCAGATCATGCCAATACTATTAGTGCCCATGCTTTTGCTCGATGTGTACTACATGAATATTAGTGATCATCTTGTTAATTTATGTCTCTATTCAGGTTGTGGGATTTTGTCGCCCTTTTAAGCTCTGTCATTTAGCACCTTACTCCTTTGTTTTTTTATTGTTTGATGCAGCTGGAGTTTCCAGCTCAATTGCCATGTCTTCTCCACATAGCAATGTGTTCAGCCCTATGCAACGAGTCTGTTTTACAATACAACCCAGACAAGGGGAACTATGAAAAAATTGGCGAGTCAACTGAAGTAGCCCTTCGGGTTCTGGCAGAGAAGGTTTGTTTCTAGTTACACCTTGGTCCATCAGAGACCTAGAGTCAATTATTGCTTTCATTCAGGGTTTTCACCTTTTCTGAATTTAGCTTACTTTATGTTAATGTTGAGACTCTATTATAAGGTGCGTTGACTCTCTATTATAATGTGCATTGACTCTCTATTACAAGGTGCATAAGTTTTCATGTCATTCTTGTTAGGTTGGTCTTCCTGGATTTGATGCTATGCCTTCTGCTTTGAATATGCTGAGCAACCATGAACGAGCTTCTTACTGCAATCATTATTGGGAGAGTCAGTTTAAAAAGGTTTGCTTCTACATGCTGTTGCTAAATCCTTTTTCTTTTTGCTCAGCATGACGAAACCTGGTCTTGATGAATCCAATGTTTGCGATGCCTATAATAGTTGTTTGGGTGCCTTGTACGGTTTGTTATTTGGTTGTGAAATCAGTAGCAATAATGATGGACCTAGTGGTCACGGGTTTCGAGTCACGGAAACATCCTCTTTGCTTGCGGAGGCAAGGCTTCATTCATCCAACCCTTCCCTAGACCCTACTGTAGCATGGGCCTCGTGCACTGGGTTTTTCTTTTATGGTTTTACTAATAATGATCGAATTAATGGCCAGTGGTTCTCTCTCTTCATGAAAATGTCTAGACCAATATTTCACGGACAAACATTAACAGAAACCATCTGTCTGTAGTCCCAATTTGTTTTATGCAGTATTTTTGCCAGAACCCTAGGAAAGGCCATGCCGGTATTGGTCGTGGCAAGATGTGTGTTTCACTTTGACCAGTATGTTGGCGATTAGGGCATTGGTTGTCCCCCATCTTCTCATTTTTTGCAGGTGACGTTTGATTCCTTCATCGGGAAATCAGTTTGTTTGCCGAATTCCTTTATAACACTGTGACATCCAATATTGAGAAAGAACATAGGGTTCAGGCTTGGAACAAATGCATAGTGGAATGTGCCAAATGCTAATTTATGAGTAGACACATCATGGGAGGAATTATTCTGTAAAGTGGACCTCATAGATCTAATTGTAAATATTTGCCTTTATATGCTTTTCTTATTTTTTATGTCCCCTTGGATCATAGTTGGAAAACATTATACCTTGCAGCTCTCTGTTTTGGAATTTTCACGTGATCGCAAGATGATGAGTGTCCTGTGTAGCCGAAAGCAGATGGAGATTATGTTCTCTAAAGGTGCTCCAGAGAGTATCATTTCTAGATGTACAAGCATCCTTTGCAACGATGATGGTTCCACTGTTCCTCTAACTGCAAATATACGAGATGAGCTAGAGTCAAGATTCCACAGGTTAGATTACTTTATAGGTTATCTATTCATTGTTACGCTTGATAGGGTTACATTTTCTCAACAAGCTACATATCAGAATTACTTTTTCCAATCTTATCCAGTTATTGTTGTCGCCGTCACCTTGTCGGTTAAAGCCCCCTCACATGCATGTTATTCTTGTAAATGTCAAGTTCGTTTGGTATGATTGACTTTCCTATCTGCTGCAATATTAGTATTTCGAATGAGTAATTGGCATCTAGCGTTCTTTAAGTCCTTATTATTGTCACAGATGCAGTTATGTTTTCTTGGCTTTATGTATAAATCAATGTGTTTTT
This sequence comes from Vaccinium darrowii, assembly GCA_020921065.1. Taxonomy (NCBI): domain Eukaryota; kingdom Viridiplantae; phylum Streptophyta; class Magnoliopsida; order Ericales; family Ericaceae; genus Vaccinium; species Vaccinium darrowii. The sequence goes on from CM037155.1 coordinate 5,894,011, forward strand.
ATTACCAGCTTTGCAGGAAAGGAAACCTTAAGATGTCTCGCTCTAGCCTTGAAAAGGATGCCAATGGGTCGGCAAGCTTTGTCCTTCGACGATGAAAAAGACCTTACATTTATTGGGTTGGTATGCTTTCTTTTCCAATTAGCATAGATTTGTGCTTGCTCGTCTTGACTCTTGGATGAGTTCTAGGCATCGATATTCTGGCATTAAGTATTAGGTGCAATTTTCCAGCCTCCATTGCTTAAGTGTTAGTATTATACTAAAAATGAGGTTTCCTAGTTAATTTATAGTTTAATAGGTGGGCAAGGGTGTAGGCTTTGTAAATGCTTGATTGGGGAATGTCTTGGGTTTGATCTCGGTTTGGGAGCATTTATCTTTTTGATCATTAGTATGGTTTTTCATTCAAGTTCGACATGCTTAATGGACCAAACCCATGGCCTACACCATCGAGATTAAGGATCACCGAAGTACCCTTGACCACTAAAGCCTAAGAAATAAATGAAACTTCCAGCATTATTCGAACTTAAATGGAAAACCATACTAATGATCAAGTTAATTTAGGATTTAGGAGACATAGCCCAAGACTACCACGAATTGGAATTGCAGTTGTTATGTTTGTGATTGCTATGAGAAGCTGCTAAATGATCTTTGGGTTTTATGTATAGAAGAAGGTTTCTGGACTTCCAGGGTTTGTATTGTTGCAAAGTTTTCAGTATTTGCTAATGAAAGTTCGGGCAAAATAGCTAGTTTATGAGATTTACTTGTTGATTTGTAGACCAATAGGTAATTAGGGGTTGGGCTTGGTAGCTGTTTCAAAGTGGTAGGAATGTTGGTTGGCAATGGGGGACTGCAGATGATAGAAGGGGACAATATTTGCTTGGTTTGCATAAAGGAGGAGGAAGAGAAGAAGTAGAGACAATCTTGAATTCTCACAATCTTGACTTTCTATTGTATAGGTAGTACTAGATATTTTGTAAGCCAGCACACTTGTCCTAATTCTAGTTGGTTTACAACTCATGAATCACAACTGGGAAGTAATCAACATTGACTTGTTAGAATATCCTGAACCTAATGTGAACCATATTTACCACCCAAAAACTTGACTTATTTTGACCCAGTGATAAAGTGTAGCCTGTCCACCAAAATGCTGCAAAAAAAAGAAATTCGAAAGCTTCTCTCGCAAATAATTAACGTACTTGTAGGAGCAGTTTAGGAGCAAAATTGGTAGACAAGGCACGAGGACGTAAAACAAGCTTTCAATACTGAACACTGACCTAACTTTTCAGTCGCCACTTATTTCTACCAAACACAGGAATTGTTTGTCTCATTTCATGCTTCTTCTCTCTTCCTTTTAAACCTCCTTGCTTTCTCCTCTCTTTGTGTTCTTCCAAACATGGCTTGGCGATTATCGTTACAATTTTGTGATTTTGTCATGTAACTATGATTGTTGGATCAAAATTTGTTGTGTTAGTTTAGCTTATTCTTGTTGGGTGATAACCTAATTGATCTTCTTGGGTTTGGATATCGTCTTCTACTGATATTATCTTCTTACTTTTGCCTTTCTTCATGTTTCCAAAATTTTTAAGGTTGGAATGCTTGATCCACCGAGAGAGGAAGTAAGCAACGCGATACTCTCATGCATGATTGCTGGCATACGTGTTATAGTTGTCACAGGGGACAACAAGGTAACTTTAAACTATCTATGCTCGTTGCATGATCATTTTTTTGCAATAATGTTAACCATTTATGGGTGGTTTTCTAATTTGAGGGGCAATTTTAGAGTACTGCAGAATCCCTATGTCAGAAGATAGGTGCTTTCAATCACTTGGAAGATTTTAGTGGGCACTCTTACACTGCTTCTGAGTTTGAAGAACTACCAGCATTGCAAAAAACTCTGGCATTGCAACGCATGACATTGTTTACCAGGTACACCTAATGCCTTTATTTCTTTTCATTCAGGTATTTGATTATTCAATTGAGCATTGTATTATTTTCCATGAAACTTTCTGTTTTTGGAGCACTAGGATTTCTTGTACTACTGGCATAATTTTCCTTTTTTTTAGGGTTGAACCATCTCATAAAAGGATGCTAGTTGAAGCATTACAGCACCAAAATGAAGTGGTAAGTCTCCTATTTCTCAATTGAAGGAATGATTGCATGATTCTCATAGCTCGTCCGAGTGAGTGGAGACAAATTTCCATGCTGCTAAGGCAACTGTATTATTTGCTCTCATGAATGGCTACATTTTTTAGAACTGTTATATCAACCACCTTTGTTTATTCTTCCAGGAAGTTAAGCCTCCATCTAATCATTGGAGGTTCTATACAGTATTAGGCTATAGGATCTGATGATGATTAGAATGTGGTACATCTGATACGAGTTTGTTGATTTAAAGTAACAGATCTTGTGCAGCAACCTCCATGGGTAGTTAAATTGGCAAGCACTGGGCCCAGGAAACAGAAATCTGAAGTCTATTGCACTATTTAGATCTTCATGATCTGTTTGAGGCTTTCAGCAAAGCTTTTAGATTTGCAGTTAATATTTGAAATATGGCATTTTTGGTCTTAAGCCACTAATGTTTAACTATGTGATTGTAAGGTGGCAATGACGGGTGACGGAGTAAATGATGCACCTGCACTCAAGAAAGCGGACATAGGAATTGCCATGGGATCTGGCACAGCAGTTGCTAAGGTATTGCCGGGTTGCTTTCCCTGTCTGAGAATTTCATTTCAACATGTTTTGTTTTTCCACATAAAATAAGAAGAAACAAGGAAGTATTCTGGTCCTTTTGGGCTGTCAAGTATGGCATATTGCTTTCTCTGTTTTTTCTTCTTCTGCAATACCTGGTTTCCATGGCGTAGGGCTGCAATTGTAGCAGAAGCAAGCCCAGTTTCTGCAATTGCATATTCTTTATCTTCTCCCCTGCCTTGTTTTTTGGATTGGGATTCGGTGGTCTGAAAAGCTAGATTGGAGTTTTTAGAATATCGCGATTTTGACCCTGGTTAATTTACTAGGCCACTTTGGTCGACCTAATGGTTATCTTTCTTATATGGTCGTTGAAGATAAATGTTTCAGGCATTCTATGAGCTGCAACTTAGTTTCACATTTTAGTTTTGTATTCTGCCATTTATGTCCTCAGTTTTTGTGTTTTCACAACCTACTGTAAATTTGTAGAATACATGTATTATGAAATTTCATTTGAACCCTTTTTCATTGTCGTTGACCAAATCAACAACAGATCCACATTTTGTCTTCAAAATTCCCCCCAAAATGTCATTGTTTGAGATTAAAATATATTGTGGAACTGTAGTCTAATCCCTATCTGCAGACTCAGTTGTCTTTGTCCTTCATTACTATTTTTTACCTATATTCATTTTGTGTGATTGGTACCTGGCGAGAACATACAATATGTGTTCTATCGTAGAGTACAAAAGTCCGAAGTGGCCAAAGCTTTGAAGAGGATGAAGCCGGGTAAGGCCTTAGGACCGGATGGTATCCCTATTGAAGTGTGGAAAAGTTTGGGGGAAGTGGGTGACTTGGTTGACAAAGTTATTTAACAATATTATTATAACAAGGAAGATGCCCGACGATTGGAGAAGGAGCACGTTAGTACCTATATAAGAATAAAGGGGATATCCAAAGTTGCAACAACTATAGAGGCTTTAAGTTGATGAGTCATACGATGAAATTGTGGGAAAGAGTTATTGAGCATCGCTTGAGGAATGTGACTATGGTGTCGGAGAAGCAGTTTGGATTTATGCCTGGGAGATCGACCATGGAAGCAATCTTTATGTTAAGGAGATTGGTAGAAAAGTATAGAGAAAAGAAGAGGGATCTCCATTTGGTTTTCATAGATTTAGAAAAGGTTTATGATAAGATGCCTATGGATATTATATGACGGGTTTTGGAGAAAAAGGGAATGACAAAAGGGCATATCGATGTGATTAGGGACATGTATGACAGCGTCATCACTGCCATTAGATCACCTGCATGAGATACGAGTAAATTTTCAATCATGGTAGTTTTGCACCGATGGTTAGCCTTGAGTGTACCTCTTTGCCTTAGTTATGGATGAATTGACCAAGTATATTCGGGACAATATCTCTTGGTGTATGTTGTTTGCAGGTGATATTGTTTTGGTAGATGAAGTTGCTAGGGATGTTAGTACTAAAGTGGAAATATAGAGAAGCTTTTTTTTTTGAAAAGAGAGAGAAGCATTGGATTCCAAAGGCTTTAAGATAAGTAGGGGTAAAATTGAGTACATGAAGTGTTAGTTAGTGGTAATGAAAGTGCTCAGGTAGTGAGTGTTCAAGATCAAGAGATACCACAAAGTGATAATATTAGGTATTTAGGTTCTCTATGATTAGCAAAGATGGAGAGATTGCGGAGGATGTGACTCATAGAATCCAAGTGGGGTGGCTCAAGTGGAAAAGCGGTGTTGGTGTACTATGTGACAAGAGGATACCAACAAAATTGAGACAGAAATTCTATAAAACTGCCAGACCAGCGATGCTTTACGGGACATAATGTTGGCCTATCAAGAAACAAGAAGTAAGATAAGTGTAGTTGAGATGAGAATGCTGAGATAGATGTGGGGTTAGAGTAGAAAAGATAGGATTGGAAATGAAACCATTTGTGAGATGGTGGGTGTTGCACCTATAGTGAGAAGTTGAGAGAAAATAAACTATGATGGTTTGGACCAATGTTTTAAAAACCGGACCGGACCGGCCGGTTCGACTGGTAGACTCGTCAACCGGACCTTACTCCGGTCCGGATGGCCCCAAGAATCGTTCATTTTTAAAAACCGAAACCGGACCGGACCGGCCAGTTCGACCGGTAGACTCGTCAACCGGACCTTACTCTGGTCCGGATGGCCCCAAGAATTGTTCATTTTTAAAAACCGGTCTCTTTTTCAAAAACCGGTGGATAAAAACGGTTAAACCGGCCCGGCGAATTGTTTGACTCGCCTGCGGGTCACTTGGACCAAACTGGAACATTTAAAATTTGTACTTCACTTTTGCAGCTGCATTTTAAAGCTGTACTTGACATCCCAAGGACGACTGTCCACGTGGGCCAGCTATCACGCTTCCAAAAGCACAATTGCACAGAAGGGGGTCTCTCTCTTTACCTTTTATGGCACTTTAGGTTGTCTCAAAACTCCTATTTGAGCGATGTGGGACTAAAAAGTTTTGTATCTTACTCGTTTGTCTACGCTTCCATGAGAGCAGCTGCGTTTAAAGCTGTACTTGTCATTTCTACTATGTATCTCTCTTTTCCAACTTTTATTTTTCATATTTCTTTTTTTGAATATTAAAAATATATATTAATGACGTAATTATGACATCACGGTTCGATAGCGGTTCAACCGGTGACCCATCCGCCCAGTCCCCTTTCCGGTTCACCCTCCGGTCCGGGTTTCAAAACGTTGGTTTGGACATGCCAATCGTAGACCTGTAGATGCAGTAGTTAAGAGGATTGATAGTTAAGAGGATTGATAGGATAGATTTGGGCAGTAACGCTACAAGGAGAGGAAGACCCAAATTGACATTAGATGCTATAGTGCGCATGGATTTGAGTATACTAAGTTTACGTGAACATGTTGCCCTTGATAGAGCTCAATTGAAAAAAAAAAAAAAAAAAAAAAGATTCATTTAACCGACCCCAACTGATTGGGACATAAGACTTGGTTTGGTTTGGTTTGATTCAGTTTGTGTGATCGCTATGCTGGTTTATGGTTTTTTTTGTATGACTACAATTTTCTAGCGTAGAAGTGTTTACATGTAAGATGATGGGGTTGTATATGTGACAATTAGCAGTTTCCCGTCCCTTTAACTTTGGTAGAATTTCTAACACATTATGTGTTCTATTGTTTGGATTTTCAGAGTGCTTCCGATATGGTTTTGGCAGATGACAATTTTGCTACAATTGTTGCGGTAAGCTTCTCGATTTCATCCTTATGAGTAGGCCTTCTATTTTCTTCACGTGTTTTCCCTCTTAAAGTCCTTTTGGTGATAATGAGTTCTATGTCAAACAGGCTGTTGCAGAGGGAAGAGCTATATACAATAACACAAAACAGTTTATCCGCTACATGATTTCTTCAAACATTGGCGAAGTTGTTTGCATTTTTGTGGCAGCTGTACTGGGAATACCTGATACTCTTATACCTGTGAGTAAAAGTACCTTATATATATCTTTTATTTGCTCCCAGTCTTTCCCATATGAATTGTACATGAATATGCCTCATCTGATTAGTCAAGCGCTTTCAGTTTGAAATTAGGCGGCATGCACATTTGTGTCGCTGAAGAACCTGAACGTTATTGAACATAGTGTTAGTGATATTAATTGAAGTCCATTGGTTGGTCCTACGGCAAAACTAGGCTGTCTAGGATAAGTTTGTGGTTTGTAGCTTGAGGGAAGTCACTTCATGCAGGTAATGCCAGAAATGAGGTCCAGACTTTAGTCCACCACCTCCAGAATGATGAGTACTACTGGGTTGGCCTATTTAGGTTTCATCAAATGTTTTCATTCGTTGTGTCTGAATAGCTGATACACTTCATTTTTTGTCTGAATATCTGATACACTTCATTTATTGTGTCTGAATATCTGATACACCATCCTAGTCCCTCATGTAAAACATGTACCACAATTCAATTTATTAAAGTTTCATGTCATAGAAATACTTTTTGTTTTTATTCTGGAAAACTTATATTTTAGGGGATGTTTTTATGTTTTCTTGATGCCTCGATGATGTAAAGTGATCAATGTGTCTCTTCCAGGTCCAGCTGCTCTGGGTGAATTTAGTTACTGATGGATTGCCTGCCACTGCTATTGGATTTAATAAGCAAGACTGCGATGTGATGAAGGCTAAACCCCGCAAGGTAATGCCATTACCGTTTATTTGGAACTCAGTTTTCTTCTTGTGTTTGGTTGCTTTGTCTCTCACTTTTGGATCTTCTTCGTAAGGCAAACAAATGAAGTAAATTAATAGGTCCCGTTTATTTTGGCTATAAGTAAGCGGGTTCATGTCAAGTTTCAAGACTAGTATTTTATTGTTACTCGAGTTTCAGGCTTGCTTCTCTGGAGAAAAGTTGGAAGTAAATGCATCCTTCTAGGACTATGCATAGTCAACTAGTCATTCATCCACGGTCATAAATTTTGAGTATGTTCCTTTTTTGAGGAATTGACATCCATTCTTCTTATGTCGTCCATCTCCTGGAAAAGCTGCTGCTGTCTGATAAAATAGATGAAGAATAAAAAAATGGGGCAGAGAAAACCAAGTGCAAATGGGCACCAAGAAGTTGGTTTTACTAATTCTAGTCTATTTGGTTTCGAATGAACTACAACATGGGTGCAGGCATAAGACGGTAGACGGGTAGAGTACTTTTGCACAAGTTTTTAATTTTCTAAATTAGCAATAAAAAAGAGTTACATAAATGAAAAGATATAATTTTGAAAAATATATATTATCAATTAAGTTTCCAATCCTAATAAAGCATAAATTCTGCAAATGTGAACTTTCATTTTATAGAAGTTCCACACCTTAATAGTTAAACTTCATGGAAAGTATGTTTTACCCGTGTTCTTGTTTTTTTGTTGAACAAATGGAAAATTTGAAGCCTTTCTTGACTGAGACTTAAAAAAAAAAACTATGCTTGTAACTGGAGCAGTGGGTAGAATTTGAAAGTGACATCATTGTTGCAGTTAATTTTGCCACTGGGTCATTCAAAACTTCCTATGACTTGTCAATTGCTTCGTTGAACGTTTTTGCGAAGGCAATTTACTGAGCATACCCAGTTGGTCGTATAAGATGAAATGTCTCACGATTTCCAGTATCATTACACCATATCTTCTTAGCTGTGATATCCCTACATTTTTGAGCTGGTATTGGTCACCTTGCTTACTCAAGTTGCTACAATTTTACTGAACATATTTTATTGAACTGTGTCTATTGCTGCGCATGGAGATCTTTCTTAGAAAATATAAAAATCATCCTAACTTGTAGGATTTTTTTATCTATCCGCTGTACTGTGCAGGTTAATGAAGCAGTTGTCAGTGGTTGGCTGTTCTTCCGGTATCTTGTTATTGGAGGTATAGTGTGACTATGGATACTGGTTTGTTTTTCGTCTTTTTATCTTGTAAGACAGAAAACAAAGAATGAAAATTTAAACACACAAAAGAACAGAAAGGATTAATATTCGTCGGCTGAAGTCCTACATCCCCAGTCAGCAGAGGGATCTCGTTATGAAATACGAGAATACAAAGAGCGGGCTTCTTGTAACTCTCACAACTCCAGAGACGCTTATTACCACTTATATAGAGAGTTAAATCCTACATAACAAACAGGGTAGAAATCGCTAGGAATTACTGATGGGTCGGACCTGGTGGAATCTTCGCCATTTGCCCATGAATCAGGCCTTGCAGCTAGCAAACGGGTGGTGAATTCAAGACACCACTAGTAATGATTGATTAATCCAATTTGCAGAACGCTGTTTACATTATACCCAACTTCATGGAACTACAGTTTGTCTTCTGTTCAGTCTTACTATGAGAGACCTAGGAAGGTAAAATGCGGCCAAGCAGAGAGCAACTGGTAACTATTTTGAGAGAATTCGAGCAAACATACAATCGCACAACCTTTAACTTAGTGACCCTCCAAATCAGCTCTATTTTTAGTTGTCCCTTGCCAAATTATCTGCATTGTTGATGGTTTATTCATTATTGTGTACTGGAAATAAGATAGGATTAAGCATATATCTCTGGCACTATTCCAGTGGATATTGCTTCTTCGATGGATTAAAGTGCTACCTCATTTGATACTGATTTTACCTCAAATTGTCTGAATCATCACAAATGTGGATAAGGTATGTAACTGCCTTATTTTTTTGTTACAGCTTATGTTGGACTTGCCACCATTGCGGGCTTCATTTGGTGGTTTGTTTATGCTGATAGTGGGCCTAAACTACCATATGTTGAATTGGTGAGTTCTGTCTCATGTTAGAACACTGTTGGTTATTTGTCTTTCGTGGCGTACCATGGTTTATACTTTATAAAATCAGCAGAATGTGAAAGGAGACTTCAAGTTCAAACATTTCTGGATCGTTTACGACATTTTGGCAGAATAGTGGAATATTTGGACCACTTGGGGAGAGTTTAATCTTGGATTTCCGATACTAGTAGGCTTGAGTTTCATTTTCTAAAATGAAATTGGTGCAAAAAAATTCCAAATGAATTTCTTGAAAAATATCAAAATGATATTCTGCCCAGGATTTTTAAGAGCACAATACCATTGTTATCCATAGAGTTGGAAATTCATGTTTTTATTGGCTTTTGGAAGCTGTTTTGACCTTGCTTGAGATTCCCTGTTAGGAGTAGAATTATCCATTGTACATCTGAAAGCCATGGTCAAATACTCTGATGACAAGCTTATGTGTGGAACTTGTTAAGTGGCCTCACATTTTCTTCCTTTTGTCTTCCCTTTATATAGTTTGTCTTTCACTGCTTGTTTTGTTCTTTGATATTGCCATAACTTTCCATCTAGATGGAGACAAAAATGTAGCTTTAGGCTGGGTTTTGTGTCCTTCAGTTTCTGATCAGAACCAAGTATACTGAGAGTCAACCTCATAAAATAAATAGATATTTCAGTTTTTTGAGATCATTGTTTGCTTATAAATATTTAACATTCAGTCCTTTGGATGTGGCTACTTTAAATGTCTTAAGTTTATTCTACTACGGAGGACTTTGCTGAGGGCCCCTACACTAGCTATAAAATTTAATCAGCAACAAGTTCAGCATTTTACTATTGATCTTCAAGGCCTGCTGATAATGGACTGATTTTCCCTTGGTCGAAAGTTTGGTTAATGCCTAAGAACTTTTTGAATACTAACATATTGTACTTCATTTTTTTCAGATGAATTTTGACACTTGTTCAACAAGGGAAACAAATTACTCATGTAGCGTATTCAATGACCGACATCCATCTACTGTGGCAATGACAGTGCTTGTTGTTGTTGAGATGTTCAATGCCTTGAATAATCTCAGCGAAAATCAATCACTTCTGTGAGTATTCACTTGAACCCCAAATTTGATACTTTACCTGTGTCCTTGATCCAATTCATTTGAATGCTGAATGCATGTGTGGCGTGTACAAACATGGTTATAAACTTATAGCAAGTTCTGCTATTGCTATTTATTTCCCCATAAGGTACCTGTACAGTCAAACTAGGGTAGAAGTTTGTGTTTATAATTTTTAATGACCAAATGGCTATGAAACACTTATGTAATACAACTGAGAGAAATAATAGAACTGTAGTACTACTATCTGTTAAGAAACTATTTGTTGTCCTCTCAGTAGAACTTAGACAAAAAGGAATGAACAAGGACAACTGTTGACAAAAGTGTTCTGAATCACAAATTTGAGTGCCTGTAAAATTTGGGCTGTTTTGTTTCTCCTACACCAAAAAAATGAGACAGAAAGTAAGTGGAAAAAGATTAAATCTGATGGTCATTTTCACTCTTTTAATTTAGTACTTGGTGACTTGACTGGGTGTAGAGATGCTGGAACCCTTTGATTGGTTAGATATTTCCATCCAGTTGAGAGATTTTTGTTTGAATTTCTCCTTGTACCTTTTTTCCCATATAGAAGGTGCACATGATTTCTTTAACGTGCTGGCCCTAATTGCTGAAACAATGATTATTTTTTCATTTATTTATGTTTACTGTCTCTTGTTGTTTGAAGCTGTTATAGTAAATGGGAGTCATATTTTTTTCTTGGCTCTCACTTCAGGTTTATGCCATCCTTGAAAAAAGAGAGAGAGAGAGAGAGTTTTAAAACCTGATCATGCTTTTTTCTGCAGTGTTATCCCTCCCTGGAGTAACTTGTGGCTTGTTGGTTCAATTGTCTTGACCATGCTCCTTCACATACTTGTCTTGTACGTGGGGCCTCTGTCTGCTCTTTTCTCGGTAGGTGGCTAACTTTTACTTAGACCTTATTACTAGTTCTTTTCTGTGATTTGAATTTCCCCCTTCCTGTGAGGTTGCTAACGGGAGTGTCAATTTCATGTTGCAGGTGACACCTTTGTCTTGGGCTGAGTGGACTGTTGTTTTGTATATTTCATTTCCTGTGAGTAGATTGATTATGCTTTGTTCTTGTTCATATTCTCTATCTTTGAATATTACATATTCCAGAACAAAACCATTGCCAGAACTTATTATCCTGTGATGCTGGTGCATTTTGTATCAATAATGTTAGTGTTGCGATGTTTTTAACGTCAATAGGTGTCTTTGCATCGTGTGCATGCAAGCATGTACCTGATTACCACTTTTCACCTTTGTGTGTTACTCTACATTCGGATGTTTTTAAATCAATGTGCTTGTCCTATGTTGCTTTCCATTATTGAAGAAATTCATATATACCTTGTTACTACGGAGAATTACTAGGGAAAAGCAAGAAATTCATATTCACCTTTGCATTTTACTCGAAACTTGATCAAGAGCTTGTCTTAGAAAATTCATAGGGAAAAGCAAGATTTTTTTAGTTGTCACCTTTTCATGGTAGCTTCTGTACCATTAGGTGGAAAATCGCTTCAAATACATTTGTAACTATTGTTCTTGAATTACCTTTTTTCTTGAATAGAACCAACAGCAGGAAGTAGCATTTGTGGCCTGATATTTTATTTACTTTTTTCTTATTTTAATCTGGGACAGTGCTCACTTTGCATTTCGTTTCATATTTTGAGCTCTGGCTTATTTGTCGGTACTTAAGATTTCATCTACCTGGTGTAGGTGATAATAATTGACGAGATACTGAAGTTCTTCTCAAGAAATTCTAGTGGTAATGTTCTCTCTAAATGTTGTCCTTTTGCAATTATCTATTTTGACTCGTCCTCTTTTGGGAGAAGTGCAGTTACAACCCCAAATGTTTCTAACAGCTCTGGTGTAAAAAATAACAGCACCATCATTAGTGATTGCCGGTGTGGGCAATAGGATTATCTTTAAATCGGTCATAGTTTGTCCAGATTCCTATTCTAACTCACTGAATTATCAAGGCAACTCAATCCGAGCCCATTGAAGTCTGAAGATATAACCTCCGAGTCTGTTAGTAATAGTCTTCACTGCCGACTGCCATCTCCAAAACCCACCCAATCGCCTGAGGACTATCGCCCCTCTCTGTCTCTAAACACACAACTCACTGCTAAACAAACCACCACCAGCTGCGACAGCAGCCTCCTCACCCCACCGCGAGCAGCCATCTGCAATATGCAAATAACTTGTACTCCTATCTCCTTTGCTCTATTATGCATGTTGTGTGTATATATGTGTGCATGAAGTTGAAGATCATACAGTAAACGCCTTCTACCCCTCATGCACCATGATGGTGCTCGACTAACACTGAAATCCCTCAATGCTTGTAATTGACTTGTTCTCATACACTAGTTGATGGTTGCTTTTGGTTGTGGTTGTAGGAATATGGCTCAAGTTGAGACTCAGAAGAGGTGATATACTACCAAAGAGAGAAGTACGCGATAAGTGACTATCGGAAACCTATGTCAACAAAAATTTTGCTCAACGCTCAGGTTATATGACAAGGAACTATACTAGATCGGTCCTCAATACAAGCTCAGACCATATAGCAGTCCCTTGATAAAAGAAGCCCATACCCGGCCCTGACTTTTGTCTACACTCGCTGCTTCCAATGTATGTTGTAAACAAATAGGCAAAAAGAACAACAAAAACAGGGGTTACTTTGGGATGTTGAACAAATAGCTTTCCAAACATACTGTCTGACAATTTAGAGAGAATTCAAAGGTTTGGCTGATGTTTCAGCTATACAGAAAACTTACTTTCCTGCTGTTGTACATTATTTACACTAGTTAATAGTTATCTTCTGCTCTGGACAACAGTTTACCCTTAAAAACATGTTGAAAGGAAGCTGATTCAAATAAGCATTATTCAATTTGATTCTTTGAGAACATGATGAATCTTTGTCAAATTGAAGTGTGCCTCTGTGCTTTTCTCCAGAAAAACTCCCTGTTTCCTTTTTTTTTTTTTTTTTTGTTGGTGTAAAGGCACCAATATCAATTCAGTACGCTATTAAAGGCGAAGGAAGTGGTTCGAATTGAGAACTAGATAAACTCGGAACAAGCACCGAACAAAGTTGAGCCAGCTTGCATTCCTAGTCTTATTGTTAGCAATTCTTCTGCTGAAAACATTGCAGTGACCATGGCCCAGATTGGAATCTTGCACCTTGAGAGTGATCCTATATTTTGGCAGCTTTATTGGTAATATGAGCAGGATTTTGAGGGCTGTTTTGTAAATTTTGCTTATTAACTTATTCGCGTCTTAATTCAGACAAAAAATAAGCAAATAAACAGGGTTACCAAACAGGTTACAGAGGTTGGTGAGAGATCCATCTTTTGAACATATCATAACATTCAATAGGCTTGAACTCTGGAGCTGTGTGCCCTCCTCCCTGTTAAGCATTACAAGACCAGCAATGAAAATAAAAAACATAAACCATTGAGAAAAAGAAATAAAAATTTAAGTGGAACAAAAACTATGGGAAAAAAATGAGGAGGAAATTCATGCCTTAACCGTGGCAAAAGTCATCCCATTCGAGTAAGTCCTTGTATAACTACACATTGACATTAAATACATGGAAAGAAATCCAGATTAATTTTCTTAGCAGCAATATCAATGTGAATAATAAAAAAAGGAAATGGCTTGTCTACCGTTCATGGTACCATTGTATGTACTCAACGAGCTCTATAACGTGAATGAATCCGATTGTCAAAATAGATGTGAAATTGGATCGGAATGCAGTGCTTCCCAAACGGCAGACAAGCCATTTCCAAAAAACACAGGTTAAAGTACGGTAACCTACCCAGAAACTTGGCCCTGGACAACCCACAACCGCCAATCATCGACAATGGAACAGTTCAGGGATCTTATCCATGCTTGAGTTCCCAAAAATGGCACAAACATGTCGTGATCACCGCTGTTTCAACGAACAAACGTTAATTTTTGCTCTTTTTTTTTATTGGCATTTTTATTTTCTGTCTCTTTTAGTGATTGCATTTGAAATACATCACAGTTTAAATGGAAGAAATACAATTTACTGCACCTGTATACCAGTGATTTGAAGGCTTTAGTGCTGAGGTTCACATGATATTCGAAACTCTCTTCAACTGTAGTATTGTAAGGCAATCCGTCGTTGCATCTTATCCATTCCCCTGTGCTTCCCTGTTTTAAGTACAAATTAGCTTCCATTTTATTGTTTGTAAATAATTAAATTTTCCAACTAAGAAATAGTTTGGGATTTACCGTTCGGACATGCAGTGCTTCTCGAACATCATCATTGTTAAGCCAAGAATGAGAAAGTCGATATCCATCAATCTAATATCAAGAAAAATATAACATGAGTAAAGCAAAAGAAAGTCCATTTTAGCAAGAAATTTCGATACGACTCTAGCCCACTTTCAACCTAACAGTGACAGATGTGGCTGATGGGTCCCTCTCAAGCAGGGTTTTGAATCACGGTATCGGTGATACGGTCATATACCGGCCAATGCGTAAGTAAAAAACAGTACCGGAAGTCCGAAATCCCGTTACATAACGATCTTTATTTAAAACCTTGCTCTGAAGCAAAATAAAGTCCTTTTGATGCTTAAGACATTAATGCTGGATTTATTCATTTTCACATAACATTAGAAACTACTGCACTAATTTTCCAAATGCTGCCATTAGAGCATCAGAACCTATAGGTTTTTGTGAATCCAAAGCAAAGCGGATGTAGCACTATTTATTGCGTTTTGGTCGCTAAAACGCAATAAATAGTGTGATGTTGATGCTTTAAGGATGAATCAGTGGTATGTTGAGGAGATTATCCTATTGAAAATACCACTAATACCGAATTTTTGCCTAAAAAGTCACCTATGTTGCATCAAATTCAACTTGAAAGTGACAGAAATTTTGTTTTCCTTTATGAATTAGACTTACTCTACTAGATGCACATGGTGACGATTCTGAAGCAACTAGCTCTTTGTTAGTATCATCTAGAGATCTTCTTTTGCTAAATAAATCCGGTGGGTTCGGAGAAGCATAACCACAAAATGGTTCCAAAATATAAGGAGTATTTACTCCATTTGTTACCTACAAACCAATGTAAAAGAATTAATTTTCATTGGCTCAAGTATCTAGCTAGGAAGAGGCACAGAGGTAATGGACGTAGGGTTTGTAGAACAGAAAAGTAAGAGACCTGAGTGTAAGTTTCAACATCCTCCAAACACTCTTTATTGTTGGGGTCTACGTTGAAGTACTCTCCTTTACAATTTCTCTGCAAAGACTGGAAGAAGATAATCCAACATTTAACAATGTTCTCACATGTTTCATTCCCACATAAGCCAATCATTTGAAAACCTTGGGGCCACTTAAGATTTGCCCAGTCAATAACTTCAGAGCTCCAAAATTAGTCGAGGTACACAAAAACTGGCCTAAGTACAATTATTTTATTTATAACTTAATGTGGCACACTCGTAGTGGTTGGAAATTAGTCGGTTTTATGCAGATCCATTTTACTAAGGGAAAACTTACACCACTTGTGGTTTGGGCAATGTGCAGTTACACCCCCTTTAATTCACTTTGTTGCATCTGCACCCCCTGTGCTTTTTAAAAAATTACATTCGCAGTCATTTCTTGTCCATGTTAACAGAGGTGCACTGCACACGCCTCTTGAATCTAACCAATAAATTTAAAATTTTAATCCGAGCCGTTCGTAATGTATGAATCAAATTAAGATTAGAGCATCTCTGTGAAAAATCATGTGATTAAACATCATAACTCAGTGATCGGGTTCTAATTAAAATGAAAGATAAATTTAACTTTGAAAATTACTTCATATCTATTCGACCATGAGGTTTCCATTTTCCGATCAACTTGAATTTTGGTATGGACGTAGTACTCATCAAGCTCTACCATATGAACGGTTCAGATCCTTTTTATTTTTATTTTTATTTTATACAGGGATGGATTGTTCAAATTTAATGAAGAAGATGAGGGCGTATTAGACTTTTAGTAATTTTCGTTAATGGTGCAAGCATATTTCTGTTAATTGATGCGAACACAGGATTGCGGATGCAACAAAGCGAACCAGAGAGGGGGTAACCACATATGGCCGAAGCCACAAAAGGTACAAGTGAAGTTTGCCCTTTTATAAAAAGTTTGCCCTTTTATAAACCATTCTGAGTGTGTCACGTTACAAAATGTGATCACCATATCATTATGGTTATAAATTTACCTCAAAGAGTTCATCTGAAATAAGTCCCATTCCATGAGCAAATGGGATTCTATAATTGCTTTCAACAGCAGAATATGTTACTGGGTTACCAAGTAAGTATCCCTGAAAACCACAACAAAATACTGTGGGTAACTTGTTTTAAAGCATTCGAATAGAAACTTCCTAATATCTGTACTTCTATCACTCTATGGTTAATTATTGATAAATGGCTACTAACCTTGAGATCGATAAATGGCTTAACTCCTGCTTCGTTTCCTGCATAGTAACACACGCACATGAAATATGAAAATTATACAAAGTTGCATTGTCCACCCTTTTCAAGCGTGGTTTTCGTTTTAGTAACAATTTCCCTTCCTCTGTTCATTGTTTTCCTCGTGAAAATGAAATTTATCGAAATGCTCGATATGGTTAATCCCTTCCTGAAACTCTTACCAAATCCTGTTTTTAGTTTTCATTTGTTTTTTTGCAACTTTTTTTCAACCTGGAAACATATTGCAAGATGCAGACAAAAGGATATATTGTAATTTGTTAAATGGAGATAGCACCTGCAGTAGTTAAAATTCGAGGGCATTTCAAGAATCACTTTGAGTCAAGTCGGATTTGTTCACCCACATTTAAGGTTGGTGAACATTACCTTCAATTTGATTGGCAAAAATTATGCAGGGTTTACGGGATCAACATTATACTCTCTTTTTTCCTTTGTTTTTTATTTTTTTTTATGGTAATTGGGTAATTAGTTTGTGTTTGAACTTAGAACCCACACTTTTTCTACCAATTAAAGTGAGCGTAACGTTCACGTTCACCCACTTAAAAATTTTCGCATGCTGGTAAATGGCTTCATTCTCTTACCATTTGAAATCAGTTGAACGATTATTGGAACCGCAAGACCCGCGTACGAATCTCCAGCCACGTAAAATGGGTTTAAAAGGAACTCTGGATGATCCATCAGCCACTGCAAAAATGCTTTTTGACAGATAAATCAAAAAGGGATTGATGTTTATTACCAAAGATCATATATATATGAATAAGTAAATTTTATTTTGGTGCGATATGAGGGCTAACAAGGTATAGTATGTTTTACGTACCTTCCTGAGAAACTCATAGGCTTGATCAGATGTTTGTAAATCGGTTGAGTAAGAAGCAAGTGAGGTTCTTGCATAGGAGAATCCAGTTCCCACTGGCAAATCCAAATAAATTATGCTTGCCACCTGATATATAAGTACATATCTTAAAAGTAGGCATAGTACAATATCGAACAACACGAGGATACTTAGGTGGGTCAGAGTGGCCGTCATTTAAGGAAACAGGTCACGGGCACGGCACAGACAGGATATGAGCATGGAACGTGCACTCCATGAGCACGGATGTTATATCCTTCGTATTTATTTACAAACGAGAGTGACCCATCAAATGTAGGTACGTACAAACGAGATTTATGTACTTTATTGTTATACGTAATTAAGTATATGATTCAGATGAATCAAAAAAGGATAGGAAAATAGAATTGCAAAACCATATTAATATGAATGAAATTGTGGGTATCTTCAGGGACGGAGCCAGGATTTTGGCGTAGGGAGGACGAATATACACAAGAAAAAAAAATTAAAATAAGACAACGACATGAATTTTTACTGACTCAAAAAAAAATACTCCGTACAAAGTAACACCAATACATATGAAACTAAACATGTTTCTAATATCAACTTAGATTGCAAAAGATATTAACGTTTATCTAATCATATTTAGTATCTATTGAAATCAGGCATTAGACCACATTAAAGAGTTTTGGGCTTCCAAAATTTCAATGAGCCTTAGTTCTTAAAAATGAACGGGCCTTGAGTCCCTGACTTTAAGTGAGTTGGGGCCTTGTTTTGTTTAAAAGAATTGTAATTAAACTTCATTGTAATTAAACTTCATTAAAATCAATTTTAGTACAAAGTTGTTTCGTAGCTTGATAAATATTAAAGTTGTTACTATTATTATTTTTTTAACTAAAAAATGGAGGGGGGACGAGACTATATAGTTTGATGATAAATTTCTTTTTTTCAATGTAATAGTATTATTTTTTTAAAATGTAGGAGGGACGACTGCCCCTACTAGCCTCTCCCTGGCTCCATCCATGGATATCTTATATTTATTGTGTTGTTTTAATTACGGCGTAAACGCAAACTAGTCTACTCCTATAGTATTCACCTTGGGATGGAAACCGGTGTGAAAGTAAATCGGTCACCAACACTGACACGACTTGTTTGACACCTCTACTTTTGAGTGTCAAGAAAAATTTCTTCCAAACTTACGCCATTGAATGTACACCGCGCACTTAACTCCCTTCTTATATGGTTTAGCTTTTTTTTCTTTTTTGTTTTTTTTGAACGGCTCCATATGGTTTGCCTAAGTATTAATTTTTGGTTGTGATTGGTCAGGGCACTATACAATCTTTTAATTCTTGTGATGGGTATATTTTGCCTGTACATCAAGTGAAACTGCTAAAACTGTCATGAAAACGAAAACATATTCAATGCTCTTAGGACGCCGTCAATTGGTGCCCCAAATCCCTTTTCCACCAGAAATTTTGGTGTCCTGCCCTAGACAAGTGCGTAAGTCCCACCCAACACGTGTACGGGTCTCACTAAACACTTACTGACTCACATCGGTTGTGAGTATGCGGTAGATTTTTCTCTTAGTCATAATATTTCTCCAGTTCAAAGTATATTTTCTACGTACATGTGACCACGAATACGGATTCAACACTAATTCGGGCAAGCTCCCATCTTTATGCGTTGCCTTGAAAATCAGTGGACCTGCAAAATTAAGTTTGTATTCTCACTAAAATCAATAGTTCAGAGCAATTTTGCACGATTTGGTTTCATATACTATTTTTTTATCCTAGTTGTAAGAGTACTATAAGAATGTTCTTTTTCTATTTGGACCATAACTGAACTGATCATCAACTGGCTCGGCTGGCTCGGATGCCGCACTACAACAGTATATTGCACCCGTGCACTAAAGGGTCGGAATTCTCATCAACTGGAAACTAAAGGCGAGTTTACCAATTTCATAAATGAGACCAGAGATGGAAGAGCAGCCAGGGCCTCCACTTAGCCAAAGCACCAGAGGGTCCTCTTTTGGGTTGGACTCTGACTTCACAAAGTAGTAGAATAGCTGCACATCCTGTGATTCATCCACTCCCACATACCTATAAACATAAATATAAATTCATTTAGGGCCTTAGGCTCAGTTTGAAGGGTAGAGATTTGGAGGAAGAATGAGAATGTGATTCCGAACTTGTAGATTTTTTACGTGGAGAAATGACTAGAACATGGAAAAGCAATTCATTAATTTTTTTTTATAACCAGATGTCCAGGGCAGATTTCGCACACCTCGACTATTTTTGGGGGACCAATCTCACTGTTCACTAGCGGGACCCCATTTAAAACCAGAGCAAAGCTTTGTATGGACTGGCCCCAAAAGAGTTGATAGCACTGCGAGGTTTTGAACTTGAGATCTTAGGAGGAAGTAAATCCCTAAGTCCCAAGCTTTGACTACCAGGCCAACCCTTTCGGGTTGAAAAAGCAATTCATGATAATCCATCCCGCTCAAAATGACATTTTCAGATGGAGTAAATTGATCACTTCTTCCTTCCATGGGATAGTTTTCATGTAATTTCAAGCCCAATTCCTAAAAAAAAAAAAACACACAAAACACAAAACAAAACAAAACTTTGACCTCAACAATTATTGATGCTACCCCTTTTAAAAAGTTGAAAACTCCAAACGGGACTATCAAAAGTGGACGGAGGGGAGTATCTGGTATACATACACAAACTTCAAAATGTAGAAGAGATGAGTTGACACACCCTGTTTCGAGTTCAAAAGGAAGTGAGCCTCGGAATCCTGGGAGAGTATTAACCAAAGAATTAGAGACCACGAGCTGTGAAGAACAAGCCACTAGAAGAGATAGCACCAAAAACTGAATCCAGCACCAAACCAAACGATCATTTTGGAATTTGATAGACAAAAGCTTGGGCTCTGATTTTGGAACTGCCATTTCTGTGGTCAATTTGACTTGCAAATGGAAGTAGTGAGTTGGTATGAACACAAATTGCTAGTTTACACGTACATATACAAATGGATGAAACTTAAATGATAAGAGTGTCGGAAACTTAGATTTGGTTGTACAATGCCATGCCATGTTCAAGTCCCCATAGCTCTTCATTCGAGTTAAATATATTCTTAACACAACCCGCACGTTGTGGGACCTTAACTTTGGTCCTGACGTATAGGTAGAGTGGGGTCCTCTACAGATCATTGTGTGGTGTGACAGAGCAATAATCATTGGCGAGGTGATGGGTACCATACCTGCACTTTCAATATTTTGTTTTGGAAAAAAAGGAGAAAAGCATCATTATGGATGGGATCAGAAACCGACTAATTATTCCATGATCTTGGGGCACCGTCATGTGGTGTCCCAACACCATTATCCAACATATATGTAGCGGATAAGGATGTTTGGACACCATGTGGAGGTAGCCCAGATAATGGAATAATTACTCTCAGAGTATATCTAATTTGGTTGGTAGTGGTTGGATTTTACTACGTTTTAAATTTTGGAAGTACCTTCTTTACTTCTTGCCTTGATGAAATAGGTGTGCTAAGTCATTACGCCAAGTTTTTCCACATCAAATCCAGCTTGTTGAAAAAATAAGAGGATTGGTGACATTGAAAACTTAGTATCATACTTGCCAAAAAATAAAAACCTAGTGTCATTTTCAAAATTGCATCATTTAGAGCACGACTGTTAGAGTAAAATATTACAATAATACGTTTTGCAGGGGTATCAGGCAAACTTACCTATACCTTGACTAATTCCTTCGTCGGTCTCATCAAAAGAAAGTCATTCACGTCGGGATTAGGAGATTCATAAGAAATTACTTCCTTATATACAGCATGACCCCAAGAATCAAATCATTACCAATTGATCAATTTTGTGAAGAGCAAACCCACCAATCAACCGGTCTAACCCTCGAGGCAAACTACAATGCCTTACCTTTGAATGGAATTGGGCCAATTCTAGATAAAAGTGTGCTGGGTCAACATCAAGTTCATGCTTATGGAAGAAGGCTCGCAGAGCCCTCCTGGAATCTAGACTGGCCCAATAAAACCAAATGACAAGGGCGGCGTCTATGGCCCAATAATGTAGGCCTCATTTGATGTTAAGCCCAAGGCCTTGAGAAAAAACATTGGACACATTTTTTACTTAGTTTTCTTTATTTTCTTCTGTGTTTTCTTTCGTTTTGTCCTTATTCAAAAAAAAAAAAAGAACCTGCCCAAGTAAGACTTGCTTCTGTGTTTAGCTTCTCTTCTGTTAATTGTGTGCATCTGCCCATTTTTAAACACCACAAAGGACCCGGATGCAACAAATTGAACTACATGGGGTGTAACTGCACAAATCAAAGGGGGTATAAGTGAAGTATGTTCTTAATGTTAATGTGAGGCTCTCTGTCAATGTGTGAGAGAGAGAGACTTTACAAAGAGGAGAAATTTTATCCCAAAATCAATTCATTCGCAGGGGGACAACTCTTACATATTTCACACATCGAGTAAAATATGTAAACTAGTGAAGTACAGTTTTGAAATTCGTCTAGTTGAAGTACTATTAGTTTGGTTGAAATATTATTTAAAAAATTCGTGATGTCAAGTAATATCTGGTCACATAATTTGGTGATCTATTCTCGTAGGTTGTCAATGCCGAACAAATAATTAGTGTGAGAATGTTATCATGTTTATCAGTGTCATTGGCAAATGAGAAACCTTTTCTTTCCAGTAGCAAGACATGCATGGTGGAATTGACAATAACTATTCCATAAAATCTCACTCAAACTGTTTCTTTTGATCTATCGATGATACTACAACCATGGCGTAAGAAAGATAATAGTTACGTTAAACACTATTTCCTCCACAATTTGACATGTGGTTAAGCGTCTTTGTTGATCGGTATCGAGTCTTGATTTCAAATTCTTTAAAAACATTGGATAATGTTAGGTATTGGTGATTGGTACTTTGTAGCAATATTGTTGGCCTGTCATATTGTACATTGTTTTGTTTGAGCAGTTGTGACAATTCATGATTTCAAGAATTGCCCAAGTTTTTGAAATTCATTAATGAAGGCACTACTACCTTGCATGAATTTCACCTGCAATGTCATAGTTCGGCCTCTGGGTAACTGAATTCTTGTGGATCAATTTCCATTGCCAAAAGGGTAAATTTTAGAAATGGTCCCTCTAGTTTGCATGAAGTTTCAACTTCGTCCCTCTAGTACTATTTGTGTCAATTTTACCCTATACTTTATATACCATCTAAATTTTTGTCTCTCTCGCTGACAGGGTTAATGAAACAAACGGAATTGAAGGGAAAACTTGGCATTTTCTAGAGGGACGAAATTCTTATTCTGTGCAAACCAGAGGGACTATTTCTAAACTTTTACTTACTTTTGCTTTTTTTTTTTTTTGCAATAAATATGAAAAAAACATATATAATATATTTGATACCTCAATTATTTTTTTATTGGATATATGTTAAAAAAACTTATTCTGAGTCATTGACCTATAAATTAAGGAGCATTGTTTTATAAGTGAAAATTAGGATGTTTTCCTATTCTAAAAGCCAGCCAATGAGCATTAAACTCTTTTAAAAGCTGAGGCTGTTAAAGATAAGGGCAATTGTATTATTTACATTCTCGACACGCCCCGTCACATGTAGGTAGGCTCTCCTCCATAACACATGTAAATTTTAATCATTAGGTAGACGGTAAGATTTGAACACATAATCTATTGCCTGCTCTGATACCATATTAGATTGTTAGCAACCAACTTATGGCTTCGGATGGTCAGGCCCTGTTGTCTTCGTCGAAGATAGGAACTTTCCGGTGAAGGAGTCTCATCCCACGAGTGAATCGAAAGTTGGATCTACACTGGATCTCACTTGAGTCGCCCCATCTATCCTCCTGAGGAAGAACCAGAATTAATGCAATTTGATCGCCAAGACTATGACGAGACAGCGACCTTTTTCCCAAATTCACAATACCGAATCCTCTTTCTTGCTCTCTATACAGGAATTCTATCTCTGCTTTTCACTCAACTCTAAAAGCTTAAACTAAATGAGACAACTTTATTATTTATATTCTCGACATTAAGCACATCTGCATGTTTACTTTTCCTTTTGCACCATATAAAGCTCCACTTTTGTTTTTGAACATATATGAAGCTCCATTGATTTTGATCTTTTCAATTCAAATTATCCTCCATATATAAAGCTCTATTTTATTAATAGTCTGATTTTTTAATTTTTGGCAACTTCACTATTCATTACAATAACAATGGCTTAAGTCATTTTGGCTTAATCATGTACTTGCTCTGTTAACGTATACAAATTGTAATTTCATACTAATAAGGAACAAGGGATCAGAAATTAGCCCTTCTGCCTATTAATATGGAAATGGAAGATCTTATTCATTTAGTGGTCAATTTTTCATAGGACAATAACAAAACATAACATAGTAAGTAAGGGTTACCAAACAGAATTAAAACTTGAGGGCGATCCTGCATTTTGGCAGCCTAATTGGTAAATATGGTCAGGATTGAGGGCTGTTTGGTATATTTTGCTTATTAGATTAGTTTATATCTTATTCTAGACACAAAATAGCAAATAAGTAAGGGTTACCAAACAGGTTATAAAGGTTGATGAGAGATCCATCTTTTGAACATGGCATAACATTCAATAGGCTTGAACTCAGGAGCTGTGTGTCCTCCTCCCTGTTACCATTACAATATGACCACAAACCAAAATTAAAAACATAAACCATTGTCAGAAAAAAATAAAAATTTTAGAGGAACAAAAAAAGGAGAAAATTCATGCCTTAACCGTGGCAAATGTCATCCCATTCGCGTAGGTCCTCGTATAACTACACGTTGATAATAAATACACATAAAGAATTCCAGATTAATTTTCTTATAAGCATAAATCTCAAAGTGAATAATAAAATGACGGTCAAATTAGGGTAACCCACCCAGCAACTTGGCCCTGGACAACCCATGACCGCCAGTCGTCGACAATGGAATAGTTCAAGGATCTTATCCACACTTGAGTTCCGAAAAATGGCACAACCATGTCGTGATCACCGCTGTTTCAAAATGTTAATTTTACTTTTTATTTTCTGTTTCTTAGTGATATTGCTGTTAAAATACACCACAGTTTTAAATTGAAGAAATACCATTGTCTCACCTGTATATTAGTGATTTAAAGCCTTTAGTGCTGAGATTTACATGATACTGGAAAGTGTCTGTAACTTTAGTAGTGTAAGGCAATCCACGGTTGCATAGTACCCATTCCCCTGTGCTTCCCTGTGTCAAGTAAAAATTAGCCTCTTTTTTGTTGGTGCTTTTTTTATATGTAAAGAGTAATTTTTCTAAGTAGTAGTTTGGGATTTTACCTTTTGGATATGGAGTGCTTCTCGAACGCTATCATCGTTGAGCCAAGACTCAGATAGCCGATATCCATCCGTCTATTATCAAGAAAATTAAAAAAATGAGTCAAGCTACTCGAGTCCAATTTCAATCTAAAAGTAACTTGTGGTAGCTCTTGATTGGCAACTCGTAGGACCACACGGCAAAGCGGCTCTGCTAACCACAGCCTACTAAGCAGTGGATAATACACGGATAGTGTCAGAAAAGTTAGTTTCAATGCACTTTTTACAGATACCAACGCATTTTCATGGAAATTATATGTACACATTTCACAGTAATCAATGGACTTTTTGAACATTAATCATCACCCACTTGGTTGTGGTTGGCATTTTCCATTTTCCAAATGCACTAATTAGAAGCTAACGCACTAATTTTTCCAAATGCTGCCATAAGAATGAATCGGTGGTATGCTGAGGAGATTGGGTTCTATTGACAACAATTCCACTAGTACTACCAAATTTTTTGTTGATGCAAAAATTGTGTAATCGATGGAAGTCAATGAAAATAGTGAAAACATCGGTTGCTTCAAGGCGCGTTACAATGTCACTTTCCTTAAGACGATATTCGTCCCCACCAATTCGAGTCAATTTGGTGTGCACCAGGTTACCGGCGAATTCGACTCCAAGATACAATGAAGCCCAGTCCCGATTGACTGTTTGTTGAACTGCGTCATGCATAGACGAAGAGGAACCAGAACACTTTTGGATTTTGTGAGCCACCAATAATGAATAAAGGGAGAGAGTTCTGGGGAGGGAGAGCAATTGATAGTGTTTTTATCTATACGTTTTGAGTGAATCCCTAGTCTCTATATAGGCATAGATGTGACCTTCCATTAAATATTTTGGGAATGTTCCAACATTTTTTGCCTAAAAAGTGGCAGTAATGCTACGTACCTAGAAAAATTGAACAGAATTTAATCAGAAAACAGTAATGAGTGGCATGTGCTTCATGGAGAAATGAACAGGACTCACTCTACTAGATGGACATGGTGACGATTCCCAAACAACAAGCTCTTTGTTAGTGTCATCTAGAGATCTTCTTTTGCTAAAAAACTCCCATGGTTTTGAGGACACAGAATCACAATGTGGCTCCAAAATATGAGCAATGTTTAGTCCATTTATATCCTACAAATCAATGCAAGAGAAGAAATTTTCATCAACTCCAGTATCAAGCTTGGAAAAGGCACAAAGGCAATGGAAGTAGGCTTAATCTGCAGAACAAAGCATTTTAGAGACCTGAGTGTAAGCCTCAACATCCTCCAAACACTCTGTATTCTTGGGGTCTGCATTGAAGTACTCTCCTTTACAATTTCTCTGCAAAGACTGTGGAGAGAGAGAGAGAGAGAGAGAGAGAGAGAGAGAGAGAGAGAGAGAGAGAGAGAGAGAGAGATGTTTTGATAAGGACAAGGTGGATTTTAAGCTGGACGAAAGAGATTTCAAAATTCAACAATGTTGCAATGACCACATTTCCTTTTATTTTCACTACATGATGTGGCAGACTTAGGGACGGAGCTTTTAAGGGGGGAGGGGCGGCACGGGCCACCCCCGGTCCTAACCTCTCACTAAAAAATTATTATTATTATTTTTTTGTTTCTTAACCTCCCCCCAATTTTAATGGATATTAATTGACAATTGTTTACGAATGATTCACCTATGAAAACATGTATTGTTTTTGAGGTATTATATATAATTGCATTTATAGTCCACGTACTATTAGTATTAAATACTCTATCCTTCCCCAAAAAAAAAAGTGTCCAGTTCACAAAATGAAAACTTAAACAATGCATTTTGATTCAAAATATTTTAGAATTTTTTTTCCTGCAAGATACTAGATATTAGCGAGTTCTTTTAATCTTTGAAAAAAGTTTGAATTTGTTCAAAAGGATGAAACATTCTTCTTGAGATAGGAAGTATACTGATTTTTTTTGGGTGCTACCACCAAATTTGAATCCTGGCTCCGTCCCTAGGCACAAAAAGGATGTCGTTTTGATGCCAAAGTGCAGGGAAAAAGAGAGAACCAAATAAAGCCAAAACGACGTCGTTTTTGGCTCTCCTGCAACAAGACTCCAGTACGCCGCGGCCCTCCACCACCATGTCAAATGACCCAATCGTTCCAAACCCTCTCCTCCTACAAACTCACACTCTCCCAAACCTTCCCCGTCTCCGCACCCAAATCCCGGTCCGCCGCCACTGTGCCGGGAGGTCACCTTCTGGTGTACGTCGGCGAGGGGATGGAACGGTTTGTACTAAGTGCAGAGCTCCTGAACCACCTGATGCTCGTGAAGCTCCTGAACAAATTGGCTCAAGCGTACAGGTACGAGCAGAAAAGCGTGCTTCACATACCTTGCAAAGTCCTCATTTTTTAACACGTTCTTGAAGCTTTGTGTGTCGGCTCAAGATCTGCTCAATTCCTTGTCCCATGACTTTCTTTAATCGATTAATTCCAACGCCTCTCAATCGTCTGACATGGTTGTGGAGGGCGGCGGCGTATTCGGGTTTTTTTGCAGGAGAGCCAAAGCGACGTCATTTTGGCTCTATTTGGTCCCTTCTCTCTTTTTTCCTGCGTTTTGGCATCAAAACGACGCCGTTTTTGGTGTGCACAGCAGCTGCTCCCGCACAGCTGCATCCCCGCGTCCCATTCATGGTGCTAAATTTGACATTAGCAGCTTCGAGAGCGTGCCACATTATGCGGTAAACAACATATGGCCGATGCACAAAAAAAATGCAGTGACTCTAGCATTAGTTTTCCAAATTTACCTCATAGAGTTCATCTGAAATAAGTCCCATTCCATGAGCATATGGGATTTTATAATTTTCTTCAGCATAATTTGTCACTGGGTTACCAAGTAAGTATCCCTGATACCATTTCACAACCACAACAAAGTTACAAAGTAAAAAAAGGAAATTCTCTCTCATTACTGCACTATTATCATTTCTAAGTTACGCAATACTAAAAAATGTAATTTCTAATGCGATGATATGGTCGTTTTTTGTTCAATGAATATTGTCATTTTTCTCTTCTTTGTTAGCAAGAGTTACTAACCTTGAGATGGATAAATGGATCAATTCCAGCTTCGTTTCCTGTATTGAAGAACACATATAGTTGAAGCTGATATAAATCAATACAACACCCGCTAGTACTCTTTCACAAACTGCGCTTTTGGGAATGACTACGATATACACTCATTAAAAATGTGTACCATTCCTTCAAAATATTACGAGTTTTTAGCACACAAGTTACGACACTCGCCAATATATTGTGTTTCGTAGTGAAAATGTTATGAATCATATTGCTGAAAAATTACAAATTTAAGATTTTTTTTCATGTTTCTGTTTTTACGAATGGACTCGCGAAGATTCGGAATCATGTTCTCATTCCAGTACAAGTCCCCCAACTTTCCCAAAATATTTCAATTACCAGCCGGTGGTTTTATTTCCTTACCATTTGAAATCAGCTGGACAACAAGCGGAACCATCATGCCCGAGTAGGAGTCTCCAGCCACGTAAAATGGATTTGAAAGGAACTCTGGATGATCCATCAGCCACTGCAAAAATTCTTTTCGGAAAATAAATTCATAACTGGATATAGAAACAATTAACTAAATTTCTGTGTTATGTTTTGGCGTGCATGTAGTGGCGGAGCCAGAATTTAGATTGATAGGTTGCACTCCACCTTTATTGTTGCATATTGTTAGTTAGGTCTCGTTCTGCTTAACTTATATATTTGTGTGACTTTTTGTACTTTTCGGGTTTTGTCCTTAGGAAAATTCTAAAATTTGCCCATTTGACTGACATTATGGCTTAAAAAGTGTATTGAGATGTGTAAAAAGTGTATAAAAATGTGTGAAAGTGTATAGGAAAGTGAAAAAAGTACATTGAAACTTGTGTTTTTTTTGTTTTCTTGTTGCCTTATTCTCAACCCAGTGGGCTGACAATAGAAAAATGCTTGTCTTTATTTGAGTTTTGGTCATAATTTTATATTTTTCTGATTCTTTTCGTCGAGAAGAATCACGGAACCTAAAAAGTTTGACGCACAACTAACAAATGCAATTTTTTTTTAATAAAGACAAAAACTAAAAAAGTGCAACAAGTTAAGCGGAACGAGACCTAAGAATAAATTAAAAAAGAAAAAAGTTAAACTTTGTCCTAAGCTTTGTTTTCCGTTTAAGAATCTTGATTCAACTCTCTTGTGGTCATTAAATGAAAGCCATCGAGATATTATTTTCATGATCCGAATCGTTCATTCTTCAAATCCCCATGTTTTCAACATTTCTGTAACTAATTAAGTTATTCAGACACTGATAAGTACCTAATTAATCGAGTTCTATTCATGTAACACTAGGCCACCCTCTATATAAGCTGATTTGAGGGATAACAAGGTACCGTACCTTCCTCAGAAACTGATAAGCTTGGTCACATGCTTGTAAATCCGTTGAGTAAGAAGCAAGTGAGGTTCTTGCATAGGAGAATCCAGTTCCCACTGGCAAATCCAAATATATTATGCTTGCCACCTGATATATAAGTACATATTTAAAAGTAGGCACAGTACAATATCGAACGGCACGAGGATACTTAGTTGGCCAGAGTCCCAGCCGTCATTCTAGGAAACACATAATGGGCATGGCACAAACACGACCCGAGTATGGGACACGACACGAATACGGAATGTGCACTAAATTTGCTTTTGATGACAAATTTGGAAGTGGACAAGAAATTTGAGACAGATGTAGTAATAACCTTAGACCACGAATTTGGATTCAACACTAATTCGGGCAAGCTTCCATCTCTCTGCATTGCCTTGAAATACAGTGGACCTGCAAATTCAACAAAACTAGCATTAAGGCTTGCTTCAAGAGCTCCATTTGGTGAATTATTTCAGAATGCAAAACATCTACAGTATCTTCACTCTGTTTTTGTTGGGAAATACTTTCAAAATGTGCTTTGAGGAATTTTTCAAAAAATAACTCATTTTTAAGAAATCACCCAAAAAAATCTCCAAAACCATTTGTGCTCGATTGTACATACGTATGACAACTTGGGCATTTGCAACAACTCCAAAGAAGAAAAAAATTTAAGAAATGCTGAAATTGGACAAATGCCCTTTCTCTACTAAGCAATGCTAGGAACACAATTTTAAAACACAACTTTGGATACAATTACATCTAGAGCCGTTAATACATGTGGGTCCCAACACATCTAACAGTTGCGGACAGAGTTTTGCCCGGAAAGTATGTTCCTAGACTATTTGTTCTCTATCCGAACTGGGCTTGGAGACTAAAGGCAAAATTACCTATTTCATAAATGAGACCATAGAAGGAAGAGCAGCCAGGGCCTCCACTTAGCCAAAGCAACAGAGGGTCCTCTTTTGGGTTGGACTCTGACTTCACAAAGTAGTAGAATAGCTGCACATCCTCTGATTCATCCACTCCCACATACCTATAACATGTGCATTCATTCATTAAGCTAATTCAAAACATACAATTTTTTTAAGGAATGAGAATGTGATTCTGGATTTCATAATTGTGTGTCGAGAAATGACTGGAATATAGCAAAACGATTTCCGAAACTAGTTAGGGTCTGTAGCATATTGTAAATTGTTCATATTCCGTACACACGAACATGAAAATGAATCAAAGATGAGTTTTAACGCACCCGGTTTCGAGTTCAAAAGGGAGTGGGCCTTGGAATCCTGGGAGAGAATTAACCACAGAATAAGAGACCACGAGCTGTGAAGAACAAGCCAGTAGAAGAGAGAGCACTAAGAACTTAATCAAGCACCAAACAAACCCATCAGTTTGGAATTTGGACAGCAATAGTTTGGCCTTTGTTTTCGGAACTGCCATCCTCTACAAGGCTATTTCCCAACCGTCCTCCAATACTGTCCGGAACTCAAAACTCTAAAGTTGTATTATCTTAAATGATCACAGAGACTACTAGCACTATCTTGCGGAAGCTGAAACCCAAGAAAAGATGTGCCGAGAAACAGTCCATTCAGCGATTGGAAAGATTGAAATCTTTAGCAGTCGATCGAGGAAACCAATGCTAGGAGACATTTCTGTAGTCAAATTGATCTACGGATGGAAGTAGTGAGCTGATAGATGAAACTTAAATGATAAGAGTACCGAAGGAGGGAGTATCAATATGTTTAATTTGGTAGGTACTAGGTAGTGGTCGGATTTTACCAAGTACATTTTAAATTTTGGACGTACCTCCTTCATTTCTTGTTTTGATGAGAAATAAGTGTGCTAAGCCATTACCCCACGTTTTGTTCTCTCTTTTTCTAACTTAGGTATCCAGGTGAGCTTATGGGCGTCTCGACTTTTCGTGGGAGTTTAGTCCCACCAAGCACTTGAGCGGGGCCCAATTAAAACAGAAGCAAGACTTCGTATGGACTGGCCTCAAAAGAGTTTATAACACCTAAGAAGTTTTGAATTTGAGAGTTTAGAAGGACGCAAACCCCTGAGTCTCAGGCCTTGACCACCAGGCCATCTACTCGAGTTATTAGTACGCCACGTTTTTCCACATCAAATGGAGTATGTGGAGTAGAAATCAGTATCTTGGTGATATTAAACACTCGTATTATTTTCAAGATTAGATCATATAGACCATGACTGTTAGAATAGAAAATTATCTTAAACTCCAATACGTTACCTTTTGAATAGAATTGGCCCAGTTCTAGATAGAAGTGTGGTGGTTCGACATCTAGTTTTTTTTTTTTTTTTTTTGGACGGTCAGAGATGTAAGGGTCAACTTAAGCACACCTCGACTATTTCTCTGTCCAGTCCGGTCAAAGGCAGACTAACCATGCCAGGACTAAGAGAGTCACGAGAGATTTCTATCTTGCTGCCAAGCCCAAGTAGTTGTCAAATTTCGTTACGCAAAATATCTAAATTTACTCATTTCTATTGCCAATTGAACTACCCCTTGGGGTTCAACATCCAGACTTCAGTAATTGATTCTTATGGAAGAAGACTTCCCCTCAGATGGCCCTCCTGGAATCTGGAATACCCAACAAAACCAAATGACCAGGGCCTCTTCTCTGGCCCAATAATGTAGGCCTCATTTCATGTTTAGCCTAAAGGCCTTGAAAAACACCTATAGTGAGTGAGCTCATCACATGCGTGTAGTGAGTTCTCTCGGCCGTCCGATCCAAGATTAACGGTCCGGATCATCTTACACTTATTTTTACATTTACTTTAACTCCAATTTATTAGGACCGTTGATCTCGGATCAGACGGCCGAGAGAGCTCACTACACGCATGTAGTGAGCTCACTCACTACAGAGTTGTTTATAATCTACTTGAATAACTTAATTATTTTCCTTCCCAACAGAAGTTTGTTGAGAAATTGGTCAAACCACAGTGTATATGGTTCAAACCACGAATGAGTTTTCAATGCCGAATGGGTACACAACATTAGACATCACAATCCATACCACAGTCTTGAATATAAAATCTCACTACCCAATGCTTTACTTTTGTATTACCGAAGGAAGAAATCCTTATGATACCCTAACACACACCCTCCCAATACATCCAGTCGAAAACTTCTTGGTAGAAAATCAATACGTTGGTGTGTGTACCATATCCGGACCATACATGGTAGAAAATCAATATGTTGGTGTGTGTACCATATCCGGACCATACATGTATCACAAGATTGGAGAGATAAATTTAAAATTAAATTTGGTTATAAAGGAACCAAATTCTCTGTAATTTAGGAGGCTAATATTTTCGGGATAAATTGGTCACCTAAATTATAGGGGTTAAATTGAAAAAAGGATGAGAGAAAGTGCAAGAAGGTAAAACAAAAATCTGTACCGTGGGGGCAAGATATATCCTGCTATCTATGTAGTTTTATTGCATTTAATGTTTTCTACTGTATCTATATCTCCAAGATTTAATTCGTATAAAAGACTACCATTTAATTAATGATAGAAAATGTTATTTTGTATTTCTATAAATACATTATAATAATTTTCCAACACGGTTGTATTCAGAGTTGTGTGCTAAATTTATATTACTACATTTTCTCACCAATTAGGATGCATTGTCCGTAAATTTTATTTTGGCAATTTTGTCTTATAAAAAGTGCCAAAATACCCACCATTCTCCCCAAATTGTTGACTCATTCTTTCTAAATTTTAGTTATCGAGAGTGAGCTCACATTAATGTGACATTTATGAAAGGTGGATAAATTAGTACTTAATTTGGATAATTTTGTAAGAATAGTGGATAAGGTTGGGTGGATGATGTAAAAAGCTATCAAATGATAAAATTGTCCCTGTGAATGCCCATGTTACATTATATGCATTAAATAATTGTATAAATATAAAATTAATTAATTTTATTATACCAGTTAACGAATAAGCTATAATAATTTATTTTAAGCTATCATAATTGTCTATCAAAATTAATTCTTATTTCAAGCTATAATAATTAATGGTGTATACGACCAAAAAAGAAAAAAGATGTTGGTGCATTGGATCAAATCTCTACAATAGGAAAAAAAATTGGGTACTGAATGGGTACCACTTGTGCATGCCTAGCACGATCTCGGCCATCCAAAAGTGTTTTGGACGGCCTTGATTAATTCCCTCTCACCCGACCACTCTCTCTCCTCTTCCTGACCGTCAAATCACGCTTTGGACGGCTGAGATTGCCAAGCAGTACCACCTGGGCAATATATACCCACCCGGCACTGGAAAATTTCTCCTACAACAGGTATGTTCAAAGGAGGAATGCCGCTACGTACACAACAAAGTGGGCTAACAAAGTGGACAACAGATATGTTCAAGGGAGTGGGTTAATTCACATCTGAAACCCACAGTCCGCGGGCCATTAACTCATTTATGTTTTTTTTTAAAACTTTAAGCGTGTTTTTAAACTTTATTCCCAAAGTATGTGAAAACGTGTTTGGAAAACACGCTTTCTAGAAAACGTATTTCCGTTTCACGCTTTCACCTCAAGTTAAGATGGATTAACCAAAAAATTAACTTAATCCTAAACCGACATGAAAATGTGTTTGGTAAACACGCTTTCTAAAAACGTGTTTTGTAAATACGTTTTCAGGGTTTTCTTCGGTGGTGTTTAATTATGCGGCTCCGGCCTTACCTTTGTCTGGAGGTGAAGAATTCTACAAGGGTACTTTCTACTTTCGAAGTTAGATGATTAAAAAGAAAGAAATATATGGAAAGGAGAAGAGATGATTGCTTTCTGCTTTGGAAGTTAGCAGATTAAAAGTGGTGGCGGCCGCTACCGCAAGGTTTTTCAGAAAATATAATTATTGTATAGAAAATAATTTTTTATTCTCGAATTAAACCAAAATTACTCTTTTTTGGTACTTTACGTTCATATGAAAAACATCCTTGATTAAAGGTTTTTATGTTATTACTAGTGAAAGGCCTGCGGGCAAGGCCCGCAAATATTAAGAATAAAAAATGAACATGGCAATTAAAACATAGTTGATAAGCCCCAAATGTTGTATATATCCGGGCTTATCTCGCTCGTTGTGATCACACACACGTGCATTTTGTGCCTTTGAATGATTGATTTTGCGCGAGTTGTGTTTTTGATAAGTTTCAGAAAATCGAAGCTAAAAAGGCGTGTCCAAAGCTCCAAATAATCCCCGGTTGTATCCGGAAGTACCCAAGGCCCCGCAATGCCGTGGAGGACAATCGCCGAAGCTTAGAAGTCGATTCAAGGAGCTTTGGAAGGTTCAAGGAAGGCCCGGAACAAAGGAACAAGAAATCTAGAGTTATGAGGCTATAGAAAACCTGACCAACCGATAGAAAAATGCTCATTTCTCTCAAGATACAAAGGCTATGAAGATGAGGTCAATTGGGTTTGAAAGTAGACTCATAGAGCTTTCCAACGGTTCAAGAATCGCCTCATTCCGAGTTCGGACGAAGCCGGGGCGTGCTCGCGAAGTTGGGGCAAAAATCTGTCTGAACAGATGCTGATGGATCGATCCATCACTTTCCATGGATCGATCCAAGCTTCAAAAATTCCAAAAAATTCCCAACAGAAGCTTTTGGATCGATCCAAGGTGATGATGGATCGATCCAATGAAGAAAAATGGCCAAAAATTAGACCTTGGATCGATCCAAGGGTTGATGGATCGATCCATGGAGGGTTCCGGGCGTATTTTTTACAGCACATAAAGGTGTTTTGGGTTGGGCATCCACTTGAATTACTTGCTACTAGTAGAATGCTTCTAGATGTTTGGAGGGCAGAGGTGGCTTTTGTATAAATATCTCTCCCTCTCCTCTCCCAAAGAGAGCTCCCCCATCTACTTACTCTTTCATTTTTAGTTTTAGTTTAGCTCCTCCATTGGAGGACTTTGAAGTTTCCTCTCTCTAGAAAACTCACGTAAGTTTCATGTTTCGTTAATTTCTCGTGTTTTAATGTTGTAGCTACTACTTAGATCGTTATATAAATCAAGCTTATTTCCATAAAAATCATGTTCTTAATTTCTTTTACGTTTCAAGTTATGTCTTTCATTCCTATGTTTGAGTAGTCTAAATAGGCTCGGTCATGGGGTGATTAGCACTCCATGACTTAGGTTCAATTCGTTCTTCTCGCCAAATTGCAAACACTTCTTGTTTAATAAAGTCACGGGTTCATCTTTATGTATCAAAATTTGGATTTGTTAATCTCTTTGATCTCTCGTAGTTAAGGGTTGATTCTCCTTTTCACGTGTGATGCTTTGGGCGATGTAAATCTAAATGTTTGTCTAAATGGCACAAGAATCCTAAACTTTATCGAACACCATTTCTAGTTCAAAGAGTTAGGATCGATTTTATGTATCGAAGTCTAGGTTTGTTAACCTTTTTGATCTCTCGTAGTTAAGGGTTGATTCTCCTTTTCACGTGTGATGCTTGGAGCGATGTCAACCTAGATGTTTGCCAAATGGTTACAAGAATCTTAATCTCAACAAGAGATGAACGAATTAGCCTAAGTTATGGTTGTTAAAATCCCCTAGACTTTGCCTTAGTTTAATTAGTCTTTTTAATCTTCCAAGTCGTTCTCAAAGTTGAGAGAATTCCACCAATCAAACCACAAAAGCAAAGTTTGCCGCTTTAAGGCTAAAACCAACAGTCGCGAATCAATACTCACGTGCTGCACATTCGGTCTCTGAGGACTCGACCCGGACTTCCGGTTATTATGCTTGGCGACACCTAAACCCTACGCTTGGGGAAACATCATTTGATATACAATCCAAGGACGCAAGCAATAGTAATCAGCCTAATAGAGTAAACGTGACATATGATATTATAATTGAAGGTGCATGGAAAAACACTTCACATAATAAAGTTGAAAACAATAAAGAGAAGAATAAAGTTCAAATGTCTATATCTTTTTATTTAAAAAGTTTGATATTTTTTCTAATAGATGAAATTTATCAAATAAGCTTCATAGTTTATATAAAATACATTGTAGAATAAAAATTATAAGAGTTCCAAAAAGCATCCATAATCGTAGGTAGGGCTGCAAATGAACCAAGTCGTTCGTGAGCTCGGCTTGGTTCGGCTCGAAAAGAGCTCATTTGAACTCGGTTCGTTAAGTTTCTATTGAAGCTCAGCTCGAGCTCGAGTTCGTTAAAAACCTTAATAAACAAGCCTGAACACGGTAAGGACAAAACTCGAGCTTGTGCTGAGCTCAATCTTGTTAAAAACTTACTATAAATAAGCCATGAGCACGTAAAGCTTGGCTTGACTCATTTGCAGCTCTATTTGTAGGGAACAAATAAAATGGGACAGATACATAGTGAACAATATGCATGACGGAGGGAGTATTTAAAGTGTATTTATAAATAAATAAATAAAATATGAAATAGAAAATTCATACGAAAAACAAATTTAAGAAGAAAATGAGCATGTTGTTTGCCTTCAAACTTTAGAATTTGTTTAGGACTAAAAAGGACAAAAGTCTGGGTATAGCATTTTGAAAGAGAAGCATGAGCGAAGGGTAAAAAGGAGAATTCGATAAGGACGATGGACGAAGGTTTCGTCCACCAAACTCACGCTTTAATATATGTTAGAGCATCACCAATGACATACCCAAATGTAAATACTCAAATGTTCCCACATCACCTTTTGAGTATTCATTTAATGGATTTCTAAAGTTAGCAATGTGAAACTCAACAATGATTCATTTTTGTCCATAATTAAAAGATGGAAAAATGTTAGTAACTTTGAGTATCCAAGTTTGATTAATGGGAAATTAAATGTTGGTAGTTTTGAGTATCTAAATGCTAAAATTTGAGTATTTATAAAAAAAATGTTGCTAACTTTGAGTATTTATCCAAATACCATTGTGAGCCTTTTTTGAGTTTTCAAATGCCAAAAGTTGAGTATTTTTCCTTTTGAGTATGTCATTGGGGATGCTCTAAGATAGTGATTTGTAGAGTGGATGAATATTCATAATGCAGTTTTTTTTTTTTAAGTACATATTTTTTTCACTACAAAAATAAAATCCCGACTCCGCCCTTGATTGGAGTTAAGTTGTTAAACCCATGAGAGGAAATGCAAGCGAATAATGCATACACAATTGTTAATATGTGAGCTTGGGGGAATACTATTTCAGTAGAAATTCAGCTCTGAGTTAGGTTTGTCCCAATCCTAGGGATCTAGTTTGTTCAAGGTAACAAGGGGCATAACTGTGTTCCACAGAAAAAAAAACACTAAAAACGTATTTACAGAACATGTTTTCAGAAAGCGTGTTTCCGAAACACGTTTTTAGAAAGCGTGTTTACCAAACATGTTTTCAAGTCGGTTTAGAATTAAGTTAATTTTTTGGTTAATCCGTCTTAACCCACGGTAAAAGCGTGAAACACAAACACGTTTTCCAAAAAGCGTGTTTTCCAAACACATTTTCACATACTTTGGGAATAAAGTTTAAAAACACGCGTTTTATTTAATAAAGTTTTAAAAAAATGTAAATCAGTTATGTAACGCCCCGAAAATTCGGTTTGTTAATTAAAGGATTTTGAAGATCTTTGAGCTGTATTATTTTTTTTCGAAAAGTTAAATTAGAGAAACACAGCCCAATTATGACAAACATTGTTTAAATATTACAATACCGAATAAAGTTGAAAGTGATTTATTACAAACTTCTACACATGAAGTACTAAAATAAAATATGTCTTTATTACAACTTGAAATCTTAATAAAATACTTAAAAGCACAGAGCCAACAACTAAACTACTGGTTTAGCCACGGCTCGATCAACTCAGCAACTTCTTCAACGGCTACAAGATTATCTTCTGAATACCCTATATTGTTGCCTGTACCTGGCGTCAAATACCATGGTAACGTAGTACCGTGAGTGGTGACACTCAGTAGAACAACGTAAAACTACCCTTACCCCAATGTATGAATAATTTCCAAAATCAAATAACCACATATAATATTAACCAACAGAACCTACTAATTTTACTCATAAGTTTTATTAACGTAGTCAATCATATGATGTTCCCATTCACCTAGTTCCCATACACTGTGTTCATTAACGTGGTCGATTCTACGATGTTCCCATACACTGTGTTCCCATACACCTATGTTCCCGTACGTTATGTTCCCGTACGCCACTTTGGACACGGCTCAAGACATAACACGGCTCAAGACATGGCACGGCTCAAGACACAGCACGGCTCAAGACAAGGCACGGCTCAAGACATCCCTATCCTTGGTTCCCGTTCGTTATGTTCCCATACACCATTGTTCCCATACACTGTGTTCCCATACACCTATGTTCCCATACATTATGTTCCCGTACGCCACTTTGGACACGGCTCAAGACATAACACGGCTCAAGACATGGCACGGCTCAAGACACAGCACGGCTCAAGACAAGGCACGGCTCAAGACATAACACGGCTCAAGACCAACTCGTCACCACAATCCCAATCTCATCTTTTCCACAAACTATACTCCTTTGGTTCCCGTTCGTTATGTTCCCATACATTATGTTCCCGTACGCCACTTTGGACACGGCTCAAGACATAACACGGCTCAAGACATGGCACGGCTCAAGACACAGCACGGCTCAAGACAAGGCACGGCTCAAGACATAACACGGCTCAAGACCAACCCGTCACCACATTCTTTAATCTCATCTTTTCCACATTCCATACTCTATCTCATTTCTCATCGTCACACCCAATCTCGTCTATCCAACCATTACTTCAATCAACAGGTACAAACCCAATTTCATCAAATGCGGAACTTAATAGATAATACCACAACAGCAATTCAACAAGGCATATAAATCCCGAAATTACCGGTTACCATCAGTTTACAATCATAACAAAATGACATACCAATACTTCACCAAAAATTATGAAATTCAACAGAGTAATAGTTCTCTATCTTAGGAACAACTCCTGTGTTTATACCTAAGGCCGAATCTGCTCCTAAGCTGGGTAAAAGTGCGTACGAACAGAACATGTCAAAACTGCCTCAGTTTACTAAAATTCCAATTCCCGAAGATCTAACCGTTGGATTTGGTCCGTTCACGTGTCACTACGTAGCTAAGACGTCAAACTGTCTTTCTACCAAGTTTCATTGTAATCCTACGGTTCAATCGTATTCTACGGGTTTCCAAAGTTTCTGCCCGAATAGAGGGAAGTTGTTGAAACAGCGATTCGGACAGCCTTAGTGTTTCTGTCATAACTTTTTACACCGAACTCCGTTTGAGTCGAATTATATATCAAAACGTAGGGAATTTGAAGAGCTACAACTTTGTAGTTTTGCACTTTTCCTAATTTTACCTCTATGTGGCCGGAAAACGTGCGAACAGTATCCGACAGTGTGTTTCCTGAAGCCAGTCCGTGTACACTCGTTTTTGGTGTCGAGAGACGTTTTTCTCACATTCTATCGATCCGTAAACTGATCGGTCCGTACATTCAACACAATATAACGTTACCTACAATCCTTACTCCCTAAATCAAGGATCGGGTCAAGATTTTACAAAAATCATCATACAGAAGGTTAAAGCAAGTTTACCGAAGTTCTACATTAATTCCTGCAGATTAAGCGCGTGGATGAACGATCCGCACCGTTGGGAACGTCTGGAACCCGACAATTACCCTAGGCTGAAAAGGGCGTTACTAGCGTGTGACCCGAGAGGGTCGATCTTGAGACGAAAGAGAACGTAGATACTTGAGAGGGAGAGAAGGAGGTGATAATTTTGGGGGAGGGAGAGAGGGCGTAGTCTGATGAGAATTTGGGAGGGGAAAGGCATGAGTAATGCCTTATAAAGAAAAGAAAGGGAAGAACATGGGGGAGACAAGTATATGTGGAAAGAAAGAAAAGAAAAGAAAAGAAAGAATTATGGAGGAGAAAAGAGAAAAGAGAAAAGCAAAAGTAAAAGAAGAAAGAAGAATAATTGGGTTTATTGCTCTGGTGTTTTGGAAGGCAGGCGTGGAAATTGGGTGCGCGCGAAGCACGACGTGATAGAATGCAGTACAATTTACTCCGGACAGTGTTCGAACTGTCCAGGCTACGATTTTAGAAAAATACCAAAATATTCGTACTGACTTAGAAAATCGTGGGCAACGTCACTGTGTGCTCGGAATCGTTTGGAAAAATCTCAAAAGTTGGGTAAAAATCAAATTACGAAAATTAGTATTTACAAATATCACAAATTTATATTTTTAAAAATTTGGAATATTACAAGTTAATGGGCCAAAGTCCACTGCCTTTTCCCTCTCTCCCTCTCTCCATCTCTCTCTCCATCAACCAGTCAAGCAACAAAATAGCAAAGAGATTATTTTCGACCATAATTTGTAGTAGTAACTCCCATTCGGTGCTGGAGCGTGTTGTATACCTCCTTGAGAGGGAGCGTGATCTCATAATAAAACATCCTAACTGTAAGGAGTCCTTTAATATTTGAGAAAGTCGCGCAAAACCAGCACAGCAGACGGCAATAGAGAGGGGTTTAGAGAGAGAGAGTGAAACCCTTGCTCTCGATTGCACATTTTAAAGTGAGTTCTTCAACTTTACTCTGAAATTTGTTGTCATCTTTCTAATTTCATCAATCGATCTTTGTTGATCACTCTTGATCTTTTCTGCTTAATGGGTGCTTTGATATTGTAATAAATTTTTGTGCTCATCTTTCTGGGTGGATATGTTCTTCTTGTAAATACTTGCAGTCAATTCGTATGTATGAAATATTGTCACCCGTCACCTATTATTTCTGATTTATGCAATTTTTCTGTGGTAGATTTGGTGGCTAAAATGTTTTCTTATATATCTTACACAAAAGAATTCGTTAAACAAATTTGACCTTTTTCAGAAGCTTAGATGGATTTTATCTTCAAATTCAGCATATATTTGCACCATAACTGAGATATCTTGGTCTGCATTTTCATGGGTTCAGCTTTTGTCGTAGTTCATTACGTTCTTTCATTGACAGTCAGGAAATTCTTGGCTTTGTTATTAGTCCTTTACAGCATATGCCCTTCTCCCTCAATTGCTTACCCCATAATGAAAGTGTATGGGCATGCGAGTTATTCAATGAGAGACTCAGTTAGGATTGTGGGGTAAAACAGGGTATGGAATGAGGTGTCCTTTATTTAGCTTGAGAGCATTACAATACTGTGGATTCTCACGACAGATTTGGGCATTCAGTAAATTATTTTGTATTGACCTATTACTTTTGTATTGACATGTTACTGCAGTTTCGTGTGTGCTGTAAAACGGTTGTTATTTGGTGAAAGTCCTTGATTTCCTTTCTTAAAACGGTTGTTATTTGGTCATAATCTTACTGGAATACTTGACTGTGAGATAATGGTACATTGTCATTTTTTGACTTTACAGCTGTTCAGAATACGTTACGGATAGTGTAATTGCAACCATTCTAGAGCATTTTGGTCATAGAATTTTATGCTGCTTCTTACCCAAAAAGGAAAACTAAGATAATAAATTGCATCTTCTCTATAGATGAGTTCCCCACGGCGTGCAAATTAGGAAAAGAAAAACATTTAAGATCCATTTTATCTGTTACATGCGTCTGGATATGCAGATCAGGTGGCTTGACTGGATGCTATCTTCCATGAGTTTGAAGTTCTCATAGGATTCTTCTCGTATGATATCCGATCACGACACATAGGCATCTACTCCCCCTTTTGCCTGGATTCAATTCTCAAATAACTC
The DNA here is from genome assembly GCA_020921065.1 of Vaccinium darrowii. Classification (NCBI taxonomy): domain Eukaryota; kingdom Viridiplantae; phylum Streptophyta; class Magnoliopsida; order Ericales; family Ericaceae; genus Vaccinium; species Vaccinium darrowii. The sequence continues at coordinate 5,935,977 of CM037155.1, forward strand.
TTTTCTGCAATTAAGATTAGCAGAAATTACTTTCGAGGAAGTAAGGATGCAACCCAAACCTTTTGCTGCTGTTCCCTTACGTTCTGTTGCCCCTATGACGGAACCATCAAAGTATACCAACTTTGAGCCTAAACCAGCAAAAATTAAGAAAAAGAAGCCCGCGGGAAAGTGTACGAACCAATTTGTACCTAGGGTATGGGAAACTCAACCAAAAAAGAAACCTTGTGCTTCAAAAAAGACCAAGAGGCAATTTGAGCCAGGATCTAATGTCGAGAGGAAGAATCCGAATGAATGTTTGAATGAAGCGCATTTTGATTTTTCCGGGGTACCTGCCCCATACTGTTCTTGTACCGGTAATGCTAGAGGTTGCTACAGTTGTGGTGGAGGATGGCAATCCACATGTTGCACTAACAACATATCTGAGTATCCTCTCCCCATGTGTCGCATGAGACCTGGGGCCCGCGTTGTTGGCCGGAAAATGACCAGCGGAGCGTATCAAAAGCTTCTATGTAAACTAGCAACTGAGGGACACGACCTATCTCATCCGGTTGACCTGAAGGACCACTGGGCCAGACATGGTACGAACATGTTTGTCACAATTAAGTAAGATGTGCAAAGTTCGTGGCGATGTAAATATCCGCTTGTTGTATGTCATAACCTTGAGGTTGGAAAAATGTTTGGGACCATGTTCAACCTTAACAATGTATGTTCTTCAAATATGTACTTCCTTCTAAGTAATTATGTATGTGAGCTTATGATATGTTATTTTTCTTCTTTGCTTTGTTAATATGCTAATTGTATCGGGTTCGGATTTTCGACACATTTACTCTCACATCTTGTTATCTCGATGTACAGTCCCCTATTTGAGGAGGATTTTTGACACATTGTCACACATCTTGTTATCTCGCTGTATGGTTGCCTATTTGCAAGATGATCCAATTGTTATTGGAAGTCAGCATAGTTCTTTTGCCACTACCAACATCTACATGTTTATATAGTTTATGTGAGTGTATTGTATACTAATGCTCGAACTTCATCTACATAGAAGTAAGAAAAGTGAGGGATCCGAAGTAGTACGGACACAGAAACAGACACGGACACGGACACGGACATGGCAATTCTAAAAAAATAGATAGGACACGGCGGGGGACACGGCTGCAAACTTCATCAATGTATATTGCTCTTGAAGTCTGAGACACGCTGCGAATTCGCTCTTTAATTGTTTTACTATTGTTAACCTCATTTTCCAATAGATAAAGCTATTTGGAACAATGGATAGTTTAAGAGTACACACGAGGTCCTTGATCTTCTTCTTAACTGAATTTCATTTCTCCTTTCACTTCTCTATTTTACAAATCTCCTGAAAGTTTCCAACTTACAAATAAGTACAAATGGAATGTTTCTCATCCTTATGGGGGTGTACCCTAACACTCACCTGAAACATGAAAGAGGGAGGGGAAAACAAAAATATGTAGGAAAATGAGTGAAAATCCCAATGGTGGAGAGAGAAACTTTTCAACAAGTTGTTGCTTGGGTTACTCTATAAGGCGCTTTTCATGCTTTTGTGGCTTGCAGTGGAGCTGCAGCTTTTGCAGCGATAATTTGCTCGTAGAGGTCTCTGATCTTCAAGCCAACTATGGTCTGGAAGAGACCGGTTCCATTGTTGCTTCCTGGGAAATCAGAGAGCTTCAACATTTGCTGCGTGACTTCTCCATAGAACTTGGTTGAGATGTTGCTTAGATGGCTCTCAACGTAAATTAGCTCGTCTAACCGATCGAATTGGCCATCCATCTCCAACACAGAAACCTGGGCGAAGATAATTTAACAAAGCCGAGTATAAGCATCATGTAGCTGAGATATTTCCAGGCCCCAATATGCATGGCCTTATTAATCTCATGATGGATTATGTAAATGGATCCTAAAAGGTCTTATCATGTAATAAGATTCTTGCTTACAACATGATTTGGGACTAGTGGAGTGGAGAACAAAGTTTAGTTGTGTGTTGTTGGTGATGCTTAACTTTCTAATCATTCAAGTCAATTTGAAATAAGGTTCAATTGAACCATCAAAAACCCTGAAATTTTACTATTCTGCTGGTGATTCATGTTAGTCTCCTAGGAAATTTTGAACCTTGTCCCTAGTTCTTCTTTGCTTCTGTTTTTAAGGGATTGATGAGTACCCTGATTCGACTCAAAGCCATGCAACTAAGAGATAATGATTAATAACGCTTGACATGGCATGAAGTCACGACTTCTTAGCATTTGATGCACCCAATATTATGAAGCTGACGGCAGTTCTCTACTTAGTTTTATTTGGATGATACTAACAAGTAGAATGATGATTCCTTAATATTCTGACATTTGAGATTGTATGTATACCTCATGACCAAAGTAAGACTCTGGGCCATAGGAAAATTTGATGCCGGGGTAGGAGCAAGTGAGTTTCCTCCCACAGGGTATCCAGTTGATGGTGGAGCCTTCATCAAACAGGTATACTGGGTTGAAATACTTCACCCCTTCTTTCATTATCAACCTTACTCTCAACACTTTTCCCTCATTGTCACCGGGAATCAGTTGTGTTGGCAATACTTCTATCACTGCATCTGCATATTGCTTCTGTGGATCTGCAATCATAAAAAGTAGGCATGAAAAAACCCGTGAATATTTATGTCGGAAGTTTTGTCTATGTTTACCCGAAAACTAAGTCATGGCTGGGAAGAATTTACCAATGTAAGCATCAAAATCTGGCTTCCGGGCTTCAATACTTGCCTTAATGCTCTCAAGACTATGTCCTCGTTCTGCCATGTCCCTCTGCAGTTTGACAAAAAATAAAAATTGTATCAAAGAAATGAAGAAATTACTTCTAAAAATGACTTGAAAAACTTAGATGAGTTGAATTGAGTGGACTGGTCACCTGAATTTTCCAAGCAAATTTGACGTCATTGCTTATGTCCAAGTAAATACTGAAGTCCAGGAGGTCTCTTACACGCTGATCGTACCTAAATAACGGCAACATTATTGCAAATTAAATCTGTTTAGGGTTTTGGAATTTATCATCTTCAGTAAAAAAAGGTTCATGTACCAAGGCTCCGTTTGTTTGGACGTAAAATATTTTCCTGTAAAACATTTCACTCATTTACCTTTGTTTGGTTGGGCAAAAGTCTGTAAAACATTTTCCAAAGTAAAACAATTTCCATGAAACAGGGGGAAAATGAATTACTTCGAAATCTGCCGTAAGTCATTTTCCACGGGAAGCGGGAAAGATGTCAATCAGGTTCTAGATCAATAGTTGGCAAGTGTAGCCCCAATTAGTTGAGCCGATCAAGTTCAAAAAAAATATTGTTAAAATTGCAGCCAAACACCAGAAAATGAAAGTATGGAAATTTTTTTTCATGTAAAACGTTTTCTATGAAAACATTTTTGGTCGTAAAACATTTTACGTCGAAACAAACAGAGCCCAAATGTCAATTTTATTTTATGTGAAGTTATAATAATAGGAGTCCTAGTTTTGGGCTCAACAAATTGACTTGATAAAGGGTACATCAAGTTGGAGGGAGAGGGGAGAGGGGAGAGGATTCCAACCAAGGTTGTAGAAATTAAAACACTTGTTGGGTTTAAGCTCAAGACACCTAAAGGCCTAGCCCAAAAAGGGCATACCCACCGAGACACGCCACTTTGGACCCCACTAACGGATAGGAGTAACAGCCCACCACGATCCCAACCGCCGCCATGGACCACCGACATTGCACCTTCATCTAACCAACTGACACCCAAGGAGGGAGGGGAAGGGGGCAGTTCCCCCCCCCCCCCCCCCCCCCCCCCCGGGCTGGAGTTTGGGACCTTCGCGTGAGGCGCAAAACTTAACCCTAGTTGTGTCGTTGTGTAACATGCATTTTCCAAGGTTAGATGAGAATCTTTATTTGACCCCATCAAACTAATTTTAAAGTATGTAAAAATTGAATATTGGTTCAATTCTAAACCTTTTGCTTATCATTTGTGTGGAAATTATCATTTCATTCACTAGTTTGGTGATGGTAGTGAATAATCGGAAAGAATTCAAGTAAAAGCTTGTTTGTTCTTAAATTGAAAAAATAACAATAACATAATAATAAAAATGTCGTATGGTCTCTTCATGTAGTAATTGCTAACATATACAGATACTACGTCGTTTTGGTGCTTAATCATACCCCTGACTCTTCACCAACTATGATGTCATTAGGACCGTGTTCGGGAGAAAGAAAATAAAAGGCCTTTAACCATCTCTTCTCCCATTGGCGCATATCTTTCATCGCAATAGTTTCACATTCTCCACAAACAAGCATTTGTTTCACGTGATTATATCCTGCTCCCCATTTGACTGTTTTCTATGTCCAATTACCAAGAAATAATTGGAAAATGAACTGAGCTTTTAGAGCCTTTAGACTCGGTAAATGCTCGAGTTCGATTCGTCTATTAAATTAATAGAACTCAGGCATTAATTTTAATTTTTAGGCTCGTTTAGTAAACAAGCGAGACTCAACTTGATAATACTTGTCTCAATTAAGCCCAGGAAGTTCGAGCATATATGCATATATCTCATGACAATTTAATAGGTAAGGTTGAATATGTATAAACTTATAAAAAAATTTATATGCTTTAACTTATGCATATACGTAATCAAAATTTTAAAATTTGTACATGCATAAATTTTTACAAGTACTATAAGCTCATATATGCATTTTTTATACATAAATTCATAGGTGCATGAACTTATTTATGTGTGATAAAAAATTACTCCACTAATTTAGTGCAGCTCTAGACATGCATGTATGAGAGCATAAATATCCAATATTTTTGACTCGTTAAGGCTCATGAACAAGCTCGAGCTCAACTAAAACCTAAGCAAGTTCGACTCGAGTTCAATGTTGAGTTCCTAAAAAAATAAACAAACAAACCTGAACAGCTATGTATAGATGTTAATATGGGGGTTCTTATTTTTAACTAGATACTGCACATGATATAATGGCATAAATTAGTACACACATCCAGACTAATAGTATCATTTTTGAATTACTCTAATCAATCGTACATATAAATGGTGGGCCCAAGGCCCCATAGAAAGACAAGGGTTAGACTGTCATCATTCCTTAGCCATACAATCGACATCATTTTGTCCTTTGGCTTAGCCATACAATCGATATCATTTTATCCTTTGGCGTTGTACGGACTTCTTTTTTTCTTCCCGGCCAAAGGCCAGGGTGTCCGGGTAAGTTTACAGGCTAGGGTGTCTGGGTAAGTTTACGTGCATGCTAACTAACCTCATCCTCAGCTTGGCAAATCATTCACGGCAAGATTAGGAGATTCACTAGAAATCAGTACTTTTTTGCAACCTGATCCCAAGAATGAATTATTTCCCCTCCACGACGTCTATATTCACTAAAACGGTGAGAAAACAATTAATACCCCAAGAAAAGTGACAAAACTAATTAAAGAAGGATGAAATGGGAAGTCCAGTAGTTTAACTTAGAACTTTATGTGCATAGATTTTGATACATAAATCGTCCGATGTACGTATTATGCATAAATTTGTGCACGTAACATTGTTCTTAAGCAACTTATGGTGGAATGAACATACTAAACTTACATTGGGTGCAACCCTTCAATGACAAGGATCTTAGGAGGCTTAATGAGCTCAGGTGGATCCAGAAGCCCACTAACATGATTATAAATAGGCTTGTCCACAGCAATTCCATCTTTAATTGCCTTAACCTGCTCATACATTAGATCAAAATCATTGGCCCTTGGATCAAGTGCAGTCACCCCTTTCTGTTTCCTCCCAGTTCTATCAAGTGAGTGGTAATCATCCAAACAAATCACAGTGGTCATATCACTAATCAGTGTGTTAGAATCTGGATTCCCCCCCTTTGGTGGCTCAGCTGCCCCTCCAAAAACATTGGTCAATCTCCTCATGAAAGTGCTCTTTCCACAACCTGAGTCAGCTGCCAAACCAATCACTACTGTCTTCTCATCAGCAGCAGAGCAGGTGATTGTGCTCTGTGATCTCTTGGTTTTGTTGTAGAAAACCACCTGTTTCTGGTGCAATCCCAAGTGGGTTTTGTTGGGTTTTGAGATTGAGCAATTTGAGTTGAGGGATTGGATGGTGTAGACTGTGCAGACAGCCATTTTCTCAATCTCTCCTCTACCCAGATAAAGAGGTTGAGGGGATTTTGAGAGAGGAGGAAGAGATGTGAATACTTAGCTTGTTTTCATGAAAATTTTGAATTGGCTTTTGTTGTTTTGCTTTGGTTTTTGGATAGGAAAAGTTTGGGACACAAATTAAAGAAGAGGTTGTGGTAATAGAAAAATAAAATATGGCAGTTTTGAGGGATGGAGAAAATGTTTGATTTGATGAGGGAAGAAGCTGACGTGTCAATATTGGATTTTCTGTGGAATTGTTGATGAGGTTATGGTGTTTGTGATAGAAATAGGTATGGAGAAGCTTGGTGGTAATTTGTTGCAGTTTGGATATCTGCTGTGCCACTTGGCAGCTCTAAGTTGGCTGATTGAAGATGAGGGGAAGGATAGTGTGGAGTGGAGGAGAATGGAAATATCATAGTTTTGAATATCAGCCGATACGGTACTTCGTTTCGGGATTTGGAATCTCCGATACCGATACATATTGTACCGTATCAGACGATACGTACAAAAAGTTAAAAAAATTCACGATCGCTATACCTGATTCCCGCCATATCTATGCTATGGTACTGTACCGTATCGGATGACGGATCATTCGATACGCCAGTTCTCAATACACCGATACATCTATTTAAAACTATGAGAAGTATGGCTTTTGTGTCATCCAATTCAACTGTGGTAACAGTTGTTTTTTTGCTTTTTTGTTGCTTTTTTCTTTTATTTCCGACCGACAGTGTCCTTTTATTTTTTCTTTGAATGTAACTCATGTTTCTAGTTGCTAAAAAAAAAAAATTTAGATCATAGTTCAAAAAAATACTAAATACTGCTCGTAGATAGACAAGGGATAGACTGCCATCATTCATTAGCCATACAATCGATATCATTTTATCCTTTGGGTTCAAAAGACTCCTCTTTTTTCCTTTCTCGAGGACAGGGTGTCCGAGCAAATTTATGCGCATGCCAACTAATTTCCGCCTCGGATTGGTTAAAGCAAACCATTCATGCCAAGACTATGAGATTCACTAGAAATTCATACTTTTTTGTCTGATCCCAAAAATCGAATTTGGGTCATGTACAGACTTTATGATGGCATATTTGATTACAAGTTTAGAATTATTTCCCCTCCACAACTTCTATATTCACTAAAACAGTGAGGGGAAAAAAATTAATGCCCCATGAAAGGTGACAAAACTAACTAAAATTAGAAAAGAGAGATGAAAATGGGAAGTCCAGTAGAGAAAACTAATGTCATCTGATAGACTGATTCTAAAAATTTCACTTCTCATTGAGAATATTATACAGCCAAATATTGAATAAGATAATACAAAAATCATTTTATGGAAACTTTTTGAGAGAGAAAACGAAGCGAAGCAAATTTCAGTGCAAGAGAGATCTCATTTAAGTTAAAAAGGGACTAACAAATCTGAATGGTGTACTAAACTTACATTGGGTGCAACCCTTCAATGACAAGGATCTTACGGCCCGTTTGGATGGCGTCTTGGTTTTGGAAGGATTAAATAGTAAGGGGGATATAATAGTCAGAGGATTAAATAAGAAGGGTGGACCCACATTAATGTGACAGTTAAGAATAGTGAATTAAATAGTTCGTGGTCTGGATGAGGGATAAGAAGGGTGGATGATGTAAAATCATGTCAAAAGACTTTATTGCTTTTGGTAATGCATATATTAGATTATGTATTAATATAATTATATAAATGCCAAAATTAATTGTTTTGTAAATTATATTAAGTAATTCATTTCAATATTCTTTTACAATATAAATTATAAAACATAAAATATTAAAATTAACTCAACAAGTGAACATTGTAAAATTCTAAAGTATAAGGACGTAAAATGGGGTGGGATATCGCCCCCGACTAATATAAACCCCCCCCCCCCCCCCCCCCCCCCCCCCCCCCCCACACACACACACACACACACACACACTTTTATTTAGTGCGGACTAAACATCACATCATGCCCTTATCCCCCTAATTGCGTCATCCTTCTTCCTAAGCCTTCATCCAAATGAGCCCTTAGGAGGCTTAATGAGCTCAGGTGGACCCGAAAGCCCACTAACATTATTTTAAATAGGCTTGTCGACAGGTATTCCATCTTTAATTGCCTTAACCTGCTCATACATTTTAGATCAAAATTATTGGCCCTTCGATCAAGTGCAGCCAACCCTTTCCCTTTCCTCCCAGTTCTATCAAGTGGAAAATTGGTAATTGTGAGTTATCAACCATGTGGGTGGCTGACAAAGCATAAAAGTGCTTTTCCTTCTGACTTTTTTTACTATGAGCATACTACACGTCTTATGCTAGGCATGTGAAGACAAGAGGTGCCGTATAAAGCTTGAGTTTTCAATACACTTTTGGACCATCCGGATATAGCATTCTGGTATATGGCTCATATAAAGCTCAAGGAACGAGTTTTCAATACAATTTTGAATGACTCGAATACGGCATTCTGGTATCATGTAGGCTCGGCCACGTGGTATTTTTTTACAAAATGAGTAAGAAAAGTCAGAGAGGGTTTTGGTATGGTGTGAGGAATTTATTCTCTCTGGGTCTCTCAAAAGGCTACCATCTTGTGCCCGTTGGAAATTGAAGATTTGTTCTAATACTTTTATCTACTCTAAATATGAACGAAATTCATTTTAATTATGAATGAGAATTATCTCATTGTGGGAATTGAAAACCAAGTTTCGTTAGAGGACGTGCGAACACCTTGACAAAGCCGGAGCTGGGACTCAGGATTTGTGAGCCCGCAGCCTGTGATCCGAGGTCTGTGGCTTGTTCGGGTTAGTTTGGAATTGATTTGGCCTTGGGGTTCAAATTCACTTAATAACGAACTTGGGTTGGATTAGGCTTGTGCATTTGGACTTGGGTAATTCAAGCCCGATGGTTATGCTCCAGGAAAGTTAAAGAGTCAATGACTTTTGCATGTCATACACGTTTTAAGGAAACCGTGTTAAACACGGGCCTTGATTTGCTATTTTTAATTCGTTCCAATTTCTGTAAATTCGTGTTCTTGTTGTTAATTTTCAGAAATTATAATTTTCCATTTCTTTTTTCCGCACGAGCTTTCGTACAATCTTAAAGCAAATTCTTTTTGGAAATCAGTGCCGGCTTTTATAAACAGCGTTCGCTGGTTTCTATAAAAACAGTTTTCGATTGGTTTCTGGGTACGAGAACAATGGGTTTTCCTAAACCTGGCTTAATGCGAGTTTGGTATAACTCTGAGTTTTTATAAAGTCAGTGGACGGAAAAGTTTAGCTTTTGACTTTTATATATTATTAGTTCTCGAATTGGATTGGTAATCCTTTACGGAGCCTCCGTAAATAAGGAGTTTGCGCTGAGTAAATCCGGACCGTGCATTCTACTATCCAACGGTCCGGATCAATGCATTCTCTCTCTCCTCCTTAAAAGCATGTCAGATTTAAAAACAAAAACAAAATTTGTGCATTAATCCGAGCCGTTGAATTCCGGAATACATGATCCGAATTTGCTCGGAGCAAATTTCTTATTTACGGAGGTTCCGTAAATAAGTATTTCTCAATCCTAGAACATCTAATCTGTTTGAACATGGAACATTGGATCAGTGGGGTTTTGGTTTCAAAACTCCTTTTTGTTTTGTATCCACTGACTTCTACTGCTAGTATTGGGGAATTAAATCAGTGAGCTTTCTAGGCTTATACTATATCTGATTTCAGTTGGAAAAAAAAAATATATATATATATATATATATATATCTGTCTTTTTATTTTTTTTAATCAGATTACATTGTTTATTTTCCGGTTGCACTTTTTAGATCTTTATCGCTAACTTGTGGTTGATCTTACTTTTGGAAAGATGACAAGTGAAATTGGAATCCCTAGCACTCAAATCCCCACGTTAGTAGCACAGGCTACTCTTATTGTGACGGCAATTCCTTCAGTTCTTGTGAACCACAGGAAGAAACCCGAGAGGTTCAATGGTGTGAACTTCAAGAGGTAGTAGCATGAGATACTGTATTACCTCAAAACTCTTAATCTTGCAAGGTTTTCGAGTGAGGACACTCACGTCGTTGCATAAGGCAAGCAAGGCAGACCACGTTTGGCAGAGCTCAAGGCAATCTCGAGAGATGCCTCTGATCTTAACCTCAAAGCAATGATTTCTGAGGTGAATATGGTGGGGTCAAACCTACAAGAGTGGTGGGTGGACACTGGGGCCAGTGCATGGTGTCCCTTTAGGGACAGCATGCATGTTGTCCAATCTGGACCGTCCGTGCTTGGCGATGGACTGCTCGGATCACATCTTGTCCAAACAAATCCGAACTGTCCGCTACCAAACAAATCCGAACCGTCCGCTACCAAACAAATCCTAACCGTCCATTGCCGAGTACGGATAGCCCAGATTGGGACAAAACCATTCCCCAATTCCACTCGCCACATATGCAGTGACAAAAAGATGTTCACTTCTCTCGAGCCGGTTACGATCGGTGAGAAGCTATACATGGGCAAAGTGATTGGTATAGAGTTCTGAATTTCTAGTGACGGAGCAAATATGGCTAACACAATTGTGCTATGGAAGAGCATGTAGAATTATTTTAAAGCAGAAGTATGAGATTTTGTGTTAATATTCAGGGTGCAATCTATTTTTGCATGAGAAGGATATAAGTGAATGACACAGATTAATTACCTGTGTTCTGACTGATGCAAAGCTGAATAACTTTTGGTGCTCACACTTTATGTTTTAGCATGAAGATCAACTGTGTAAACCATTCAGCTCGTTGCTTAGATGTTTTAAGGAAACCGTGCCAAACACATGCCCTGATTTGTTATTTTTAATTCGTTATTTTCAGAAATTATAATCAAGCAGCCCGATCCAAGTGGGTTCGTTTTATTTCCGCTAAAGATATATAAATCCCTCTTATTCTAGGTATCAGATCGTGTATTGCTTCTATTCGTCTCCATAAAATTCCATACCCGTAACACATTGTTCATCTTATAGCGCCTCAAAAGTAGTATCCACTCAAATAAAATAAAATAAAATAAAGACTTGATCGCACGTCGATAAATGTATCAAAATTGTTCTTTTATTTATAAAATAATAAAAAATGGCACCAATAATGTCATTTTTTTTTAAATACACTATCCATTAAGAAAGCAATAGCTTTAGTCATTTTGGCTTAATCATGTGTCCTCTGTTTAGGGGTGAGTATGGACCGGATTGGTCTGGTTTTATAATAAACCAAGACCAAATCGCTACCTACGGATTATGAAATTAGAGAACCAAACCAACCCATAATATTCATAGAACTAAACCAATCCAAACCATTAAAATACGGTTCGGTTTCAGTTTTGAACCATGGTTCTCTTGAAATTGAGATATCTTCATAAACAATTTAAAGTACTTAAAATTACGTAGATAAGTTAACCCATAACTGTATTAAAACAAGTTCTATTAAAATCACCAAAACTCACTAATATCAACCAACTAAAATAGAGTAGAATACTGGTAATCAATGAAGAAATAGGGGCATGCAATAAAATACTAGATTTGGAAATTAGTTAACAAGCAAAAAAATTAGGTAATCATTTGACTAAGTCGAAGCTGTGCATGTTTAGTGTATTAAAATCATAGGAATACTTTACTATATATAGAGATTTAGGGGTTTAATCTTGGAAGTGAATGAATAGAGTGGCGGAATGAAGCATTAGATTAGAAAATTAGTAATTGACTAGGGAAAAAAGGGATCCGGGGTGGCTGCTATGCGGTAGGTGCTATGCGTCGTGTTGTGCGGCAAAACTATGCCTTTTTGCTTGATTTTTGTGCACAACTCCAAAGCTTTGGCCTTGTTTGGAGGAAGAAAAAACCACTACAAAGTGCCTAAACCCTAAACACAAAGTACTTAAATCTGAAGTGCCTAAATCCAAGTGCATAAACCTACTATACACTACTTCAAAGAGCCTAAATCCCCTAAAATTGAACCCCAAAATTAACTCTCCAAACAGGGCCCTTGGATGTACCAAGAAAATGAGCAAAACGACGTAATTTTGCCGCACAACACGTACTGCACAGCGCCTTCCCCGGATTCGGAAAAAATTGTATCCAAACAAATTTCACATGTAATACATAAAAAAAATATATCTATATAAATATTATACAGATCGGATCAGTTTGGAACCGGAACCTTCAACATAAATCCACCACAAACCAAACTATTTATCACGGTTTCTAATTTTTTAGGGGAATTGATATTGGCACTCCCCTTTTCTCTATTAGCACTCCTTTTTTTTTGTCTTTACATGTAAAGTGCAATGGTAAGTTTACCTAATAAAGACAAAAAAAAAAAAAGAAGTGCCAATAACATTTTCTTTTTTTAAAACCGGAACCAAACCACATTATAAGACAACCGAACCAAACTCTTCGGTTTGGATTAGTTTGGACTGGATTCACGGTTTGACGGTTATTTTGCTCACCTCTAGCTCTATTAACGCATACAAACACATTGTGATTTCTAACTAATAAGGAATGAGGGAATGGGAAATTGGGAATAAGCCCTTCTGCCTATTAATATGGAAATGGAAGATCTTATTCATTTAGTGGTCAATTTTTCATAGGACAATAACAAAATTAACATTCCATACTAAGAGAATGGTGTTACAGTTGAACAGCTAGTGGTATCAATTGACAATGGCCAGATTGAATCTTACAACTTGAGAGTGATCCTGCAGATTGGCAGCTTTATTGGTAATATGATCAAGATTGAGGGCTGTTTCGAATATTTTGCTTCCTAGATTATTTTACATAATAATTCAGATTAAAAAATAAGCAAATAAGCAAGGGTTACCAAACAGGTTATAGAGGTTGGTGAGAAATCCATCTTTCGAACATGGCATAACATTCAATAGGCTTGTACTCAGGAGCTGTGTGCCCTCCTCCCTGTTAATCATTACAATACAACCAAAAATCAAAATAAAAAACATAAACCATTGGCAGAAAGAAATAAAAATTTAAGGGAAACCAAAAAACAAAGGGGGCAAAAATAAAGAGGAGAAAATTCATGCCTTGACCGTGGCAAATGTCATCCCATTTGAGTAAGTCCTTGTATAACTACACATTGACAATAAGTACACGGAAAGAAATTCCGATTAATTTTCTTAATTATAAGCATTAATCTCAAAGTGAATAAGAAAATGAAGGTCAAATTAGGGTAACCCACCCGGTAACTTGGCCCTGGACAACCCATGACCGCCAGTCGTCAACGATGGAATAGTTCAAGGATCTTATCCATGCTTGAGTTCCCAAAAATGGCAGTAACATGTCATGATCGCCGCTGTTTCAACGAACAAACGTTAATTTTTGCTTTTTAATTTCTGTTAAAATACACCACAGTTGAAATTGAAGAAGTAGAATGTGTCTCACTTGTATATTAGTGATCTAAAGCCTTTCTTGCTGAGATTTACATGATATTGGAAACTCTCTGTAATTGTTTTAGTGTAAAGCAATTTGCTGCATCTTACCCATTCCCCTATGCTTCCCTGTGTTAAGTAAAAATTAGCCTTTATTTTATTATTGGTCTTTCCATTTGTAAATTTCACAACTAAGAAATAGTTTGGGATTTACCTTTTGGATATGCAGTGCTTCTCGAACACCATCATTGTTAAGCCAAGAATGAGAGAGTCGATATCTGTCAATCTACTATCAAGAAAAATAAAACATGAGTAAAGCAAAAGAAAGTCCACTTCGAAATGAATATAATGTTTGTTGTGTTGTTTATACATCTTTCACAGTTATCAATGCACTTTTTAGAGAAATGAATAGGACTCACTCTACTAGATGCACACGGTGACGATTCCGAAACAACAAGCTCTTTGTTAGTGTCATCTAGAGATCTTCTTTTGCTAAACCAATCCCATGGTCTCGGAGACGCAAAACCACAATTTGGTTCCAAAATATGAGCAGTATTTAGTCCATTTGTACCCTACAAATCAATGCAAGAGAAGCAATTTTCATCAGCTATCTAGCTAGGAAAAGGCACAAAGGTAATGGAAATATGGTTAATTTGCAGAACAGAACATTTTAGAGACCTGAGTGTAAGCCTCAACATCCTCCAAACACTTTGTATTCTTGGGGTCTACATTGAAGTACTCTCCTTTACAATTTCTCTGCAAAGACTGTGGAGGGACAGATGTTTTGATAAGGGCATTAAGGTGGATTTTAAGCTGGATGAAAGAGATTTCAGAATTCAACAATGTTAGGATGACCATTTCCCTTTTTCGTGCCACATCATGTGGTAATCAAGGGGATTGATAGGGTCCAGGAAAACTATACATAAAACGGTCCAGGAAAACCAAATCAACGGTTGAGATTAGACTGTTTAATTTACTGTATCCGAACATTTTCCGATAATCAATGTATGGCCGATACGTAAAATGTGGTCATGATTGTAGCATTAGATTTCAAAATTTACCTCATAGAGTTCATCTGAAATAAGTCCATGGCCATGAGCAAATGGGATTTTATAATTGTCTTCAATAGAAGAGATTGTTTTTGGGTTACCTAGTACGTATCCCTGAAACCCATTCCACATTTACCACAAACAAAGTTACTCAATAGAAAAAATGGAAATTAGCTCTCACCTAAACAATTAAAAAAAGAAGTATTCATTTTTCTGTTCTATGTGAACAAGAGCTACTAACCTTGAGATTGATAAATGGATCAATTCCTGCTTCATTTCCTGCATCCAAAAACATACAGTTGAAATATGAATCAACACGTAAAACGACCGCTAGTTCTCTAAGCTATTTGTCCGCCGTTTTCAAATGTGATTTCGAATTTTAGTAGCGATTTCCCTTCACTTATTCATCATTTCTCCGCGATATGGGAATTTAGTTAAATTGCTTCACATTACAATATTATTACTCCCTTCCTGATACTTCCACCAAATCCTAGTACCATTTCTCTTGCACAACGTACTGTAAGATGTGGAGATAAGGAAAATCCTCAACTTTCCTCTTAATTTCCTCACAAATATTTTCTCTTCGTTTCCACTTCATTCCCCAACTTCCAAACATAGCGTTATGTGAAGTTTGGATGATTATGTGAGGTAGAGGAACCAACTCCCCTGGATATGCAACGCTGCCTTGGGGTTAAAACATCAACAATTACTTTCATGGTTCTGTTTTCATTAAACAGTGGAATCGCGAGGATTCAGAATCACGTTCTCATTCTGGTGGAAGAGCACCCCAAACCTTTTCCAAAAAATTCATGGTACGTACGGGCCAATGGTTTTAAATAATTTCTTACCATTCGAAATCAGTTGACCGATAATTGGAACCGTGATGCCCGAGTAGGAGTCTCCACCCACGTAAAATGGGTTTGAGAGGAACTCTGGATGATCCATCAACCACTGCAAAAATGCTTCTCAGAAAACAAATTGATCGATATATATAGGAAAAAAAACTAAGTTCAATTGTTATATTCTGGCGTGTATGGCTTGTTTTTTTGTACCTTTCTCATAAACTGGTAGGCTTGGTCACATGCTTGTAAATCCGTAGAGGAAGAAGCAAGTGAGGTTCTTGCATAGGAGAATCCAGTTCCCACTGGCAAATCCAAAAAAATTATGCTTGCCACCTGATATATCAATCATATCAAATGCAAATCCCATGATGCATATATGGGTTCATGCACATAAACGAGTGATATATAGTACGTATTTGTAGCGTGTACGTGTGCGCACACATATATGCACATATATTTTTACATTAATAACAAAAATTACATTTTGTGATATAATATTGCTACTTGAGAAGACGAGATTGTGTATGTATACATAATTGCATATAGTTTTATAACCATGACCGAAAATGGTCAATAACTTGAAATTTTGAAGGGTTTTTTTTAACGCATATATAGTAACTAGCCAACTTTTTTTTTTTTTTTTCATTCAAGAGACTTGTAGGGCCGATCCTATATAACTTTTTCAAATTAACTGAAAATATAGGTGTCTAATTAGTAAGATAATTGGGGGCTGTGCAGGGGCCCAGGACCAGAGCCGGCTTATGAAGTTTGGGGACCCCAAACATGGGGCCCTCTATATCTTAATCTAAATATTTGAAAATTAAAATTAACTTTAAAATGTAATCAAAAAATTCTAATTGAATTTATAACAATGACAGTACACAATATACATCTACTACGTGCAAGGCGAAAAACATGTAAATAGTTAATTAAACGAAGGAAAAAAGAAAAAAAGATACTTGATAGAAAATTTGAATAGAAATCAAACTCAATTACACTGTAGTAGTTATAAAACTCGTGAAAAGAGAGAGACAAGGAGTCTCGAACAACTTTCATTCAACAACACAAGCAGCAAATGGCAAGCACAAAATGCCAATTGAACTATGCTACCTACACATTTGAATTTACTCGCTTCACATACTTGTTACATTTCTTAATCATATACCTACATGGGATCCCTATTTTTTGCAAAATTTCGCCGGCCTACTCCATGAGCCGGTTCTGCCCAGGACCCCTCTTGCACTCCCCTTATCCGCCCCTGATAATATAGCTTAACAAATTCTTGTATTGAAGGTGAATAGTTAGAGAAACTACATATAGAAAAAGTGTAGTTGAACGGAAAGATGAGGATTCCTCCAAAATCTATTTCCTCCGTCTCCTTTTTACGATTCAATATTTCATTTTTAATACCCCTTAACAAGTGTCAAGTTTAAAAAGTTAGTGAGTAAAAGTTAATAGATGACGGAGATGCTCTTAGTAAATCTTCCGTAATACTCCTATAGTGATACCTTTGACCACGAATTTGGATTCAACACTAATTCGGGCAAGCTCCCATCGTTCTGCTTTGCCTTAAAATTCAGTGGACCTGCAAATATACAAACCAAAAACACCGGGAAAGTCCCGGCCAAACAATACAAAGCTCTATTTTGGTTAATTATTTCAGAATCAAAAACTTCTTTAGGATCTTCATTTTGTTGGGGATTTCAAAACGCGTTTGTAGGAAATTTTCGAAAAAAGAAATCTCTTTTAAGAAATCACAAAATAAAAAAAAAATAAAAAAGATGTCCAAAATCATTTGAGCTCCATTGTAAATACTAGGACAAATTTGCTTTTTACGACAATTCCAAAAGAAAACGGGTAATGACTTTCGCACCTTTTTTTATAAATACACCACTTTTTACCTTTTAGTAACAAAATTACACATAAATATTAGCTACAATACAAAAAAAGAGGGTGCATTAACAAGAAAAAGAGGTGTGAAAATTATTTCCCAAGAAAAAATCTTTCTAGAAATGTATTTTCCATGTGAGAATTTTAAGGTTCCAAAATTGGGACCATGCAAATTGTCTTTAAGTGCAATACTTGGTCCAAATCACTTGGTATTGAATATGGATCATCAATTCCCTTTCAAGAGTATTTTTGTGGATCCTAATTCTGAAACTCTGCAAATACCCAATTTCTATCAAGCAATGCTGGAAACACAACTGCATCTGGTGCCGTTAATATATGTGAGCTCTTGCACAGCAAACGGCTGCGAATTCAGCTGTACGTCCGAAATTGTGCCCGGAAAATGTGTTCCTAGACTATTTGTTCTCTATTAGGACCATAACAGAAATGGGCTTGGAGACTAAAGGCCAAATTTACCTATTTCATACATGAGACCAGAGATGGAAGAGCAGCCAGGTCCTCCAGTTAGCCAAAGCAACAGAGGGTCCTCTTTTGGGTTGGATTCTGACTTCACAAAGTGGTAGAATAGCTGCACATCCTCTGATTCATCCACTCCCACATACCTATAAACATCAAAATAAAATTCATGGAGATAATTCAAAACGGACAGATTTTTTAAAGAAGAATGAGAATGCGATTCCTGATCATCTACCCAACCAAAAAGCCCGGAATGACATTCCCAAACTAGTTAAGGGTCCGTAGGATATATATATTACATGCTTCTACTGCTATTTCATATATGTACACGAACATGAAAATGAACAAGAGATGAGTTGACACACCCGGTTTCGAAGTCAAAAGGAAGCAAGCCTTGGAATCCCGGGAGAGACTTAACCGCAGAATAAGAGAGCCCGAGCTGAGAAGAACAAGCCAGTAGAAGAGAGAGCACCAAAAGCATAATACGGCACCAAACCAAACGATCCGTTTGGAATTTGAACAAGTTTAGCTTGGCCTTTGTTTTGGGAACTGCCATTTCTGCAGTCATTTTGATTTACAAATGGAATTTGGGAGTTGGTGCAATAACATATGCTAGTTTACACCTATATATATAGACAGATGAAACTTAATGATAAAAGTGAAGGAGGGACCATGTAAGTGTGCGTAGCCCCTTATTGGTGCTAAACATACTTCTAAATTCGACCACACATGGTGGAACCTTAGCCTTGATGCCGATACAGATGGGATGAGGTCTCTTGGTGTGGGGTGACGGAGCAATACTC
The DNA here is from genome assembly GCA_020921065.1 of Vaccinium darrowii. Classification (NCBI taxonomy): domain Eukaryota; kingdom Viridiplantae; phylum Streptophyta; class Magnoliopsida; order Ericales; family Ericaceae; genus Vaccinium; species Vaccinium darrowii. The sequence continues at coordinate 5,954,607 of CM037155.1, forward strand.
TCTGGCAAAGGTGATGGATACCGTAACTTTTTTCTTTTTTGCCACAATAATACTCCCTCCGTTCCTTTTTAAGTGTGTAGCCTCGTAATTCCAACTTCTTTTCTCACATCAATTTTTTTGCAACTTTTACATCTATTTTCTACTACGTATCCTTGTCAATATAATAATACCCACTAGCTTTTCAAAAAGGAATCTATTTTTAAAGGTAAAATAAGAAATGTACCCACTAATTTTTCAAAACACTCACTTATTAAGGGACAGCCAAAAATGAAAAGTTAAACATTATAAAAGGGATGGAGGGGGTAGTGTTGGTTGGTTAGTATATAATTACTTAGTCAAGGTGCGCCAAATTGACCCGAACATCTAGTTATCAAGAAAATTGGGTTGATATTGCTCTATCAACTCGAATTTGAGACCTGGGCACTGAGGCCCCTCGATTTTTGTGTACCAAAAAAGGTGAGGAAGTAGGAGTATGGAATTTATGGGGATGGATCAGAAACGAGTGGTTTGTTTGGACACGGAATTATTTAATTTGGTTTGTAGTGTTTCGATTTTAGTCCATTTTTTTAATTTTGGACGTATCATCTTTATTTCTTGCCACAATGAGTAATAAAGTGAGCAAAGTCATTACGCCACGTCTTTTCACACGTGGAGTAGAAAGCAGTGTCTTGGTGAAATTAAACACTAGTAGTATTATTTTCAAGATTCAAGAATCATTTCTTTTTATAATTCTGTTTGGGGTGCAGACAACCTTCAGCAGCAGCCAGAATGCGTCTAGAGGGCTTTGTAGCGCTACCATGATTTTGGTGTAGCGCTACCTATAGCCACTCTTTTGGACAGAGTGTTTTGTAGCGCTACAGATGTTTCCCTGTAGCGCTACCGAGAGCCTTATATGCCTCTTTTAGGGTTTTGGCCGGCTGAGTGTGTGTTGTGTCCAAAAAATCAGATTTTCAGAGCGTGAAAATTTGTGAGAGGCAAGAGAAAACCAATCTCAGAGAGATTGTGAGAAGACTTGTACTCCTTGATTTGATTTCATAGTGGACTGGTGTGGCTCCAGTGGTTTTTCCTCACGTTGAGGTTTTCCACGTATATCTTGTGTCTCGTTTTTCTTTCCGTTTTTCATTACGCACTTATTTGCTTGTCTTTTCTGTGATTCATTGTTCCCAAGATCCATAGGGGCGTTGTAGGATTGAACAGGTGTTCGTGATAATCCATAACAAATCCGATATTCGAGTCAGTTTGCGCGTATCTCGACTAGTTTCGAGACCTTGAAGTTGATGATCGAGCAAACCCACCAGTTTTCCAAAGGTTTGAAATGTTTGAACTCAGTAGAATTTGAACACGTGACCGCATAAAAGACAAGCACTTATCGCTTTTTCATGCGCGCTTGGCCAAACCTCTCGGGGTTTCATGGTTGCATCATACACACCATGATTGTTAGAAAAGAAAATCCATGATTGCATCATATAGAACGTGACTGTTAGAAAAGAAAATCGTCTTAAAACTCCTTGCGATTACATCACATAGAACATAACGGTTAGAATAGAAAGTCGTCTTAAACTCCAATACTTCACCTTTGAAATAGACTTGGCCCAATTCTAGACAAAAGTGTGGTGGGTCAACATCAAGTTGATGTTTATGGAAGAAGACACAAACAGCCCTCCTGGAATCTGGACCGGCCCAATAAAAAATTGATCAGGGCGTCGTCTCTGGCCCAATAATGTAGGCCTCATTTTCATTTGATGTAAACCCTAAAGCCTTTATAAAAAAAACCTTAGACATATTTATTACCCAATAACTTAATTACTCCTTCCATTTATTTGCACCGGAGTCGTTGAGAAATTGGTCTAAGCCCTGCTGAATCAGGCTTCGCAAACCCAATAGAAGCAAGGCTCCCCTGATATTTTAAGGACCGAAGGCGACCTTCAAACAGGAGCTGTAATTATTTCTTTAATACTTCCATTTGTTGTGCTCCACAAATTGTCTCCTTGGATTACATGTTGGATACTTAAAAAATAGTTTGAGCCCAATTTTTCACATATTTTGAGAGGTCAAAGGTGGTGGCCTCTTGGGCCTTGGTCCAAGGCCGGCCTTGAAACGTGTGGAGATTCACTGGGCCATTGTTGTTACTCAAGGTGGGGGATGTGGCCTGTGGGCAGAGTTACATGAATATTGTGGACGTGCGAGACTGATGAATAAAAAATAGTGAAGGGAAAATGCCTAAGAAAATGATAATTTCATACGCATCAACGACCACTTGCAATGACCCATCCATGGTGGCACATTGGTATGCTGCAAATTTACTTGCAGGGGACAACTCGTACATAGGTTTTACTAGGGGTGTAATTGGTTCGGTCCAGTTTTTGGCATTTTTCAGAAACCGAATTGTTTGACATTGGATTTGTTTTGGTACGGGATTGGGGCCCACCGAATAAGAGATGGGATTGTAGGAGTACTGGGATTAGTCGTGCTGTGTTTGGTTAGAGTGGGAAAAAGATGATGGAGATTATTTTTTACCATTGGATGAGAAGGGAGATAATCCCGAGGAGGGGGACTAGCTAGTACCACTCCTTCCCCTGATATTAGTTAATACTCCACATAACATAAGGTACTAAATGGACAAATAGTCCACCCTTGTCGAGTCCTATGGTTAATCAGAAAGTGAATAAAACACGGTACTAAAGAATATTAAAGAAACACTTGGACCTTTGTGTTCTCCAAATCCTAATCCCGTCATCTTTAGTCCTACAATCAAACCAACCCAATTGTAACAATAATATTACTGTGTGTTAGTGCCATCAGGCAAATGAAATACCTGCCAATTTCAGAAGTGGGACACGAAGGGTTGAATTGCTAGGGAAATTTAGAATTAAAGTTCCATCCAATTTCGTTTGGACATTTCATTCTGATATGTTCCATCCAAATTCAGTTTGGTTCAATTGTCTTTTTTTTTTTTCCCCTCATATAAAGAAATATATAGATAGAGAAAGGAGAAAAACAAAACTCATTCGGAGGTTCATAGTCGAACCGGAACGAGGGATGGTGCTATCCCTTCGCATAAAGCATGGACGTTGGGCCAATCACAGCAGCGGACAGCTCAGATCTATTCGGCAGCAGACGCTCTTCAGATTTGTTCTTCAAATTTGTTTGAATAAGATGTGATCTGAGCAATCTATAGTATAACCGACCACAAACGGCCATAATCGACCAGCATCTATGCTGTGCCCGATGGGACAGCACCGAACCATGCCAATAATCACGAATACAAACCCAAGACAGGTTTAAGCAAGAAAGGCAAAACAAAGAGCCTGAAATGGAAAGATATGAGGCTAAACTAACATCATGCCCATTCAAGATTTCGTTGGATAAAGTTTAGTGTTTGAGTCTCTAAACGTGGTAGAACATTAGATTCGGCTCCACCCTAGGTGCAGTGGAATTCAGTACAAATAGTAGTGTATAGCGTGATGTGATTAGACAATACTCCCTCCGTCCCTTTTTAAGTGCGTACCCTGGGAATACGTGTAATTTCAAACTCCTAAAAAACATATTTCCCTATATAATTTTTTAATTCTCTTTATACCAAATTAAAGTGCTCATTGAGTACTTTAATTTGGTGCAAAAAAAATTTAAAAATATTATACGAAAGTACATTTTTTAATGTCCGCAAAAATACACGTTTCCCATTGTACACATTTAAAAAGGGACGGAGGGAGTACTTTTTAACGGACAGCAATAACGTTGTTTGACAATTCCCACAAAAATGATACCACGACCACGTAGGGTCGATAATAGTTACGCACTGTTTGTTCGACAATTCCCACAAAAATGATACCACGACCACGTAGGGTCGATAATAGTTACGCATTGTTTGTTCGACAATTCCCACGTGGTTACGAATTTTCTGTTTGTTGGTATCGAGTCTTACTTTCAAATTCTCGAAAAACAGTAGATAACGACCATTGTATTTTTGTGGTTGATAGCAGCAAGCAATAATGTTAGGTAGTTCTGAACAATTTGGATTTAAGCAGCTGGGGATGCTGTCATTTACTATGATTCCAAAATTACCCAAAGTTTTCAAATTTCATTAATGAATGGCACTGCTACCTTGCATGATCTTCACCTACAATGCCTTAGCTATGGGTCATTGAATTCATGTGGATCACTTTCTTTTGCCAAAATTTTGAAATTAAAATTATTTTGCGCTCTTTCCTTCTCCCTCTCTCTTTTGTTTTTTTGTATTTTTTACCCTTCTTGTCACACGATAGAAAAGGGCGGAGCTATGTAAGGGCTAGGGGTGGGCCTGGCCCCTCCCATTTCCTATTTTGGAGTAAATTTATATTTTGCATTCGAAAATAACTAGTAAAAGGTAGGAACAATTTTACTTCTTTTTTTGGTACAGAGAAAAAATTTAACTTCGATAACACTAAATAATGATGAATGATACCATGGGACAATGATACTGTGTTCGTCGAATCATATGAATTGTGATAACAACAATACTCGAGACTAAAAAATTTATCAAAATTGTCTCATAAAAACTCGAATGATTAGATTTAGTCTTGAAAAAAATCATCGAACTAAGATTTTTTTCATGGTTCGGTCCTCTACAACTTTGGTTCTTGGCTCTGCCACTGGATGGAAGAACCAATTTTTATTGTAATCTCATCCAAATAAACTACCATGGGTATAAATCTCTTCTCCTTAAGATTTGAACCTTCAATCTCACAAACTCACAATGACTCTTATGTGATCATGATTCCTGCTTACACATACATACAGAGTCATTCATCCATAAGGGGTGTTTGGGAGCCTACTTTTTAGCTTTTAATTTTTGACTTTTTGGCTTTTTGGTTTTTTGGTTTTTGGTCAGAATGAGTTTTGGATGTGGGAGGAGTGTTTGGGAGAAATGTGCAGAATGTGTTTTGGAAAGGGAAAAGGAGAAGTAGAAATCAAAAAGTAGGGGTGAAGCTGTTTCTGGCTTCTGGCTTCTAACCTCTGAACTGGAAAAACGTTTTTGGGAGAAGTAGTTTCTGGGTGTTGCTGCCAAACACCCAGAATGAGATAAAGAGAAAGCAATAAACTGATAAAGAGGCGCCCAAATAGGGCCTAAGTAAAACATGAACTGCTTTATAAGAGAAAATTAGGGTGTTTAGTTGTGCTAAAAGAGGGGACCCAGTAATGGAGGGGTGCCCTGTATGGGTAAAGTGTGCAATCTGAACTGTCTAAAAAAAATACTCCTTTTAATGAACCACTACATCCCACCCCTTCACTACAGGTGTTATCGATTCTTATAGGGTTAGTTCATACATAATTTTGTCATGAATTCAATAAAATCTTTTGTAAATGAACTGTGAAATTAATTTCCCAAATTAAAATTATTCGTGGCCCAAAAACCATGAGTTGTCATAGGGAAAAAAATGTATATCTATATTTGTAGTTGAAGCGGATAGAAAATATATTTGTAGTTGAAAATACACCAAGTAAAAAAAAAACAAAAAAATTCCATATTCAACTAATTATAGTTGCAAAATAAAGAACTGCATATTTTTGTTTGGGGACAGATGAAACCATGGCCTACTACCACCAATACCCCTATTCAATTTCCCTCCTACTGCGACAAGATAATGTTAGTCAAATCCCAATTCCCCACGCTCCCTCACTTAATCAATGTCAAATTAATACTAAACCGTGCAATTAACTACTGCATGGAACCAAATAATTTTTCAATAATACTAACAAAGTACTCTCTTTTTAGGGACTCAAGGTTCTCTAGGCGTCGTCCGAACCGTCGATCTCGCTAATTAACGGCTCAAATTTCATCGTGACAATGAACTGAACGGTTTGAATTTGAAAAAAACCGAGATAAAATCAGAACCGTTAAAAAACACAACCGATAACTCAAATGCCGCCTTAAAGGTAGCTCCATGCAGGATCCCGTATTCCCGTTTCCTCATTTCAGATCAAAGATCCACTTGAGGAGTTGGCAGACCGCGGGTATACCACCGCCACGTGTCCGTGTTCGATCTCTTTGATACTCCCTCTGTCCCAATTTTATAGTCCTTCATTCCATTCTAATCAGATAAAAAATCGATTAAATCTTTCAATCAGTAATATATTTTATATGCAATATAGATCTTGTTTGATAGATCTTAATTTAATCTAATAAAACATTGTAGATTATAAAATATAACACTTTGAAAAGTGGCACGAACTCTCAAAAAGACTATAAAATTGGGACGGATGGAGTATTTTGGTGCAGAATTTGTTTTTGAATGATCTGGCACAGTCAAACCACGTCCCGACAAATTCCACACCCCCGAGGTTTGCTGGTACACAGTCAAAGAACCAAAATAAACAATAAGTCTAGGGGCACATACAACACATCACATACCAGCCACACCCGCTGACGTGGCGGTAGCCCCACTCACTCTCTCACCTCTCTCTTTCTCGCTTTCTCTTCCCAAGCCCAAAAAAGCATCTCTCTCTCTCTCTCTCCCAACAGAGCATCTATCTTCCTCATCCTTGCCGGCAAATCTCGACACCAAAAGTCTCTGGTCATCGGTACTCGATCCCTCAGGCAAAAAACTCCAACGCCGAGACTCAAAAGTTGTTCTTCTCCCCCAAAAATAGCCCCTATTTTTTCACTCCTGAAATTCAAACACCACCAGCGACGAGGCCCACTCCGACACTACCCACCCGACTTCCATTTCTCTCAAGACTCTAATTCAGATTGGGGATATTATTTTCTAACATCCACTAGTCTATGAATGTATAGGAAATCAGTACCAAGAAGGGGAAAAAGTCACATTCTATTGTATCATGCTTCAGCTACCTCCACGTTGGATATTTTTTTTCTTCTGATTGGTAATTGGTACTGTAAAAAAGAAAGAATGAAATTACACGGAGCAATCACCAGTAGTTTACTATTCGTTTCCTTTCATTTGTTGCTCTGTCTTTTGTTTTCTCTATTTTGTCTCCGGGAGGGAGAAGATTGATGGTCGGTGGCAGCGCCTGTGGTCGGGGTGGGCGTCGTTGCTGCTGGTGTTTATTTTGTGGAGGAATGAGGAATTTTTGGTGGAAATGGCAAATGAGATGGTTTGGGGCTGGGAAGAGAGAGAGACAGAGGTGAGAGAGTGAGTGGGCCCACGCCACGTCAGTGGGTGTGGTTGGTATGTGATCCATAGTATGTGCCCGTAGCAGCGTTGCAAAATAAAACACAAAAAACCAGTCAAACTGTCCACCTGGCCTTTACTGAATGGCACGCCCATTCCTCACTGTGGGTTCCAGCTCCCCCACCTCTTTAAACAATTTTTGTTTTTTTGATCTGGACCTCTTTCTGTTCCACACACAGAAAAATAAAAATGTTTCTGAACCTCTTTAAAAAGTTTCAGCAATTCATACCCCCATTCCGTCTTTCTTTTATTAGGCTTTGTTATTCAATTCATTTTCGCACCTAGTTAATTTTATTTAGACTGTTGATTCGTGTCAACAAGAATTGTCTTTCTTTAAAAATTTTGAGTTTCGATCATAATTTTTTTGTAACGCCCCGATTTTCAGAAATATTATTTAAATCATTTATTGTAAAAAAGTTTGTTTGGACATAATGATTAGTACCTTTGATTGCAGCGGAAATAATAAATTCAACATCCAAATTACTAAATTTAATTACATCATTAATTAGAAAATATTTAGTAGCAAAGTAATAATTACAGTCATCCAAAACATAAAATGAAGGAGTAGAGCATTCTAGAGGTTTGAATTCATATTTCGGTCTTCCTTTGGTACCTGGTTGACAGCGAGTGCCTCTTACTAATATCGCAACTCCTTTCCTTCACCTTTCATACCTAGCGTGATATGTCAGGGCCAAAAATAGCACCATGAGCAAATAATCACTCAATAGCTAACTACTACTCGCTAACTCTTACATTACAAGTAATGAACACACAAGTACGATATTGAATGCATATTTTTATGTAACACTTAACATTGTTCTGTACTTGGGTAATCTCTAAGTCAAAAGATCTAGTGCTCTTGTCCACTATGATCTCATCCACTATGTTCCCATCTGCCACACCCCTACTTGAGAACGTGACACGGCCATGATAGAGCACAACTCATGATATACCCTAACAATCTAATCATTTCCCATCCACTCAGTTCTCATCCGGCACACTCTTCTTGAAAACGTGACACGGCCCATGACATAATATGGTTTAAGGTATCCTATTACAACATCTCCTATCCTTTCAATTTCCGTTAAACTTAAATTGTCCACGTGATCATTGAACTACTGTAAACTATCTCCAGTGATTCTAATGTTCATTCTAGTAATCTAACACATTCATGATAATCGAAACACATAATAACAAGCAAAGAGATAACAATACTTTCGAGGTTGCACATAATTCACACTAATCGGTGCAAATGAGTCTTCAAGATTTACATGAAATTTTATAACTCGAAGTTAGTATGTGATTCAACGAAAAAGGGGGTTTAAGAGAAATTTAATGAAACATGAAGGTTAAATGTGTAATTTATCGAAGCATAGGGTTGGTTGTGTAATTTCATAAAAATATTATACTCAAGTAATAATATAGTCAAGTCCAGGGTAGTCTAGCAATCCGAACAAACATAAGGGTATTTTGGTAAAATGTCTAAGTGGAAGGGCAATTTTGTAATTATGCCACAGTGAAGGGTATTTTGGTAAAACATCACGTTTCAAGGGTACTTATGTAATTTAAGTGCTACAAAGTGAATTTTTGATGAATTTTGATAAGTATAAATGTACTTTATAAATTATAAGTCTCCGAGAGCAAAATGATAATTTTTCAAGGTTGACATTTTTATACATGTAATAATCAATATGCTATGCGCAAGGAAGCTTACACTGAATCATACGCAGAATGTGAGTAATGTATGAATATGAAGTCGTGTTTTGCAAACAAGTTTTTAATAAAGCACTCAAATGGGCGAGAGATTTCTACCTTGAATTGGAGAGATTTCGATGAAAGCGGGTTTGGGAAAGATGGGGTTGATTGGAGGCTTTGAGAGTGTGCCTTGGCTTGATTGGTTGATGCATTGAGATCTTTATGACTCCCTTTGATGTTGTGCAACCCGAATTCGAAAGTGGATCTCTGTGTGGTGTAAACAAAAATTCAAAAATCACCATGTCAAAAAATAACAAATTACTAATAAGTTACGTCAAATAGTCACATTCCTTGAGATTTCCTAACAGAAATCTTTCGTAAGGTTTTGAAATGACTTCACCCTCCCTTTCTGTACTCACAATCTGAAAGGATGTCCCTTGGTTTACCCAAAACGTCTGAAGTTAACCATGACCTCACCTTTTATCCATTTTTAGACGTTTGGATGATTTATTTCTTTTGGCAAACGAGACGTTTGGATGATGAAGAAAGGTTTTTAGAAGTACTAGCAAAGATAACAGACTCCTGAGATTCTTTTTTGTTGTTAGAAACTTCAAGAGAAATTAATAAAAACTTTCACCCTTATTTTTTTTTTAATAGAAAGTATTGAACTTAAAGCTTTTTAAGCAAATGAATAAAAAGTGAATTTGGCCTTACGACGCATAATCATTCTATTGGACTAGAGATAGCAATTCAATCCGGACCGTTCTAAACACATATCGCCCTGCCCTATTCCGACCGGGGCGGGTATTTGTTAAATTTTTTGAGTATAGAGTTGGGGTGAGGGAGAATTGAAAAAATTTGACCGGGTTAGGGTAGACATCAACCCTCCCCGATACCTGCCCTAAATCCACTCCAAAAATTTATATACATAAAAATTTATTTTTATTCTTATATTTTTTCCTTTATAGCTAATCCCACTTTGTATATCAATTATTTTTCATTTTCCTTATAGATAATAATAGATGTCAGTTAAGTTGTAATACTTATAAAGGCTTTGTTCATTTCCATGTTTAGTTTTAGTTTTAGTTTTGATGACATCATCATTTCCCTCATTTCTTCCTCTATCTCTCTCCACTCATTAAACCTGCTGACATCATCAAAACTAAACTAAACTATCTAATCAAACACAGCCTTTGTAATTTTTTTAGTATTTGTGCTTATAATTTTGGAGTCAAAAACACATTTTCTTAATATATAAAAAATTAAAATAGGAGCGGGGCTGGGCGGGTAAACCTGTTACCCAATGGGGGGCGCAGGGGTACCCTCCATTACCCGGTTAGTTTCGAGCGGGGCTAGATTTTCAAGTTTGGGTATGCCCGCCCCATTGCCATTCCTAATTGGACTATCTGGTTTCAATATCCTTTCTCATCCCATGCTTCAACTCCCAGATTTTCGCTCTATCAAATTTTGATAATTTTATATATTTTAAGAAGACACATTTTACGCTTGTAAGGCCCCGATCCACCAAGAGAATTTTTGGTCATTTTGGCTTTTCACGCTTCATGACCAGTGGTGGATCCAAGAATCCTAAACAGAGGGTCACCTTTCAAGTGTAACTTTGAAAGAAAAAAATTCACAGTCCAATATAACAATATACCCAAGAAAATAAAATATTTTAATGTATAGTTTTAGAGCAATTTGTTTCAATTGTTCATGTATAGTTTTAGAGCAGGATCTCAATCAGATTTGTACAATATTAATTGTTTTTTCTTAAATTATTTGTTGGTGAAATTAAAAGCATTATATTATCACGAGTTATGACAATAAAAAACTCCTCATTGTAGGATAAATTGGAGATTGTGTGTAGTTCTTTCAAATTTATAAAAAGTATTAACAATATGTTTAGAATATAAAGAGGTACTAGAATTATGTGCAAATGCCAAATAAAATTAAATACTATTTTTGGGGGTCCAATAGCAATAACCAAAAGTCCAGGGGGCATGTGCCTCTTCATAAATCCCCACTGTTCATGACACAAGTAATTTCTTTTCACATGCATCAACTTCAAAAACAATAAGCCAAAATTAGTGGAACAAGCAGTAAGTGTGAGTTTTCAGTTTGCTAAAAGCTTTTAGCACCCCTAACTCTCATTTTGCCTTTAGCACACCCCTAACTCCCATTTGTCAAAAACACCAAGGTGATTTTATCAACTTGTTTTAACAAAAAGACTAAGCGATAGAAAATTGATTTTCAGCAACTTACCTTCTAGCTAATGGAAAATAAATTAATTTTTAGCAACCTAATTTTTACCACTTTTTTAAAAAATTACTGTAGCTTTTAGTAATTGATGTTAAAAACAAAAAACTCAGCTAAGACCTTGTTCTCTAATGGATTTATCTCATAAAATCTAGTTTTGATAAAATTTAAGATCCTCAACGGATTTTAGCAAAACTTGATTTTATCAAAACTAAATTTTATCTCACAAAATCATTTGGAAAACACTTTTATCAAACCTAGATTTTATTCATTGAAAAAATAATGTAATTTTATCACATTTCTAACAAAACTAGATTTTATCTCATAAAAATTCATTCGAGAATAAGGCCTAAGCACTTGAGGATGAAAAACCTTGATAATTCAACCCCGAAAAAAAAGGAATTTTATATTTTTGTTTTTGAGAAAGCCGAGACTTTAGACATCACCGCACGTGTGGTGCTCGTGCACCCAGGTCCCCATCGTCCCAGTTCACTGGTTAGCCCGTAGCTCATGGAAATATTTTCCCTATTTTTCAACACAGAAAAAAAAAGAAAAAGAAAAAGAAAAAAAGAATAAAGAATTTTTTATTTTATTTATTTATTTAATTTTTTTTTTGTAGGGTTTCAGCTTCACAGCCTTCACTCCCAAATCAAGATCCATCCACGGGAGAGATAACCTTTTCCCCATCTCTCTCTCTCTCTCTCTCTCTGTTTTGGCCTTTTGGGTTTGCCCCATTCTTTGATATTCTCAATTTTTTTTGTTGTTGCCAAAATTCCTTGAAAAACCCTTGTAAATTTTCAGGGCACAGTTCGTCTACGAGCCTTGAAATGGTGATAATTTCTCCTTTTTCCCCTTTTCGATTTTTTCTTTTTCTTTTCTAATCTGGGTCAGAATCATTTCACTCCTTTTGAGCTTCATGAGGAAGTGAGCTTCGGTATTCGAGAACAAGATTACACCTTCATGATGTGTTAGATCGTGATGATGACGATGATGATGGAAATGAGCACTACTGTCAATCTTTTGACCAGAAAAAGAGATCAGATAAAGCATAAAGCAGGACTTGAAGAAGAAGGAAAAATGCCCCCTTTGATGGGTATGGTTGATTCAATGAGGTCAAGGTACTGATAGAGATAGAAAGACTGTAAGCCTCTTTCCTTTTCCCCCTCTTTATTCCACCACACGCTTCGTTTCCTGTATTTTCGTTGGTTGTTTCCTAGTGGTTTCAAAAGGGTTCCTCACTTCTTGATTTCCGAAGGGTCCTTCAATCCTTGATTTCAAAAGGGTCCTTCATTTCTTGAGGGTTCCTCAGTTGTTCATTTCAATAGGGTTCTTGATTTCTCGAGGATTCTTCAGTTCTTGAGTTCAAAACTGTTCTTCAGTTGTTGATTTCAAAAGGGTTCTTGAGTTTTGGAGTTTTTCATAATCTTTTCTATTAGTCCTAAAAAATGCCAATGTATCAACCATCTGGCCGTAGGAGGGATGGAGATTGGAAGAATGAGGTGGGGGGCACCGGCGGCCTCGTTTTAGATGTGGAAACCGCCGTGAAAGATGGGATATTGGGCGGCGGAGGAGGCGCCATCTCCACCGGAGAGAAAGTAGATCTGAAAACGATGATCGAACGGCTCGATTCGATTGAAGTCCCGTCGGTATTCATTTGCCCGATTTCTCTGGAACCAATGCAAGATCCAGTGACGCTTTGTACTGGTCAGACCTATGAGAGGTCTAACATTAAGAAGTGGTTCAGTTTGGGGCATTTGACTTGCCCCACTACAATGCAAGAGCTTTGGGATGATTCGGTTACTCCGAATAATACCCTTAGCCATTTGATTTATAGTTGGTTTTCACAGAAGTATACGGCGATGAAGAAGAAGTCAGAAGATGTGCAGGGGAGAGCCTTGGAACTTATTGAGATGTTGAAGAAAAAGGTCAAGGGTCAAGCTAGAGTTCAATCACTCGCTGAGCTAAGAAAGATAGTCAATGCCCGCGATTCGGTTAAGAAAATCGTGGCCGAGAGCGGTGGGATTGGAGTGGTTTGTTCTTTGTTGGGTCCTTTTACTTCGCATGCTGTTGGGTCTGAGGTAATTGGTATTCTTGTGAAGTTGGATTTGGATTCCGGATGGAAGAAGATTTTGGTGGAACCTGCAAAGGTTTCGCTAATGGTGGACATGTTGAATGAGGGATCGGTTGAGACGAAGATCAATTGCGCGAATATGATAGAGATGTTGATGGAGGGAAAGGAATTCGAGTCCGAAGTTGTATCAAGTTTGAGCCTTTTGGTTGGGTTATTGAGATTAGTGAAGGATACGAGGCACCCGAACGGAGTGTTATCAGGATTAAGATTGCTCAAGCTGATTTGTTCCTATGAAGGAGTGAGGATTTCAGTTGTGAGCATTGGGGCCATTCCTCAGTTGGTTGAGCTTTTACCCAATTTGAATTCTGAGTGTTTGGAATTAGCTCTTTATGTACTTGAAGCCTTGTCAAACCTTCCAGAGGGCAAAATGGCATTGAAAGATTGTTTACATACAATTCCTAATATGGTCAAGTTATTAATGAGAGTTTCAGAGAATTGCACTCAATTGGCGCTTTCGATATTGTGGGGGGTTTGTGAAATCTCCCCGGAAGAGTGTGCACTGATTGCTGTCGATGCAGGGCTAGCAGCTAAGCTCCTTTTGGTGATTCAGAGCGGTTGTAATCCCGTGTTGAAGCAACGGTCAGCCGAGCTATTGAAGTTGTGTAGTTTGAATTACACAGATACCATTTTCATTTCCAAGTGTAAACTCACAAGAACGATACAGTGAAGGGAATTTTTGGCATAGTTGTTCATATGAAGAGCTTTTGGGATTCGGGGCACCCTAGAGGCGGTGGTTCACCCTGCAGCAGGTGTCAGCGGTTTGAGATCGCTCATCACCAACTCGTGAACATAGCTGATCAATAGCAAAGTTAAATGGGTTCTCGAGGTACCCTTCTTCTTTCCTCCTGTGTATATCAAGAATGCCAATTGTTACCGGATGTCCGGGCCAGTTTATGCGCATCTCGACTGATTTTGGAGCCCTGGAGGTAACGACTGGGTATAACCTGCAATAGCCCCAAGAGTTTTGCTGGCAAGCAGAATCGAAACTGAGACCGTAGATGGGAGCAAAGAATGCCAATTGTTGATCATTTGGTTTCACGTAATGCGAGTTTATGGGCTACCTGTTATTGCCAATGGATTCAATAAGCTTATCTCAGCTTGAGTTCTAATGGATCCACATTTTTCCCTCACAAACATACCGATTCGCAGCATGTAAACTGTGTGAGTTGAATCTGTAAATGAAATGATCATTTTTGTGCAATGGATTTGTGTCTGATGTGGAATCTGAAGAACTCATGCGTGGGATATTGAAGTAGCAGCTAGGCTTGTATTTGGCAGTTGTTATTGTAGATAATGTGATTGAGTTCACTGCCCCATTGACACAAATTTCCCTCCCTAAATCCACCCTTTGTGAAGGTTGTTTGGGAACTCTTTAGTAGTACAATTTTGTTCATTGTTTGATGGGTGATTGAGCTAAAAAATGTTTTGGCCACAAATCCGGACGGAGATGTCTTTCGCGTTTGTCCGATACATGTTAGTCCCACGCGCATTGTGTGAGGTCACGTGTATCGAACGTTTTTTTGACACATCTGCGTCCGGTATTCGGTTGAAGTGAAGCACTCTATTTCCTAGCTGTTGTTGAAGTGAAGCACCAAACCAGAGAGAGAGAGATGAGAAAATCCCAGATTCCCAATGATGTGGGGCTAATTATTGAGTACTCCAGGAGCCGGAGTACCATGGTAGTCCCTACTATGTGGGTCAATCTTTGTCTTTCAAATGCTCAACTAAAGTGAATGATAATTGTCGATTTTAGATAATTTGTCGCTACGTAAATGATTTGGAGTAAATAGTTTAGCCTACCACCATGGCAATGCCACGTTGTTCTCCGTGGGCTAGTAATATTTGGGTCCTCGTATTGTTAGTCTACTGGGCTAATAATAAACAAATAAAAAACAAAATAACACACTCCAGTATGCTTTTTATACTTTTTACTTTTACAATCTTTTTACACATTTTAACACGTTTTTTTAAATTTTAATGACAACCCATTGGAAAGATTTTAAAATTTTCCGTATTTGATTTTAGAATTTTCCTTGAGTATTTAAAGAATGAGGTCATATTGGGGACAACAGATCATAGGAAATACTCTTCTGAAAATATTTCAGGCATCCTCGTGGGGTCAGATTCGTTCGGCCTAACTATTTACAGCCAAAAATTTGAGAAACAAGATTATGTACTTTTAACTTTATTAGATATTTCTTGTCAAGAAGACATATTGCATACGCAATTAAAAAAAAGGGAGCACAAATTTAACAAAAATTCAAAAAAGACAGAGCAAAGCAAACCCACCAAATAGTCATAGTCAATTCGAAATTATTCGAGGATATTTTGTTTTCCCATCTCATAAAATATGACTTCAGGTGTTGCGTAAGGGCTAAAATATTGTATTTCCGTCTTTTTTTTATATATCTTTTTTCATCTATTTTAATCTTTTTCAATGTCATTTTTTTAAATTATCTCATTAAAACAAATGATATGACGTAAAAATTTGGTCCGCATCTAATAAAAATTAAGAAAAGACAACCAAAAAAAAGCTCGATAAAAAGGATCAAAAAATTTAGGCCAAAGACTACCTTAATTGTTTTCTATGAAAAAAAGTATCGCAACTACTGACTTAAGCCAAAATGGGTTTAGCACGCTTAAGTTAATAAGCTTAAGTCAACTTATTCTACTGACTTAAGATTGGTTACTAACTTATGAAAAATTTGACAATGGCCTTCTTTGGCCTAAAAGTAATTTATGGTTTTTTGGTTTTTTCGTTTCGTCTTTATTCAAATTTTTTTTGCATTTGTTAGTTTCGCGTCAAGATTTTGTGGTTTCTGGATTCCTCTCGGCGAGACGAATCTAACGAGTATAAATTTATGGTCAAACCAAATATTTTTTTGAATAAAGCCGAAATAGTTGGATTATTCGTCAATAATCCACCTATTTTGGCTTTATTCAAAAAAATATTTGGTTTGACCATAAATTTATACTCGTTAGATTCGTCTCGCCGAGAGGAATCCAGAAATCACAAAATCTTGACGCGAAACTAACAAATGCAAAAAAAAAATTGAATAAAGACAAAATGAAAAAACCAAAAAACCAAAAACCACTTTTATGCCAAAGAAGGCCAATATTTCTCTTATTCAATGTAAAATGCAACTTGTTGAGCCCTAATAATCCTAAAGGGCAATTTAGACGTTTCACAGTCCAAATTACACCTCCCCCAAGTTTTATACTAGAACAAGGTCACTTTAATTAAAGGTGTCTTTTTTTTTTTTGAAACAACGTGGCTTAATGCATATTTATAAAGCTAAAGTCAAGTGTTGCGGAGCGGGTTAAAATATTGGATTTCCGTCTTTTTTTATATATCTTTTTTCATCTATTTTATTCTTGTTCCATGTCATTTTTTTAATCATCCCGTTAAAACAAATGATATGACGTAAAAATTTGGTCCGCATCCAATAAAATTTAAGAAAATTTAGGCCAAAGACTTCCTTAATTGTTTTCTATGAAAAAATTATTTAGAGTACTTTACAAAATAAAATTTCGATAGAGTCTGCCAAAGCACATTACACCCCGTAATGCATTAGCGCACTACTCCCTCCGTCCCCATTTATTTGTCCCTTTTGGAAGTTCGTGCCACTTTTCAATTGGTTATATCTTGTAAATTATGTTGTTTTACGTGATTTTAAAAACATTGTTTTATAGATTTTATCGAGATCTATCAAATAAGATCCATATTTAATATAAAATTCATTACCGATTTAAAGTTATAACTAGTTTTTTATCCAGTTAGAATTGGACGAGGGACCAAAATTTGGGGACGGAGGGAGTATAATAATAGTAGTACAGTCTAATCCTTGCCCTCATGTAGGGTACCGCCACAACCTATGCTTCCCTGCAACAAAATAGTAGGATTATTAGTCAAATCACGGGTTCCCATGTTCCCTACTTAGAGGGTGTTTGGCCCCCTCTTTTTTGATTTTTTGGTTTCTCTTTTTTGGTTTATGGATGTTTGGCAACCAAGGGGAGAAATAGTTTTTCCAAAAACAGTTTTTCCATTTTGAACAATCTGGGCCAGAAATCAAAAAGAGCTTTGGAGCTCTTTTTTGATTTCTACTTCTTATTTTCCCTTTCCAAAACACATTCTGCACATTTCTCCCAAACACTCCTCTCACATCCAAAACTCATTCTGACCAAAAGCCAAAAAACCAAAAAACCAAAAAGTCAAAAATCAAAAGCTAAAAAGTAGGCTCCCAAACACCCCCTTAACTGGGCAATTATTAAATTAAAATGTAATTACAATAATTAAGCAAAAGCACCAATTGCTGTGCACAGTCAAAGGCCCAAACAAAAAACCAGTCAAACTGCCCTGCTGGCATTTAGTGAAAGGCACTCTTTGTGGGTCCCTCATGCCACGGGCTTCCAGCTCCCTCACCCCTTTCCGACAGTATTTTTTGCCTTTACTTTTAGAACTACTTTTAAGTATAAAAATTAGTAGTAACAAAAATGCTACATGTACAATATATCTCTCGCCGTTCAAAAGTACTTTTCGGCGGTCCGAATTTAAAATACTCTTTGACCTGTACGAGTACTCTCGGTGAAAGATTATTTCAAATCTGCACTATTGGTTGCTGAAACGAACGGTTGAGATCTGTGTTGTCTATTTTTGTTATACCTGTAGCATTTTTAAAAAATTACTCCTAAAAGCAGAAATGTTTTCTTTAAAGTTTTAATAAGTGTAAAAAACACATACCGATATACTGTATTAATCACATTTAAAGCCGACAACCAAAACACATTCATGGTGGTGGATTTTATTGCTTGACATTAATGCTTTTAAATTTGAAAATTGCATTTCTTTCTTAGACCTAAGCACTGCAGTACTTTCAAATTCAAATTTTACTGCACTAAAATTGCATGTTCTTGCACATTTTAGAATTCTTAAGGAAAATTTGATATGAGGTAGCATGAGAGTATGTAAACCATTGGAAATGAAGAAAATTGATTTTCAACTTCCCTTATTAGATCGATGATTTTGGCGCCTTTCACTAAATTGATTTTCAACTTCACTCAAAGGAGTTAAATGAATGGATGATTCTACTTGGATCCATAAACATTCTAAACATTCTATTGTCTCTTTTTTACTAGACACCCATTTACAAATTTTATCTGAGATTTGGTATGCAATTAACTTCAACAAACTCTAAATTTATTTTTTATGCTCACCAGCCACAACCTTCCAGCAACGCGGCTCACCACCGTACCCAAAATCTCAAAACTACATATGCTATTGTTCTAATGTTTCTTTGGATACAATTTCCCTACATGATAATTAAACAATCTAATATATTTTTCACCAAAAAAGGCGAGCTTTAAGACAGAGACAATTGAGTTTTTTTTTTGCACTTTTCAGTATATTTGGTATTAAAAAAAAACCAGTGCTTTAAGAGAGAGATAAGTATACGCATCTAATGTATTTTTAAAAACTTCAATAATTTCTCCCATTGAGGAAAAACTTGTAGTTGAAATTATTTAAATAGGGTAGTTAAAACTTAAAAGTCATTGGCACAAAAAAGAAAAAGAAATAATATACAAATTTGATATAATATATAGTAAAAGGATAACTTACTAGTATTTATACTCCTATTTATTTTTAAAAGCAAATTAGACTTTGGACATCGCAGCACGTGTGGTGCTCGGAGAACCGAGGGCCCAGTCTCCCAAGTTTTTCTCACTTTATTTTTCCCAAAACACAGAAAAATAAAATACTAACAAAAAAGCGATTAAAGAAGAAAATTTTCGTAGGGTTTCTTTCAACTTCATCTCCAAAGACCAAAGAGCTGTCCACGAGAGGGATAGTTTTTCCCCATCTCTCTCTCTCTCTCTGTCTCTGTCTCTCTCTCTCTCTCTCTCTGATTTTGGGTTTTCCCATTCTTTGATCTCTTCAATTCTACAGTCGTCACCAAAATTCGTCGAAAATTCCTTGTAAATTTGGGTCACTGTTCTTCTTTGATTGTGATTATTTCTTGTCTTCTCTCACCTTTGATTACTCCTTTTTTCCCAATTTCCCAATCTGGGTTAGAATCATTTCACTCCTTTTCAGCTTCAACAGCAAGGGAGCTTCGGTATTGGAGAACAAAATTGTACACGTTCATGATTCTTGACAATCAACACTTATCATTCTTTTGACCAGCAAAAAGAGATCAGATAAAGCCAAAAGCAAGCCGCGAAGAAGAAAAATTGCCCCCCACCTTTCATCTGTATCGTTGATTTCACTTGTCAATAAAGAGTGTAAGCCTCTTTCCTTTTCTTTTCCCCTCCATCTTTATTCCACCACACGTTTCGTTTCTTTGTATTTTTCTTGATTGTCTCTTGAGTGATTTCCAAAGGGGTTCTTCAGTTTTGTGGGTTTTTGTTAATCTTTGTTACTAGTCGTTGAAAATGCCAATGTATCAACCATCTAGTCGTAGTAGGAGGGATGGGGAGTGGAAGAAAGAAGTGGGTGGTGGGGGCCAAGTTTTAGATCTGGAAACCGCCGTGAAAGATGGGATTTTGGGCGGCGGTGGTGGAATGGTTGCCACCGGTGAGAAATTGGATCTGAAAACCATGATTGAACGGCTGGATTCGATCGAGGTCCCGTCGGTTTTCATTTGCCCGATTTCTTTAGAGCCAATGCAAGATCCGGTCACCCTTTGTACTGGTCAGACCTATGAGAGGTCCAACATTCTCAAATGGTTCAATTTGGGGCATTTGACTTGCCCCACAACAATGCAAGAGCTTTGGGACACTTCGATTACGCCAAATAATACTCTTAGCCATTTGATTTACACTTGGTTTTCACAGAAGTATTTGGCGATGAAGAAGAAGTCAGAGGATGTGCAGGGTAGGGGTTTGGAGATTTTGGAGGTTTTGAAGAAAAAAGTTAAGGGTCAAGCTAGGGTTCAGTCCCTTAAAGAGCTTAGGCAAATTGTCAATACCCACGATTCAGTGAAGAAAACGGTGGCGGAAAATGGTGGGATTGGGTTGTTATGTTCTTTATTGGGTCCTTTTACTTCACATGCTGTTGGGTCTGAGGCAATTGGGATTCTCGTGAAGTTGGATTTGGATTCCGAATGGAAGAAGAATCTGGTGGAACCCGCGAAGGTATCGCTCATGGTGGACATGTTGAACGAGGGATCGATTGAGACGAAGATCAATTGCGCGAAAATGATTGAAATGCTGATGGAGGGAAAGGAATTCGATTCGGAAAGCTTTTCTAGTTTGAGCCTTTTGGTGGGGCTATTGAGATTGGTGAAGGATAAAAAACATCCAAACGGGGTGTTAGCCGGATTCAGGTTGCTCAAGTTGGTAAGTTCTTATGAAGGGGTGAGTAGTTCACTTGTGAGCATTGGGGGAGTTCCTCAAATAGTTGAGCTTTTGCCGAATTTGAATACTGAGTGTATGGAATTTGCTCTTTATGTACTTGAAGCCTTATCAAGCCTTCCGGAAGGAAAAATGTCGTTGAAAGATTGTCCGAATACAATTCCCAACATGGTTAAGTTGTTAATGAGGGTTTCAGAGAATTGCACTCAGTTGGCACTTACGGTCTTGTGGGGGGTTTGTGAAATTTCCCCAGAAGAGTGTGCACCGATTGCTGTTGATGCAGGGCTAGCGGCAAAGCTCCTTTTGGTGATTCAGAGCGGTTGCAATCCGGTGTTGAAGCAACGGTCAGCTGAGCTATTGAAGTTGTGTAGTTTGAATTACACTGCTACTCTTTTCATATCCAAGTGTAAGCTCACAAGAACAATACAATGAAGGGAAATTTTGGCATAGCTGTTCATTCGAACTATTCATTTTTCCTGCAATTGTGAGAATGACGGAGTTGAAGAGAAAGGACCCAGGACGATTACTCAAAGCAAAGTGAAATGGGTTCCTGGGGTATACCCTTCTTTCACCTGTGTATATTCAAGAATCACGAAATTTTGTTGGTTTCACATAGGAAGCATCAATGTGATTTATGGGCTAATTGTCATCTTCAGTGGTTTCAATAACCCTCTGTGAGTTTTTGTTCTTATGGATCCACATGTTTCCTCAACAAAGATGCCGACTCACGACAAGTCATTGGGTTTGTTTGAATCTGCAAATGATCTCATTTTTGTGGGTTGGATGTGAAATCTCAAGAACTCATGTGCAGTAGAGCGGCAGCAGCGGTGGCGGCTAGAGTTGTATTTGCCAATTGTAATTATAGTCAATTTTTGTAAGTTTTCCCTTTTCCCATTGATCCCAAATTTCCCCTTCCCTAATGCCTTCTTTCTGAAGGTTCTGTGGGGGCTCTGTCACTTATTAGTCCAATTTTGTTCATTGTTCAAAAGGGTGATTCAGTTCTGAGTCCCACCATTGTAGACTTTGATGTATGTTTTTTGGGCTTGCAATAGAAAATCAACATAAGCAATGAGTACCCATTCCTTCACATACTTGATGTCTATTTCAGTTTTTTCCATCTTTTGCTTTTGTTTGCTAGAAGCCTCTAGTGTTGCTCTCTAGTCTCTTTCATGACATTTGACAATATGGCTTGCTCTCAAACAAAGTGCTATGGTCTTTTCTTTTTTTTTTTTGTTCTAACCATCACGGGTGTCAAGTCCAGCTTACATGTACTAACTAATCCCTTCCCCGGTTCGGTCAAGGGCAAGCCATCCGCGTCGGGACTAGGGGATTCACTTGTGAAATTACTTTCTTGCAGCTTGACCCGAGAATCGAATTCTGGTCAATTGTGTGGGGAGCAAATCCACCAACTTGAAAGATTGATGAACTTCATTTACTTCATTGACAATTGCATTGCAGTATTCTTGCCGCAAATGAGTGTTGGAAGAAACTTTTTTGTTTGTTGATTAAGAGTCTCAGGTTGTGCCAATGGGTCAAAATTGGGTGGCTGAGGATGAGTCTAAAAATTATTCAAACAACCAACACCTAACTGAAATGGATAATATTAACCTAATTGTCTTTTGGATTAATGGGATAGGAGATTTCTCACAAAAAGTAAAATAAAATAAATAAAAATAATAAAGAGGATAACATTCGCTAACAAAATTAGTACAAAATGTTAGAAAATTTTTGTTAGAAAATAACCTGAATACCCATCCAGCAATTATTTGTTGGCAAAGAACATTTGAAAATGTACAGTGGGTGAACTATATGAAAACAAAAATCGGGTCTTTCTTTTCTATCAGATATAACAAGCAAATCGTATCAAAACGAATTTTAAAGTCTCAACCAATTTAAGATGCATTATATCTATTATATAAATTTATCTTATCCATCAAGTTCTATCGAGTAAATCGCGTTGTTCAACTAAAATTTTGTCTTTACCAAAAAAGCCAAAAGTCAAGTTGTTCCACTAAGGTTTTTTCCGTCTACGGCCCATCTAAAAATTGAAAAAAAAAAAAAACTATGGGTCTTCTTGTTTCACTAAGCCAGAAAGTCAAGTTAGTGAAACAACTTATCTTTATTTTCTAGACAAACAAGTGAAAAAGCCAACCTTAGTAGAACGCCACCTACTTCATATATGGGCTAGGTGTTGCTCGCAAGCATCTCGAGACTTGGCTTGTTACGGCTCGGTTCAACTCGACTCCTTCAATAATCGAGCCGATCTCCAGCACAAGTTGTTACTACACGAGCCGAACTCAATACTCCAAAGCTCAAAAAGGCTTGGCTTGGTTTAGCTCGACTCCTTTAATAATCGAGCCGAGCTCCAGCACAATTTGTTACTACACAAGCCAAACTAAACACTGTAAAGCTCGAAAAGGCTTGACTCGTTTGTATAGTCTCAGCTCGTTTATATACAGTCGGCTTGTTTATATACACTGGGCTTATTTATAGAAAGTCGTTATGTAAACAAACCGAGCTCAACTCTTTTACAAACAAGCCGATCTCAAGCTCGAGTTTTTTACCTTATTTAGTTAACAAGCCGAGCTCGAAACAATGGCAATAAAAGAAGAAAGAGGTGGAGGAAGAGGGTTAGAAATGGGATTTTGGATCTCAGTAAAAAAGAGTCTCCCTATATTCCATGGATTTTGATGCAGAAAAATTGCTGTTTATTAGAGGGGGCAGTGGGAATCCACTTTTCTTTTTGTCCCGAATGAGTGCCCCACGTACACTGCCTTGGACCAGGGAAAAAAAAGAAGAAGAAGTAAAAAAAAAAAAAAGTTAGAAAAAGAGCAGAGGAAACATTGCCTTGCCTTAAAAGGAGAGTAGGGCACAAGTTTTTGTACTTTTGTTGGTATTGGCAATTTAGGATCTTTGACTGAGATCAGACCTCCCAAAAACATTTGTTTAAAGTGATTTTAAACTAGGATAACAGCTAAGCTTAGCTTAAAGTTGAATCTAGTCAAATGTGTACCAAGTTGCTATGAGATGCGTTTGAATGGACTTGGGGCCCTTTTGTGCCCATTACTTGTAAATATGAACTCCATTAGAACATGTTTATAGGTTACAGAAATGCTATACGTAAGGAAATTTACGTCGAAACTTACACAGAATGTGAGTAATGTGAAAAAAAAATGTGAAAATATGAACCGTGTTTTGTAAACACGTTTTTAAAAAAACACTCATATTAGGTGCATGATTCGGTGTTAGCTTCCTTGCGTATAACATTTCTGGGTTATAGGTTATTAGTGTCAAAATAACTTTACTGAAATCATCAATTTAGCTTGCAATACTGTTAAAATTTTGATAAAAAACCGGAATGTTTTATTTTACAAGTAATAAGAAAAAACCGTACACCTTGTTTGGTTTGGGTTTGAGATTTGGGTTTTGAGTAGAGAGAGAAATGAAAGTAATAATTGAAAATTAGGGATAATAATTAGAGAGAATAGAGAGAGAAATGAGAATAATAATTAAAATAGAGGTAATGATGGGAAACAAATAGGAATAATGATTGAGTAATACTTTAGAAAGCAGGTCTTGAGACCCAAACCAAATAAGCCCTGTAATGTTGTTCCACCGTACTATTATTTTGGTAAAATTTTATTTTTGAATTAAACTCAATACCTTATTTTTTTTATGTGGATCAACTGAGTTGGTGGTGTGACAAATTTATCAAAATCAAAGTTGTCAAATTTGATACAAAATATGACGTGGCATTTTTTGATAGCAAATTACAACTTTAGCTGCTAATATAGCAACGGATAGACTTGCTCTTACGTGTTTTGAGGCACTGTCATGTGGTGCTGTAATACTCTTCATAACGCACATTCGTGTGGAATTTCATGGAAGTGCAAACATGACGCGCGTTTATAAAAAGTGTTGGGACACCACGTGAGGTGGCCAAGAATCACTGAATAATTAGTTACTTCATCAGACGAGTTTAAATCTCGTGCCTAACAAAAGAAATACTATTATTTTTTGGTAATCTGTTTGGCTTGTTGAGCTTGTCTCGTGAGAAAAAAATCATATTAATCCAATATCAGTATCAACATGAACGAAACAATTTTAACGTGTCGAGTATAAACAAGGTCGTTAAACGTACTTCGTGAATGTTATTACCGATATCTGATCAATGTCATCTTTTGCCCACCCAACACACTCGTCGGCCTTTTCTTGACACAGTTGGCCCGGTGAATTGGAAGGGAAGACCGTAGCCCGTAGGACAAGTTCTTGAGATGGTTTAATGCCTACCCCCTAAAGATTTGGACAATCTTAAATGCAATAGCTTTATGATTGTTATTGAGCACTTTATGATTATAAGTGCTATGAGTTTGATTCTACTCTTCACCAATCAATGCCCTGCATAAGAGTTAGATACGAATTTAGCTTGAGTGCATTGATTTAAAAGATCAGATATATAGGTCATGAAATTATATAGGAAAATCAAACTCTTTCTTTTAGAATCTTTCTAAAGTATATTCAACCAAAAAAAAAATTTATTTAAAAACTAGCAAAAAAGAAAATGAATGTTTTGTTTAGAAATGATATCGAAATCTGCCATACTATTGGGAAAATCACACTTTCTTACGATTCGCGTTTTATTTATCACACAGTCATTTCTAAACCTGGATAAAAGAGAGAGTTTGTGCATTAGGTAGTTAACAACCAGCACGTAAAAGAAACCTATTAGATCCGTATGACATGAATCCGGTTATGAATACGAGTTATGCTAGGGTATTGTCTTCATACAACATGGTGTCCTCCACAACATTTAAGAGAAAATTCATGTAGCCGACCCTAAAAAGATTGAAACTTTGTAGACTCGATATCATTTGATGTTGGGCCTAGAGTGCCCCTATGGATTTGGTTACATAATTCCACTCCCTACAACTGCTTTAAAAACAGATTTACGAGTGCAATGTCGAATGCCATAAAAGACTTAATTGAAACCCTTCCTAACACCAATTAGTTTTAGGAGAGTTGGTGGAAAAGCAGTCTGAGAAGTGGTATCAGAGCCAGAAAGTCATCGGTTTGAGTCGCGAGAGCGTAATCGTGAGGGAGAGATTGTAGGGTCCGAAGTGTCTTCATGGATTTGGTTACACAATGTCACACCCTGCGACTGCTCTAAAAACAAACTTGCGGGTGCGATGTCGAATGCCATAAAAGACTTAATAAATGTCTTTCCTAACACCAATTGATTTTAAGAGAGATGATGGAAAAACAGTTCGACATTGTGCTAGGTCCTCTGCCTCTTATCTTTCAAAATAATTCAAAACATTAGTACTAGTAGTTTATTGCTGTCTCCCTGCCAAAATAATTCTAAACATTAGTACTAGTTGTTTAAAACTCCTGGTTTCCCAAGATTTACATTTCTTTATCAGAGAACCATAATGTGGACATGGTTTCAGTGTGAAGCTACAAAGACCCAAGTCAAGGAGTCAAATTGTGATGTGGGAGTTAATATAGGACCAAGTTTTGAGATGCAACTTTAATGCAAATTCAGACCCAATTGGGCTTGACTAAGATTTTAAGTTTGCCTTAAAAGAGGGGTAGGAGGTAGCAAACATTGACTGTAAATTATGGACCCGACTATGGGTACCCATAGCTTTGAGTACCGAAAATGTACAATAGCACGCGGGATTTGTTTTTTGGTCTTATACGAATAACTCGAACCGTTAGTTAATTTTAAAATAATTTATCGAATGTCTTTGCAAAAAATCAACCCAATCGGATATGAGCAAAAAATTTCCAAGGACATTCGAAATATTATTTTAAAATTAATGAATTGTTCGAATTATTCGTGTGTGGGACTCAAAAATAGGTTCCTGCGTGCTGTTGTACATTTTCAGTAATCAAAAGCATCGGTACGCATATCTTTATCGATAAATTATTGTGGAGTTTTCATCATCCGCTTTTGTTAGCTTATAAATGGTGTCATTAATGGATCTACGTTTCGTATAATTAAGTAGTTGTAGTTTTCTTTTATCTTACTCTTTCTTGATAAAAGAATACATCATCCAAACATGTCTTCTTTATTGTCTTTTTAAACCTCTCTTAGTTTAACATCAAACTTTTGTGATTAAGCAATTTTCTTGGTGAAAAAAAATTTTAATTAGAAAACTAATACTCAATATTGGGAGATAAAAAGCTATAAAAGATGTAATAAAATACCAAGAGTGCTCTCATTATCTTAACATGTCGTACTAATTTATTTAGAATTACACCCTCTAAATTTGACTTTGTTTTAGTGGCGTCAAATATTCATGATTATAGGCGTAGCCTCATAGATGGGTAGCCTAGCTTTGTGTTTTGTTTTTTTACAATAATAGTCTTGATTTCACGTGCAGTTGGAGTGTGAACCTTTCCCCAACTTACACGGTCATCAATGGTATAGTAGCAATATTGATGCCATTTCCCTTTAGAACATATGCAATCGGGCCTGTAGTGAGCAAACTCACTATAACTGTCGGTTTGGCAATCACCGATTTGGATTGAATGTATTTAATCCAGACCAATTTACATGTAAGATAATCTCATTTAATCCGGATCGTTGATTGTTGAACCGACGGCCATGATTGCTCATTACACGGGTGTAGCCGTGTAGTGGAGTTTGCTCACAACAGGCACCGCAACCCAAATATTTGACGGTGCAGTGCACATTATCCGGCCATCCATTTTTGACAATGAACGGCTTTGATTTAATCCGAACAATTGATGATCGGATTAAATTCATTGTTTGAATTAAATTCAACTCGTGCATTGTCAAAATGGATTCATTATTCGAATTAAATCTAAGCCGTGAATTATCGAAATGGACGGTTAGATGATACACTACGCACTGTACAGTACAGTGCCATCCCCCAATCCAGAATATTTTGTCCTGATAAACTTAACTATGGTGTCAATCTAGTCATGAAAAAGGAACTTCGCAAGTAAATGTTCTATTTTCTTAATAAATAAAAAAAAAAAGGTAGTGTGACGTACCGAACTATTCAGAAGTTTCATGACACCATATGCCAATTCACATCAGCTAAAAAAAAGAAGGGAAAAACTACAATACACACTCTTTATTTGGGTGTGTATCATACGTTCCTCTTTAAAAGTTACGAATAGATTATCTTTTAATACTAAAACTTATGAGATGCACTAAAATGTTATGAATCATATAAATGTTACGAATCATATTGTTGAAAAAGTTACTAAATACTAAAAAATGTTACGATTGCAAATGAGGTGACACAATACGGAGTATTAACACGCAGGGGCGGACGTAGGATTTATCATTAGGGGGTCAAGAATCTACAATATTTAGTCCCTTTGTTTCATTTTGATGGCTCCCTACGAAGTTACATGCAAATTTTTAGCACATTTGGGGCAAGTGAATTATCTGTGGGGCAAGGAATACAATGTAAAAACAACAATATATACTCCCATGGGGCAAAATTACAAAAATAACCAGAAAAATATGCGAATCCCAGGGAGAATATCCAGCTTATGGTGGTCAACTGTCCCCCTTGCCCCTACATGGGGTCGCCCCTGTCAATACGTGTATATGGTACACACTTTTAACGAGTGTGTATTGCAACCATTCCAAAAAGAAACATCGAACCGTAAGATGGCGCAATGGTAGTCAAATTGACAAATTCCACAAAAACATTTAGTTGGTCCTAGGATTACTTAGTCCAGTGGATACCACATTATAGTTTTCTCGTGGGCCTAGTACCATAGCAGGAAACCAGTCCAAACACTCTTCCAGCCCAATGAAAACCAGATAAGGTCAAATTGTCGACTGGGCCTTCTCCAACATGTTTTGATGGCCCAGTAATAATTAGATATCATGCATAGTTTTCAAGTTTTCAATTTTGATTAGTAATATTCAGTCATCAATTAGGGAATTCAGCATGGGAGTGAGAAAACGAACTGAACAAGCCAAAGAGATGATTGTTCAAGTTTGGTTTGAAAGCTTTTATTTTATTTTTTCTCTCAGGAATTTGGTTTGAAAACTTGGCGAGCTTCAAAAATATGTTCGAGCTTGGCTTATTAATGAGACAATCAAATCTCAAACGAACTTTAATCGAACTGATCATGAACAGATCTCGAGTAGTTCGAATTTTTTTTTACTTCATAAGTCAAACGAACCGAATGGTAATTTGTTCAAGCTTTGGTTTGAAAGTTCAACAAGGTTATAACAGATGTTCAAGCTGGTTTTTTACATAACAAACCGATCTCAAATGAGTTTTTAACTAGCGAACACGAGCTCAAACTCAAGCGATTTGGTTCACTTATCATCCCTAGTGGCAGGGATGTGTTTGGTCTATTATTTTTTTTTCTGAACTGCTAATGTTATGTTTAATTGTTTTTCATGGCTCTTGTTAGCCTTTTGCTAACCATTATGTTATGCAATTTTGTGGGGTGGTTTTTCTTGGTGTTCCTATTGTGGATAAGGGAAACTCATGCAAAATTTATCCAAATTTGCCCCTCACTTTAGGGAAATATGTTTTGGCCCCTTGTTTTTGTTTTTCAAATCTACCAGAGAATAGGCAAGTAGGGGGATTTTGCTGTAGAATTTATGGCTTTGATACATGGCTTTGGACGAATCCAATGTGTTATGTAACTGGCAGTCATATTAGCACTCACCTCTTGAAAATATTTTTTCTCATCTCCATGTTTTAAATTTATAAGAATATCGTTTCACAGTAGACAAATAACATCCTAATCTAACAATTTGGTATCAATTGTATGGACCAGATATCCAACAGGATATTAGATATTAAGCACCCATCTTATGTCCTGGTCATATTTTATCTGTGTTCTGTACAATGTATCGGGTGCGAGTGTGAGCCGCCTCTTATCCAAAAGTTCGGTATGGGGACTTTAGGTATAAGTTATCTCTTGCCGATTTGAAATCGTAGAAAGGTTTATTTGATTAAAGAGGAGCTTCTGGAGGATAGTGATTCTGAGGACGACGACTATGACGATGGCTGGCTTAAAAGGAGATTTAGATTTAGACGGATACAATGGAACTGCCGTTATCTAAGGAAATTGTGAAGAGTTAACCTATATATACTGATCTTCAAGACGATTTTGATTGTGCTATACCCTATAAAATCCAGTATGGTCACGTCGTCACAATACCGTTCATTTTTAGCTGGGTTAATGATCTCGACATCCTGAAGCTAGTACGATAAACCATTCTTTTTAACGAGCTGATATAAACGATAAAGAGCTACATAAGGCAGTGTTACGCGTATAGAAATTTGATAAATGGTGATTCCTGGTGATGAATTGCAGATCTTGTTTAAAATCCTAATCCCAGTGTGCAAAGAGAATTCTTGTGGCCGATCAAAAAAAAAGAGAGAGAGAGAGAGAATTCTTGTGGGGAGATTCCGTAGAGAGAGAGAGAGAGAATTCTTGTGGGGAGAAGATAGAAATGTGCAGAAGGTATAAGAGCTAAAATGTTGGCACGAATCGTGCGATAGAACTTTTCGCCGGTAATTCTGATATACTGCCTTGGGCGGATGATTAAACAAGGCTTCGAGATCAAGGTCAATGCAGGTAACTTGACAAAGTTCTGGTGACACAACTGGCTGTTTTTTTCTTTCTAGACAGAAAGTGGCATATATTTGGTGACTTGTTTTTGGTCATTGGTGGTATTGGATATGGAATCTGCAGTTTCGTAGAGGCTTATTTGCTTGGGAGCAGGAACAGCGAGTGAACAAGAAGTGGCAGGAGCTGAAATTCCAGGATAACAAGCAGCTGGCTGCAGTTTGGAAGAACTTTTTTTTTTTTTTTGATGACGAAGGAACTACGCACCGAGGGGCCACTAATTGGACTCCACTGTCGAGCGCAAATCTCCGGGTGACTGAACAGCCGCCATAGCCCGGCCACTAGGTTTAGCAGGTACCACCCTAGTAAGACTCGAACCCTGCCCACATTGAGGCAAAGCCAAGTGCTTTACGCTGCAGAAAGAAACAGGTACTACAATGCAGGTCGTTGTCTACTTCTACTCATGGATTTTTGGTTCTCTTAACAAATTTTCCATTCTTGAGAAGCACTGCTGGGAGATTTGTTTTTATGTGGTGGCATGGTCTAGATGTAGGGCTACAAACAAACTGAGCTGCTCGAGGGTCGGCTCGACTTGGGACCAAAGCTCTAGCTTTAGTTTGGACTCATTTGGTAAACGAGCCGAGCTTAAAACTCTGAAGCTCAGCTCGACTCGTTTATAAAGGCTCTATTTAGTAAATGCATGGGGCTCAACTCATTTACAACCGAGCTCGAGCTCGAGTTTTTGGCTTGTTTAGTAAATGACGGATATTAATGAGTTGGGGGATTTTGATCAAAACAAGGGTTGCTTTGTGGACAGCATGAATTATGCAGGGGTGTTTGTGTTAGCCCTGTTTCATTTTTCTTCTTCTCATCCAATTTCCTATTGGATGTGTTTCTGTTTCTTCTGGGCTGGTCTTTACTTGTAGTCATCACTTTTGTTCCGGCCCCTTTCCTCTATGTACCCCTTTCGAGTTCTTTAACGAATTGTCCCTTTGCAGACAAAAAGAAAAGGTCATAACAGAGTTTGTTGTGCCCTTAATATGGATACCATCCTGGGCCCAAGAAAGGGTTCATACTATTTACTATTTAGTTTGTCGTAGGTACAAAATTAGGTTGATAGGTATCAACACGAACGAATAATGTTTGTGTCATTTTTAGAAAATTGCGTTTTGTTTATTTTGGTACCGATATATTGGATCAACCTAAGTTTTACAAGCATCATACTTTACTTGGTGAGTCAAATAAAACATACAAACATCACTATGTTTTTAAACCAACGACACGTTTTTTTATGCGATCAAGGTCAATCATTCTCATTCACAAAAGTCCATCCTCACTAAGTGAGGATTTCCATGCAAAATAACAAAATAGAAAACTTGTGTCCTTCGTCTAGACGTGAACCTCAAGTTCTCTAGCACATATCACACAATGTGGACCGAAAACGAGTTTGGCAATAGAGGGGGTCAAAAATAAAAGTTACTAAGTTTCTAACGGTGGCAAAAATTCAAATCACAGATAACAATATGACAATATTAGTTGCTTAGGGAAAAAAAAATTATATACTTTAGTTGTGGACTCCACAAGAATGTGTGGTTGTGGAGTGTTCTGGAGCATCACGTGACGGTGCTCCGAACCACTAAACAATTTGACTTACATAACGTAACTAAAACCAAACCATCACCACTTTGTTGCGACCTGACCGACAGCAAGACCCAGTACTCTCAAGTCAATCAACCTCAATTATTTAAGAAGACCATGGTAAGAAAGACATGTCAATATTCAGAAATCCTTTTTTCCTGGAAATTGCCTCAACAACCCAAGCATTGACCCTTAAAAACAAACACCTTCGTCGTTTCATTAACAGAAAAAACAGAAACCGCAACATGGATGTTGGCTTCTCTAATAGGTTATCCAATCTTGAGAAGCACTGGACCTATATGGAGGACCGCAAACAAAGCAAGCTACTAACCCGGCTCGTTTAAAATTGAGTCGAATTCGAGCTCGAGTGTTGGACTCGTTTAGTAAATAGCCGAGCTTAACACTCCAAAACTCGGTTCGTCTATAGAGGCTCATTAATTAATAAACTCAGCTCGTCTACGAAATGAATATATAGGGTTGTTATGGCTTCCACTTTGGGTCAGCCCTGTTTCTTTTTCCTTCTTCTCATCCACTTTCCTTCGGATGTTTTCCTTTTCCTTCTGGGCTGGTCTTCAGTTGTTTCCAGCCCTTTTCCTCGATGTCCCTTTATGAGTTCTCTAATCCACTGTTCCTTTACAAAAAGAAAAGGTCACAGAGTTTGTTGTGCCCTTTCACATGAACTTCATCCCGGGCCCAATCCAAACTACTTATTTTGACACCTCATTGCATTAGGTAATGCTTGTATTAAATTAGGTTGTTCGGACATCAGTATCAACATGAATGAAATAAAATCTTTTTCTCAGAATCACACTAACGGTTAAATTTTTGGAAACTATTGCGTTTTGCATATTTCGGTCAAAAAATATTTGATCAACTTAAGTTTTTCAGGCACCATTAAAACTCCCCGGTGTTCTGAACTTTTTTTTGAAGCCACAGGTGGTTTTGCACAGTCGTTATTTTTAGGGCTCTAAGATTAATGGGGTGCGTACAAGTTGACTCCGACACCTACAACAGCTTGTTGGGATCGGTTTTTTTCAAGACCACCAAGACTAAAAAAAAGTGATGCCAAAATTCAGAAAGTGTTTTCTATTTTCCTGGTAATTACCTCAACAACCCAAGAGTTGGCCGTTATAGAAGGCAGGGGTGTGTTACAGAGGGCTGTAGTTAGGAATTTAGGCAGCCCGGTGTGTTTTTAAAGGTTTGGATTTCAAATATTATAAGATGCTTGTGTTACTTATAAAATAATCCGGAAGATCTTTACTATTAAAAACATTTAGACGGCTCAGATGGCGCATTACAACCTGGTCCTCCGTCCTATATATACAAGCATCTTGGTCGTTTCATTAACAGAAAAAACGGAAACCATACCTTCCCAACACTCTTCTCTCTCTCTAAAACAGCTTTATCCTCTCATCGTACTCTCCATTCACACAGGTTCGTCCTCTCATCGTACTCACCACTTTATAAGCTCTCAACTGTATCTTTGTATCTTCATCGTACTTCGTATCTAAATCTCTCAACTGTATTGCTGTTGCTTTGATTAATCTCCATCATCTTTATCTAACCAAGAAATCAAATCCCTAATCTCCTCCATACCCAATACCCTAATCTCTCTCATTCTGTTCTTACCAGTTTTCCATTATCGAAACCCTAAAGTTCTAATTTTTGGTGCTGAATTATACTGCCCATTATACATTTAGAGAAATACCTAACCAAGAAATAAAAAACCAGGAAAAAAAACAACCCCAATTTCCTCCATACCCTGGTACCCAGTACCTAATCTGTCTCTGTTCTTATTTTCAAATTGTAGAAACCCTAAAGTTCGGATTTTTATAATTCGAACTTTAGTGGGTCTGAATTATAGAGCCAATATACATGGATCTTCAACTGCTTCAAGAGGGATTGAGTTTCTCTAATAAAAAGAAGAAGTGGGTTGCTGCTTTGGCTTTATTTGGCGTTTCAACTTATAGTGCTTATAGGGTTTATCATTTGCCCTCTGTAGTGAGAAAAAGGAAGAGATTATGTACCCTCATAGGAACTTTTATTTCTTTGGCTGAATCGGTTTCTGACTCCGCGGAGACTATTGGTGTAGTCTCAAAGGATTTGAAGGAGTTTTTACAGTCTGATTCTGACCAAATACCCAATAGTTTGAAGCAATTGTCGAAAATCGCTAGGTCAGAGGAGTTTTCGGAGTCAGTAGTTAGGGTTACTGAGGCTATGGCATCGGGGGTTTTACGGGGATACCGGGTAGAGAAGAAGAATGAGATTCAAGAAGGCTCGAATTCAAGTTTTACTGATCGGGTTTTGGATAAACTTGTGACTAGTGCTGGGACCGGATTTGTCTCGGTTGTTGTTGGTAGCTTTGCTCGCAATTTGGTTTTAGGGTTTTACTCCAATGACCGATCCAGTGGTAGGTCAAATGGGGATGGATTAGTTTGTGCATCATCTATGCCTGAATGGGTGAATGTCGTTTCCAGCAATAAGTGTAAAGCGCTCATAGCTGATTGTATTCAGACATTTGTGAGCACGGCAGTTTCTGTTTATCTAGACAAAACGATGCATACTAACGTCTACGATGATATGTTCTCTGGGCTTACCAATCCTAAACACCAAGCTAATGTGAGGGATTTTCTCGGTTCCATTTGTAATGGGGCAGTAGAAACATTAGTGAAAACGTCCCACCAAGTATTTACGGACACAAAATCTGATGTAGACTCAAGCTCGAGTTCTTCTGGTTCTGTTGTTGAGCCAAAAGTGAAAAGCTCCACCAATGGGATTGAGAATTACAGGTTCGTGAGAAGTGTTACATCCACACTGTTAGTCCCAAGCAATAGGAGGTTTGTGCTTGATGTTACTGGGAGGGTGACGTTTGAAACTGTTAGATCTCTGGTGGAGTTTTCCTTGTGGAAGCTATCTGATGGTTTGAAAAGAAGCCTTCATGTAGTTCATGGAGAGTGTGTCGAAACGGGCCTTCAAGTTATCAGATACGTTGGTGCTAAGTCTTGTGTTATTGTTACCATATGTCTTGCTTTGTATTTGCATATCCTTAGTTGTACCAGGGCTATGTTGCCTGCTGAAATAAATTTTTAGTTTTGTGAATAAAAGGAAAATCTATATGTTGTCATGTAACGAAAATCTTATTGACGTCAACTATTGAGAATGATTGTTGTTAATATCTCCGTCTCTTGTACTGAACACAGAATATTTTGGCATGTACTTTTATCTGATAAACATTTTAGGTTCTAGAAATAATCGCATTCCCTCCCGTGTTGGATTGTGTGAACGGATGCTTTCTGTGGTCAGTGTTCATGGGCATTACCATTAAATACCATCTAATCTGATATAGAAAGGGAAAACCTGCTTTTTGGTATCCACTTTTTATGAGATTGTGTATACATTTAAAATCCCAAGACTTAATCTACAGTTCGATTGACACAGCCTTCACATGAATAACCACGCCGGTAAAATGACAACCAAATACTTCATCTTCATGCTGTTGAACTTGAGCAATTAAATCCTCGCACGAACTTTCCTCAATTTGAAAACTTATTACAATAATCAATTTCTTTGACACAAAACAGAACATGGAAACCATCAATGTTAATCATGAGAATCAAAATTTTCAGTCATAGAGAGAGGGAAACACCAATTTTTAGGGAAGGAAATGAATGACTCAACAGCTTGATTCTTTATTCGATGGTTAACGATAGAGGTTGGTTCTTTATTCAAGTTGTTGTGCCAAAGGTTGGGCTTCTTTTTGTTTGAAAACGGTGTGCAAATTCTGTTCATTGCACACGCACCATGTGCGCAAATTCTTCTAGTTATTAAGAAAGAAAGATTACATTTTGCTAGTTGATGTGAATTCTGCAAGTGCATCAGTTTAGTGCATTGGGAAGTATGAAAAGGATGCTTGAAGAGAACTTCAAACATTTGCATGCAAGAGTCATTTGATATAGGAAACCATCTGCAAACTGGAACATGCATGTCCAGATATCAGCCTTCATCAAGAAGCAACCTCTGGGGGAAATTGTTCACAGAGTTGAAGAGAAGCGAGAAGTGGCAACTTAGCTTCCTGGTGCATTAATACAAGGTATGCTGCATTTTGGGGGGTCATGCTGTTCTTTGTGCTCTAATTTGCGTAAGAATTTTCTGTATATCGGTATTGTACATCATTCACCAATATTGTTCATACTTTCAGGTGCATTTTGATAGGTTGAACTGTGAAACGAGAATATCTCTTTGTCCTCTCATATCCATCATGATAATTCTGATGTACTACACTAGTTATGTTCACTTCGTATGTGCACCGACCTAATGGAGTGGCTTTTTACTGGTTTTCCTCATTCATGTCTAAATGTGTGGAGATCGTCTTGGAGAGTTCTGTAAGTAGTTGTTCTATATTTGTTTTCTGATCAAAAAGTTTATGTGAATCTTGTGATTTATGCTAAGAAAGGGTCATAAGAGGATCATCCTGTAAAAGAACTTTGTCATTGTAAAGCAATTCTGGTGGAAGATGGTCTATAATACCAGAATTTACAATCAATAACTATTCTAGTCTATGATTACTGAAGTAACCAAGCAATTCTAGTACTGTAAGATTCATATTGTTGACCTGACCTTTGAGCCCTAGTCATGTATCCATAGTTTAAGTGCTGGAGAGTTTGCGAGGTGGAGCTCATGGAGCAGCATCAACACTCCTTGTAGTAATCCAACTTACCTATGAAGGAAAACAAAGATCAATGTGTTGTTTTTCGAAAAGTTCAAAAAAACAAGACCATTCCATTTCAAGGAATGGAGATAATGGGGAGTGGTTTCTGTACCACGCGATTTATTATTTTGAAAATCGAATTGGATTCTGGGGAGGTTACTCAACGTAGTGTCACGGTACTAGACCCTTGCATCCGCGGAACTTTTCTCACTTGTAGAATCCTTTTTTATGAATCTGTTTAGTTTATGGATTAGTCAAGTCTGGGAAGTGAGGTTTTGGGCTTGATTTGCTTGTTAAGCATAAGCATGCTGGTACCCTGCACTTTGTGAGAAGCTTAAGTGGAGTGTACATTTTTCTTTGGTGTGTAGGGGATTTCATGGGTGGCTGATCATCAGCTCACAGACAACAGGCCCAGTGAACCGTAATGCACAATCTACTATGCCTTTGGTATGGGCCTGTCCTTGGGTCCAATTCATTTGCCTCTTAGATGTTGTATCGTTCCAATTTACTGGACAATGTCATGGAGTCATATTTCAGGTCTCTTTAACAAATCAATGGGTGGACATTGGATTGCAAGTATTGTCTAGAACCAGAATTGAAAGCTGAAAATTTTCAAGTTCAACTAAAAGAAGTCTTATGCGTTATTTAAAACATGTATGCACGAAAGGGCAGACAAAGGGACGACCGGCGTAGCTACATCCCCGAGCATGACATATAAGTTTAGCTGGGCTATTGATAGAGAGTAATTGTTTTTTTTTTTTCCAAGATGCGTTGACATTCCCCTTTTGAGTTGCTGAATCAGATTGACCATCTCGAAGCAGAGAAAAAAGGGTTAGCAATAGCAGGAGTGGAGCTACATAGGGGCCGGGGTGTCCCCAACCAAATTCATATTTTTGGGTATATTTTGTATTTTTTTTTTATAGATATTCTTTAAAAAATTATAAAAATTCGACAATAATTAAAATGTAAAGAACAATTTTCACTCCGAAAAAACTAAATTATGGTGAATTATATTATGCGATAATGATATTGCGTTTGTCGAATGATAGGATAACAATAATAATCGATATTAATTTTTCAATTTATCAAAACCGTCACATAAAAACTCGAATGAGTGGATTTAATCATGAAAAAATCTTTAAACCAAAATTTCTTTCATAATTTGGCTCCCTTCAACTTCGATTTCTGGCTCCACCACTTGCAGCAGGTGGTCTGAATCAGAAAGGAAAGTTTTCTCTATGTTTCTGCATTATGGTATGTTCTAGAGGATAAACATCGGCCAATGTTCTGCTACTTTGTCAACTCGTCTACCATCAAAGCGATCCAAAAACATTGGATCGAAGTAGTCATCAATGGTTGTTAGCATCTCTTAGAGACGACACGTGGTTGTTCCAAGGCCGGCCCAGGGGTAAGCCCCGCAAGCCCCCCCGGGCTTGGGCAACCCCCTGGGCTGGGGCAACCAAAAAAAAAAAAAAAATTCCTGAAAGTTAGATATAAATTTAAAATAGTTTCCCTATAGAACACAAAGCTGGTGCTTGGTACGGTGGCAATGGGATGATGCCCCTCGCGTGTTAACGTAGGTTCGACTCCCCATGCCCTCTACTCTTTCTCAATTTTTTGACTTTGGCTTTTTTTCCTTTATTTCTCCATTTTTTATAGTTTTGGCTCTCTTGGTTTTTCTTTCGGTCCATTTTATTTCAAAAATCACGTTACTAAATTACTTTTGTTAGAAATTTGCATTTAACAAGTGTACCATTAAATTTTGATTAAAAAATTTATTCCCATGATGGGATTTCCAAAAAAAAAGGAAAAAAGACCGGGTTTTTTTTTTTTTTTTTCACGCATGTTCAACTATGAAGCAGACATTTTTTATTGTTTTTTTTAAAAGAACTCTTACAATCATATCTTTTTAAGCTTAAATTTTTTTGAATAAAGACAAAAATAAGTGAAAAAGACAGTTTTTTACACTTTTTTCGATCTTATTCAAAAATTTGAAAGTTCTAACCATAATCTTTTACCTTTTTGAATTCTTCTCGTCGAAACGAACCAATAATACTAAAAAAATCAATGCAAAACTGACAAATGCAAAAAAAAAAAATCAAATAAAGACAAAAAAATAAGTAAAGTTGGCTTTTTAAGCCAAAACACCACTAAGTGGGCAACCAAGCCTGCGGTCGGGCTTGGACAACCTAAACATCGGGGCCGGCCCTGGGTTGTTCTAGGACGTGCCACATTCCGAGCAGCGTATCAGATTTTCCAGTTGCTCATTTTCGCTAGAAAGTATTTGGTCATTCAATTGTACAGTACATAGTAGCAGGCTCACCAGGCTTATCTTAATTGCTCAAAATCTACCCTCTCAAATCTTAAAGTCTACAATGACCCTTCTGGTATGCATCAACTAAAATGACTACTAAACCTATCCAAATTGAACCGAGCTTATGTCCTAATCAATTAGGGTCGGCTACATGATTTTTTTTATCTTTTTTTTTTCTATTGAGCTCTATCAATAGCTACTTGTTTACTAGGGGAGGTGTTCCGCTAAGGGTGTTTTTAGAATAAATTAATTTTTCACGGCTTTTTATGTGATATATTGTAAAAGAATGACTTGTCTCGATTTTTAAAAAAAACTATTTTTTTTAGTGGAACACCCCCTAAAACTTGATAGACTCATATCTTTACGCATTACACCATCCAATATCATATATCATATGGAGAAGGCAAGTGTGTACCATTAAAGAATTTTTGCACTCTCTCTCTCACAGGTGGAGAAAGGCAAGTGGGTAACCATTATGAGGGATAATACACTTTAATCTTTGGGTCTCATCATTGTCTTTGGCAAATGTTCTCCTCCTACCCGCATAACTTTATTCCTCAATTTTGTTAATATCTTCTCCACTATTACACACAGCTTTCATCATTGTATGTCTCTGGTAACCTCTTTTATGCGATTTTTACAGTATAATACTCCATTGGCAAGTGGAACGTCATTTTATACTAGTTCCACAATGCTTTCTTATGACGAGTTTGCCCTTCTTATTTTTTTTTAGAAGAAATTCATCTCGCTATCAAACAAAACAATTATAACGGACTCAAAAGGTCTGGAATACAAAAAACAGAAACAAACAAAAACAAAAAAAGCATCAAAGAACCAGCGTCGATGACGGACCTATCAAACACACTCGTAAAGAAAGGTGGTGTGACCAGATCTGCATCTTCTAAAGCTTGTTTCGCTGCAAGCTGAAGGCCCAATACCACATCCACTGCAAACGCCGCCATTGGTGGAGAGCTCAAAAAATCCGTCTGCAAGACTAATCGGATTAAAGAGCCAAAATCCGCCATTGTTTGCCCTTTTGTTGCACCACTATTTTCTATTTTCTTTCGCTTTCTAGTTGTCTATGTCTTAATAGGTTTGACAAGCAACAAATTTTGGAGGCCACTAGAGATTTATTCAGTCATCTACTTCAAAATCTGGTCATTAATTGAGGTGGATGTATGTTGACCCAAACATAAGATTGTTAAGAAAAAAAAAAACGATGATATAACAAGCGTCAAGCGATAAGTGACAATAGGACTCTACACCACACGTGACGGGAAACTATAATTCTGAAGCCAAATTGTGTTGCCTGCGGGCGAAGTGAATATACAGTGCTCTTGGAGCACCAACACACTCTTTGTGGTGGAGCCTACACATGCGGAAGATCATTGGTTAGGTCTTTTTTTAGCCTTCAAGCGTCCTAGACCCCATAATTATGTGCTACTCAGTCAATTTCTTACAATTTTTTATATTGACTTCCCATCTTGTTTTAAAGTTTTTGGCTGTGCAATGTCCCATGAATTGTTTATTACTCCACGCTAGTAATCATTCAAATCATCAAGGGCATTGTTGGAAATAAGCCACCTAATCATCTACATAGTCTTTCAGCAAAAGTTTTAAAAGCCTAAGATAACTTAAAAACTGCACCACTACTTTCTTTCTCTGCCTCTCACTTCCAGGAATATTACCAACTCATGGCAGCTACCACATCCACCAGCTGCACAACCTTCTTCAACCTTAGATCCAATCCGGGCGAGCCAAGGGTCCGGTCATCGCAAGGCCACGGCTCACCGGGATGTGGGAAACTTGATGGGATGGCCATGTGGCTGGTCAATGGTGTAGCGAGCGCGTTTTTCGCTTCCTTAGAACGTTGTTCTTGCATCCGTATCGCCACCGAGGACGATGGTGATGATGCCAACGACTTGCCGTTGATATTTAACGACGGAAACCATGCTGGTTCCGGCAGCCGGAGGAGGAGGACTGGCAAAGGAAAGAGGGGAGGGGCTGCCACGGAGGATTACTAAATGGACATGAATTTGCAAATTTATATTCTGTTTTGGTAAGTTGTATTATGAGGTCATTTGGAATTGTGTGAGTTTGTTGCTTTAATGGGAAATGGATGATTATGGGTTATCTTTGCTCTCTTTCTATGTATCCTTACTCTTGCAAAATCTATACAATTCCAAATCGTATTCCTTTTTTTCGCTACGGTGATAGAGTTAGTGGGTTAGATGTTAGTAAGTTATTACTACAGGTCGATGTTGCTCTATCAACTCGAACCTGAGAAATGTTAATAAGTTATTACTACAGATCGATGTTACTCTATCAACTTGAACCTGAGATCTCTCCCGTGAGCCCTAAGGTCCCCTCCAGGACCACTTGGTCCAGCTTCTCATGACTTGTGTGCAGACTAAATTTAGTGTTCCGGCCTCCTTCCAAATCTTGATATTTTTACGTTGAATTCTTTACAATTTGACCAATATGGTTCGTTGTCATTTGGTATTAATTTTATCAATTTTTTTATATTTTGTTTTGCACAAAATGGATCATATTGATGCATCGCTCTCCATAACATGTGGTTTAATGGCATCTGGTCGATTGTATAGCATAAACACCTCTTAGAGCAAATCCAATGCAAGAGCTATACTTGGTTCTATACTCAAAATTTGACACCAAACTCAAAAAACCCAAATCCAGTGCAGTGCTATATTTGGTTCTAAAATGGCACAAAGCTATACTTGGTTCTATATTTAGAACTAAGGATGGCTATAGCCATCCTTGCCACCTCACTATTCCAACTGAAATATGCCGGAAATGTTACCTGACTTCGCCAGAACCATCGCCGGATTCTGGAAATCTAGCCGGAATATGAAAAACTAGCCGGAATCTAGAAAATGCAAAATCGTCGAAAAATGCAAAGTCGTCCTGGATCTGGAACCCCATCTCACCTGCCATCTACTGGGTTGACGGAGATCGATTGGGTTTGTTCGGAGATGGCATGGTGGGTTTGATCGGAAGAATTTCAAGGGTTGGGTTTGTCGGAGATGACCTAGGGGTGGGTTTTTTTTTCGGAGAGAGAGAGGTTTACCCAATTTACAGTGCAAGAGGATGAAGAACAAAGTTGATTGTTTACCCAATTTTTTTTTCGAAGGGAGAGAGAAAGAGGACGAAGAACAGAGAACAAATGGTGAACTGATGTTATCTGATTGTTTACCCAATTTACAGTGCAGAAATTGCACTTTGGTCCCTCTACAAAGTTGATTATTACTCCATCTCATGATATGTTATGAATCAATGCATTATGGCCCCTACAATGACCAATAACTAAATTTAAAATAAACTTTAAACATTTTTATAGAAATAACTAAATTAATAATAAATTGATTACATGACAATGGAGTTTGAAAATGACGTAAATAGTTAAATTGAGGTTCAAAAAGTAGTAAAAAGTGAGGTGGAGAGAAAATTAGTTAAATTTGGAACTGTTTGGTTCTAAAATAGAACTAACCACTGGAGGTAGGGTTCTATTTTGGCACCAAAAACCACTTTTTGGTGCCAAAATATGG
The DNA here is from genome assembly GCA_020921065.1 of Vaccinium darrowii. Taxonomy (NCBI): domain Eukaryota; kingdom Viridiplantae; phylum Streptophyta; class Magnoliopsida; order Ericales; family Ericaceae; genus Vaccinium; species Vaccinium darrowii. The sequence continues at coordinate 5,997,022 of CM037155.1, forward strand.
AAATGGCTATAGCCATTTTGCATCTAGCATTGGATTTGCTCTTAAGTTCTAATGTTCGAATCCCCATAAAGACGGTTTAGTATTGCGATCCCTTACCAACTGGACATATTTTCCAGTTCCCTTGTGATCCTTGTTTAGGTCATTAATTGGAATTGAAATTGAGAGCATCAGTGGTCTTGCTTTTGCCAGTTGTTTGAACACACTTGAATATTGGACAAACATGGTGTACAAGCTACTCAAAAAATTGATATGAAAATGTAGCAAAAGTGAGCATGGACTAAAGGCACTTTGGGTATTTTTAAAATTTTAGATACTTTTTCAAGATTTTGAAATCATGCTGTCATTTGAGTAATCATAGTGACCACTAGCACATGTTTGCTTTAACTTTTTTGTTTTTCTCCTAAAGGACAGTCAACAAGAAGGAATCCTAAGAAGGGCCAAGCACTTATTAATTAAAGTAAATGGTATCAATTAGGAGTAGTTTCCTTGCATTGTGCCTTGATCTCTGTTTTTTACCCACCTAACTTTGTACTAGTGCTGTTTTTCAAATCTGATGATTTATTCTACCTCAAACCTACAGCTGCAAACGAGCTGAGCGTCGGTAAAAATTAACCTAACTTGAGCTATACTCGAACTTGAGTTGAGCCCAAATAATGGGGTGTTCTGTTAAGGGTGTTTTTAGAATAAATTGGTTTTTCACAGTTTTTTATGTGATGTATTGTGAGAGAATGACATGTCTTGGTTTTTGGAGAAAAAAACTGTTTTTTGCTAGTGCAATACCCCCTAATTGAGATTGAGCTCGGCTCCTAGAGTATCAAGGTGCTCGACTTATTTTCTGTACTAAATGAGTCTGGATAAATAAGTTGAGCTTCTAGAAACGAGTCAAGCTTTTCATTACAAGATTAAGCGAAAAATAAAGATTCCATTTGGGCCAATGGTTTTGTTTAATCAATTGATCAGCATCAATATTCCAGCGGATTTGGAGACTTTCAAATAGAAGGGAAATGTTTCTCAAAATTTTAGATCCACAATCAGGGTCGCTCTCGACTTTTCAAGGCCCCAAAGCGAAAAATAAAGATGGAGCCAGTCCATACCATAGAATCCTCTTTAGGGACATCGGGAACAAAATCTCGAGGATTATGCTGGCATATCTCTTGGATACATCTGTTCCTTGTTCCAGGCCACCTCCAACTGCCATTTTGAATAATATCTGAAACTTTAGCATCCAAAACACTTCCAAAATCAAAGCAAACTCCATTCCCATATTCCTTCTGTCCCAAATTGCTTGGGTTTTATGTGTATAATTACTTGGATTTTACATATATGCGTGTCATTTTCAAATTACTTATATATTTTAATATGGATATGAAAAAATATATAATATGGATCTTATTTAATAGATCTCAGTTAGCTCTATCATACAAAACTTTACACGTTGTTTCGTAATGACCAGCAATTTGGGGCATAGGGACTATATAGGAGTCCCAAGGGATGCCAGTAAGCCAACCAAACAAAAGTGGGTTCCTGTTTACCAAAAGTTTTCAGTTCTTAGAGATAAGAACTTCAAGCGACGGATAGATGCTAGAATGTGGTTTGTGAAAGTGGAGTTTAATTCCTTGCCGTTTTTCGGGACTTCTTTGGAAGCAAATAAAGAAAATTGAAGGCTAACAAAGTAAATTTTATTAATCTCCAACGAGGGTTATAAATCGATCAAACTCAAAGTTACAATCGATAAGTGAATTACGTTCCTCCTAATCCTAGAAAATGTTGTAAAGTATAGGAAAGTAAAAAGACAAAAAGTGTTACCCAAAAAGGCAACCTAGAGGGGGGGGTGAATAGGGTTGCTAACAATAATGCCCAATTAAAAAATTACTAGACAAAGCAAATAAATAAATAATTTGCACAAACAAAATATAAAGGAGTTAAGGGAGAGAGATATCACACAGAGATATATAGTGGTTCGGTCTGAGCTTTGTCCACTGCTCAGCCTAGTCCACTGGCTTAAGGAGTCGCTGTTTTACTAATCCAACAACCAGCTTCTGGTGCCGATTAAACCTTACAACCGCAATGCTAACTTTCCCGAGGAGTTAGCCGAACCGCTAGAGTTTATCTCCCAAACTCTAAAATTACTCACAGAACAAAACCTAGTTCTGTAGTAGCTCACTGAGAATTTTTCTAACTCTCAATACAACACTGACAAGAATTTGTAGTGTGGAAAAATAAATCTCTCTCAAAGAGTAGATATACAAATTTGCTCACAAAGCTCTCGAAATATATGTGAAAATTAAGTGCTCTGGTGTATTGCTCTGAAAATGATATTGCTCTGGAGTAGCTTGGTGTTTTTCCTTTTGCTGAAGCTTTCATTATATAACAGAGAAAATGAACGTTGAGTTTCGACCGTTGAGTTGCAAATCTGATAGAGCAGCTGAAAAATCTTTTTGAATGCGAAATTAGTCCGTTGAGCCGTATTTGCAATGTTTGGATGCCATAAATCCATAGCAGCACCAAAGTCAAAAAATTGCAAAGTAGTAATAGGAGTTTGTCTGCTGAAATCAATTTTTTAAGCAAAATGTCACTATCGAATTTGTTTCATTGGATGAAACAATGACTTAATTGCTAAAGGAAAAAGACCAACGTGGTCTTGAGATGCTTCAGGACAACAACAATTAATTCTATGGAAAATGATTCCATGGAGCCAAAACGTAGACCATGTGTGTGCCATTTTCTGTAAGGATAGAAAATAATCTAGTGTGGTCGAAACATATGTTGGAGCCAAATGAAACTTTTTAGAAACTCAATTTCCTTGGAGCTAATCATGTGAAAATGATTGGATAAATAAAATATTTTTAACATTGTTTTTAGGAAATCAATTTTGTTAAAAACAAAATAATCAAAATCAATTATTTCTAACAATCTCCCCCTTTTTGATGATGACACAAAATATGATTTCTAAAAATAATGATAAGTGACCTTTTTTGAATAATGCTCCCCCTATGTATATGCTCCCCCTTACCATATGCCATAAAAATATTTAACAACCACAAGCAACATAAAAGTTGGCATTCATAGATATATCAAGTGATTCTAACCAACAAAATGTATCAAGTGATTCTAACCAACAAAATGTAACACGGTTATTTAAGCCATGCACCAAACGGTACAGTTACTAAAACATCTTAACCGTAAATAGCAAATAACAAGGATAGACATGGATAGACCAAACTACTTTTTTTCTCCCCCTGTGACATCATCAAAAACAAATAACGCTTGGGGTAAAAATAAAAGATTTGGTCACTCTATGATTACGTTTCCCCGTTACTAGCTCGGGTATACTCCCCAAAAATAAATAATCCATCAATCAAATCAAGATATTGAAATATGTTTGGAGTAAGATTTTCTTAAACATTATAATGTAACTACTCCGATTTGAAAATGATGAAACAAATAATAATTTATTTAACTAAAAATCCCCAAAAAGATATTTAAAATGGATTAGACATCCCGAGTTCTCTTCGGATAAAACAAAACTGTTCTTCAATAAGGGGTTTTGTAAAAATGTCCGCCAATTGCTTGTCGGTACTAACAAAATCACGAACAATATCCCCTTTTTGAACATGGTCACGAATAAAATGATGTCTAATTTCAATATGTTTTGTTCGGGAATGTTGAATGGGATTTTTCGTTAAATTAATCGCGCTTGTGTTATCACATCGAATTGGAATATGATCATAATTTAAATTGAAATCCTCCATTTGCTGTTTGATCCATAATAATTGAGCACAACAACTACCAACAGCTATGTATTCAGCTTCGGCAGTCGATAAAGCAACTGAATTTTGCTTTTTACTAAACCAAGACACTAACGAATTTCCAAGAAATTGACAAGTGCCACTAGTGCTCTTACGATCAGTTTTACTACCGGCATAATCAGCATCCGAAAAACCAATTAAGTCAAAAGAAGTATTTCTAGGATAAAATAACCCCAAATTAGGAGTTCCAGCAAGATATCTAAAAATACGTTTGACAGCTACTAAATGTGACTCCTTTGGATTAGATTGAAAACGAGCACATAAGCAAACACTAAACATGATATCGGGTCTACTAGCAGTAAGATAAAGAAGTGATCCGATCATACCTCGATACATTTTAGTATCTACTGATTTACCATTTTCATCTTTGTCAAGTTTAGTGGTTGGGCTCATTGGAGTCTTCATAATTTTAGATTCTTCCATCTTGAACCTTTTGAGAAGTTCTCTCGTATACTTTGCTTGATTGATGAAGATCCCATCCTTTGATTGTTTGATTTGAAGTCCAAGGAAGAAATTGAGTTCTCCCATCATGCTCATTTCAAACTCACCTTGCATACACTTAGCAAACTCTTTGCAAAGTTTTTCATTAGTAGCACCGAAAATAATATCATCAACATAGATTTGAACAATAAGCATGTCATGATTTTCGGTTTTTATGAAAAGAGTAGTATCTAATTTTCCTCTAGAAAAACCATTTTCAAGTAAGAAAGTGCTAAGTCTATCATACCATGCACGTGGTGCTTGTTTCAAACCATAAAGCGCTTTTGAAAGTTTAAAGACGTGATCGGGGAATTCATGATTTTCAAAATCAGGAGGTTGTGCTACATAGACTTCTTCTGAAATAAAACCATTTAGAAAAGCACTTTTTACATCCATTTGAAAAAGTTTAAAATCTTTAAAACATGCAAATGCAAGTAACATGCGGATGGCTTCTAATCTAGCAACAGGAGCAAATGTCTCATCAAAATCAATGCCTTCTTCTTGATTATAGCCTTGTGCAACTAATCTAGCTTTATTTCTAACAATGTTTCCCGATTCATCCAATTTGTTTCGAAAAACCCATTTAGTACCAATAATAGTGTGATCGTGAGGTCTAGGCACTAAATTCCAAACTTTATTTCTTTCAAATTGACTCAATTCTTCTTGCATAGCCAAAATCCAATTTTCATCATTCTCAGCTTCTAAAAAATTTTTAGGCTCAATTTGAGAAACAAAAGCCTAATTACCGCAAATATCCTTAAGAGAAGATCGAGTAGATATACCTTTCGAAAGATCTCCAATAATTAAGTCCTTTGGATGATTTTGCACGAATCTCCATTCTTTTGGTAGATCTTGATTGCTGACAGGATTTTGTGGTTGATCAAGAACCACGTCATCCCTTAATTGAGTGCTATCGTGTTGGCTTTCGCCATTTTCCTTAGTAATAGACAAATCTTGCACTCCCTTAATGATATCTACCTCATCATCATCATTAATAATAATCTTGGGAATAGATGGGTTAGATTCATCAAAAGAAACATGAATAGATTCTTCGACAAGTTGAGTACGTTTATTGTAGACTCTATATGCTTTGCTAGAAATAGAATAACCAATAAAAATTCCTTCATCGGATTTTGAATCAAATTTTCCCAAATGATCTTTTCCATTGTTTAAAACAAAACACTTACATCCAAAAGCATGAAAGTAACCAATGTTGGGTTTTCTACCATTCCACAGCTCATATGGTGTCTTTTTGAGGATGAGCCTAATCAGGACCCGATTTAAAACATAGCAAGCGGTATTGACAGCTTCTGCCCAAAAATATTTTGGTAAAGAGTTTTCGCAAAGCATTGTTCTTGCCATTTCTTCAAGAGTTCTATTTTTCCTCTCAACTACCCCATTTTGTTGAGGCGTGCGAGGTGCAGAAAAGTTGTGATCTATACCATGATCATCACAATATTTTTCAAACAAAGAATTTTCAAGTTCTCTACCATGATCGGTACGGATGTTTGAAATAACAAAACCTTTTTCATTTTGAACTTTTCTACAAAGTTTAGTAAATGATGGAAAAGCCTCGTCCTTATGAGCTAGGAACATAACCCATGTAAATCTAGAGAAATCATCAACAACAACAAGACAATAGTATCTGCCGCCAAGACTCGGTGTTCTGGTAGGACCAAATAAATCCATGTGTAATAGTTGTAATGGCCTTGTAGTAGAAATAACATTTTTGGATTTAAAAGAAACTTTGGTTTGTTTACCTTGTTGGCAAGCATCACATAGTCTATCTTTTTCAAATTTGATTTTTGGAAGACCAACAACTAATTCTTTTCTAGAAAGTTTTGAAATTGCATCCATGTGTGCATGTCCAAGGCGTCTATGCCATAGCCAACTATTATCACTCATTGCTGAAAAACATTTTACACCATGTTTACTCAAATCATTTAAACTGAAAATATAAACATTTTCAAGTCTCTGGCCAACAAAAAGTACCTTGTTGTTTTCCATGTTCTCAATAATGCATTTAGATTTTTCAAAAATAACTCGATTACCCTTATCACAAAGTTGACTAATACTTAGAAGATTATGTTTTAAACCATCAACAAGTAAAACATCTTCTATGATTGGAAAGGGGGTTTTACCGATGTTACCTATACCAATGATTTTTCCTTTGCTATTATCACCAAAAGTTACAAATCCTCCATCTTTTGGTGTTAGAGAGTTGAAAGCTTTCTCATTTCCCGTCATATGCCGTGAACATCCACTATCGAGGTACCACTTTCCTGCAGTTGATGTGGACTTGAGGCATACCTACAATAGCAAGTCAAGACTTGATTTTTGGTACCCAAATCATCTTGGGTCCATGCGGGTTAGCTCGAGCAGAATATGTTTGGTTCTTTTGAACCCAAGTCTTGTTGACATAACCAGATGAATGTCCCTTCATAGGACAAGATGGTGAAATATGTCCTAATTTACCACAATAATGACATGTGAGTTTAGAATGTCTGGATGAACGATTTTTCTCAAAAAGGTTCTTATAAAGATTTTTGTGCTGGTTTGGGTTATAGCCAATTCCAGTTTTATGAAAAGAGCATCTTTGTTTTCCGAGAAGTAAATCCAGACCTTCTTTTCCATTTGTGAATTTTGAAAGAGACTCAGTTAAATTATGAATTTGTTTATGCAATGAATCAACATCAGAGTTTTTCTTTAAATCATCATTTTCTTCTTTCAAAATATTTTTCTCTTTAATCAAATCTCTAATTTGTTCATGCAGAGAATCAACATCAGACATCTTTTTCAAATCGTCATTTTCTTCTTCTAAAATATTTTTCTCTTCTCTTCCATCTCTTTTGAAAGATCTTTTGCAAGTTTCTTAAGACTAATATTTTTAGAACTAACTTTTTCAAAATTATGTTGCAAACACTTAAAAGCATCTAATAATTCATTAAAAGATAGAGAAGAGGGATTATGATATACCTCACTTTCTTCTTTTGCCATAAAGCACAAATTTGCAACTTCTTGTTTCTCATCATCACTATCAGAGCTGCTATCATCACTATTGTCCCAAGCCGCTAACATAGCTTTTCTTTTGTCTTTCTTTGAATATTTTCTTGCTTGAGGACATTCGGATTTTATGTGACCGGGCTTCTTGCATTCGTAGCAAATGATTGGATCTCTTTTGCTAGTTTCTTCCTTGTTTCCATCTTTCTTTGGAAACCGTCTATTTTTCCAACCATTCTTGCTTTTGAGAAACTTTTTGAAGTTCCTGGTGATGAGAGCCATATCTCCATCTTCACTTTCATCGCTTGAATCATCATTGCTCTTTGACTTGCTCATTGTTCCTTTTAGAGCAATACCTTTTCTTTTCTTTTCATCATCCTCATTCATATTGCGATGCATTTCCTCTGTTATGAGGGTTCCCATAAGCATATCCATTGTATAAGTTGAGAAGTCCTTTGACTGCAGAATGATGGAAGTTGTAGTATCCCATTTCGTTGGCATAGATCTAAGAATCTTTCTTGTCATCTCCGATTCAGTATAAGACTTACCAAGAGATTTCAAACCATTAGTAATATTGGTAAATCTAGCAAACATTTGAGATACAGATTCATCCGGTTGCATTTTAAAAAGCTCATAGCTATGAACAAGAATATCTATTTTGGACTGCTTAACTTGACTATTCCCTTCATAAGCTATTTCTAATTTATCCCAAATTTCTTGAGCCGTTTCACAAGCAGATATTCTATTATACTCATCAGTACTAAGTGCACAATAAAGAAGGTTAATAGCTCTAGCATTCTTTTCGATTTTGGGTTTTTCGGCTTCGTCCCACTCATCTTCTGATTTAGGGACAACAAGATCTCCGGACTTCTTAGTTGGGATATAAGGACCTTTGGTAATAATTTTCCACAAGTCGTAATCAGTAGATGTGATAAAAATTCTCATTCTATTTTTCCAATAACTATAATTTGTTCCAGTGAACAAAGGAGGTCTATGTGACGATTGTCCCTCTAAGCTAGATACACTGCTAACGGTTGCCATGGATCGCTCTTAGACTGTTAAGTCACAAGAAAAAAAATAGAGCCGAGGCTCTGATACCAAATGTTACCCAAAAAGGCAACCTAGAGGGGGGGTGAATAGGGTTGCTAACAATAATGCCCAATTAAAAAATTACTAGACAAAGCAAATAAATAAATAATTTGCACAAACAAAATATAAAGGAGTTAAGGGAGAGAGATATCACACAGAGATATATAGTGGTTCGGTCTGAGCTTTGTCCACTGCTCAGCCTAGTCCACTGGCTTAAGGAGTCGCTGTTTTACTAATCCAACAACCAGCTTCTGGTGCCGATTAAACCTTACAACCGCAATGCTAACTTTCCCGAGGAGTTAGCCGAACCGCTAGAGTTTATCTCCCAAACTCTAAAATTACTCACAGAACAAAACCTAGTTCTGTAGTAGCTCACTGAGAATTTTTCTAACTCTCAATACAACACTGACAAGAATTTGTAGTGTGGAAAAATAAATCTCTCTCAAAGAGTAGATATACAAATTTGCTCACAAAGCTCTCGAAATATATGTGAAAATTAAGTGCTCTGGTGTATTGCTCTGAAAATGATATTGCTCTGGAGTAGCTTGGTGTTTTTCCTTTTGCTGAAGCTTTCATTATATAACAGAGAAAATGAACGTTGAGTTTCGACCGTTGAGTTGCAAATCTGATAGAGCAGCTGAAAAATCTTTTTGAATGCGAAATTAGTCCGTTGAGCCGTATTTGCAATGTTTGGATGCCATAAATCCATAGCAGCACCAAAGTCAAAAAATTGCAAAGTAGTAATAGGAGTTTGTCTGCTGAAATCAATTTTTTAAGCAAAATGTCACTATCGAATTTGTTTCATTGGATGAAACAATGACTTAATTGCTAAAGGAAAAAGACCAACGTGGTCTTGAGATGCTTCAGGACAACAACAATTAATTCTATGGAAAATGATTCCATGGAGCCAAAACGTAGACCATGTGTGTGCCATTTTCTGTAAGGATAGAAAATAATCTAGTGTGGTCGAAACATATGTTGGAGCCAAATGAAACTTTTTAGAAACTCAATTTCCTTGGAGCTAATCATGTGAAAATGATTGGATAAATAAAATATTTTTAACATTGTTTTTAGGAAATCAATTTTGTTAAAAACAAAATAATCAAAATCAATTATTTCTAACAAAAAGAAAAGCCTTTGTGGCAGTTGATTGTGGGTTCTTTTGCAATGTTGTAGATCACTCGTATTTATAGGCTGACTTCTTAGAGATCTTCATTTGAATTCAAATTTGGACAGATTTCCTCTTGATCGGCAATTTACTTCTTGGAAAATCTTCACAAAACCATCTTTTGTTTCAATCCAGACAAGTAACCGTCTCTGTCTTAATCTGAATCTCACTGGCTGCCACGTGTTTTAACAGAAAAATCTCTGCCTGCCAAAATTACATTTGTCGATAATCTTCTAAAATAAAATTAAAAAATGCCTTTTATTATTGGCTACCACATACTAGCCTTATCGAGAAATGGCTATAAAATTTTTATGGTGTAAACAACGTCCCCCTTATTTAATTACTAGTGCTTTGCCCGTGCCTAAAGGCACTTGATGAAGTTTGACAACTTTAACCAGCCATACAATACTACCTGCAGTGTTTTTGTCATCAAGTATTCCGGCTAATGCTATGCCGCCACCCCTGTCATGATTGTGTAAGTTCAATAAGTGAAACTAAAAAAAAAAAAAAAACAAACTACTAACATCTAATAAAACCCATTATTTAGTGCACAACCAAAAATATGTAATTTTGAAGCATCGCGAAGAGATTCCTTCTCATTTTTTCGTTGATTTACTGAATTTATAATATCCATTTTACAACAAAAATCATTTGAGAGAGAGAGAGAGAGAGAGAGAGAGATCTTAAATTAAATTTTCCGATGATGGTTGGATGTCAAAGAAAAAGAAAGGATTTATGAAATTTGAAATTCGCACATGAATTAAAGGATGGTGTTTCTTTTTCGAAATGAGTTTTTTTCATGTGTTTTTTTTTTATCTGCTTTCTTCTTATTCTTCATCTTCTTTTTGGTAATTGAGATAGTGAAAAAGAGAAATTTTTTAAAATTTGAAATTCCTAGATGTAAGGATTGTTCTTTTTAGAAAGTAGTTTTCTTTCATGTGGTGTTTTTTGTTGATCCACTTTCCTTTTTCTTTTGTATGATTAATGAAAAGTTATTTTGAAAAGGCAAGTTTTCTTATATAGATATAGATTAGAAGAGAGATCTTTGCAGTATGAAAATGCCACGTAGGACATTTTGGAAAAACCGTTATGTAATATTATATAGAAGTTTATCCTTAACTTAATTAAATATTTACTAAACATGTGTGTGGCACATGTCTCGCAAGATATAAAAGCGGAAACCTAGGGCTCAATACTTTCACTTTTTACTGCAACTTCAAACTTCTTATTGTCACTTCAAACTTTCGTCATGACGAACGAAAACATCCAATTCATTCCTCGCTTCTCGAAAAATCAAAGAAATCAAATCTTCAATCCTCATTCTAGTTCGAGTACACAATTTGTACTGGTACCTATATTAGAACCTATGCCTGAAGGAAAGCCTAAAATTTGAGAGTTAAAACATTTGCCTTTCATAATCTGGGTTTCTATACCTTGCATCTGTCTAAGTGTCTAAGTGTTGAATTATAGCATCTACTTGTATAGCTATAAGTTATACATGGTAAATCACAACGATGGCTAATGTTTTTCTATTCAAACATCATACATTTTAGCCATTAATAGAGCCTATATTGAAGTTCACGATTCACATCTTTCACACAAGATTTTCTCAAATAATCAGGACAAGTACAAGTCTCTTTGAGGAATAATATCAAACACTTGGTGTGCAAGGGCTGATTTAGCTGTCCCAAAAAATGGAGTTCGGATTTTTCTTTTTTATTTCGTAAGGGGAGGGTGGAGATAGGAGACTTAGGGGTGCTTTGGGTAAAAAACCATAAACTGGTTTTTTAAAAAACCACTTTTGTCCTTATTCAATTTTTTTTTGTATTCGTTAGTTTTGCATCAAGATTTTGTGATTTCTGGATTCCTCTCGACGAAACGAATCTAACAAGTATAAAATTATGGTCAAAACTCAATTTTTTTTGAATAAAGCCAAAATAGGTGGATTATTGGCCAATAATCCAAGTATTTCGGCTTTATTCAAAAAAATATTTGGTTTGACCATAAATTTATACTCGTTAGATTCGTCTCGCCGAGAGGAATCCAGAAACCACAAAATCTTGACGCGAAACTAACAAATGCAAAAAAAATTTGAATAAGGACAAAAGTGGTTTTTTGGTTTTTGGTTTTTGGTTTTTTACCCAAAGCACCCCTTACACAATGCTGCGAAGGCGTACGACGGGCAATGGGGTCCTTGAAGAGAAGCGGACGACGGGCAGTGGTGGTGTTCAGCGGCGGCGTCGTATGGCGTTATGGCAGAGGTGGTGGTCGAGGCGGTGGTGTACTACAGTGGTGGTGGTCGAGGAGGCGAAGGCGGCAGCGGCGTTCGCTGGGGTTGGAGTCGGTGGTGGTGGTGTTCGTCGAGCTTGGACGCCATTCGTGGCTCCTCTCTCTCTGTTTTACGACTGGAGCCAGAAAGGGAGAATTCTGGAAAACCTTTTTTTTTTTTTTTTTTAAATGGATAGGACCCCAAAACTGCAGGGTGGTGTGCTCTTTCCACCTTCATCTCTCTTCTTCCCAGAGACCAAAATCAACATTTCCAATTACTTCCGATTCGAAGTAGTGCCACCCTTGTTCAACCTTGTTGTGCGGGGAGAGAGAGAGAGAGAGAGAGAGAGGATCAATGTCGGGTCCATCGATCATGGACTCCCTGTTCCAACGCACCCTCGACGACCTAATCAAGGGCCTCCGTCTCCACCTCTTCGACTCCTCCTCCTCGTTCATCTCCAAATCCCTCGATGAGATACGCCGCGAGCTCACCTCCACCGACCTAGCCACCAAAGCCACCGCCCTCCAGAAACTCACCTACCTCCGCTCCCTGCACTCCGTCGACGACTCCTTTGCCGCCTTTCACGCCGTCGAGCTCACCTCCTCCCCTCGCTTCCACCACAAGAAGATCGGCTACCTCGCCGCCTCCCTGTCCTTCCACTCCTCCACCGCCGTCTCACTCCTCCTCACCAACCAGCTACGCAAAGACCTCTCCTCCGCTAACCACCACGAGCTAACCCTACCACTCCACTGCCTCTCTTCTATTTGTAACCCTGATTTAGCTCGTGACCTAACCCCTGAAATCTTCAGGTTACTCTCCAGTTCTAAACTGTTTATTCGCAAGAGGGCTGTAGCTACTGTTTTAGTGTTTTTTCGCGAGTACCCTGATGCTGTTAGGGTTTGTTTTAAGAGATTGGTTGATAATCTAGAGAGTTCTGATTCGCAGACCGTGTCCGCTGTAATTAGTGTCTTCTGTGAGCTTGCATCGCGAGAACCTAAATCGTATCTCCCGCTGGCACCTGAGTTTTTCAGGGTTTTAGTTGATTCGCGTAATAACTGGGTGTTAATTAAAGTTTTGAAGATATTTGCGAAGTTGGGACCTTTGGAACCTAGGTTGGCGAATAGAATTGTTGAGCCGATTTGCGATCATATGAGGAGGAGTGGAGCTAAGTCATTGGTGTTTGAGTGTATTCGGACTGTAGTGACTAGCTTGACCAATTACGAATCCGCTGTAAGGCTTGCGGTTGACAAGGTTAAGGAGTTTTTGATCGATGACGATCCGAATCTCAAGTATCTCGGATTGCAAGCTCTTTCTATTGTTGCATATCAGCATTTGTGGGCGGTGGTGGAGAACAAGGAGTTTGTGATTAAGTCCTTGAGTGATACAGATCCTAATATTAAGCTGGAAGCTTTGCATCTTGTGATGGCAATGGTGTGTGAGGATAATGTAGCTGAAATTTGCAGGGTTCTGCTTAATTATGTGCTGAAATCTGATCCCGAGTTTTGCAATGAGATTCTTGGATCAGTGCTGTCCACCTGTTGTGCAAACTTTTATGAGAAAATTGGTGATTTTGATTGGTATGTGTCAGTGCTTGGGGAGATGTCAAGGATCCCCCATTGCCAAAAGGGTAAAGAAATCGAGCGCCAGCTTATTGATATTGGTATGAGAGTGAAGAATGTTAGACCAGAGCTTGTTCGTGTCGGGCGCGATTTAGTTATTGATCCTGCATTGCTTGGGAATCCTTTCTTACACAAGATATTATCTGCTGCCGCATGGTTGTCTGGGGAATATGTTGAATTGTCAAATAATCCGATTGAACTTATGGAAGCACTATTACAGCCACGTACTAGTCTCTTGCCACCATCTATACGAGCGGTATATATTCATTCTGCACTGAAAGTATTGGTCTTTTGTTTACATTCTCATCTCTTTTCAACAGAAATTGTTGCTTCTTCCCCTTTTTGTGTGAATGATTGTGAACCCAGATTGGTGCCATCAGTCACTGGATTCCCAGAGAGTTCCCATTTAACTTCATCTGAAACTCTCCCCGGTTATGAACAAAATGAAGATTTCAACCCTAGGTTTTTATGTCATTCACTTGAAGAGGATTCAGCAGAAAATGATGGCAACACTGTTGTTGCTCCTGGCCCAAGCTCTCCATCAGCTTCTTTAAAGGAAGAACATTTTACTCGAGGATCTATCATAGATCTGTTAGATATTGTTAAAACTGCTTTTGGCCCGTTAGCAGGAAGCCATGTGGTGGAGGTACAAGAGAGGGTGCGGAATGTACTAGGTTTAATTGAGTTGGTAGAGCAGGAAATTCGTGATTTTCCAAAGCAGAAGGAAGGGGAATTTTCGATGGAAAAATTAGAAGCTTCGGAAGTCATCAAACTGCTGCATGATGCCTTCGAAGAGGAAATTGGTCCAGTCTCATTGAGTGCTCAAGAAAGAGTACCTATACCAGACGGATTGATGCTTAATGAGAATCTCAATGACTTGGAAACAATTTGTGCTGATATACATATACCTACATCAAGTTCTTTTTCCCTTGGAAAATCTCATTTTGAGGAGAGGGGTGGTGCTTCCCTTTTAATGTCGGAAACTAAAGAAGAATCAGAACCATCTTCTGAGTCAACATCTCTGCTAGCCGAGCACCGCAAGCGGCACGGCTTATATTATCTTCATTCAGAGACGAAGGAAACTACGTCCCATGACTACCCACCTGCTAATGAACCTAAATTGAGAAGTGATGTCAGTGATGACGTGGATGATCTTGCTAAGCTTACAGAGCAGTCACTTGTTCCAAAGAAAAAACCAAACCAAACAAAGCCTAGGCCTGTTGTCGTAAGATTGGATGGAGATGATATAGGCATTGCAGTAAAAAAGCCCGAGTCAAAAGATGATTTGATCTCTGGTGCTGTTCGAGATGTTCTCTTAGGTAAGGAAGCCATTCCCACTTCATCAAGTGGCAAGCACTCCGAGGAGTCATCAAGCAAGAAAAGAGGGAAGGAGAAGGTAAGTATTGTTCAGCCTTTGGAATCAACACAAAATTTGGCTAGTACGGGCTTTTCTGAGGTTGGAAATCATAGCTTGAGAAGAAGCAGACATGTTTCTCATGGTAAAGAGAGGAAACACAGAAGTCCAAGGAGGAATGCTGGGGAAAGTGAGGAAAAACATCGGAGCGAGAAGAGAAAAAGTGGTCACCACCATGGTAAGAGCAAAGCTCGATATCGAGCTGATGGGGTTGTGGATGTGGTTGCACAAACACCAGTTATCCCAGATTTTCTACTATAGCTTGAAGAGTGGAATCAACATCAATGACATTGCCCCAGCAATTTTTTACTTTGCACGTGGAGGTCAGTTTTTTTTTTGTGGATGTGATACCTTTTGTATTTTTTTCTTGCTTAGTTTTTGAAGTGTTTCGAATGAATTCCCAATTTGATAGATACTCTACTTGAATGAAATCCATACTTCATAACATGGAAAACCCAATCCACGTCCTTGCTGCTTACTCTGCGTAGTAACAGATTATTTGTTTTTAATCTTATAATTATCTGCTTCATAGTACCAGTGAACTGGGACAGTTGAAGAAGTAGCATTTCTTGATCTGGGAATGTCTCATTTCTTGTATTAGTAAGATATTTCAGCTTTTTGACATTTGGAGTGGCACAAAATTGAAAGCATCAACCCTTTGATGGAAATCATCAATAATTGGGGTCAAAATTAATGCAGGATCCTCCTTGATAAACAGCCTTTCATAGGCATGTTCTGTGATAGTTGGGTGCATAAAAGGAGCAGGCAAACCTTCAACCATGCCAATTGCCTTGCATACTGACTTGGAGAGTAGTTTTCATAACTACTATTAGCAAACCTGTTGTTGACCACAGAAAACCCTACAGGTATGAGCCTTGAGATTAGAATGGAAGCCCAAAATTTCTTCTTTTCCTAGGTTATTCTTTTGAATCCTCAAAGAAAGGCTTCAATTTCTCAGAGGCATACTCCAACTTGGCAAAAAGGTTAAAATTTGGGCGAGTTAAGGAATCATACAAGGTTCTGAAGTACCTTTCAAAAGAGGCATCTTCAGTATCAGGGTAAAAGCTTAGTAGCATTTCAGCATAACAACTGCGAGAGCCTCTATCATCAGGTTCTCTGAGGTCAAAGAAATTCTTAGGTTTTATCTGTGGGAAATAAGCATATAATCATGCTTGAAAAATCCATAAAGGGCCACCACATGCATTGGTTATTTCTTTATCGACGAAGGTGAAAAGGCCTTTATACAGAGTCCCTAGGACAAAAGGGGCTAAGGACATTTGTTTCCTTATAGCCATGCAAATGGCTAGATTCAGGTATTCCTTGGTAATCCTAAGCCCAGGAACTACCAAAAGAAATTTACAGATAAAGTACAAATAGAAAGCAATCTTCTCATGCATTGAAGGCTTGTTTGTACATATCACTGTAATACTTGCTGGTCCATTGAGAACAACTTAAGCCTGAAGAAGGCAAATCAAATATAGGTTCATATGCATCAGGTTGCATCAAAACATTTTAACTTCAAGGCCTACTGATGGAAGGCCTGTTAAGTGAACCACATCAAGGATAGTTGGTGCCATCAGCAAAATTAGGACATTTTAGACCAAAAACAAGCAGCAGCAGCAAGGAGATGTTGGTTTATTTCAAGAGGAAATTGGAATAATTCCATAATTCCCTTTAAACCCATTGTCCTCCAATCTTCATAAAGGTGACGTTTCATCCGTTTTACGCATAAACATCAAGTTTCAGAAACAGTAGAAGGCCATGAACGGATGTATACCTTTTTGTCCCAACCTGATCGTTGAAGGTTGTTGTGCTGTAACAAAAGCTCTCCTTTTGCTGGATACACTGATGGCATTCCTTCAGGCATAGGTTCTAATATAGGTACCAGTACAAATTGTGTACTCGAACTAGAATGAGGATTGAAGATTTGATTTCTTTGATTTTTCGAGAAGCGAGGAATGAATTGGATGTTTTTGTTCGTCATGACGAAAGTTTGAAGTGACAATAAGAAGTTTGAAGTTGCAGTAAAAAGTGAAAGTATTGAGCCCTAGGTTTCCGCTTTTATATCTTGCGAGACATGTGCCACACACATGTTTAGTAATTATTTAATTAAGGATAAACTTAATTAAATAAGGGGGACATTGTTTACACCATAAAAATTTTATAGCCATTTCTCGATAAGGCTATTATGTGGTAGGCCCTAAGATAGCAATTGGGTCACGAGACATAGATTAATGACAATACCATTGCCACATAATGACTTATCTTTCTTTGTCATGTTCTTCCCAAATTGTGTTGTTGCTCAAGCTTATACCCTTTGTACCCAATTTTACTTGTACTGGTTTCCGATTTGTTTTTAAGATTGCTCAACCATGGTACATAAGCAAAAAATGCATCAGAAACTGTTCATAAATATCTGGACGCAGTATGACCATATTATTGATTGAATATTGCATGCATTTTGTTAAAAGCTAACGTCACTCCTAAGTTAGAAAACCTTAAAATTATATAATTGAACAAACGCACATGCACATAGATAAGCACATATAATCCATGCATATCTCATCAATAGTGTACTCAGAAACTCACTCGCAGAAGATAGGCAAGTGCCACTGATTTGAATTAAAGTTCACTATTCCAAGCAGTTAATCTATTTTCGGCTTTAACCTTCTGTCAAGCAGTGAGATTTAAGTCTCGGTCTTTTGGGCTCGAAGGATTTTTACCTTTAAGTGCTCAGATCATATATACCAACCTGTTTGTCATTGGGATTATTACATCTAGATCTAGAAAAGAGATGTCTAATTACCACTAAGGTAAGTCTTTTTTTTTAATTACCATTAAGGTAAGCCACTCTTTTTTGGGGTTTAGCTTTAGGGTGCACTTTCCTATTATAGGGTTTTAGTGGTTTAGGCACTTTCATAAGGTACCTTAGGATTTTAGGCACTTTAGGGTACCCTAGGGTTTAGGTTTAGGGTGCACTTTCCTATTATAGGGTTTAGTGGTTTAAGCACTTTCATAAGGAATCCTAGGGATTTAGGCACTTTCATAGGTATCCTAGACTTTTAGGCACTTTCATAGGATACCGTAGAGTTTAGGTTTAGGCAACTTCATAAAGTACCCTAAGATTTTTGCCCATGTGGAGTAGTGAGAGAGAGAGATGAAAGAACGACTGGAAAATTCTCCCGTAATCCTCCGCTAGGACTTATCCGTGCAATTCATAGCTGGGCAATGAGCTGGGGGTAATTCCCCCAACAAAGGTTGACCGGCCCGTAATTCCCCCTTTGTCATTTCACTATCAAATACATTCGATATACATGCTGAAGTAGTTACATACATGCTGAAGTAACTACAGCATCATACTTCCACTGCATGTACTTTCATTCATGTCCATAAAAAAGTTAAGTATGCAGCAAATTCCTTTCCTCTTCAATGCATTAACTTTTCTGTTTTCTGATGAAGCTCTAGACGAATAACTGAATTGTAACTACAAATTGGTCCTACCAAAAAATATTAAACTGTTTCCCAAAGAACAAGTTAAGTTCAAATGGTTAGCTATGTTTTAGAATTCAGATATCCCTTCTAGAAACTTCAGCTTCCACAAGTATGGTACCTTCATTCATCTCTATTTAATAAGTTGAGAATTCTGAAAATTCCTTTCCTCTTCCATACATCAGTTTATTTTTTTTGCATGAAGCTCTTGAGAATTCGAGTTCTCTACCTGTTCTTTGAGGAAACTCTGTCCTGTCCTTTGAAAAGCTCAAGAACATATTTCTCTTCAATACCATAATTTAGAATGGCTAAATTTTAACTACGGATTGGCCCTACCAAAAAATTTTAACTGTTTTGTTAAGAACAAATTAAGTTTAGACAGCTGGTTATGTTTTCGGGTTCCGATATCCTTTGTATAAACTTGGCCTTCTGCATTCATTGCTCTTATAATAGTCTCCCAGTTCTACATAATTCTTGAATTACAGCCCTTTGATTGCTTAATGGTAGCAGTTTTCATAGTTGGTTGGTTAGTTTTCATGAGCAAAGCCTAAAAATCATCCACAATCTCCAGTATCTTTGCTATTCATTTGATTGCTGTCAAAGTTCACTTGCATGAAGCGTTAGTAGAATTGACCTAAACCTGTTTACTACTACTTCTGTTTCTGTCAAAAGCAACTAATTTATTCAACATTTTCATCGGCAATTGCTTGTTCAGTTTATACAGACTGCTTACTCTGTTGGCATAGACCACCACATTTATAAAAGCTTCACTCTTATGGTGATTGAATAGGCTTAGAATAAAAGAATGAAACATTTGAATTTGTTATTTGGCAGAACTTAATAAAATCGCTTAGGGAATCATTCCATGTCATATCCTCCGCTCTCTAAATATACTTGTAGCATACTACCAATGTCATCCCTTCAAAGCATGCCTTTCTAGCTGCAATCAACCCTAGAACAGTATGGAAATCTGCTATGTGCTAAAATAAATCAGACTCGTCACTTCAACTTGGCTGCATTTTAGGTGTATTACTGTAGCTCAGCCAATAGCTAATGTAACAATTTATTTGGAGCCAACACTTGGAATAACTTTAATAGCTGCAATGCCTACTGTTAGCTAATGTAACAATTTATTTACACCCATATTATTTAAGCCCATTTTTAAACACCAATATACTGCTGGCTTTGAATGCAACGTTGTTGCAGCATAAGTGAAAGAATTCATAGGCCCTGAGTTTATCATTGAAGGAGTCTTCCAAAGTTACTTGAGCAAGGCTTGTTGCAAGTGATTTTAATATGCAGCAAACCATATTGTCCATATAGAATAGGGGTATCTACTGTAGATCTTCCTACCAGTTTTGGAGTTTTGGAATTATCTACTGTAGATCTTCCTGCCAGTTTTGCAGTTTTGGAATTCATGCTTTTCTTTTACAGGATCATTAACCATTAATGAGAGCTCTGTCAAAGCTTATAAACCTTAACAGTCCAGATCTTGTCCTGTTTGTTGGTGAGGCACTGGTTGGGAATGATGTCGTTGATCAATTATCGAAGTTCAATCAGGTTCATATCTGACTCTAGATATCTATGTTTATCCCATTTGCTAAAAATTCATAGATATATATGTAGTAATAATTTCTTTCTTGTTGAGACTCATAGTAGTGGTCAATCATAGTTTCTTGCATTACATTGTGCACCATTTCTTCGAAAAGATCAGTAGATCTTCTTAAATGTTCTTGAATGTCTCCAGCTCGACCGGTGACGGGAAAAAATAAATTGATTGACCCGCCACTTAAATGCTATGCATCTAGAAAGGTTTGAGGAATTTACTTGAATCCGTCAATCATGTAGGTTGGGGCAGCATTGTCAATGGTAACATATCTGGAGCACCAGTCATGTTTGTTGGATGTGGACAGTCGTATGCAGATCTCAAAAAGGTCAACCTCAAGTCCATTGTCAAGACACTCTTTAAAGGAGAATAGGAGAACAGAGCTTGTCTTACCACCCCTTGATTTCCTTCTGCTTGCTATCATTGAAGTTTGTTGTGAACATCTCTCTACTTGCTGGGTTTATCCGCATTTGATCTCACTACTTTGATTTTGAAAGTGACCTATTTGGCTTGTTTCGGAACCTCAGTTTGTTATGAACATCTCTCTCTCTCTCTCTCTCTCTCTCTCTCTCAAGCCGTGAAGAGTTGTTTTCACAATTGGGCAGGGCATGTATTGTGGTGTGGTTATTGTTCAAATTTAAAAAAATTCCGTCAAGGAAGACATTTTTGCTAAACCTCCAACAAGGAGGAGTTCTAAAATAATATGGAAGGGCCTTTGTATTTCTTATTTTTAGCTGAAATGCACAAGTAGTCTTGGGGGGCTGCCTCAACAAAAAAACCCAACATTTTACTTTCATATGCATTATCACGTCACACCCAGCGAGTTACAGTAGCTTCAATAGCTCCCTTATTGCATCGAAGTGCATGAAGCTTCTTCCCAGTTCCCTCTCTGCAATTGAAGTCTTTTTTTGCCTCTAGAACATAACAGCACTTTTTGAGTTCTTCCTTCTTTACACTTTCTTCTTTTTATGAGAATTTTGAGCTGTTTTTTCTTGACAAAGAATGTTAATTTGAAAATGCTAAAATAGGAGTGCTACTAATGAAAACATTCCCAAATTCATTTACTACCATTTTCCATTTTTATGAGAATTTTGAGATGTTTTTTCTTTAGGTGTGTTTTGTTTTTGTTGTAAACCCATACTCCGTCACATCTTGCGAGTCACATCATACCTAGAGGTCAACCATATTACCTGTTACTAAGATGTTACTAATTAGCTTAAAGAATAAATCTACTCGGCCTCAACTTCTTGCGAAACAACAGAAACATTCAAAGCTTTTGTCGTCGTGGTTCGTGTTGTTGTCTAAAATCACCCAGAATTCCGAAAGGGGAAAAAAAAAAAAAAACCCCTGAAATAAGCCCAAGAAAGCATAACAAAATTGCTGGAAACCAACTTAAATAGTATCTCTTTTTATCCACATTTTTCTTCTTTCCTACTTTTTGGTCTGAATAAATAGGCAATCTTTAGATAGATAAAGTTGCACCAGCCGATACGATCATGAAACGCAAGAATTCTTTGTCCTTGGCTGAAATTGTTAGGGGTGGGGCAAAGAGGGAAAATTATAAATCCCTTGAAATGGTCCCAAAGAAGGCTAACGATGACGTAAATCTATCATCCGTAAATCTTTGTGCAGTGTATGAACAGGATTGGATCATATAAGCATGCGTAGATATACTATTAAATTTAGTTGTTAGTTTATTTTTCTCAAAAAAAAAATTCTTGAACGACGACATACATCCGCTACAAACATTTTGAAAAACTTTTATCTGGAACTCGGCGTGCTTCGCACGTCTGGTGACACCCGTTGGGTTAAAATCTCCGTTGTATTTGTGTCGTTTGTGATCTATGAAATTGTTATGATATAGGCCTACGATTTAATGCAATGGAATGGTACATGGGGAAGTCAGTTCTAGATAAAGTGTTCTGATCAGTTCTATATTTCCTGGGTTTTCTGATATATAGGAAGCAAACAAAAAAATGTAGCAATCAACGGCTCGGATGCGACACCAAGGCCCCACACCAACACCCCCAGGTCAATCGTACATGGCTTGAGAGAGAGAGAGAGAGAGAGAGAGATCTTTTGGGTCTGTAACAACCGATTTGGGAGAGGACAAGCTGATCCGAAGGCTTCAAAAAACAAACACACAAAAAGTTGATCCTACAGTTTTTAGTAGGAATGAGGGCAAGGATGGTGGAAAAGTGAAAACTCTCCAATCAGGAATTGGGTTTGGAATGAGGTCCCCCGATCTATAGCCCTACCCGTTGTCATTGCTACTAATTACTGCTTAATATATAGTTAAATAGGTGTTTTGTTGTTCACATGCCATATATTATTTCTATAGAGTCAATTCACCATCACATAAAAACTGGGAATCCAACCGAAAAGCTTAAGTTATAAGGTGTAGAGTGCCAACATTATATCAATTGATCACCTACTCCATACCAAACCAATATGGGATTATATTATCTAACATCCCAAAGTATCCAACTACTGTAACACATATAGAAACATATAATTAAAAGATCACACAAAATTATTAATCCCATTTCAAATGATTCAATCCACACAAATAACCATACTTGTGAATTCCGAGCAGAGTTCTTGTTTTCGTTGATTGAGGGCTAATTTTGTAATTTGAGACACGAATTGGACTGGAGGCCTTATGAAAATACATAGTGGACCTGAGACGGTACTAAAACCCTATAATGGACCTCCCAAAAAGTGGCCCTTTATTTATTTTTATTTTTTTTCCCAATTTTGAACAGAATCCCATCAACTACTTTTGAAAACCCAAATAAATTATAAATCAAAATATTATGGCATACGCGTAAGAAGAAGGGTAAATTAGACAAATAATAAAATTATAGGATGCATGAAATCTTAAGCTAACATTAGGAGGATGATTTATCAAAGAGGAGACCTTCAATCTTTAAATAATAATCTGCAATTTTTTCTCCGGAAATACAAAGACACGAGGATTATTTCTCTGTCGGAAATCGAACTAGATACTTGTGCTTGCAATGTGGCTATGTATATTCTCGACGTGGAATTGATATTGCAAAAATATTAGGATGTAGGAAAAATTTTACCGAAAACATCTAGGAAAGAGAATCTAAACCATTCATTTCTCTTTTCTAGACGTTTTCAGGAAAACACTTCATGTACCTTACCATCCCTCTAGATATTGAATGCAACAATTGGTGTCACTCTATAGCTAATAAGTAACGCGGGGGGGGAAGTTGCGATACATTTCTTCTTTCATGAATTCAATTGAATCTGTAATTAAATCAATTGATGTATAATAAGATCTCTTTTTGAGCTGTAGTGCCGCACCACACTATAATATCCCCAATTTTTATTTTTTTTACGTGGTGAAATTTGAGTTAGACTTAAGGTGCACTATCTTTGGTGAGAGTCGACTTAGGGAGACTTGTACTTATAAGTACTCACAATTGAAAGGGCTTGCTATGCATTATTCTCTATTAACTAACTGTAAATTTTAAGAGTGGTGTTTGAATTTTTTTTGAACTACGAAAGAAGCTCACGTGTGTTGTGAGAAACACCCAATAAACGGAACATTCTCGCCTTCTGGAACAAAAAATTCCCGCCACTCCCAGGCCGTACAGGTGATCAATTATAAATTGCTTCTCATCACGATCTCAATGTCACTCACCCAGCCAAACCGCTCTCAATTCTCAATCTCGCCAATCCGCACCATGGCGAGAAAACAAGCTCCCTCCTCATTGCAATCCGTCTGCCGGTTTGCTTTCCTTTCCACCTCTCTTCTGAGCCCCGATCTGTCTGAAGCTTCTCGCGGACAGTTAGAGCAGGAGTCATCCACGATCCTCGCTCGTCTCAGCTCCTATAGAGTTATCGCAGTGGATGATGTAGAGTACGACGCAGCGGAACAAACAAAATCTTTTATTGTATATGCTAACTCTTGTACATACACTCCGCACTCACTTCACTTAACAACACTCACACAAAGATACATATGATTCTCACTTGACACTTACAATATCTAGGCACACTCTTTGTGCTCATTCATTAGGTGGTCTCTCTCCCACTTGGGTACTTTCCCACCCAAGGGGTGCTTTCATCACCACCAAGGTGGTACTTCCTCACCACACATCACAAATGAGGCCACCACCCTTTATATAGCCATCCAACTCCTCAATGGACGGTCAAGATCATTCTCATCCAACGATCCATATTTTTCCTCTAGAATCCTCCTAGAAAATATCTTCTCCTCCTCACACCTCCACAACATTCTAGAACTCTCCACACAAGTCTAGCATGTAGTGGAGTCTTCTATAACCTTCTTGAATATTCCGGAACTCTCTAGGTTCCTCCACTTCTAGAATCTTCTAGAAATATCTAGAACATTCTAGACCATTCTAGATTTATCTAGATTATTCTTTGACCTTCTAGAGAGTTCTCCATTATTCTAGAATTCTCTAGAATACTCTCGAACCTTCCGGACTATTCTAGAATTCTCTATTCTATTATGGAGGATTCTAAATCCATGATCCATGGAGAGTCAAGTGTTGACCCTCTTCAGGTGGAAATGTAGTGCAAACACCCGGAGATGCACCGGAAGAAGGTGTCGGTCCGAAAAGAGGCAGTCGAGCGTGATGATGTGATAGCCGGTGCTTTGGCTCACGGTTTTATAGTCAACGCATGATGATGAGAAGTTCACAGTTGATTTGTGGATAGAGAGACAAATTCGTTGATGATGTAGAGTGTTAGCCTAGCTGTTCTTTTGAGAATTCTGTTAAACGTGCCGAGCAATATTAATGGAAGGTTCTTCAATTTGTTACCTATTCGTCGATGATTTTTCTTTTGTGGTTTACAATTCATGTTTTTGAATCAGATCGCAATTTAGGTTGAGAGAGTTTTTTTGCGTACGATGTTGCAGGCGATTCTTAGATTTGTCACTTGATTAGGATTGAATCTATGCGAATTCGAAGAAGAGTAGTTGATCTAAATTTCTAGAGGCACATATGAAACGTGACTGTAAATTCAAAAATTCAGTTAGGAAAACAATAAATATAAATATAGATAGGGATTCTAGATTTTTTGGAGCTTGAAAGAAATTAGCAATAAGACTCTGTTTTCTGCAAGATCTAGAGAGAGAGAAAACAGAGCAGGAACTCTGTTTTCTGAACACACAGTCCCGACTACCGGCCGGTGGAGCGGTCGGACTACCGCCTTACCATCCGGAGCTGCTCGTCTGGATGGTAGGCCCTACATTGAGATCAAGTAGTAATTTCTCATTGGTTCTTAAGTGGGATTGCAATTGTAGGGCCCATTGCGGTTTTGTATTTTCCTAAAAACTTTATTTTAATTAAAACGGGTGTGTTTTAACGGATTTGGGGATGCTGTTGTGCCGCCCTTGCATAGCAATACCTCCGTTATTCGAATGGACGGCTCATATTTTTTCTTGCACGCATGAGAATGAACAGTTCAAATGTAAAAGTATCAAGGTGAAATCTGAGTCGTCCATCCAAACAGCAACCGCTTCTCGTGTTTTAACTTTATTCTCAAACCACGTAGAAAACGTGCTTCCTTTCCACGCTTTCATCACGGATTAACCAAAAAAAATTATATTAATCTTAATCCGACATAAAAATGTATTTACCAATCACGCTTTTCTGAAAACGTGACTTTTACACGCCTTCTATTATATAAATGATATGGAAAAAAACAAAATATTAAAAGTGTGTTACCAAACACGCCTTCTAAAAGCATGATTCGGGGTGGGTGCTTCTGCGGTAGGTGTTGTGCTCTGTATTGTGCGGTAAAACGACGTTGTTTTGCTTGATTTTTATGCACACCTCTAAAGCCTCCAAGGGCCTTGTTTGGAGGAAGAAAACCCACTACAAAGTACCTAAACCTAAAATGCCTAGACCCTAAACTCGAAGTGTCTAAACTTATTATATCCTACACTAAAGAGCCTAAATCCCCTAAAATTGAGTCTCAAAATTAAACCCCAAAATTAACTCTTCAAACAGGGCCCTTAGATGTACCAAGAAAATGAGCAAAACAACATAGTTTTGTCGCACAATACGACGCACAACAACAACTGCACAACGCCTCCCTGATTTGGTTACAAAACAAGCCTTACCTATTTTGTGACTTTGGATGCACGAGGGTAGGGAGCATGGTTGTAGATGACTTTGGATATGTATATTAAAAAGGAGGCATTACCATTCAATGAATCCAACCCAATCCATGAATAGGTGGCAATGTCTAACCCAGTACATGAATCTAATTTAACTTGTCCACTTATAATCCAATTCAATTTGTCCATTTTGTAATATAGGTTATATATGAATCGACCCATATTAACTCACATATACATAGATTTACATGGGTTTAATATAGGTTCAAAATGAGTTCGTCCTTGGATGAATAACTATGAATTCATTCCGAAATTCCTCACGAGTTTTCCAATTTCCTCCACGTTCTACTCTCTCATCCTATCATTGTTGATGCCACCCCAATTCCACATAATATTGTTAATGCTTCGTGGATAACACAAACTAAATTACTAAACAATCTTTGGTCCCAAAAATTGTTTCTGATCTTTATTTTGTGTTTTTTTTTTTTTTGGATAGCACAAACTAAATCAAAAAGACCTGTGCACGAACTAAATTACTCAACTTTGAGTTTCTTACTCAACTAGATCTGTGTGTTTAATGAACGAACAAAACTTAAAAAAAAAAAAACATTTTTTCTAAATCTCGTGAAATCAAATTAAGGTCAAAAGTTATGACTCATCTCGTTCAATTTCCCATGTATAAAATTTAAGATACTCGAGATCAGTTTATGCAATCCGATTATAATTCATTTCACATCTCATAAACAAATTAAACTTTGGCCTATTTTTAAAACTTATTAATTTTCAAGCCAACCTTGAACAATTATCTACTCGGGTTCGGTTATATCAATTATCAATTGCAACAACAATGAATCCGTGCCGATCAAAAAAAAAACAACAATGAATCGGCCCAAACCTATGATAGTCGATATGTTTTTCAGAGGGAGAGTGAGAGTCTGAGTTTTTTTTTTTATTTAAAAAAACCGATATCAATTTACTTCAATTTGATCTGCACGTCAATTTACTACTATAAAATTGCAAACACACTATTTATGCTGCGTCTTGATAAAGTAGAGAACAGAGTGAATATATTTTTTGTGTTCATTTTGATTACCTAATGCCCAGTCTTTCTTTATCTTATTTTTTAAAATAAAATAAATTGACTTAGAGAAAGAAATGGTAAGCTTCGGATAATTTGGGAACATGATGGTTGGGTGGTGGTGAGGAATTCGGGAGTCAAAAACAGAGCAGAAAAATTTCAATTTCCAATTCAACTCACCCATATTCAACCCGCATACTATTGACCCATATTCAACATGCTTATATTCAACCTATAACCCATATCAACCCACTCAAATCCAACCCACCCATTTGCCACCTCTAATTTCAATGGTCAATTAGCCTACTTAATTACAGTGAAGGAGTTTGATCCTCTCCTGTCCATTTCCAACGGTTTTGACGAGGTCTTCGTTAGTTTTTTTTTCATTCACTTTGATAATCAATATTATTGACCTTTTAGAGTCCGTCAAGAGCATTAGACAAGTTAAAAAGTATATTCTTCAAATAACGTTTCAAATATAAGGAATCACATGTATTAAAAGAAAAATTGCAATTCTCGATCAAAATTCGTTTTACTAACCCTTAATTTATTTCGAAACCATACTAAACAACCTCTGATTAACATAATTTTGGCATGATTATTTTTCTCGACGAAATTTAAAATTTGAAATATTGCGATCGTGAAAGTCATATCGAAAGGGCAAGTTTTTCAATTTTCGAAAGTATTTTTTTCTTTAATAACGATAATAAAAATAAGTACCTTCATCCCGTCTTAAACATGCTTCTTCCCGTAGAGAAGGAATTAACTGTTTGTAAGGTGGAGCACATGGAGATTAATGGTCATTTTAGTCAGCTAAACCATGACAATTTTGATGAAATTCGTTGATGCTCGTCATAGCAAATAAATTCGTTGATGAAATTCTCCATCCCAATTTTGATTCCATGGCACGTTTCTATTTTTCCAAATTTCTAACATGATTCAATCATAGCCTATTTCTATTCCTTGATTTCCTTCATTACCATGATTAATTACCAAATTTCTATACATGTGACACCAAAAAAAAAAACCCTTGTCCCGGATCTGGCCCAATCCATGGCTAGGGTACCCAATGGGCCGAAAACAGGGGTATTTCCGGAAATCAAACAATTTCGAAATCACAGGGGAACGCCGAAAAGAGTAAAACCCGCCCAAACTCCGATTTGAAACCAAACGACAACTCGCATCACTGTGTGTGTGTGTGTGTGTGTGTGTGAGAGAGAGAGAGAGAGTGAGAGAGATAGAGAGAGAGAGGAGAGAGATGGAGAAGATATGCGTAGCAGTGAGAGTGAGACCGCCTGTGAGCGAAGAAACCTCAAGTGGAAGTTTCTGGAAGATCGAAGACAATCATCGGATTACTCTTCACAGATCTCTCGGCACTCCAATCTCTGGAGCTTCTTACGCTTTCGGTATCCCCTCCTCCTCCTCTCTCTCTCTCTCTCTCTCTCTCTCTCTCTCTCTATATATATATATATATATATATATATATATATACACACACACACACACACACACACACACACACACATTTTTCTGTTTGTATAGGTTCATACTAGATGCCAGGGCACGTGCGATGGGTGTGCAGATCGTGTTAAGTAAAGAGGGAAATAGAAAAATCTTTGAAATGAGATTAAGCCGTAGTGAAATCTGGGATGTGAAAGTAGAAAAGATGGGACAAAAAAGAAATTGGAGCTGCAGTAGGGGCAGTTTGGGAAAAAAGTATGCATTTGATGAGTTTCTTGTTGAAATGGACGGTTTGCAGATTATGTATTTGATCAAGACTGCAGAAATGAAACGGTTTACGAGCTCCTTACAAAGGAAATTATTCACGCCGCAGTTGATGGTTTCAATGGTATGCTTCCCTTTGGTTTTTATTTATTTTATTTTATTTTTAAGCTACTTATTGTTTTTCTTGGACGGAACAATTTGAGCTGGAAGTGGTTGTAAGTGACAAAACAAGTAACCGACCAACATAATAGATACATGTCGTTTTTTTGTTGCCATTTTAGGTCCAGTATTAGTAGGAAATGTATATCAAAATTCATACATACCTTGTAAATTTCTCAGTTTTTGTCGATCAACGTTTCTTTTGATGTCAAGGAGGTTCTTTTTTGGTCTGATTGGTGTTGGTTCTATTGCTGTCAAATCTTGGAATAAGAACGAAATTTTTTTTGAAGTACTTGCTTTTGTTTGTGTGGCCTCACTGCCTCCACTAAGAA
Organism: Vaccinium darrowii; assembly: GCA_020921065.1. NCBI lineage: Eukaryota > Viridiplantae > Streptophyta > Magnoliopsida > Ericales > Ericaceae > Vaccinium > Vaccinium darrowii. Next base: position 6,026,383 of record CM037155.1, read on the forward strand.
ACTAAGCTTCTAATGTATTTTGGTGGGTATCAAGCTGTTAAAAAGCTTGATTTTCTTAATAGTCTTTCTTCAATTGGGATAAATAGAATTAGCTGTATGCCATTAACACACCATAGGAAATTCCTTTAGTTTAAAACTGATTTGTTGCATCGTATGCAGGGACTGCATTTGCATATGGGCAGACCAGCAGCGGCAAGACTTTTACAATGAATGGTTCAGAAACTGACCCAGGAATTATTCACCGGGCAGTGAAAGATATATTTACCAAAATTAAAATGGTACGTTATTATTTGTATTCAGGTCTTTTAATAGTCACTATTATGCAAGTTACCTTTTCTTCTGCTATATACAGGAAATGCACACGTAAATTCTTTTCGTATTCATACTAGTTATTTTGCTTTAATGTTCCCAGACAAATGACCGGGAGTTTCTAATTCGAGTTTCCTACATGGAAATCTATAATGAAGAAATCAACGATCTTTTAGCTGTGGAGAACCAGAAACTTCCAATACATGAGAGTTTAGAGGTGTGCTAATAGACTGAAAAGTTGGACACTTTTCCTATTTTTTGAAGAGGTGATAAAGCATTGACATTTCTTGTTTTCTAGCGTGGAATATTTGTTGCAGGCCTTAGGGAGGAAATTGTTAATAGTGCTGAACAGGTCCTTAAGCTCATCCAATCCGGAGAAGGTTTGATCCTTTACTTGAATAGGTGCTTTAGGCATGTTATACTTGTGCAATAGTTTCTGACCTAACGCTGAAATTCACATTTGACCTTGTTTCTCACAGTTAATCGGCACTTTGGTGAGACAAACATGAATGTTCGAAGTAGTAGATCTCACACAATATTTAGGATGGTATGTCCTTATATTTCGTGGAAACGCTGCTCCTGTTTGAAACTGTTACTTCATTGCATTAGCTCAAATGGTCTTCTTTTTTTTTGTGTGTGTACAGGTAATTGAAAGTAAGGGAAAGCATACTTTAAATGATTCCTTAAGTTCAGATGATGCAATTCGTGTTTCAGTATTGGTTTGTATCTCTTTTAAAGGAATTGATGTTGCTTTACAGTCCACATGTTGTGATCTTTAAATGACCTACACATAGTGTTCTAGTTTAATTTTTTCTAAGTGAATTTTTTTCGTATGGAACTAGAATTTGGTAGATTTAGCTGGTTCTGAACGGATTGCCAAAACTGGAGCTGGTGGAGTTCGCCTGAAGGAAGGAAAACACATCAATAAGAGCTTAATGATTCTTGGCAATGTGATTAACAAACTAAGTGAGGGATCAAAGCAAAGGTATTTTCCTATCGGTTTTTAATTGTTTCTATGGAAAAACGACCTCTAAATGAGTTGAATATTAATGCAGGGCACATATTCCCTATCGGGATAGTAAACTTACTCGCATACTTCAACCTGCTCTAGGTGGAAATGCCAAAACTTCTATTATTTGCACTGTTGCACCAGAAGAGGTAGCCTATTCCTTATCATGTACTTGTATGCTTATTTTGGATCCTGTAACAAGCTCAGCACAACAATTTGATTTAGAATTCTGTTTCGTTCAGGTTCACATAGAGGAAACAAAGGGAACCCTCCAGTTTGCTAGCAGAGCCAAGAGAATAACAAACTGTGTTCAAGTGAATGAGGTGTGTTTGTATGTTTTTAATAAACATTTTACCTCTTGGTCAACATAGTAGAATTATGATACTTTAGATATACTCCGATATGTGCTACTGTAGCTAGCATGTTTTATCTTTTTCCTGATATACAATTTGCTGTAATCTAGTTGTGGCAGCTAGAACATTATGGACTGGAGTATGAAGTTCCTAACCTTTGTTTGACATGCGAGGCTTGTTAAATATTCCTAAGATCATGGATATTGATTGCTGTTAATGCCTTACTTATACATTTAGTTTCTTCGATTGATACTTCACCACGGGGAGTTATTATTTCAATGAGTTGGAACTTGGAACCAAATAAGAATTCCATTCAAAAGCCTTACTGTTGATTAGATGGTCATTGTTTTCAAAATTTCCAGTTTTAGCATGTGACTAGAGTTTTTTTTTGTTGGTGTAAAGAGTGGAGATGCTCTAACATTGTGGTTTTTAACTACAAAGTTGGTACGTGAACTAGTTGATAACTGTAATGTGGCATCAACTTCAGTTGATTTGAAAATATTCCTAGTTATATATTACATGTATTGGATTTTTGCCCATGATTTAAAAGTTGGAGGATCTCTTGTCTCATCTATTGCATTATGATAACACTTTAATTTCCTCTGTGTTTTGATCACTAAATAGATAACATCTATCGCTGAGTGAAAGACCTAAATATAAACATGGGGCTTGGGAGCATCTCTCATTGTGTGGCACCTTTTTTTGCTGCAGATAGTTGTCACATAATGATAGATCATTTCCCCTAAAGTAGTAGTTATTGTTTTGGAGTTGATTTGTTGCTCCTTCCAAAAATTATGGCTAATTTGAGGTGAATTTGTTGTAGATTTTGACAGATGCTGCTTTATTGAAGCGCCAAAAACTAGAGATAGAGGATTTACGCAGTAAACTTCAGGTGATGATTGTTTTTATGTTTTTTCTTTGCCTACCAACAGGCAAACAACTGATAAAATTTTGAACATCTTTTCCAGGGATCTAGGGCTGAGGTGCTGGAGCAAGAAATATTGAAATTGCGCAATGACATGCTCAAGGTCAGTTATTTTCTCTTTATTATGTATGGGTATCTATCTTCCATTGCACCGAGCATTGCTACTGTTATTTGTGCATAACACCATTTCTTCCCCATTTTCTCTTGAACAGTATGAATTAGAGCATGAGAAGCTTGCCATGGAACTGGAGGAGGAGAGGAAATCACACAAAGAACGAGATCAATGCATTAGGGAGCAACGAATGAAACTTGACAATTTCAATAGTCTTGTCAGCTTGTCGGATTCTGATAGGAAGTCTAGCCAGGTATAGACAACGCAACGTCCTTAAAATACTCATTGATGCCATCTGTTCGAACTGGAAGTCTTTACTAAGTTAAAGATGCTGTCTAATTCTGCAATTCACCATTGCTCTCTTTTTCTCATAAGTCTAAAAATAGAAGAGAGTATGTAATATCCTTCTCAGCAGAATCTAATTGATATTGGTTCATTTTAAATTAAAGAGTCCCCAAAGTGTTTGCCTGGGCCAAACAATCCATTTTCTCCTTTCTCACTTTCTGTAACTATTCTATAAGTTGGTAGTCACTACATAATTATCAAAAGTCATTAATTTAACTTGTTAATGATCGGCAAGTCAATTTCAAGGATTATAAGGTTGCTATAACATGTCTGAAATTGTGGGCTTGTTTTTAAGAAATCCTGATATTTGTGAGATCTGACTCTTCTGAGGCATTCAATACAGGTATTTGGAGATGTTCCGTTTTGCTCTGGGTGGTGCAGAAATTATGATTCTTCTGCTTATTTTCCATGAAGCAGAAAATGTGTGTTAAATACTAGCTAATTGAAATATATTATCTGGTAGCAGGACCAAGAATTTTCAAAATGGAGCCTCAAGGAAGATGGCAGTGAGGGTCATAGGGTACTCAAGGAAGATGCTTTTAGTACGCCTTGTTTTAAGGCACCTCCGAATGCCTTCGTTATGAAACGGTCAAATTATTGTCTTCAATCTGAGTTTAGTCCTCTTCCGGATACACTTAGTAATACTGCTGATGAAGACACCTGGTTGAAAATGAACAAAGGCTATATAGCAGACCTTGATTCACTACACATGACTCCAGCAAGAAAAGTTCAATCATTCCCAGACGGTGATATCACCCCAGTAAGTTGATTTTGGTGCATCTGTCGTACTCTTTATGTTTTCAAGTTACAAATTTTTTGGGCATTCAATTCATTGCTATCAAAAAATTTGTTGCTCCTCCCATCGTGATTAAGTAATACAAACCTTTTGAGTTTTTTCCACTACTAGTGACTAGCAGCTTAGTACTTAATGTTGCATAGGCATGGCAAAGGATGGGGCAGAAACAGTTTTGAATTGGCCTGCAAATTTATTCACTGGATGATCAAATAAACATCTGTGATTCACTTAATCTTGTGTCTGGATGTTTGTAGCATTTGGAACTATTGCAAGTCATTTTTCTCTTTCAGGTCTTTCACGTTGTACGGAAAAAAACTGGTTTACCACTGGTTTTACTCATGATTATGTGTGCGTATATAAGTGAAATTGATATAAACTCATTATGCTGCTTAGATGATTGTAGCTATCAGTGCTATTGATGCTTATGTGAATGGTCTTCTTATTGGATCCTTACATTCTTGGTTGGTCTCATTATTCTCTCTTTCAGGGTTGCTCAATTGGGAATTACAAGCAAGAGATCCAAAATCTCAAGAGACTATTGGAAATTGAAAGAAAAGAAAAAGAAGACCTTGAGGTTAATATTCTACTACTGCCATTATTCACATTTGCTGATTGCCTTAAGATGAATAATTTGAATAGTCCAGCTAGAAACAATATAGATTTTCAAGCCAATGTTTTACTGCTATTAACATTATTGTCACTTCTGAATAGATGCTTCAACTGATAATGAATACAACAGGGTGCCGTAAAAGCATAGGAACCCTCATATATTATCTTTCATTACGAGAACAATGCTCACAATTCCAATAGTTTTTCATAATTTAGGGGTGTGTGTCACATTTCTTTTTCGATTGTGTCTGCTCCTTTCATTGCCTGTAAGGCCTCAATGACATATTTGAGCACCTCCAGTTGTTGATCTGTTATCCAGTTTCTTATTTTTTGGTATTAGTCCATAAATGATAGGCAACCATCAAAATAGACAGAATCTTCTAATCCTTCGGGTTAAGATCTCTTGGTTAAGCACTGACGCTGTCTTGGCTAATGTGGATTTCAGAGAAATCATGCAGAACAAAAACTACTGAATGAGTGTTTAATGGGCGAGATATCTGAACTTCAACAAGAAGCACAACTTGTTCGAGAAATTCCTCAACAACTGCTTGAGTCTGTGGCTAATTGTAAAGATATGTATAATGATGTTTTGTCAACTTTGCAGGTAAAACGTATGCTTCATTTTGGCCTCTTTCAACGTCATTTTTCGAAGATCTCAATATTTTGATGTTAACTCTATGTTCCTTTGAAATCCAAACAGAGTTTTGTGACAGGTGAGAAATCTTCAGCCTCAAAATTACTCTCTAGCACAAGGGTGATTGGTACAAGTCTGTTCTCAACTTTGGAGACTCACTTTGCAAGGGCTATAGAGGGCCAGAGAACCTCCACTGGAAATAGTATTCTCATTGAAGAACAACGCAAAATGCTTTGTGACAGTGTGAACAGCACGATTACGTCCTTGGTGCTATCAGAATCACCAAAGAATGACGATAAATTATCGAGGAATCTACTATGCAACTGGGAATATAAGGTAGCTGTCTGCTCACCACTGTCAACATGTCACTTGTCAATTTTAATACTATTACTATTTCTTATGTTAGGATATCACTACCTAATCTTGTTCTTATGATATCCCTATGTCTTGTGTATACGTTGTGTCCCTCCATTGAGGTTGAATATTGAATGATATAAGCCAAAGATGTCTGTGAAATTTCAAATAATCTGTGGATACTTTTTTTTTTTTTTTCCCCACCAAGAATTGGTAGGAATCCATTGTCAGCTCCTCTTAGTTCCATTTGACTATCGTGTTCTACCTCACAAAAAGTTCAATAAAAGTGGGTTTCTTCTTCTTCCTATGTTCACTATATAATCATCCACTAGTGTTGACGTTCTGATTTCCCACTTTGTCAAAGCTTCATAGGGGGCTACATGCCTTTTGATGTTTTTTTGTAGTAAACCGTTGATGGATCCCATTTTGAAGTTTCGTTGCATATGTGAGGTTACAGAGTTACAGTTTTTCATCTTCTCAAAGAATCCATTGGTTTGACTCTGCGAACAGCAAAATAGCAGTTTGGCTACATTCTGTGTGCTAGACTGCTAGTGCATATGTTCCCATTCTGTTTAAGCTATGCAAGCAGGAAGTGTGATTGGAATCTCAATCCAATATTAGTCACAAGCACAAAACTGAGGTATAAACCATTGCTGAAAAGTGATTTCTGATTCTAAATGGTTGGTCTTAGCTTTTAAGTACTTTTTCTTGTTTTTAGAAATTGGCTTTAAGTACTCTAGGAGACTAGGACTATGCTCACGAAAAACACCTCAGGTGGCAGTTTGAATTTGTATGGAACTGTTTTACTAAATGACAGTATTTAGCTATCCATCTTAGCAAGGACAATGGTTTGATATGATAGGTTCCAACATCCAAATATGGAGACAGTGCAGTGAACAAACTTGCACTATTTGAGTTGGCTGCTGGCTCCTCGAAATTATAGAACCTAGCATAAGAACTAAGTTTCAGCCGAATTTTCTGTAGTAGTTGATGGTATGTTTCTGTCCCCTTTTAAGATTTAGTTTTGAAATGATTAGGACTGCACATTGGGACAAGAGATAGCTTGTTTGAAGGAGAAGCTGAGTAAAATCACGGAAAAGTACCAGAGCTTGGAGAAAGATTTGAATGCCAATGTTCATCTTCTCGAGCTTTCCAAGGAAAGATACGGTATCTTGGAAATGGAATTCCATCTTTTGAAAGAAGAACGCGATTCTTTACTCAAGACAGTCTCCGGTTCATCAAAAAGCCTTGAACGGGTTAGTGAAGAAAAGGATAGAGTTTGGCAGGATTTGAACTCTGAAGTGCAGAGAAGGAAACATCTTGAAGAAGAGATCAAGCAGTTTGGCATTGCTTTTGCGTGTCGACAGAAATCACTCATGTCTTTCCAAAGTGAGTTCAAATCCAAATTTGAGAAATTGAAAGCACAAAATCCAGTTTCATTACCCAAATCTCTTGGGTATTGATTAGAATGGTTGTACTCTATGTATTGAAATCCAGTTACTTTTTTGACATGACCCTTTTTTTTTTTCTCCCTTTCGGTAAGCGAAATGTTGTAGGATTTGCTAATCCTCGTTGCAATGTATTTATGTAGACCTAACTTGCTACACAATCCAGAAAGTCATATCTTGACACCTCCATTTCTTAACACACCTTTGCTTGAGGGGAAGGGAAAGTTGTAAGTTTACTTTAGACGATTTCACATATGCGTAGAGAATTCTAAAGAGAGTAATACCATAATACTTTGCCAGATTTCTTCACCTCCTATTTGTCTGTCTGTCTGGCATGTCGAGTTATCAATTACTATGATTTACAATTCGCAGCTAATACACATTGTGTTATTCTACTTGTCTGTAAATTACACGTTGGATGTGAAAAGAAAGTGCTAAAATACATCTTGTAGGTAGGGCTGCAAATGAACCGAGCAGCTCGTGGCTCGACTCCGCTCGTTTAGTAATTGAGCCAAGCTCGAGTTTTAGGCTTGTTTAGTAAATGAGCTTAGTAAAGCCCGACTCGTTTATATAGGCTCAACTTGTTTAAGAAGGCTCATTGAGTAAATTATCCTAACTTGGCTCATTAAGGGCTTGTTTACGAACGAGCAGCTCAAGCTCAATTTTTGGCTCGTTTGCACCCCTACTTGTAGACGTTGTCTCAAATGTAATTTATGATGGCGAATATTATTGTTGGAATTAATCTCTACCATCTCAAAATCATCAGGCAAACAAATGAGAACATTATATATTTCACATAGCAAACTTTATGGACATTTGATTCAGAGCTCTTTATGACACTCTGAGTTTGAAGTATGAAGTTTAGAGATCCTAACCATACTATCATCTCTCACACTTACAGAGTACTTACATAAAAGAGAGTTCAAATGCTTCCTTAACCCAAATCCACTATCATCTTTGCCTTTTCTACTGCCTTTGGTACACTCCCTATAAGCATTGAGAAAAGGATCATCTTGTTTCCTAATTCCTCTCCAAGAAGAACTTCTCGTCGGTAGTTGAAACCCGGAAGGAGGGAGAGGAACTGTAAGCTCATGAAAAGAAGCCCTACCACTTTCCGGGGGGCAAGGCGGTGGAGGTAGCCTCTGCCCAAACTGCCCTACCTCCGACGGGTAGTCCCCGTGGGCCACCTTGCTTACCCCAGGCCTCTTCTCCCATGAGAAGGGCACTGCCCCTTGTGAATGAACCTTGTCATGACTCATTTTGCTTTTGTTTTTTTGGTGAAGTTATGAGGGAAGTTATGGCTTTTATGGGATTTTGGCACTTTGGTTCATATACTTTTGTGCTCTCTAACGGCAAATCTTGGCTAAGAGCAAGCAAAGAAAACGTGATGGAAGAGATGGGCTTTGGCTTTTTCAAACAGAAATGACAATAGATGATGAAGGGTATGTCTTATATGGGGAAAAAGGTGAGAGGAAGACTTGGATTTTTTTGTTTCTATCTTGTGGTAACGTCAAGAGAAATGTAGATAAGTATACAAATTAGGCTAGTTGGTTCTGTTATGTGACAAGGATTGATGAGTCGGTACGAGCCGAACGTTTCTTTATTCAAGTTTGCTTTGAAAACGTAACGAGTTTTAAAAGTATGAACAAAGTTTTAAAAGTATGTTCAACGTTTGTTTATTCAAGTTTTAATCGAGTGTCACGAGCTGATATCTAGTAGTTTGAATTTTTTAGACACTACAAATCAAACGAGCCGAATAATATTTTGTTCGAGGTTGGTTTTGAAAACTTAACGAGCTTCAAGAACGATACTCATACCCAATTTTTTTATGCAACAAATCAATTTCAATCAAGTTTTTAACGAACAAACACAGACAGTTTGGTTCGTTTATCAGTTTTATGAGAAACAGAAAGCGAAGTGGAGGATATAAAATTTTACCCAAAAAAAAAAGAGTGGAGGATATAAATTCAATTATGTGCATCATATCCGTAACGAATTTGGTCTTCCTATTACACTTACAGCTGAGTAGTTTTCAAAGTGCAGTGAGTTTGTGTATGCCAAGACAAATCACATCATTTGTGCGATGGGTCTGTAATCGACATTGTTTTTTCCGGCTTTTTTTGTTTTTGTTCATGTTTTTTGTGTTCCGTATTTTTGAGTCCGTTGTAATCGTTTGATGGATTACGGAATGATCTTTTCTGTCAAAAATACTAGATGGGTGTTTTTATTCGAAAATAGTTTCTCAAAAGCTATTTTGCAACATATTCCATGGGCCAATGGCAAAGTTTTTTTCTTTTTCTTTTTTTGACAATGGAGTAGTTGATTGAGTTTATGCAGAGATACTCCGGATTATGATTTGAATGACAACAAAAAAATTTGACCAATTATGTAAAAAAAAATCAGGTCCATCAAATGGAATGTAATTTTTTTTTTCCCAGACAAATATGAGTTAGGTAAAACCTTTTTTTTATGTCTAATCGAACTAATTTTTTGCATGGTCAATAAATTTACCGAATGCCTACAAAATGATCGAGTCGAATCGTTAAACAAAACCATGATAAACTCTATTTTTTCACATGAGAGATTACACGAGATCATCACATGAGAGGATCTCAATTTAAGAGTGACTATCATGTGTTGTTTCAAATTAAGGATGGCCATCATGTCATATCATCTTCGAATCGTGTCATTTCAAATTTCGTGTTACGACAAATTCATGTCAAAATACTGGTTAACTTAAGTGTGCTATGTATGTATGTTAGACATGAAAAATCTTGACAATGCCACAAGGAATTAATTAATAAACGTGTACAACAATCTCATTTACAAAAAAAAAATCAACGAAAAAGAAGGGGGAAAAGAAAATACAACTTCCCTTTCTAAACTGCAAGCATGGCTTCGACCTTTCTACACGGTATGTGTTGGACAATTTTACAATTTCCAGAAGTCGAGCAGCCACGACCTTTCTAAGCAGTATGGGTTCGCGTGAGAGGGACGTTGGGGAAGGAAACCGATGACCTTGACCGGTATGGTGCGCCGTGCGTCTTTTTTCACCGTACATTTTCGTGGGGTCTATACACTTAGTATTGACCTCACAGAAATGTGTAGTGAAAAAGGATGTCGAGTCGCCTCTTGCCCCAAGACCATAATGACGGCTTATGAATCAACTTACATGTGGTTGCGTACTTGTGCGCGTACTTGTGCGGGACTCATAATGTGTGATATGAACGAAAATACTTTGTGGATAAATTCGTTCTCTTCAAAAATTGTTCGAAAAAATTACTACTACTTAAGAAAAAACTTCTTCATATGTAAAACAGATTTAAGTACACTTTTTTTTGGTAAATTGTAATCTTAATAAGCACAAACCAACCAAAAACAAATGCCAATGTGTCACACCCCACTCTGACATCATCTAGCCTGCGCAAAGTAAGTGGCAGGACACCTGTCACCAACTGCACGCCTTCTAGGCTACTCACAAAAATATTATACATAACCCAACCACAACCAGCAACGGAAACAAACAAAAGATATTATTACACCAAACTTAACTACCATAAACAAAACATGTGTTCACACCTCCTCAACAACTGAACAGTCAAAGCGTTTGACATATATTCAACCACGCCAACCTCACAAAATATTGTTTATCCACAACACTCACTGACTAACAAAACCACAAAATACAACCCCTAGGAACATCTGACTGGCACTGTGGCACTGTAGTGGACCGACGTCTAGCTCAACTGGAAATCTGCAACCAAAAAGGTTACAGGAAAATGTACCTTAGCAACATAATAAATGGAAATGATAAGTATTTAGATGGATCGAAGTATAAACCTCACACCAACACATTCGCTTAAACAATTTAGATGGATCATAATTTTAAAACATCACACCTACACTTTTAATAAAGATTTATGAATCTCCCACAATCGAAGTTTTCTCCAATTTTTCAACAAACTTTCTCAGCCCACAAATTTATCTCAAAAACACAGTTCACCATATTGATTTCAAAAATACAGCCCATCGGCTCATCTAAAAAAAACTCGGCCCACCGGCCCATCTCAAAACAAAGTCCGCCTGCTCATCTCAAAACATTTTCACACAGCCTATTTGGCTCATCTCATAACCACATTTTCATCCCACAATGTAAAGTAATAACAATTCATTTTTACCAAATGTGCCAACGAGTCGCCAACCTCGCGACCGGGAGTTATGACGGTACCGTTACCTCGCTCACAGGCTCACATATAGTGGCGGTGACGAGGGCCATTCTTTATCACCAATGGTAGGTGCAATCCACACAGTAAACAAGAACTAAGCTTGCACTGCTCACATTTGGCACAGCCCAAGAATGCAAGTTGCCAACCTTGCAAACTAAAATATTGGCACAGCCCACGCTACAAGATGCCAACCTTGCAACTTTTTGGCTAAAATGTTGGCACAAGCCAGATGGCACAGCCCACGAATGCAAGTTGCCAACCTTGCAAACTAAACATTGGCACAAGAGGGATAAAACATTCTCTTTCCACCCACCAAAAATTATTTGATCCATCACTAAAATCATTTGATCCATCCATACTTAAATATTGCTAACGCATACTTGAACACATAAAAAGAGTTTCAAAAGCAGTAATGACCACAAAACAACTTTGAAAACACAACATTTCTATTTATTATAGAAGCTGTACATTCTCACCTGCCACGATAGGACAAACTCCGCTATCAACTTAACTTTCACGGACCGAAAGCATAACCACGACTATTCTTACGATTTCACCACCTATAATACAAATTATACGGTACCCATAAGGCTCACTACCAAAATTCATGCTCAAATGCAAGTAAAATGCATGAAAAATGCATCCGACAACCCAACAGTACTGCGCTCTACGAATTTCCAAAATTAATCTACTTATCCCATTCCCAAGAAATTTTCACCACAAACTCCAGACTCATACTTAATCATCATATAAAATATTCAGAATTTTCTGAGCTCTGCAACTATTTTTAGTCAACCTCCAAACAGACCCAGAACTTGCTGAAAATTTCCCAAAACAGATTTTCCTCCAACTTCGAATTAACAACTGCTATTCTCTGGAAGGAATGAAGGCACAACCCTTACATCATTTCGAAGGTATGTGAGTCTAGTTTCATAATCAAAAGACGGTGTACCAATTGGATACCCGAGCTAAAAGTTATAACCATTTTCCAAGGTACGTCAGTGCTGTCTGCCCAAACATGAACTTGAGAACCGATTGGTGTATGAATTTTCATATTTTTTTTACTTTTATTTAAACTCCGAAATTTTTACACAACACCAAGAACATCCATGGGTATCTACTGTAAAAATATCATAAAATTATGACTTCTAGAACCATATCTTAAAATTCGCCAAAAACCATGGCAGATTTGGTTTTTCACAAAACCAGTCAGTGAACACCTTTACTCCCTCCCACGAATTTTGTAAAAGCAAACCCCAAATCACTCTTATGAGACGCAAAATACCAAATTAACTTGTATATGAACAACATAACTTAAGAATTTAGGAAACTAATCTTCAATTCGTACCTCAATTTTGGGTTTTACCCAATTTTCCTTCTTCTTCTCTTTTGGTCTCTCTCTTCTCTGATTGTTGGCAGAGGAAGTAGGGGAAGACCCCAAAATTATTGAGCCAACCAATTGACTTGGAGTCAATGAGGGATGAAGTGTCCTCCCTTGCACAAAATTTTCCACAAACAACAAATGAAACCTTCCTCCTTCTACCTAACGTCCCCTCTCTTTTTGACTTCTTTTTTTTTTTTTTCCCATGGTCCACGAGATAAAGGCATAAATGAAACCCAAACACACGCTTATTAAAAACGGGTGTCACATAATATCCCCTCATAGGAAAATTATTGGGTGTAACCACACCACCAAATATTTGAAATAATCTGGGGTGTTACAATTCTCCCCACCTTATGAAATTTCGTCCTCGAAATTTTGTTTCCCTTAATCAAATTGATGGGGACAATGTTTCCGTATTTCCTCCGCACTTTCCTAAATATCTTGCTCAATCTCAAGAGTACGCCACAACATTTCTTTTTTCCAACAAAAATATTTTAGTGCATACTACTTGATCTCCCGTATACAAAAAATTTCGTAGTTTCTCCACATAGCTCCAATATTCCTTCAATTACCAGATTTTCAATTCGCCTTCTCAATCAATAATAGCGCAATAAATCTAATCACAAGGAAAGCTCCTTCAAAAATTCTCATCAATTTCCCCAAACCCATGTCATCTCTCCAAACAAAATTCAACATTCTTCACAAGGTCTCATGAATTTTAACTACTTATACATCATCTCTACAATCAAATTTATCGCTTAAAACTCAAATTTTTTTTTCCCGAGCGTTAACAATATCCTCTGCACAATTTGTAGCTTACCCAAAACTTTTTTTCTTCTCACTTCCTCAAACTCTCCAATCATTCTACCTGTCAAACAAACTACCGAATTTCTGAGAAGAAACCTCGTTGTTTGTCCATCATTCAAGAATGCCAATTATAATCCATATTCAAAATGTAAGCAAGTAATACACAATCTATAAACTCCGGTTCAACTCTGCCTCAACAACAAATACCCATAAATTGATCGCTTAATGTTCCTCATTTTAGTAATCAAGCTACAATTTCCATTCAACCCATGGTTGCCAATCAATAAACATTTTTCCCTTGGGTGTACTGTACCTCTCAAAACATAGCCACAATTTTTTTTTTCCCACCAATACTTCCCACTAGAACATGAAATAATTTAAGCATTCAGAACAACAAAATCCTCAAAATCATCATGCACTTAGTACTAGGAACAAGCTTTACACAAACCAACCCACAATTTTGCAGCTCTAACATATTTTATTCATTCCAACGGGTCACATATCAAAGTACCTTTTCGTTTTTGCTCCCAAACTTCATAACACTCGCTATAAGAAATATTTTTAGCACCAAGAAATTTACAAACACCCAAACATCCCTTGATTCTATGTTTCCATATAAAACATCTTTTACTCAAAATAATCTCAATTTACTCCCATTATATACCAAGGTCGTACGCATTCATCTTACCATGACATATTCACAAAAATAACTCCAGTATCCTGATCAACAATCCAACCAGAGCCAAATCTTACGCAAACTTCTTACCATTTACAACCCTCTCACAACAAACAAATATCCATTCATACCTCCACATATATAACCAAGATGATATTCTACCAAACCTCAAATTTCAGATTCTCAAACAATAATCCGTCAGTCGTTGTGCACTCTTTATCTACACAGAATCGACAATATCCTCATTGTCAACATATGACATATAGGAAGGACTTTCACATTATCTCACCTGGAATGATGCTCGCAAAAATCATGTAACACTCACTAAAGTCGATCACACTGTAGTCTAAAAGAAATCGACATACAACCTTAAAACACCTTGATCCATTACATCCAACAATGTAACTTCCATAACTATATCAATCCAAAATAAACATTTATAAAACCTGAAGTGCTCCTAACTAATGGAGCAATAGTTTTTATAACAACCTCACCCACCAAATTCATAACAACTCAATTCAGTGAAATGCAAAAATATTCAAAACTTTCGACTAAAAAAGAATCCAACTAAAGACCTAACTTTCACACTCCTTTCTTCCGGATATCCACATACTTTACCGTATAAACTCACACTTTCCTTTTTTTCTTTTTTGAACCTCACAAATTGCATCACCCGAAAAATCTACGTACCCACCATCACCCTGAGATTGAACTCACGTCGCGTTTTAACACCATATCAGTTTCGTTAACATCACATTGACACTCTCATCCATAAATACACGTATTAATATAATCTCCTTGATAGCCGTCCGAAACTAATTTCACTTATTCACATTTAACCACTAATATCCATTGTCTGAGCATGCACTACCAGATCAAGTATAGGTCAACCATCGTATTCGGTCCACAGTTCCCTTAACTTTCAAATCATGTCACCAAAGATACTTATCAAAATCTTGTATCATTTCATGCACTTCAAACACGCTACTATAATCCCAAATCTCCAAATTTTCACACCTTTTTGCATGCCATAACCGTAACTCAAAGCTAACACATCTTTCAACTATTAATACTTTTCCACAAATGCACAATACATAAAGCACTGCCCCTTAGGAAATGTTAAGGACCCGAACCCAAATTAGTAACAATCAAGTCATCATCTATCAACAACCTTTCAACCCGAAATAAAATATTGACTACTTCCTCTGTTACAATCCACAATATCACAATTCGTCTGAACCCATTTATAATTCTATCTGGTACACCCAATACCTGTTTCCTCTCAGCTATGACAATTCACATACTCAAGTTTACCCTTTAAATACCGTAACACCCACACAATATTTTGAATACCGAAGATAGATAAAAGTCCAAATCTTGTTGAATACCTCAAATAACCCCTTTTTTTTCCACTGTACATCTCAATATCCGCAGGACTGCTAAAAAACCCATGAACAATATCAAATTCTGATTTTACTTTAGCACATAACTTTGATAGACCAACTCTAACTACACAACCAAATTGACCACCACAACACATTGTTACTCCCACAATGTGCTGACAAAAATCAGATAAAAATTAACCTTCACCCAAATCACATATGAAAGTAAATGACACAATACCAAGAATCTCCAAAGATATACAAAATCACGGGACCACGTCCGCCTAGTCATCCATATGAATTTATCTACAAACATCAAGTATTTGGACTAAACACTTTATTTCATCCATTCATTCTCCTCAATATCCATACCATTGCCTCCAATGCCCCCATAGTTATAATCAACATGTGTATATAATTTCCTCATCTTCAGTCTATCTCATCGAAAATACGTACCACATCTCCTAACTGATCTTATACCTTTATAGGACCAATAATTTCAATAAATTCTTTAACATCTGTACCATGTCCTCATTTCTGATCACATTAAGTACTTAGCACATCGATCAAATACAGAACCATACACTTTCATAGTAGGTAACACACTTCATCCACCCACACGTGGTAATAGAGTGACATCAGAGGTTTGTTTTGAAGTGTGCTGGCCAGTCACTCTTCAAATCAATCCACCATGTCATTCTTAACCACCACGCTGAGCATTTTCTCTGCCAATACCATCATAACCAAGAACATTCTAGCATTTAAGTCAAACTAATTTACTTACTCATGTTGCACCTCCTGTCCCTCCACACTAACTAACACAAAAACATATGACACACCTGTCCCAACACTTTCTTTTATCAAGTTGCTGCAAAAACAAAACATAGATATGCATGAATCTTACATGTATGCGTGCACCCACAACTCTCACCCCTGTAAAACCCATCTCGACATTCTAGGTTTCACCTAGACTCAACAACTCAAAACAACACCGCCTATGGTCCACCACAAGTGCCATACTCTCAAAAGTCTACAGAATCTATAACCTAAGCTCTGATACCAAAAACTGTCACACCCCACTCTGACATCATCTAGCCTGCGCAAAGTGGCAGGACACCTGTCACCAACTGCATGCCTTCTAGGCTACTCACAAAAATATTATACATAGCCCAACCACAACCAGCAACGGAAACAAACAAAAGATATTATTACACCAAACTTAACTACCATAAACAAAACATGTGTTCACACCTCCTCAACAACTGAACAGTCAAAGCGTTTGACATATATTCAACCACGCCAACCTCACAAAATACTGTTTATTCACAACACTCACTGACTAACAAAACCACAAAATACAACCCCTAGGAACTTCTGACTGGCACTGTGGCACTGTAGTGGACCGACGTCTAGCTCAACTGAAAATCTACAACCAAAAAGGTTACAGGAGAATGTACCTTAGCAACATAATAAATGGAAATGATAAGTATTTAGATGGATCGAAGTATAAACCTCACACCAACACATTCGCTTAAACAAAGTCTGCATTGTTTTATAAGTGGGATGGCAAAAACTTAATTAACTTCTTTCGAGCAATTAACAGAACCATAGAATGTGTGCTAATGATACCAAAGCACTTTTTGCTAGTGGGAAAAAATTCAATCCACAAAAGGCTTGTACATGTGCAAAATACAAGCTTTTTATGCACTAGAATTTTAGCGCTAACAAAAACGGTTTTGATATTATCACCATCCTAATAAAATATTCTTCATCGAATCCGCACATTAACAGGCGGGCAACACGTGCAACACACGAGTCGTAGAACCTAGTTACTTTTTAACGAAACTACACAGTATTGAATTTGTCACTCGCACAAAGCTCTCGATTGATGCATTGCGGAATGAAGTCTGATCTCAATTGGCTTGTTTGATAGGACCTTGTCTCCATTGTGCAGCTATCATCCTCTTCCATGGAGGGCATCGAGGGCCCTACGAAGGCCGGTTTGAATGGAGGCACGTAAGGCACATAAACTAAACCTGATAGTATTTGAACAATTGCCTGAGTTTTAGGCCTTTCACGTGCTATCGGATGACAACAAGCCAAAGCCAAAACAAGCACTTTCTGAGCTTCCTCAACGACATACTCATTTGCAAGACGCTTTTCTACAGCGTCTAATATCCGGCCTTCTCGATGTAAGGACCAGACCCAGTCGATCGAGCAATAGTACTCATTGATGCTGGTTCCAGGTCGCAAGCCACACACTATTTCCAACAAGACTACACCAAATGCATAAACGTCGGACTGCGGGGTGGCCTTGCGTGTATGGAAACATTCAGGCGCAATGTAGCCCAATGTGCCAGCCACACCCTCGGCCTCCGTGTAAGAGGTCTTCTCCATCTCTAGGGCTCGAGCAAGGCCGAAATCCCCTAATCGGGCGTTGAAGTCAGAATCCAGCATGATGTTGCTAGCCTTAAGGTCCCGGTGGACCACCCTCTGGTCGTACTCGTTGTGGAGATAGTGTAGGGCCGAGGCCACCCCGATAATGATTTTGTAACGCAAATCCCAACTTAGTGGCTTGTTTTCCAATGCCTTAGTGAATAGGTGGGTGTCAAGACTACCGTTAGGCATGTAGTCATATACAAGTAGCAGCTTTCCTTTGTTGTGACACCATCCTGTCACGTAGAAAGAAAAGAACTCCTCAATTTGGTTTATAAAGTAAAATATTTGTCTGCCAAATATTCTCTCTGCGCGAAAAAAATGAGGTGTTTAATTTTGGAATACTCCTCAATTAGGTTGACAAAAGTAATATCCATTTACAGAGCATATTTACTAAGATAATTTCTTAGCAACGAACTCAGTAGTAATAATAAATTTAGATGCCTTTAATTAGATGCTAAAATTTTGATCCTGAAAGCAAAATTATTGAGGAAATTAAAAATTGTATCCCCCAATTCAAATTTTTTCAGATGACATTTCAACAATCCATCTAGCAATACGAAAAATAACAATAAAAGTCCGCAAAGGTTTTTGCAAAAGAAAAAATTATATGCTTTTGGAAGTTGGAACCAAATTACTGCTCCCCAGAGACCTTATCTCCTGTATAAAAAATTATGTGTCTTGGATACACTATTAAATCAAGATTTCAAGTACCAAAAAAAAAAAATCAAGATTTCAAATGAAATGAAATATTAGACTATCGCTCAACTCAATGCCATAAATCATTCCTACTTGAAGCAAATGGACGAAGAGAAAAACTGTAAACTTGAACAAAGACTTACCAAGTAGACGGACAAGATGTTTGTGACGAAGACGATTGATGATGGTGAGCTCTGCCAAGAAGTCATCCTGACCCTTTGTAGTTTTCCTAGAAAACCACTTGACGGCCACCTCCAGATTTTCATTTTGCAGGTGGCCTCGATACACTACACCGAAACCACCTTGGCCCAACTTTTTCTTCTCATCAAAGTTGTCGGTTGCCTTCTTCAAATCCTCGAATTGGAACTCCCTCGGGGTTCCTGGCAATCTCTTCAAGGTCCCTAGTAAGACGTTGGACTTAGACTGTGCCATTGATCGCTTCTTGCGTAGGTAATAATAGCCAGTCACTGCTGCCCCCATCGTAAGCAGTGAAAACCCGACTCCAACTCCAAGGAGAGTCTTTTGCCACCAACGATATTTGTCCTTCGGAGCCGGTGCATCATCCAGGTACGAGTCCACATACTCCACTGTCAAGTTCCACGCCAAGACAGCATTGGACTGCATACTATTTCCCGTCGATGCCGAGAAACCGAAGTACGAGTACTGATCCAAAACCTCGCTCAAATCAAGATTCGATCTCAAGACTGGTGTATCGGGCCTGGGGGTGATGTACCGACTGAAATGTGGCTCATCAATACCTATCTTTTGATATGCAATGTACACCTCAATGACCTTGTTTACCCCATCATATTGGACCCAGGCATTATATATCGAAGTACTGTTCTCTGGAGAGAGTTCAATGCCGAGTGGGGTTAAAGAGACAGTAGTGTTAGATATGATGCTGTTTATGTTAAGTCCCACGTGGTTAGCATCTGGATCAAAATCCTCCTTGAAGTTGTCGAACTCGATGGCGACCAATCGGTTTTGGGGAGAGCCGTCGGTGCGGAAGTTGGTGAGGCCCAAATATTGGCCGAAACTGTTTGACGGAATGTCCGTGTCTGGGGCTAGGACGAAGGCCAGCCCTTCGCCATAATTATCAAACGGGCCTATATGGAAGAGGAAGGAGGAGTTGAACGAGGCGACCCTCCCCGAGGTTTTGTTGTAACCTTGTTCCCATAACTTGAATCTTTGTTTCAACATCACTCGTCCGGACAGATTGCTTGTGGAAGATAGGTCCCCAAAAAACGGGGTCAATTGGACCACCTCACGGGAGTAGACGGCTGAGTTCTGTAACTGGAATAGATTTTTATTTCTGATTAAGAATGGGTCGTACGTAGCCGAGAAAGTTGTGAGGTGCTGGGTGGTGACCGCCGCGAAACAGAGAAGCACGGCGGTAATGATGCGGAGCTTCACCGCCCATCCCATCATGGGTCACAACAGCAGATAAAGTAGACGGATAGAAATGGAGATCACAGGGATTTGGTAAATGGGAGAGACGGACATAATAAGATGGAAATCAATGGAGAGAGATTGATAGATAGAAGTAATAATTCGCGAGAGAACTTATAGCTGGCAAAACAAGAAGAGTCAATGTCCATTGGCCTACTAATAACTTCCGCACCGACGGCTCTCCCCAAAACCGATTGATCGCCATCGAGTCCGACAACTTCAAGGAGGCTAGGCCCCCCTTGTTTTCCTTTTTACAAGCTTCGCCCAAATATTTACCTTTTACCACTTGTCAATACTTGTAAGAGAGGGCTAGGCCCCCTTGTTTTCCAGGAAGATGGATGGGTCGTCTGCAGGGTGTTTGAAAAGAAGAGTACAAGTCATAACAGGGAAATTGGTTACCTACCAGAATATGCTCCTCAAGATGATCAAGAAGAACACTACTTTGGTGCTGAGGGCCACAAGATCAATGCAAGTACATCTACTACTGGACCATCCACTCTGATATTGGAGCCTAAACAGAATTTGCAACAAGCGCTATATGATAGTAACTTTGGGGGCTACTCCTCATCTTCCATGCATCTGCCACATTTGTTGAGTCCTGATCATCATCAATCGACACTTTTGTCAACAGGGATGGATCTTTTTTGTCGCCTACTGCTATCTCCTCCTTCAACAACATGGATATGGAATGCTCTCAAAATATGTCTAGCTCAACTAGAAATCTGCAACCAAAAAGGTTACAGGAGAATGTACCTTAGCAACATAATAAATGGAAATGATAAGTATTTAGATGGATCGAAGTATAAACCTCACACCAACACATTCGCTTAAACAATTTAGATGGATCATAATTTTAAAACATCACACCTACACTTTTAATAAAGATTTATGAATCTCCCACAATCGAAGTTTTCTCCAATTTTTCAACAAACTTTCTCAGCCCACAAATTTATCTCAAAAACACAGTTCACCATATTTATTTCAAAAATACAGCCCATCGGCTCATCTAAAAAAAACTCGGCCCACCGGCCCATCTCAAAACAAAGTCCGCCTGCTCATCTCAAAACATTTTCACACAACCTATTTGGCTCATCTCATAACCACATTTTCATCCCACAATGTAAAGTAATAACAATTCATTTTTACCAAATGTGCCAACGAGTCGCCAACCTCGCGACCGGGAGTTATGACGGTACCGTTACCTCGCTCACAGGCTCACATATAGTGGCGATGACGAGGGCCATTCTTTATCACCAATGGTAGGTGCAATCCACACAGTAAACAAGAACTAAGCTTGCACTGCTCACATTTGGCACAGCCCAAGAATGCAAGTTGCCAACCTTGCAAACTAAAATATTGGCACAGCCCACGCTACAAGATGCCAACCTTACAACTTTTTGGCTAAAATGCTGGCACAAGCCAGATGGCACAGCCCACGAATGCAAGTTGCCAACCTTGCAAACTAAACATTGGCACAAGAGGGATAAAACATTCTCTTTCCACCCACCAAAAATTATTTGATCCATCACTAAAATCATTTGATCCATCCATACTTAAATATTGCTAACGCATACTTGAACACATAAAAAGAGTTTCAAAAGCAGTAATGACCACAAAACAACTTTGAAAACACAACATTTCTATTTATTATAGAAGCTGTACATTCTCACCTGCCACGATAGGACAAACTCCGCTATCAACTTAACTTCCACGGACCGAAAGCATAACCACGACTATTCTTACGATTTCACCACCTATAATACAAATTATACGGTACCCATAAGGCTCACTACCAAAATTCATGCTCAAATGCAAGTAAAATGCATGAAAAATGCATCCGACAACCCAACAGTACTGCGCTCTACGAATTTCCAGAATTAATCTACTTATCCGATTCCCAAGAAATTTTCACCACAAACTCCAGACTCATACTTAATCATCATATAAAATATTCAGAATTTTCTGAGCTCTGCAACTATTTTTAGTCAACCTCCAAACAGACCCAGAACTTGCTGAAAATTTCCCAAAACAGATTTTCCTCCAACTTCGAATTAACAACTGCTATTCTCTGGAAGGAATGAAGGCACAACCCTTACATCATTTCGAAGGTATGTGAGTCTAGTTTCATAATCAAAAGACGGTGTACCAATTGGATACCCGAGCTAAAAGTTATAACCATTTTCCAAGGTACGTCAGTGTTGTCTGCCCAAACATGAACCTGAGAACCGATTGGTGTATGAATTTTCATATTTTTTTTACTTTGATTTAAACTCCGAAATTTTTACACAACACCAAGAACATCCATGGGTATCTACTGTAAAAATATCATAAAATTATGACTTCTAGAACCATGTCTTAAAATTCGCCAAAAACCATGGCAGATTTGGTTTTTCACAAAACCAGTCAGTGAACACCTTTACTCCCTCCCACGAATTTTGTAAAAGCAAACCCCAAATCACTCTTATGAGATGCAAAATACCAAATTAACTTGTATATGAACAACATAACTTAAGAATTTAGGAAACTAATCTTCAATTCGTACCTCAATTTTGGGTTTTACCCAATTTTCCTTCTTCTTCTCTTTTGGTCTCTCTCTTCTCTGATTGTTGGCAGAGGAAGTAGGGGAAGACCCCAAAATTATTGAGCCAACCAATTGACTTGGAGTCAATGAGGGATGAGGTGTCCTCCCTTGCACAAAATTTTCCACAAACAACAAATGAAACCTTCCTCCTTCTACCTAACGTCCCCTCTCAATTTGACTTCTTTTTTTTTTTTTCCCATGGTCGACGAGATAAACGCATAAATGAAACCCAAACACACGCTTATTAAAAACGGGTGTCACATAATATCCCCTCATAGGAAAATTATTGGGTGTAACCACACCACCAAATATTTGAAATAATCTGGGGTGTTACACAATGCCTAACACAAGAATACAACTAGAACACTGCTATTATAGCAGCCTATCTACAAAACTCCAAAATAGCCCGGGGGGGAAATTCTACAACTTAGACTCCAAGCAGAAGCAATAGCCAGATTGCAAGGAGAAGGACGAACTCATCTCCAAGAGCTAAGACAATCTCGAAAAATGATCATGTACCTTGGATGTGAAGTAGTGAAAGTCACAACCGTCTTTGTATAAACCATTTTTATCTTAATTTAAGGTCATTAAGGTATTTTTAATTATTTCTCACCACACACCATTTATCCTAAAATCCACCATGGCACCGTCTTTCTCCTCTCCACACCTTTGGTTGAACCACCCTTCACCTAGGCCAAAATAATGATTTACAGTTGACAATAACAAAGTATTTTGTTATAGGGAAATGATTTTCACACCCACTTGTATCCCTAAACACTCTCTTTGTGTCCTTGAAATTATCAAATTACCCTTACCTTATGAGTCACTTTCTCTATATGAAGGGTAATTTGGTACTTTCAAGTGAATAAAGACAAAAATAAATAAATAAATAGAGTGTTTGGGGATAAAAGGGTTGTGAAAATTATTTCCCTTCTTATATCTGATATTAATATGCCAGAAAAAAAAAAACTTTACTGACATTAATAAGCAAAAAGTTTAAAAAAACAAACAAATAAAAAACAATAACCATCCGATCAAACTATTTTTTTACCGGAGTGATCTTCTCAAGGAGACTTCCGATTTCAACAGTAAGGCTTCCCTCTTTTGGGTCCGGAGTGTCCCTAAAAGTGAATATCTCATTTGATAAAATCTACTAAAATATTCGGCTCGATTAGGCTCGCGAACTTGGAATATTCGGCTCGATTAGGCTCGCGAACTTGGATTATCCTACTATTCCAGACTCGACTCAGTAAAGGCTCATTCGAGTTCGATTCGGATACTAAATGAACTGAACCTGAACCTCAATTTTAGGCTCGTTTAATAAACAAGCCGAACCTGAACTTGACAATATTCGGCTCAATTAGGCTCGCGAGCTTGGAATATATGTATATCTCATAAGAGTTTCCTATATAACCTTGGATATGTATAAACTTTTACATATACATAATGAAAATTTTATAACTTATACTTGTATAAACCAATAAAACGTATTATAAACTGAAATTTTACTAATATGTTTATATAATTTTATACATGTATGAACTTATTTATATACAAAATAGAATTTTTTAAAAGTTTTAGACTTATATTAGAGCATAAATGTCTAATATTTTTTCCTCGTTAAGGCTCGTGAACAAGCTCGAGTTCTACTCAAACCTAGGCAAGTTCGGCTCGAGCTCTGTTCGTCAAATTTTCATTGAGTTCGAGTTCGGCTCGAGTTTGTTTAAAAATTTAATGAACGAACTTGAACATTCTAAAGCTCGGCTCGATTCGACTCGTTTACAGCCCTAATTGTAGCCAATGAGAAAGTCATTTCATTTGCTAAAATCTTTGATTTTGTCGCTCACAAGATTCTTCATCATTTGCTAAAACTGCTGATTTTAACAAATGTTGATTTTAACAAATTTTATCAAATGGAAAACTCACCCGCCGATTCGTAGGCGAGTCCTCTTTGTAATAATAATAATAATAATAATAATAATAATAATAATAATAATAATAATAATAATAAATGAAAAATGAAAATAACCCGAGTACATTTTTCACGAGTTTCCCAAAATGTCCAGAAAAAATAAATGAATGCTTCAAAAAGAGAATCTAAACCATTCATTTCTCTTTGTTGTGCTTTTTCGGAGAAACCCTTCCTTCCTGTATCCTAACCATTTTTGTTTTCCAATTTCCACCCTTGTCCAAAAATTGCTAGTAGGGCTGCCCAGCGGATTGCCCAATCCGTTTAATCCGCCCAAATCGATCGTCTGTTTACTCACCCGAGGTATGTTACAGATGGATACGGATCCTAATATTTTTATTTTGACGGATGCGCTTTTGTTCGGTTCGGGTTCGATCCGCCTAATAATCCTTCTTTGATCCACCAAATCTGCTCGATCCGCTCAATCCGCAACCAAACCGACCCATCCATATGTCACCCACGGACGGTTGCAGGTCTTAAAAATGACAATCCGTCATAAGCGGATCGGATTGAGAACCAAACCGATCCGGGCGGAACCGATCTGTGGACACCCCTGCTTGCTAGGGTAGGGTTTCACTGGTTGTGTTTTGTTATATAGTTTAGTTTAGTTTTGATGATGTTAGCAGGTGTAATAAGTGGAGAGAGATAGAGAAAGAAATGAGGGAAATGATGATGTCATCAAAACTAAAACTAAAGCTAAACAGGAAAACGAACAAGGCCACTGTCTCTGGCTCTCAGCCCCGCCAAACTGCATCTCCAGCTATATATAGTCCAATTTTGTGAACTCAAAACACCTTCCCGCCGATTTCACTACCTTCGTCTCGTTTCCTCGTAAAATTCTAATCTTTAATTCGAAATTCATAGCGAATTGAAGTATATGATTGTTTATCCAAATCTCCATCTTCTTTCAATCCCTTTTTTCAATATTAAACATTGAAATAGCCTCTAAACTTCAATGGGTATTGGGTAACAACTGTAATTTCTCGCCGTAGAATTTCTTACTTCTCTGATCAGTTTTCCTATGCTTAATTGGTTCTTTATAATGTCTAGTTTTGCTTCAAAGTATATTTATGTATCTAATAGTATAATGTTTAGAAAAATGGTGGGTTGCGAACTTGCGATGATTATATACAATTCCTCGTTCTGAATGCTATAGCCATGGCATGACAGACACTTTTACCCAATAGAATATGAGCACCGCACCAAATGAATAATTCGGGGACCCTATAGTGCCTGAGCACTACACCATATAGTGTAGGAGTTCTCTCTTATTTTCAATAATTTATGTATGTTGTTACATTCTGTACTATATTAGTTTTTCCACATTGCAACATGAAGATTAACCTTTGGAAGTATGACATTCTAAGTAACAAGAATTTTACAAGTCTTATTTGTACACTGATTGATGATAGGCATGGAAATTGAACATCTGTTTGTGGGTTTTGTGCTGTAGTTCTTCTTTGATGATTTCTGTTCATTTGACATTACCTATCCTATAGTGTATTTGGATTTCGATTAGAGAAATGTGTCTAATTCAGCTGTTATTATACTCATGTTGGGTTCTTAGGGAATATGTCTTTTTGAATTTTTAGGACATTTGGTATGTTAAGTTTAGTTCTCTATGGTCTGAGATTTCTTCTAACTTTTCACTTTTGACCAAGATCATTATTTACTCACAAGTGCATGTATTTAATTCCATAATGAGACATATTAAGAGAAGATTTGGTAAGGAGCATTAGAAGGGTATGTTGAATAATTGTTCTTGATCGAATGTTGGAAAATGAATAATGGTTGTGTTCTAGACCCGACACTAGTAGTTTGTATATTTTGACAAGATATATTGTTGCCGAGGGCTCAAACCTTTGAATGTTTGAGTTTTAGATGACTGCATTGTTGAATCTCAACCTTAATCAAACCGAGACTTATGTCTCAATCAATGGAGGTCAACTACATGAATCTTTTTTTCCATTGAACTGTGTCAAAGGCTAATTGTTTACTAAGACCCGTTAGACTCATATCTTTGCGCATTACAACATCCAGTGTCAATTTGGGTCTTCCCCTCCCTGTAGCGTTGCTACCTACAACTATCTTATCCACTCTCTTAACTCCTACATTTACAAGTCTACTAGATGTATTCAAACCACCTTAGTCTATTTTCTCTCAATTTCTCCTCAATAGGTGCTACACCAACTTGACACTTCAATTGAACCCTTTATCAAAGGAAGTTTGCTTGGACATTTCTGTAGGGATGCTCATGAGGGCAGTCACTAACTTGACACTTCAATGGAAAAAAAAAAACTCTTCTGAACTTAAATAGCAACTGAGAACTTTAGGAAGATACCTATCATCTTTGAATACCTCCTAATTCCTGTGGCACACCTGCCGTGGTCTGTCTTTTTTTCAGATGTTACGTTGGGCACCCATTGCGCGAAGATTTCTTTTCTTGGCTGCTACTCAGATTTTCTGTGACCGTCATGGTTTGGACTTTAGAATCTTTTGACATTTAAAGGAAGCAGATAGTTAACCCTGACAACATTGGGCACATGTTTGGTTTTTAATATGTCATTACTGTTATCTGTTGCTTTCAGTATATACTATAGGGTTATTGTTGGTGCCTGGGGACCTGGGTCATGCTGTCATGATACTCCAATATGGCAGTTACCGAAAAGTAAATAACACGTCGCATCTTTATGGATCTCATTTCCTTACTTGAGAAAATTAGGCAGCCCTGACCGCAAGAATTAACTGGTATCCATTCCATACGTGGATCAGGACTGGCTGTTGAAGTGCTGCCTTGAGTTGCATTGCATTGTGTCATGGACTCTTACTAGTTCAAACTAGGAGATGATTACTGGCTTCTGGTTCTGCTAAATTCTGCACTGCACTCTTTCAGTCCTTGTAAAGCTTTCTACTTTATAATGTTTGTAAACTTCAGAAGGTTTGGATTGTGGTATATTTGAGAGAGTCTGTTACTCAATAATCAATAGTGTGTTATTTCCACGCTTGAAAATGTTAAAGGAGTCAGCTTTGTTATCTATATGGCATCTGAAAACTATAGTTGCTGTATGTTTGGCCTCTCCTAAAATAGATCTAGGCGGTGTTTAAGGCCCTAAACTGACAGAATGATGAATTCTAGAGGTTCGGGTTACGCATACCTCCACATTCGAAAGATCAGCTAAGTCATATATATTTTTAACACAATGTAATTGTGAAATTCCTTCATAATTCTTGATTGCAGCTTTCATATCGAATTCATGTTCTAAGGTGGGCTCTATTGTAGCAATTTCCCTTTCATTGTGCTTATTTCTCCTACTCTAGGTTTATTTCCACACTGCACTCGGTTGACAAATACTTGGATTGATTTGTTGAATGTTGGTCTCATGCTGGGCAGTATAATGTGTATTGTTAGCATGTCATTTGCATAATGCGCGGATGAGCATCATAGTTTGATCTTCTATGTGATCGTCGTCTGTGGCTTGTTTAGTAATCCGATGCTCTGTTGTGTATGTTGTTTGTAATCTGATGCTGATACTATCGACATAAATTGTTGGCTATCATCCCACAATACCTTGATTGTCTTGATTGATATCTCACTTTGAACATCCGGGGTAGAGGTGGCAATTTTCAACCCAACCCATGAACCCACCCAAATTCACCCACCTAAAACCCAACCCAACCTACCCATTTTATGATGTGGGTTGTAAATGGGTGAGCCCATATTTACCCATATTTAGATGGGTTTATCTGGGTTTAAAATGGATTGAAGTTGAACCCATAGTATACTTGAACCTCCCCCCCCTCTCTCTCTAAGAAACAGAGACGACAATCTCAATAATTCCCCAACGTGGGCAACACGGCAGACGGCTGTGCTGGACAGGATGATTTACGCCGTTGGTTCTTGCAGATTTAGTGAGGTTTGAATTAATAAAATAAAATAAAAGCACAGGAGCAGTTAACAAGTTTTATGGACTATGAAGAAATATCAATTGCTGTGTAATACAGTAAGTTTTATCCCCGTAATTCCCACCGTGGAAATCAATTTGAGGCTTCTCTCTCTTCTCCCAATCTTCTCTCTCCAATTGTTAATTGAAGTTATTTGGTACAGTTATATAATTACGTGGATTTGTCGTTGCAACACATCTATTTGCAAAAATATTACTCATTTATATAGCAAATTCGAGTTCACGTAGTCTGGGAATTAATTGAAAGGCCTCAATTTAATTAATGATTCACTAAATCGGTTAATTGGCGGTGCCAACACGATACCCCTTCGACACATCCGGACCGTTCAACTAATTGAGATTCATTCCCTCATTTCATACTTCGCGACATAATTGCAAATATAATTTTCAAATATAAATACTTTCTCGATGATGCACTTAGATTGAGAGTGAATTTAATTTGTTCCTCCCCACTTCCATCAGATCCATCTCCCATCCAAAATAATGTTGAATATTATCGGCAAAGAACTTGATTACAAATCACGACTTAGAAACAGGAGGTACACCGAATAA
The DNA here is from genome assembly GCA_020921065.1 of Vaccinium darrowii. NCBI lineage: Eukaryota > Viridiplantae > Streptophyta > Magnoliopsida > Ericales > Ericaceae > Vaccinium > Vaccinium darrowii. The sequence goes on from CM037155.1 coordinate 6,055,400, forward strand.
TTTTACCAACATCCACAGGTCAGGCTACAGCCCTCTATAGTGCTATTTTGGAATAAAACTAAAACCGTTTCTATCACATGCTTACAGAAAAAAAGAAAAAAAAAATAGAGTTGGGTCGGGTTGGGTTGGGTTAGGTTTGACTTGACCCATATTCAACCCGTCCGTATGCAACCCATTCATTTTCAACCCATATTCAACCCACCTATATTCAACCCATAACCCATACCAACCCACTCATACCCAACCCAACCCACCCATTTGCCACCTCTAATCCGGGGTTTGAGGTTTGCTTTGCCGTGTTTGTTTTGTAGCTAAGGGATAGAAGAATGTCACTCGCTTCGCTCCATTCCCATGCTCGAATCCTGCACCTGTTTTCTATCTGCGATGTCAGTTGACCAACTCTATTTGTAGGAACTTTGTGTTGATCCTCTACATGTGTATACATGCAGGGCTGTTGTTAATGAAATTCATTGTCAATAGGTGTTGGGTACCAGATTTTTGACAATTGATGGAAGTCCGTATGTTACGCGTTGGATCCCCTTTCGTTGCTCTGGATCTGTGGTGTTGCCAGTAATGTGGTTTGTGGGTGCTGCTTTCAAATGATGTTTTCCAGGAGTTTCTTTAAAATTAATGAACAGTTCGGATTACTCGTGAGAGACCCAAAAGTGGGCCCTACACGATGTCTGGACGTTATTTGTACGCCCAACTTTTACATCCCTAGCATTACGGCTTTTCACACGTGTATTTATTTATGCCTGAATTATTCGCAATGCCAACTTTCAATACAAACAAACGCTCGTTTTCTATATATACGACGTATCGAAATTTTGGTGCCTTCCTAAATCTAGAGCCTAAAGCCCATGCCTCACCTGCCTCATGGTCGAGCCGGCCTACGTGGAGCTTTGTCATGTGGTGCTCAAGAACCCCTTGTCATGCGGCGGAGATGCACATTTTTTGGTTATTGAAGCTCAAACCACTCTGTGGGTCACTTTAGCACTGCTGGTTGGTAAGAGTCTCCTACCAGATATAATTGAGAGCTACGAAACCTTGTGTGTACAACTTTTGAGTACAAATGTGGCAGCAAGTTGGGTTCACAATTGAAGTCATTTTGCTTAAGGGCCCATTGAATTGGTCGTTACAACCTATGAACTAAGGGTATATTTATGATCTCATAAGATAAGTAATTCCATAAGATTAATAAAAAAAATTCCTCATAGGGTCCCAAAATGCCTTTAAGCAATTTCTCAGATTAAAGAATCCAGATGCCAACTACATTTCGACTTTCTTGTGTATTTAGGCACGTTTAATTGTCGGACAAAATGACGGGATGTGTCCAAATCCCTAATAATTTCAGAATTATTAGTACATGGACTAAATAATACTTTCAGTCCAACAAAGCACTAATCCAGACTAAGGGTGAGTTTTTCCCATAAAAAGCTAGCCTATAGCTTATGAATTTTAAACAAGTTGTTTATGCTATTTAGAGGTCTCGTTGATATATGTGAGAAGAATGACCTGTCTAGAAATTCGTGTTTTGTTGACTTTCGCCCATTTAGTCTGTTTAGACAACATGGGAAATCTATAGTCATGCTGCCAAACATGCCCTTAGGATTCATGTGTTTGGACTTAATGGGTTCAATAAAAATCTTGTGGGGGTAAAACGTAAAGAGGGTTCGTATGATACATGAAAAATATCTCCGAAAGTGTCCAAGAAATGGGAATGAATGGCTCGTATGCAAGGCTAACATTTTTTAAAAGCAAACACTTTTGGGGAAATTTCTTGAGGGCCCACAAAATTCAGAAAAATCTTGCTGTAGTGCAACAAAGTAGGAGGAGCCACTTATTTGAAATCATCAAGCTGGCAACAGCAACAAATTGTCATATCATTCTAAAGAAAACACATGTGATGCAAACAATTTCAGAAGTACTGTACGAGGAGGGACACATCTTGAATTTCTGTGATTGATGCAACATGAGTGGGCACACAATGACCGCCAAGAGAAGGTTGTCGGACCGTGGCGCAACAATGACCTTGCGAATTAAGGTGGTGACACTGTAACACTACATATTTCATCCGATTATTCAGGTCGATATGATATATCTTATGTAGAAATGATAAATACCTTGTTTATATATTATCGAGAAATGTATTTGACATAAATGCAACCGTAAAAAAAAAAAAAAAAAAAAAAAAGACCATACAAAAGTTTGTAAACTATAAAACTGCATGTTTGTCCTAATTTGGCGAGTTACAAGAAGTACGTGCAATATATGATGCATAGTCAATTTCTACCAAATAACTTAGACTTAAATTGTTCATTTTTGAAATATATTTTAGGGTATATTGAGCTAAAATTTCGTTAGATAACCACTTTTTTCGGACTTCAAAGCAAAAGAGAGATGGGGAAACAAAGTTACCTTTCAAACTATCGAATACTAGCAGGGATCACCGGGGGTGCCTGTGCCCGTGCCCTGCACATGTAACTCCAAATATGCCCACTAATTACAATAGTTTTTCACGATAATTTAGAAGGAAAAAAAAAAATTAGTATAAGATTGGTCCCTGCAACCATTGGGTGAAAAAAAATTCATAAAGTTCCTATAAATGTGTGAAAAAAACTCCCCTAAAATTTCAAATTATCAACCATTTTTTGGTCTTAGGTGTAAAATTAAATGGCATTTTTTGGTCTTAGGTGTAAAATTAAATAGCAACTAGTACATATACACACGCAATCTCATTTCTTTCTCATAATTGCAAGTACCAATATGTGTTATGGACTATGCATTTTCATTGATGTATAGATATATAATCTTACTCCATTTTGTTTGCTATCTAAGAGCATCTCCAACCAATCTCTATTCCTCCTAAATAGAGGCCAATTCCACACAATTGCACTCCAACCAATCTCTATAATGGGTCTCTATTTTAGAGACTCAAAATTGAGTCTCTATATTTGGAGGTCTATCTCTATTTTGGAGGCTCGTCTCTATTTGTACTATTCACCTTTTTGCACTTCTAAAATTCCCATTTTATCCTTGTTATCTTCTGATGTAAATTTTTAATGCCAGCCATATCCTTTAGTTCATTCTAATTCATAGTCAAGCACTAAATTCTTGTATCTCCTATTGCTCATTACTACATACCAACCATTTATACAGATTCAAAGGGAGGAGAGGTTTGCTAAAATGGAAAATGATGCAGCATAAACGATCTAGCTGATCGTGAAAAATTACGGCTTGAACGTCAACGTCAAGAGAAAGAATTCATGGAAAAGGACTTAAGCTCCATAAACGATCTAGCTGATCGTGAGTATTTTCGAAGGAAGAAACTTGAAATTTCTGAAAATATAGATCAAGTCCCAAACACGTCTTCTACCTTTGATCATGGTGGTTTGGGTAGCTTTAGTCAATATGAAGCTAGTGGATTACCTTCTACGAAAATTTTAGGTCTAATGTGGAGGGAGTTTTTAGAGATAAAAATAGAGGTTTGTGATTGGAGTGGATGGGAATAGTGAAAGTCTCTAAATGATTTATTTGGATTAAACAAATATGAAAATAGAGATTTGAGCCTCCATTTTGGTTCCTTGCATTGGAGATGCCCTAAGGGAGACTGCGTCATTTTGATCTCAAGAAATAAATTACTTCCTGAATAATGTCGTCTTCTTTTTTTGCACCATTCCTAAACGTTAGTACTTTTGAATGGTGAAAAAAAAAAAATCGGAAATTGTTCTCGAAAGCACCTTGTTTTATTAGGTCAAAATGAATGGCACGATTTTTTGTAATAATAAAATGGGACGGAAGGAGTCTGTGGTTCGGGAAAAAATTTTGGGTACCGAATGTGTACCACGTGGCCGACCTATGTGGTATCCGAACGTTGCATCCGGGCCATCCAAAAATGTATTGGACGGCCCATATCGAAACCCTATCTCTCCCTTTTCTCTCCATAAGCCGGATCATCCAAAACCGAAATAAACAACCCATATCACGTGCGCGGTGGCACTGAAAAATTACTCGGCACTGAACAAGTTAAATCAAGAATTTTTAGGTAAAGAGGTAGAAGAAATTTCATTAAACAAAACCGCCGGCCAAAACCGGCAAACAAAAACCACGGCCGAGAAACCGCCGGCCACATGTACAAAACTAACGCCTGCAAAACCGCCTACACAACAAACGGCCGGCCAAAACCGCCCAAAAAACTAACAAAAAAAAATACAAAAAAAGGGCAAGAAAACAAAGAACGCCGGAGCTGTCACCCACTGCCGCCGTCACCGTCGTCATCCAGAGTCCAAACCTGAAAACCCCAGATCCGGCTCCTCCCGGTCCAAACTTCGGTATGGTCACCCATGCTGGAATGGAGAGGATCGAAGAATTGTTGATTAAGAATTGTTGATCTGTTTTTTTTTTTAACTCAATTGTTGATCTGTTAATCAAAGCTTTCTGTTCACATCAGTCATACATAGACATATTTTTTTCCATGTAAAACATGTCTTATCAGATCATGTGGCTGTTTGTGCGTCAAGAATTGTTGTTTGCAGCATTCACGTGCTAGGGGCCTTATTTCGTTGCCTTGGAAAACAGTCCCACAGTAACTACCTAACACCAAACCAGCCAACCAACATAAAGGAATTCTTAGAAACCAAACTACCAAACTTGTGGACATGCAATCAAAAGCAAAAAAAACATTGAGTCACATTCACAACACCAAGATTGAGACCTCAAATTACACATAGAAAGTGTTTGCATATCCGGAACATACAAAAAAAAAAACCAAAAAAAAAAAAAAAGATTACATGAATTAGAGAAATTAAGATAAACAAATTCAAACTCATACACACACATTGTTCTCAAGTCTTTCAGCCGGATAAAAACCCGTGCTGCTTCCCTCGCGTAAGTTCTTCAGCTGAGTTGGACGAACTTCTGATATTTTTTCAGTCTTCAGTGAGCTTTTTTATTAGCTTTGGTCAATTTCACTCCTCGGGTTTCTATTGTCAAGACCAATTTTTGATACAAATCAAGAGAGAAGCAATACAAATAAAGCCAAGAAAAAATGTCACAACAGAAAGTTAGGCCAAACTTGGTCTTAGTTGGAGCTCAAATGGTTCTCCGGTCTGGGACTACTCCCAGCACTGCTATTAGAAACTGACCCGAACGCCATTTTCTGCAGAACCCCAGTTGGAGATGACCCTAACCGGGGGCTATGGTCCCACCCATCAGTCATAAGGTTCAGAGCCGACGTGCTCTTTTGGTCCCCAACACCGCTATTAGTCCTATGCAATACTTCACCCAAAGGTCCACCCATGGAAGTTTCCCATGAAATAGGAATCCAATTTGCTTGCCTTTGGCTTTGGTCATTTCCGAAACTGCCAACTCCCAAACCCATCTGAGTAGACTTGGTTTCATGGTCTCGCGATAGCCTCAGTGGTGAAAGGGCCGTTTTCCCGTTGATAGGAGATGAAGTGGAGGATGTGAAGTCTGAGGCAGTCATGGGTATTGAGATTGAGAGTTGGGTGGGCCATGAAATGGATGAGCGATCAGTGGGATTCTTGGGCCAATCATCGATGAAGTGGTGAACAGAATGCTGGGACTCGGTAATAGAATCAGAGCTTTTTTGTAAAGGGTTGAGCAAGGAATCGGAGTAAACACATCCAAATTCATCTCGAGGGGATTCTTCGTAAGGACTCGGCTTTTTTGGAATGGAAAATTGGTCCTCTTGAATTCTGTTCCCTGCATTCTCTTTGTTCAGAAAATTCCTGCTATGAAAACAAACCATGAATCAGTTCAAGTATACTGTGCTGTGTCTCCAGATTGGAGTTGGAACTCCAATCAAATACGCGAGCAAACATTTTAATCACTTTGAATCTCAAAACATAACCAAATGGAGAATTGGGAAACTCCCCAGATTGATGTTTTTAATCAAGCACTAAAGAAGAAATTATCGTTGATATTCGGCAGTTCAAGAAACTTCAACAAATGAAGGCATGAGTAGGAATGTTAGCTGCAAAGGATAATGCGTTTCAACACTACTAGGGGGTTTACAGATCTTAAAAACCTTTGTAACATTTTCGCATAATGGAAGACAGAAATTTTTCCAGAAAAGCACAACGCCATCGATTTACCAAACAATTAAGTTCTAAATCAAACAAATGTGTAATGTCCCATTGGTTTTCCAACAAAAGATAAAAATGGTATGAACTGGAAAATCCATATATTCAAACTTCCATTAAAAGAATGTAATTGATATACGGAAACCATGATCATGATAGCATAGGCAAATTTATTTATACCGACAAGAAATGAAGCTCATTGCTGCAAAGATGAGTGATTATTCACCTGTTGGGGAAAGAAGCACTAGGATTAGTTGCACTATGTTGCTGCAGGTTCTTGAGTTGGGGATGGTGCGAGAGGCCAAGGCCATTGTTTGTGCTGCCACTGCCAGGCACCACTGATGCAGAAGCAGAGGTAGCCATAGGCATGAATTTTGAGGTGGTGGATCCAGCGACGGAATGGCCTGTCTGGCCTCCTTCCACAGGCTTTCTTGAACGATGGCGTCCCCTGTTCATGTGACGCTCGCAATATTTCTGGTCGGCCACAGCATCTCTGGAGCACCGCCATTTCTTCCCGTCAGTCCTACGACACCTCCCCGGCTCAGGATCGGTGCTGTTAGAGTATCCCAGACGGAAAGTACCCCATCCCACTGACAAAATATACAAGAAAATGTGCACACATCAATTTAAGAAACACAACTAAGAATGAACACAGGCAGAAGGGGAGGGGAAAATGGAGAAGTGTGGGAATATTGCAGGAGAACATCACGAAACTAGGGGCTCCTTTGTTTAGCCATCTTAATTTCTTAATCAGGCAGTAAAAAAAAGAGAAAAGATACAGGCACCAACATTGCACTAACAATTGTACAAACTCTCCCTCATGAGATACGTGGGATCCACACATGGGGATGGGACCCACAAATTTCACGTGAGAGAGTTTGCATAATTATTGGTACAAGTGTTTGTAACGGTAGCAAACCTATAAGCAAATAAGATGGTTTGGCTCAATGCTTATTTGCTTATTCTACATAACTACCAACCAAAACATACAAAGTAAATAAGCCGGAGAACCAAACGGGCCCTAACCAAGATAAGTGCGGAAACACACTTTAAAGGGTAGAGCACTCATCTCCAAGACTCCAACTTTAATCCTCAGCTACATGTAAAATCCTTTTAATAGTTCAGAAAAAAAGTCCTCTTTCATAAAAATTCTCTCTTATTTCTATTTCTTCTATTCAAATATTTGTACAAACTTTCTTAAACATGTTTTATTGATCTTTGTCAACAGTCCCTTTATATTTCTCATAATAATTTCAGAAAATTAGACTTAGCTGATGTGCTTTTCAAAATACAACTAATAATTACGTAAAAGATAGTTGCTGAAGCAAAAATCATAAGCTAACAAGGCCGCAAAAATCATAGCTACTGATGTATTAAGCTAGTTTTTTACATGAATGCTCTTTTTTTTTTTCCATCTCCCCCAAAACTACGATATAAACAGTTTTGCTAAATGTGTGAATCAAATGTACACAAGATGCAACTAAAGACTAGCAAATCAATCTGTTTCCGAAAGATGAACAACTTAATGGACAAATCTAGTAGAAAGATTTGAATTGTGAAAGAAAAGAACAAACTTACAAGAATTGGGTACAAGGAGACCTCCCGAAAAGCAAGAGTAGCCAGCAGAATCAAGGGCTTTTCTGATGGGCATGAGCAGATTGGAAGGAATAGGCACATTTGCAGATAAGTATTTGTAGATCAAGGCCTGGTGTTCTAACTCCATCCACTGTGATGGAGTAAACAGGCCTCTCACCCCTGTATAGACACCACTCATATCATAGCCTGAACCCAAAAAATGATCACAAGATTCATCAGCTTCAAATGTGATACACTAGAAAACATCAAGAGCAAAGGAAAAAGGAGAGTATTGAAAAGGGTAAGTTAGGAAACCACCCAAAAAAATTATGAACTTGTTTTAGGGTCTTTGGATGGTGAGAAATGGTGAGAAAAGGGAAGAAAATTGAATCTTTTCACTTATTTGAAGATCTTAAAAAGATGGGAAATGATGACAAATGATAAGAAATAAAGAAAAAATAAATTTCTATTCGTCCACGTAATTTCTTTTCGGATCTCAGCACCTCTAAATGGTGAGAAACAATGAAAAATGGCAAGAAATTTAAAATAGAAAAAAAAAAAAAAAAAAAGTTCATTTTTTATGTTTTACCAAATCTCACCACTTTCCCATCAAAAGAGGCTACATCAATTATGAATTTATTGTCCATGGCATAACAAGAAAACAAAGCAGTACCACTAAAAAGAAACAGTTGAAACGGATCGGCCAAAGAAGGAGGACATATGGGTATAATTTGAAGGAGAAGGAAACAGAAACACGGGTCTAATTCCATGTATTCTTCATTTGTGCACAAGAGTTCTACTGTATGGAAACAGTACCAACCACCACCCAACCAGGGGCAAAAAAACTCTTTCTTTTCTTTTTTTTTTCTTTTTTTGCCCCCCTAGAGACAAAGGAATGCAAGATGAAGATGAAAAAGCCCTAACCCAAGTGCTTGTTGCAGTCGTTAATCAACTCGCCTCAGCAGGCTTACCACGCAAGGTCAGAGGTCAATTCCACTCGGCAGAGGCTACCTCACCTCACGCAAACCGGTGAAAAGGGGTATAGAGAAGCTAGAGTGGTTAGTCCAGTTTATCGGAACAATCTTCGCTGCCTTTTTTTTAATTCTTTTTTCGAAAAAACTCTACCATCATCAGCAGTACTGGGAATCAAAACCCATCACTTCTGCAAAAATCCAAATGCTAATAACAACCCACTTATCTGCAACAGGACACCTCTATCAACCCAAGCAACCAAAATAGTTGATGAGATAACTCAACATATATTAGACACAGCAAGAAGTGAAAGAAATGGGAGAAATCTATTACTAGTACATTCCTTTTGTTTTGTGCACAAACAGCTTATACTGTAGGTAGTAGTAGCATAACCAGCAACTGAGGGAAAACCCCAAGCCCCATGTAGATTTGAAAGAAAAGACCTTCCCATTAGTACTTGGACTCAAAAACCAAAATCACCCATAAAAAACCCATCTTTTCCACAACCAGAAATCTGTTGTATCTCCAAAGACAAGCATTTAATTTGTTAAATGTGAAGGGACCCAAATGGATAGTAAAAAAAACCTGAGAAAGATGGCCATGTACCTGTGTTACTATTTCTACTATAGGGATTTGATGTGGGGTGTTGATAGTAATTAGACAATGTGACAGTTTCTTCTGAGTTAGGGGAAGAGAAGCTGAGCATCTGTTGACCATCAGAGAACAGAGTGGTGTTAGATCTCAATAAAGGGCTTCTATTCTGCATTGCCTTGGAACCAGAGAAGGAGTGGTATACATCAGTTTTGGCCACTTTTGATGAGCATCTCCAGTCCTCTTGCTCAGTACACCCACCAGGACCAGCAGCAGTAGGCCTTTCTTGGTTGAGAAACCCAGATCCGTGCAGCTTTTGTTTGGTCTCAGGATGTGAAACAAGAGAGGGGGAAGAAGAAGGAGCTGAACCCACCACTAAATCATCAAAACCCAACATACCAAGATCCATTAATAAAGAAAACAAGTAAATGTACCTAGAAAAAAACCAGACAGAGGAAATGGAGCATTTGGGTCATTTTTTTGCACTAATTGGGACTGGTGAGGCTCGAGGTGTTGGGGGGTGGACCATTTTAAAGGGTGGGTGTCTCTAGGGATATGTCTTAAAACTTTGGGTAAGGGTGTGAGGAAACAGAAAACCAGGTGGTTTTGTCTTAGGAGGTTTCCTTCTTGTTCCCAAAAAATCCTACTTGTTGAGATGGACGAAAAAACACTTTCAAAAACAAAAATTGGAAAAAGAAATAATCCATAGATGAATGTAAGAGAGAGACGAGCCCTCACACCAAAGGGTTGTTTCTGATTTGCTAAAATCAACAATTTGCTAAAAATAAGAATTGATTTTTGCAAATAAAAAACTAGAAGCGAATGAGCAAAAGTCTAAACAACGGGTGATCATATGAAAATAGCAAATAAATAAGCGAGTGAACTGCGAACCAAACAAATCTACCAGTTTTTGTAACTTGAAAGCGTTAGCTGAAGTGTTTGAATAAGACACCAATAAATGTTTTCCAAGCATAATTTTTTAATTCAAACTGTCACAATTCAAAAATCCTTGTTTGTTTGGCGAGATTTGAGGATGTGATTAGATATGTCACATATGGCGTGGGTCTTAAATTTCCAGCATTTGTAACCGCATCGGGGTTGGATTATATATCTCTCCATCAAGAGCTACTAAATGTGACTATTTTGCCTTCTCCGTTTTGTTCTCATGTGGTTTGCACGAGAATAAAATATGAAAAATTTGTTACAAACCAAAACAAATACCAGATTTTTTCCCTCCCCATAATTTCTATCCCCAAAAGGATGTCCATTTTCATTGTTCACTCGTCTCACAAAATTATTTGTTTTTTAATTTATAAGACTTTTTGTAGCAATATGGATCTTATTTTAAAAAAATTCTCTTCCTTTGTTTGGTTCTAAAAAAAGGAAGGAAAATACTCAAATTTCTATTTAACTTTCCTCTCATTTCTCTTCAATTTTCCCTCTAATTTCCTTCTTAGTTATTTTCCCTTCTTTTTTCTTTCATTGCCTAAGGTCCAAACAGAGGCTAATAGTTTGAAGTGTCCAATTCCACTTGCAAATCCTTAAAAACATAGACATTTTCTACCTTAACACCCTACTAACATTCAATTTTTGAGCTGCCGATCAAAAAAAAAAAAAAAACATTCAATTTTTGAGCTCCACTTTTCATATTTTTTGTCATACAAACAAAAATTTTAGAGAACTCAAATGTGGATGCTCTTAAACCATACACGTTTCTACTTAATTAAACATTGCACAATGAGGTGGAAAGGGAATAATTGCTAAAAAAAAAAAGTGAAATTTTGGTGTTGCCATAACTAACCTTGTTTGTTGGTGAAAACAAACAATCTTTGATTAAGATATGTCGGCTGACAATTTTCAGGCTATGTTATTTACATTGCTTTGTGTTTATTTCTATACAAAACCAAACCAAACCAAACCAAACCAAACCAAGCCTTATGTCCCAATCAATTGGGGTCGGCTACATGAATCCTTTTTCTCCATTGAGCTCTGTCCAGTGCTGCTTCATCATTTAAACCTAGTATACTCAGATCTTTGCGTACTACCGCATCTAATGTCAATTTGGGTCTTCCCCTCCCTTGTGCGTTTCTACCCAAAGCTATCCTATCCACTCTCTTAACTACTGTGTCCGCTGGTCTACGATAGACATGCCCAAACCACCTTAGCCTATTTTCCCTTAACTTCTCCTCTATAGGTGCTACGCCTACCATCTCGCGAATTGTTTCATTTCTAATCCTATCTCGTCTAGTCTTACCACACATCCACCTCAACATCCTCATTTCCGCTACACTTATCTTGTTCACTTGCTGCTTCTTAATAGGCCAGCATTCTGTCCCGTAAAGCATCGCTGGTCTATACAAGAAAAACAAAATAAAGATTAATGTTGGACTTTTGGCTAACTACTCATGTACTAGCATAGTATTAATTAACCAATACCTACTTGGGGAAAAAATTAATTAAAGCCAGTGAAGTTGAGGGAGATATGGCAATATACGTACCATGGTGCCAAAATTTAATTTTGTTGGTATAGAAGATAGCTATCATCATGACGGGAATCACACAAGTAATTACGGTCGGTGAGTTCTCTCATGAGAGTCATTTTGACCATCGGGTTTGATTGTTTCAAGGAAGAACTTAATTAATCAGTAATTGCCAAGCTTAATTTAATTATTATCAATCGATTTTTTCCAAATTATCACTATATATGTTGTCATCTTTTTTCTGAACAACTGTAATGAAATTGTTGGGCCAGGTTTATGGATCAAGCTGTTTTTATCATTAATAATCTATATACATGGTCTACAAAACTGATGCGTTCGATTATCAAAAGGAGACTTGTGACAGGACGCTTATGGTTAGTACTGTCTGATCGAAGAAAAAAGCAGCCTCCTTCATTTAAATACTTGCAACAATTGAAAGAAACTAATAAAAATTCCCATTTTATTTTACAAAAAGGATAACCAAATGTTGAAACCCTCCTGTATAAATTTAAAAACTCTCTCACATGGTATGTAAATCCTACCTACAAGTGTGTTTTATATATTAGACAATGCCTACCACCTTTTCTCTTTCCATATTGGCAACTTGGATAAACACCATTTTTAAGTATTCAATCCTATGTGCAAATTCTGTCTTTTAATACCAGTAGTTGCTGAGGGAATCTGAGAAGATTGTGGTTTGCTTTTGTTCAATTCTTCTAACTTAACTTTAAAATTTGTAGTCTTTGAGCTCTAGTTAGCAATTGGTGGTCAAAGAAATATTTTGTAAGGGGATACTGATTTCCCAATCTAGAGGACTTTAGGGGAGGAGAATAATTAATAAAGATCCATATAATCCCAATCTTCAAAGGGTTTCCTTGGTTTTTATTAGTATGGTAATTGGTATACTATGGGTCTACAGGATTAGATTATAGGGATTGAATCTCCTTAGCACATGGCTGCCATAGGGACACCACCTATATTAGCCCTCCTCTCCTGTTCCTATAAGGATTAGATTAGGTGTGTTTTGTTTTTGTTTCTCCTTAGATTTAAAGCTTTAAACAATTGTCAAATCTCTCTCTCCCTCACGTGAGCTTTGCAACCCACATCTCTTTTTTATACAGGCAATTATAAAAAGAAAATTATACAGTGAGTTTCAAGGATTAGTTTGATTGGTTGGTTGGTAGATTTTCTTCTCATACTATTGATCAGGGTTTGATTATTAGGGTTAGCCCCAAGAAATAGCAATAGTCTTATCAATTATAAATTAGAGGAAAAACATCTATAGTAATTCCACTGGAAGTTTTATGTTCTATCGAAACTTTATTGGGTTTGAACGATAGAAAGTAATCTAGTGTGGCGTCAAAATCAAATTTTTATGCGATCATTTATAAAATTAGAAAAAAAAATCCAACCAAACCAAACCGAGCCTTATGTCCCAGTCAATTGGGGTCGGCTACATGAATCTTTTTTCTCCATAAGCTCTATCAAGTGCTGCTTCATCGCTTAAACCTAGTATACTCAAATCCTTGCGTACTACCGCATCTAATATCAATTTGGGTCTTCCCCTCCCTTGTGCGTTTCTACCCAAAGTTATCTTATTCACTCTCTTAACTATTGCATCCGCTAGTCTACGGTAGACATGCCCAAACCACCTTAACCTATTTTCCCTTAACTTCTCTTTTATAGGTGCTACACCTACCATCTCGCGAACTGTTTCATTTCTAATCCTATCTCATCTAGTCTTACCACACATCCACCTCAACATTCTCATTTCCGTTACACTTATCTTGTTCACCTGCTGTTTCTTAATAGGCCAACATTCTGTCTCATAAAGTATCGATGGTCTATAAAATTTTCCTTTCAATTTTGTAGGTACCCTCTTGTCACACAGTACACCAGTAGCGCTTCTCCACTTGAGCCACCCCATTTGGATCCTATGAGCCACATCATCTGCAATCTCTCCATCTTGACTAATAATAGAGCCTAAATACCTAAAATGGTCACTCTTTGGTATCTCCTGATCCTAGATCATCACTCTTTCCTTATACGCACTTCTGGTATCACTAAACTTGCAGACCATATACTCAATTTTATTCTTACTTATCCGAAAGCCCTTAGACTCTAATGCTTCTTGCCAAATTTCTAATTTAGTATTAACACCACTAGCCGTTTCATCTACAAGGACAATATCATCTGCAAACAATATACACCATGGGATATCCTCCTGAATCTACCTAGTCAATTCATCCATAACTAACGCGAAAGGTACAGGCCCAGGGCTGACCCTTAGTGCAATCCTACTTGATGGAAAATTCACTCGTTTCCCATGTTGGTGATCTAATGGCAGTGACGGCACCTTCATACATATCTCTGACCACGTCAATATTGCCTCTGGTCATTCTATTTCTCTCCATAACCCACCACATAATGTCTCTAGGCACCCTATCATAAGCCTTTTCCCGGTATATGAAAATCATATGGAGATCCTTCTTCGTTGACCTGTGTCTTTTTACCAATCTCCTTAGTAGGAAAATAGCTTCTATAGTCGATCTCCCAGGCATGAACCCAAACTGTTTCTCCGACACCATAGTCACCATCCTCAATCGATGTTCAATAACTCTTTCCCACAACTTCATCTATGACTCATTAACTTAATACCTCTATAGTTGTTACAACTTTGAATATCCCTTTTATTCTTTTAGATGGGTACTAAGGTACTCCTCCTCCATTCGTCGGGCATTCTCCTAGATAAGATAATCTTGTTAAACAATTTTGTCAACCAAGTCACCAAGGCTTCTCCACACTTCAATGGGGATACCATCTGGTTCTAAGGCCTTACCCGGTTTCATCCTCTTCAAAGCCTTGGCCACTTCGGACTTTTGTATCCTCCGATAGAACTTGTATTCTATTTTCTCACTAGGGACATCAATTTCCTTCTCACCAAAGCTTCCTTCATGTTTCTCGTTTAACAACTTCTCAAAATACATATTCCATCTATCCTTGATCTCCTCATCTTTCCCTAACACCTCCGAATCACTACCTTTTATACACTTAACTTGAGAGAAGTCTCTAGCTTTCCTTTCTCTTAGCTTGACAAGTTTATATATATTCTTTTCTCCATCCTTACTATCAAGTCTAGTGTAGAAATCGTCGTAGGCTCTCAACTTAGCCTCACTAACGATCTTCTTAGCTTCCTTATAATTAGCCTGTTTGTACCTCTGAAAATTTTTCACATTCTGGTCCTTTTGCCACTTTCGAAAGCAATCCTTCTTGGCTTTTACCATGGTTTGCACCTTGTCGTTCCACCATCATGTCTCTTTAGAGCTTGGACCATTCCTCTTTGACTCCCCAAACACTTCTTTTGATATTCTTCTAATATCGTCAGCCATTGTATTCCACATACTATCACTATCACCTTCTACTTCTCACTCCATCTCTTGGCTCATACGCTCCTTGAACACCTCTAATTTCTCCCCTCTTAAGAACCACCATCTAGTCCGTGGACTTCTAATTTTTTTTTCTCAGTCTATTATTCCCCTTGAGACCAATATCTAACACCAAAAGTCTATGTTGTGCCACTAAACACTCTCCAGGAATGACCTTACAATCCTTACATAACAAGCGATCTGCGCCTCTAGCAAGAAAAATTAGGAAAAAAAAAAAACAATATAGTAATAAGTCAGGAAGTCAGGAAATTGGAACAAGTAATAGTTTAAGCTTTTAGATCATGAGTTTGGTCGATAACAATCTAGTACGGTATCAAAGCAAGCATTAAACATTGTGTTCGAACCTCATTGCTAACCTAACGATTACAATATTTGCAGATGTATTCACAATAGTTGATCGATCGATTTTTATAATGAAAATATAATGTATATCAGTAACAAGAGACAAAAAAGTTTGATTTCATCGGTGTTTTAACTTGTTAACTAGCGCAAATATTGAAAATACATGTGGCACATTGCAATATCCCATTTGTGATATATCATGCTAGATTCAAAATATTATGTGCAAACAAAATGAAATAAGCATGATTTGATATTCCCTAACGGAGGCATTATCTAAGATTGTTTTTTGGATCCCAAAGAATTTCCTCTTAATAATGGAATTTGTTTACTTTAATCGTATTATCTTTTTTCACAAACCTTGTTTTGTCATATATTTTGCCTTAGTAAATTTACCGCACTTTTTAACTTTAGATCCATTTTTTTCATATATGTGTTTTCTTACTTGTTTGTAACGTATTATTGGATTCTTATTTGCAGTTCTATGATCTTCTTTTCCATGATAAGGTATGGTTTGGCATCAATTCTTATGGGTCAGTTTATGTAGACTTTACCTTGATTTTGACTAGACTCACCGTAAGAATTAGTTCCCCCGATATTAGTCTATGTGCGTGTAAGGTGAAAGAACACCCAGAGTTATAAAAAAATCATTTGCTTCCACTATCATTTATCATCGGAAACTCATGGGGTTGAAAGAGAAATTTGAAGTACAATTAATTGGAAAATATGATAAATTCAAAACTGTTGTTAAATTTACTACATTTTGCATGCATTAAACGAGAATAGAATTTAGTGCACAAGTTCTCTATTTGCAAAATTTTAGCAAAATTAGAGAGCCATTTACATATATAGACCACATGCAGCAGATTAGGGGATGTTTTCGAGGGGTACTGGACTCTAATTGTGGATTCTGAATTATGTTTCTGGATTATGGAAGTGTCTGACAAGAATTCTGAGACCAAATTATTGACAGAATGGATTCTCAAAACAGGCATAAGGTTCATTCTAGATTCTAATTAAGCTTTTAATGACCATTCCATCCATAACATTTTTTATAATTTACAGACTTATCAACACTCATGGACTATTTTTTGGCTCATGCACTGAAGCTAAAAAAAAATTATTTATCATCCTAGTAAGCTAAGTTGCCATGATATTTTTTTTTTTTGATCGGCAACAAGTTGCCATGATATTATTTGCTGTTGATCAAAAAAAAAATATTAGTATTTAGTCAATTCAAATATGCATACTAAATATATTATAGTGTGTACTACTTCAATTCTTGTTTTTACCGGTTTCAAATGAAATATCGTTGGAGTATATACCTGTAGGAGTCATAATAGAAGAGTATTATGGTCAAAATATTCACCCACAATTCAACAATCTGATGATTATTCTTCTAAACACTTCGCCACGCTTCCATCAAACACTTTTATGGATAACGATTGAGTATTTTATAATCCAAACTCTATAATCTACAATCTATAATCCAAAACCTATAATCCTTCAAAACAATTGTGTTAGGGTTGTAAATGAACTTGGCTGTTCGCGAACTATTTGAGACTCAGTTCGGTAAGAGCTCGTTCAAGTTCAATTCGTCTACTAAATAAACTGAACTTGAACCTCAATGTTAGGCTCGTTCTATAAATGAGCCGAACCTGAACCTAAGTGGATTCGGCTCGGTTAGGCTTGCGAACTTGGGGTCAAAATATAATTCATAATTCTTTAGGGGTCTACATGTAAATACTTTATAGTTGAGAAACTCCTATGTAATTTGTTATTCTTTTATCCCTAACTAGTGTACTCTACTACGAATAGTCGAATAAATGAGTTGTATCCCTAACTAGAGTACTCTATTTAGTTCTCAATATATTTTTTTCCTCGTGTTGTTTTTCTTTTGATTTCTTGATTATTGTGGTAGAATTGTTTATTTTTATTTGATTTCTTGATTATTATGGTAGATCTACATGTAAGTTTTGAAACATCGCTTTTTCCCCTCTCGGTTTGTGTTTCTAAATTCCTATCAACCCCTACCGAATTGGATTCGAGCCTAAATTCGGCTCGGTTCGGCTCGTTTGAGTTTAATAAGCCCTGCCGAGTCAAGCCTGAGCTTTGAAATTTTTTCACAAGCTGAACTCGAGCTCACGAATGGAGCTCGAGCCGAACTCGAGCCTGACTCATATATTAGCAAACTGATCCCGAACCTCATAGGGTTCATCTCGATTCGGCTGATTTACAGCCCTAATATATACCAAATTCCCAATCGGCATCATACTCTCTATGTAATTTAGGTTTACTATAGTGCCTCTACACATTTGGAGAGAGACTATAGGCTAGGCACCCAAATATTTAGAGCCCGCTTAGGAGCCTAATTATGTATTGCATTTGATTGTAATTGTATGTTATTAAATTGTGGACGGTATAGATTATGAATCTGTTAAGTATTTGAGAGATGTGTGCAGAATAGATTTTGCAACAGAATATTGTTGGACTGATTATTAAACTTGATTATGATGAGGTTTTTTCTATCCAGAATGAAAAATGAAAATGCAAAAGTACAACTGATTATTGAACTGTGCCTCATCGGTTTTCAGAATGTTTTGCATGACGGATAAAGGCTGTCAAACAGTCATACTACGAGATGAAAAGTGCAAAATGGAAACAAAAATGATACATACACACAAAAATTTACCCACAAATTACCCACACACTTTACTAGTGTGTGTGGAGCCCACACACTTGTGTGAGTGTGTGGGTAATTTGTGGGTAAGTTTTTTTGTGTGTATGTATCATTACTGAAATGGAAAATGAAAGGCAGCCAAACAGCCCCTTACTTCCCCCTCTCTCAGTTAACCAATTATTCCACTCCACACCCATATTATCGATGACTTAAAGTTGGTACGGACGCGAACGCTGGTGGTCTGACATTTGGACAATTATTATCTTTGAGTAGACAACTCTAAAAAAGCTGATGCGAAAAAAAAAAAAAAAAACAGTTCAAGAGAAGGGGGAAAAAAAAAAAGACAACTCGAAAAAAGGATTTTACTGCTAGGAGTGGTAGTTTTAACGAAAAAGGACAAAACTGATCCAAAAAAAAAGGGAGAGAATAAAACCAAAACTAAATTACAACTTCTGCCCTTGTGATCAATTAATTCCACATTTTACCTTATATATTTGAAATCTCAGAAACAACCCACTTCTTTTTCCCATGCCCATGCAGTAACAAAGTAAAATAAGTACGAAAACATATACCAACTATTTGTCACTGAAACTATAATTTTCATGAAAATGAAAAAGCTCTCAAAATTTTACACAAATGTTGCAAAGTTAACTTAACATATGCTCCTAACTGTTTTGATATTTTTTCTACATTGGTTTTCTTTGTATAACTTTCATTGTACCACTATTTTCACAACATAGATACTAGAGTGAATAAGCTCAGTTCCTAAAAACTCAAACATGCTTCATCCTCTTAGAGATCATTAATTGATCCATGCATTTTTTAGCATATCTGTTGAAAGGCAAATCATGAAACCAATTACGTAGCCGAAAAGCTTTTTATTTCCATATAGAGGTTTCATTATTGTTGTTGATCAGTCATTTTTTACTCTACATTAATTTCAAGGTGATGTCATGGCGACGGTACCACCATACAAAAAATCTATTTACACATACTTCAAAAGGAAAAGTGTGGACGGTGAGGCTACAATGGTAAATATAGAAATTAGTGACAGATTCATGAACTTCGTTTATAATTAAGGGGCATGCATTATTTAACTTTTAAGATATTTTCTGCAGAATCTAGTACCAAAAAAACACATACAAAACAACCATTGCTCAAAACAAAGTTTATTATGTAATTCATTGCAATCATCTCCAAAAGTATGTCTCTCAAATTTTCAATGTGTAGCTTTATGGTAGAAGAAGTGAAGAATCAAGAGAAAAAAATCAACGAGAGAATAAAGAAACTTATGTTTTGATATTTTTCAAGCTATAGGTAGGTGGATATTTTGATAAACGAAAGTAATTGGTGATCATAAAATGTTTTGTGTGTTTTAATGTAGACAATATTATTCTTTATGAGACATACTAATAGACTAGAGAACTAGAAATACAGGCAGACAACCCTGGTTTTTAGTGCTTCTGTTAGAAAATTTGGGCGAGTTTTCAGACTAATGACGACAAGTTATTCCAACTAGGTTGTTAAAATCAAACAAAAAACGCCACCCAAATGTTATTGTGGTTGATATATGTGAATAGAATGATTAGCTTTAAAATCTATGAAATTTGGGCTTTACTAGTCAATTTAGACAAAAAGGAAAACTCACCTTAAATAGTTTAATCTTTAAAGGTACGAAACACAATTAACCAGAAGTATAGGGCAATTTACCAATGATACACATTTCACACATGGAAATAAAAGTAACCATATCAAATACATTTATCTACATCCAATCAGCCCTAGGCTGTGGTTGTTACAACCACGTAAAATTGATTATGATTCGATTTTTAGAGTCAAATCACATAAAGTGAACTCTTTTTGAGAATTTCTTATTCCAATACAAGCAGTGGCGGATCCAGAAATTCCATCTAGGGGGGTCACATTTCAAGCATAACTGGGGGAAAAAAAAAATTCACAATCCATTCCACTAAAACGGAAGAAAAATGTTTAAACATTCTTCATTAAGTACATAATAGTTCAAAGTTAAGACATTCTAAAAGATTTCAAACATAAGCGCACAAAATTATAGATTCCTTCCTAAAACTTTCTACAATTGACCTCTACGGGTTTTCATCTTCTGAAAGTTTTGCATGATTGTATCATTCTCAATGTCAGCAAACACATCTCTGTTGGATAAAACTCGGCAAGACGAATCAATTTCTCCTTTGCAAAAGAAGAGAAGGAGTTGGATGGATTTAAACATGCCACACAAAGTAGCAACTCACTATTTGCCTCAGTGAAACGAGCATTTAGTTCTTGAAGTTGCATATCTATAACTCTAACAAATACCTCGACGCGATAATGATGCAAGTTTGTAATTTGTTGCACTTTTCGCTTGCCTTTCGCTTGAGCAACAAATGTATCATCTATGTTGGGGACATCAACAAATGTACCGTATATGCACCGTATATGCATACAAATGTATCATCCATGCAACTAACAGCCCATTAATTTGTTTGGGCCTTTAAAAGATCAAGTCCATCAACAAGAGCTAAGTGTACTCTTGGCTTTGACAAAATAGTGGAGACCCTTTTGAACTTTTACAGATTTTTAACTCTCAAAAAAAAAAAAAAAAAATTGGAATTTCAGGGGAGTCACGTGATCCCCCTGTGACCTTCATGAATCTGCCCCTGAATACAGGATATGAAATGAGTAAATACATTGTCAAATGGAGTATTTTTTACGGGACTGGATATGAAATGAGTCAATGCAAACGTAAACTGACTCGGACACCGTTCATCGTCAAACAAAAAGGAAAATCACATCATATCATCTTGGAAACCAAACATTGTGCGTGCTGGCCAGCTAGAGACAGGGATAGAAGGTGGGGGTGTGTGCTGTGACGTAGATTTGTCAAGGGAAGTAGTGGGGTGAGGGTACGGTTTGGTGCCTCGTGGGCCCACAAAAGACATTGAGGTGGTCCCATATTAGACCAAAAGAAGACGCTAACGACATTAAATGTACAACAACAAGTGGATGGGTAAAAGTGGAATTATCTGAGGTAACATGAGGTTATATCTTTGGGTCCACAAGGGACCAAAACCTAACCCAACGGAATGGGATCATAGGAACTGGACAGTTTTGTACGGGCCGTTTGAGTTTTTGGAACTCAAAAACTCTTTGTAGTGGCTCCGAGCACTACACTGTATCGTGTCTTTCTTTGACCGTCCATTTCAATAATGTACGGTTCAATTTTAATCCAAACTCTTAAAAATTTGAACAGTTTATTGTTTAGATTGAATTCGAGCAAAGCATTGTTAAATGGACGCTCGGATGGGAGCTCTACATAAGGACCATGTGCCTCATTTTTGGGCCCGTCCCGGGTATTTTTTATGATCAAGACAACAATAATATTTTAGACATTGTCGGAAATATTACGCACGCCAAAATTAATACTCCTAGTAATCAAATACTATCATTTAGGGTACTGATTTCTACTCTCTCCTATTTGATGAATACTCGTTTAGTTGTCTTTTAGCGGGTGAATTTACGGAACAGTCCCTTGAGGAAGTGTTTGCATCAATTAGGGGACATTAGAATTCAATTTCTTATCGTTTATTATATTTTCGAAACACATCTTTCTTAAGAAAATAGGTTTAGAAAATATTGCAACACGAGAAAAAAATCCATATTTTTTGTAAAGATAAATATGTTTCAGGAACACATGGAACGATATCCAATTTCAGGAGTATTTTTTACGTAAATAATGTTTTCGACGAGATTTAAATTATTAATATTCCGATCATTAAACGGACCAAAGAAAGACCTGGAAACGGCCTGAGCAAGACCAACACTGCTACATATACAGAAAATACACTCAGAATTTATCTAGAATTTGAAAATCAAAAGCCCAAATTCACTTGAAGTGAATCTAGGCCATTGATTTATACTTCCGGGATTATTTCTGGATCCCCGGGGGAGCAAGACCTTCCAGTCCCTACGCATCGAACTTTATAGATATTTACATGCAGGGAGGGACGAGGGAGGGAGAGGTATGCATACAGATAGATACAGGGGGATAACCTCGCTTCCACTTTGCCGACAGGATGGGTTGGGCCCACATCTTGTTATGCTTTGTCCCTACGTGCGTCACCTTTCACACTGCTGCTAGAAATAACAGGACAAGAAAAAACGGAACAAAAAATGTACTAACAAAATATAAGAAAGTAACTTGAACAAGGTCACTCTGCATATATTGCTGTTGCAATTATTGTACTTTAGCATTCTGAGGAATGCAATTATTTGATAAAACTGGTGTTTGGTATGTTCGGAGTAAATTTTTGAACGAATCATAACATATACTCTCTCCATTCTAAATTTTTGAACGAATCAGCACTTTCACTATTCACGATAAATCCAATAGTTGTTTATAGTTTCAAATATATAATGTTATATATATTCAATGTAGATCTCATTTGATAGTTCTTGATGAGTTCTATTAAATACAGTTTTCAAAATTGTAAAAAATATTTTAGGTTGAAAGATATAAGTAATTCAAAAATGCCACATGTGCATTTACGGACAAGAAATTTGAACTTTGTCCCAAAACGGATGTCCCAAAATATTTTTCACACCTCTCAAAAAAACATTTATGTTTTTTTTAAGCAATAATAAATTATATATGCAACACGGATATTGTTTGATAGATTTTGCTTAGTTTTATTAAACAAAGTCTTTAAGAAAAATAAAAAAGTATTATAAATTACAATATATAGCTGATTTTTTGAGGAGTGTGAATAATAGTTTTGAACATCCATTTTGGAACAGAGGTAGTAACCACTTAATCCTTTGAGACAAATTAAAACTTGAGTATGGAGTATTTTATTTTAGAAAGTTAAAGAAAGTACTTATATTTTTAGAAGTTTACTCAAATAAATAATTAATAATAATAGTATGCAAGAAATTTTATATCTAACTCAAAAGTTTTAAGTTAGTATTTGGTAGAGATATCCCTGTTTTATAGGAATACTTGGTGATACCAATTTCATAGCTAATGTCGGGTTCCTCAAGTGAAACTATCTAAAGGAATATATAATTCCATATTACTTTGGTATGAAATGATTAATGACCACTTAACATTTAACAAAATGTTGAGGGCTCTTCATCTAATAGTTCAAGTTTTTCGGTTAAATACATGATATTCATAATGTTGCCCGTTTTCACCCCAACTCGTAAAATGAAGTCTACAATCCACATCTCATGACGACAAAAAACACAATAACGGACTAAAAAAGAAGTTGCACGTGACATTCTGCATTTAATATTTGTTTAAATAGTGTTTAATTTGTCTGTAGCCCCTCCTCCACCACTATTTATTGATCACTACTTTATGTCATTCTAAAAAGATTGTCCTACTTCAAAACTAAATAAACAATATTCACTGAATTTCCTCTTGTATTCTTCCATTTTTAAATTAGTTGTCCTAACAAAAGAAAAGACAATAATTGTCGGGTAAAAGGAGGAAAATGTGAAATTAAAAATAAAATGATTGTGTTCCCTTATTTGTTAGTTGAAATTCCTTAAAGCGATCAGCAGATACAGACAAAAGGGTATTTGTTAATCTTTTGAGATAAATTAATGTTGATATGGTCGAAGCCATTTTTATAGGGTTGCACAAACTAGTTTATTTTAGGTTTTATTAAAAAATATATATTATTTTTTACTATAATTTTATACTCTTTGGATTCGTCTCGTCGAGACGAATTCATAAACTATGAAAATTTGACGCAAAACTAACAAATGTAAAAAAAAATATAAAGACAAAACAAAAAAAACCAAATAATCACTTTTTGATTTTTTTGGCAAAGCAAACCCCTAAGTACTCCTTTGAATGAAAGATCAAAAGAGAACAACAAACCTATCGATGCTAGAGCATAAAAGGAAACAAAACCCTAGAAAAAGAAAACAGAAGTCTAGGTTTACAAAAGTCCTTGAGAGTATCTAAAATGCCATGTCTTATCATTTCTTTCTTGGTCAAATTAAACAATAAGTGTTACGTAGAAAAAAAGAAAAAAACTCCCAAAAGTCACCATGCCTTGTCCTTCCCCGTTCCCTGTCTCTAGGTGCATCATATTAGGTGAATGCCTCCTTCTAGGGCTGTCTTTCCTCATTTTATAATGTACCTACTACCTAGCCCTACCGATTGAGAGGTTGAGGCCTTATTTGGCTAAATCTGAAAAACTGTTTTTTTGATTTTTTTGTTTTGTTTTGTTCTTACTTAAAAAAAATTGCATTTGTTAATTTTTGGTCAATTTTTTTTATGGTTTTTTATCTTGTATTGACGAGAAGAATCTAAAAAGTATAAAATTATAAGCCAAACTTAAAATTTTGTGAATAAAGACGGAAAATAATCAAAAAAACTGGTTTAAGACTTCGCTGCAACGAAGTTATAATGAAATTCCTTCCCCGGTCCGGTCAATAGTCCGAGGTATATTGTAGGGCTTAAATATGAACTTCTCTTCTTTTTTTTCTATTTGACGGTTAGGATTACTTCAATCAGCTTACGCGCATTTCGACTAATTTCTTCTCGTATCTAGTTAAAGACAAGTCGTTCATATCAAGACTAACGAATTTACAAGAACTTACTTTCTTACAACTTAATCTTATAATATAAAGAATAAACTCACCAACTGACCAGAGCTAAAAGAAGAAGTTCTAAACCGCTATCAATGTCCTCTTGAAAACTCCTTGATGAAGCACATTGCACACCACATGGCACGTGACTGCCACGTGGTCGACGAGGTTTCCAAGACCAGCCTAAATTTATCAACAAAGCCTCGAGCATTAAAGATAACTAGCCACTGTACCAAATTCCAACAAACAGGTTGTGCAGCACAGTTTTTCGCGCAAATTGCTTTGCGTCCCCCCGCCCCCCTGACACCTCGCGCCCCCCCCCCCCCCCCCGCATTTGCCCCACAAACCCCCCCCCCCCCCCCCCCCCCCCTCCCCTTTTCCATCCGAAATTCCCTTTTTTTTTTTTTAAAAAAAATTTTAATTGCCGTCCCAAACGCACGCAACTGCTAGTATTATAGGATACTGGAGGAGGGTATGACCAGCCACCATATTTGAACTCTATTGGATATGTCACTTTGTTCGGTTTGTGTTTTAAAACCAATCATATACGGTCCCCAATAAAATTTGTTTTCTATCTCTCTCTACTCATTATTCAAAAAAAAAACTCTCTCAAAACCCAAATCGAACATAGCCGTCCTGAATTTTGGGCAAACTTTTTATTTAAAAAAAATTAGCTTTCGGGTTATTTTTCTCGCACCTCAACTAATTTTGGGATCAATTCCACAGTTGAGGAGGCTGAATTTTTTGAGCACCTTGACCGCAATTCTTAGAGTGTTTTCCTTTAGTTATTCTAAGAGAGAGTTTTTTTTATTTTTAGTGAATTTCGTCAAAGTTTCATGTGGAAAAGTAAAAAAAAAAAATACTAAAATTTCATTAATAGTTGAAAAAGTTCAGAGGAGACGAACAAGATCTGTTTTTTTTAACTTTTTCCGTCTTTAGTGTCTTTTTTTTTTTGCTTTTAGTCCTAATATATATTTTATAAATTTCTCTTGTCAACGTGAATGATTGGTTCAAAAAATTATACACGGGTCTAACAAAAATTCAAAAGACTTAGATCGATTGTCTTAACTGTACGTATATGCTGTAAGGTTATGGTTCAATTCTTATAGAGAATACGTAATTGTTATCCTTATTGCCGAATTTGTATAGAAATCAAGATATCACCGTATAATTTTCTGAACATATTTATAAAAGGGCAATTAACTAAATAAAATAATATAAAGTTTCTAAATATAAAGTCAAATTTAAATGTAAATTTGAGAAAATAATTTACTTGCAAATGTAATTTGAATAAACCAAATTAAATGAGTAATTAAATAAATAAAGTTAATAGTAAATTAAATTATTAAAATTCGAAAAAAAAAAAAAAAGGAATTTGGGGGCCGGGGGGGGGGGGGGGGGGGGGGGGGGGGAAATTGGGGAGAGGGAGGGGTGGGGCCCGGGGTGTGCAAGTGGGAGGGGGTGCAAAGCACCTCTCTTTTTCGCGAAGTTTTTTATTTATTTTTATTTTTTAATTTTTTGTTATGAGTTGAAGTTTGTGCTCTATCGAGTACTCATGGCATCCATCAACTACTACTAATTATTTCATTTGAATAATTAAAATTAATGCCTTGAAACTTGCATTCTCGAAACCACAAAAACACAAAACACAATGTAGAGTAATGCCTTGATGAGAAAGAAGTTATATACTATATTCTGCCTAATTATATACACAAAAGGATATTTTCTGCTTTGTGAAAAAATCAGAATTGTTATGCGTAAGGAATTTTATACCGAACCCTACACAGAATATGAGTAATGTGAGAATATAAAGTCGTAGTTTTTGCAAACACGCTTTTTAAAAAGCACTCATATTTTGTGTATGATTCGGTATAAGTTTTCTTGTGCTTAGGAATTCTGATTATAATGAACTAAAGCGATTGTTGGAGACAGTTATTGGAGTGAGACGAAATATACGTAATTACTCAGAGGTCTTGAGTCTATTGGTATAAAGCATGCGCATGCAATATTTTTCAACACTACACATTCATTTAACATTCTTTTTACTAAGTCTTAGGCCCCGATGAATGTGTGTAACAGCGGATGGTGTTGGGATACAATGTGACAAAATACCCTATAAATTTTTCACATACGAAGGTATTTTAATGTGGTAAAAGGCTATTTCTATTGCAGATTTAAACGAAAATGTATTTACGTTCTAGAATTATTCACTGACTGGGTGACACTTTTGGACATATCCAATGGTCAATTGTAGTATGATTCGAAGTTCAGTAAGATTTTGGACATGTCTGCTTTTGGACGAAATTTTTTAATTTCAAATATGGTTAGGATAAAAAAAAAAAAAAAAAGAAAGTGAAAAAGTAAATTAATTTTCCCAATAATATTCATTAAGACAAGAACTAAATTAACTTTTCTTCTACATATTCATTTCGATTCCATCCTCAAGACAAATTTAAAAAGTATAACATGATGACCTAGAGTTCAAAAAAAAAAGAGCAATGCAAGAATAAATATTGAAACACAATTATTTTCGGACACAATTGTGTCCAAACCATCCGAAATATTTGAGCCCACATACATTGAAAAGCTCTGGACACAAGTATCCAAAAGGTGTTGATGTATAGGGGTCGCTTCTACGTTTCTTAATCGTTTAGATAGTTCGCGGCCTATAAAGCACTAGCAGCCCATCGTTCGCGAAAAGGTTCAGAAATGGTACAGTTTATTCGAAAAGCAATGCTAAAGGCACTAAATAAGTTACAACTGTTATACTAAAAGTACACATATCATTACCATATCAATGAATGATGCAATACATGTATGGATGCATTCATCCACTAAAAGAATGGCACATGTACATTTAGCACATTAGTTAGTGCCTCTAACATTTTCCTTATTAGAAACGAATCAACTGAGCTTCTGATCAAGTTTCAAAACGGGAATTTTGGCGTTCTTATATTTCTTTCTAGTTTTTGGTTTTCTAGTTAAAATCAAATTTTCCGTTTTGTTGGAAAATTCCTTAATCTCTTGTTTTAAGGTTTAATTAGCTAGTGTATCTTGCCCTTATTTGTTTAGGATTTCTATTGCACTATTAAGTAATGTTGTAGGCCATAGGGCTAATTGGTTGTTATTTGACTAATAAAAAAACGAGATTTATCTCAATATTGTTTATTCGTAAAGAGAGTATATCTCTGGTTCAAACTTGTTCATATTTTCTTTCTCGCAAATAGCTTTGCAGTCACAAGCTTCCTTGCATAACATGCATTCCTAAACCTTTTGTTTTCCTAATGTTGCAGATCCAGTATTCCACCTCAGATGGTTACATAAATAACAGTGGTTTGGCAATAAGAAAGTGACAAATATTAGTCAAACAAGTAAGATATAACGCAGAAGCATCTTCTCACGTCCTATTCTTTCATTATATAATTCTGTTGGTTGGTTACCAATCTTTTGCACCATAATTTCACCAATTGGACACTTTAAAGGGCAATAGGAAGAGCTAAAGCTCACTTTTTCCACCTACAAATAGGAATTTTTCAATGCCGAGCAGATGCCACGTGACAGTAGGCGCACACTTTGACCGCCGTCCAAAACCTGGAAGAGTTTATTTAAAATTCGGACCATTGATTTGTTGAGATGGGCAGTTGTGATGGGACGCTACAGGTACCACGTGATATCTGCTCAGCAATGACAAATTTCTCAACAAATAGGGTTTGCATCTTTCAAATTTGGTTTACAAACTTAACAAGCTTCAAAAAGATACTTAAACTTGTTTATGAGGCAAGTCAAAACTCAAACAAGCTTTAATTAAGTTTCCACGAGTCAATCTCCACTAGCTTAAATTTCTTAAATATCAACACCGAATGAATCAACTTGTGACTTTTTCGAGCCTGGTTTACAAAACCATAACGAGCTTCAAATTACAAAACTTCAAGTTTTCTTTTCAACGAAACAAATTAAAATTGAACAAGCTTTTAAAAGATTAAACACGAAACCCGAATATCTTAATTTGTTGGCTAGGGGTGCAACTGCCATTACACTCCCAAAACGACTCACCTTAGCTAGAACAAGTCTTATGGTGCGCTAATCACTTCTTACTTCACATTTACAACTACATTAATCCACCCCATTTGCAAGTGGTGGCTAGCTTATGCGGTAGAGCTTTTGGATGTCCTACACTGCATCCCGGGATTGAGTCTCATTCTCCCCTCTCTCATGTAATAGATTATGAATGATGAACGACAAAAAAATAAATAAATAAATCCACCCCCTTTTGTTTTATGTATCTCTCATAGTCTCACCCGACCACGCAATTTATTTGGAGATCAATGTCACATGCAATGAAATAAAAAATTAAAAGGGTTGATTAATAAAATGATTAATGAGAACGCTTGGGGTTCTAATATCAATGTAAAATAATAATTTGGATGCGATTATCGAATATTCGCACGCATTGGACCGGTCAATTAAATAAATAATTATCCTTTTTGTTGCTTTTAGAGTATTGAGCTGCAACCTGCCATGTGACAAGATCTTGGGATTGACCCCCCTCTCCAATATTTTTTAAATTTTGTTTCTGACCCAATATTACCCACCGATAATTTTTAAACATGTTTAAATATTCTCTTTGTCGAGGTATAACCATCGAATTAAGTAATGATTTAATTCGAGTTATGAAGTCAATTTTGTGTTCTTGGTTTCTTTTACGTTTTTTAGGAGCATCAATTATCACCTTCTTTTTTTCGTCATTTGTTATTTCTAATTACATGAGGAGGGGGGAACGAGACTCGATCCCAGAATATAATATAGAGCATCCAAGAGCTCTACTGCATGTGCTAGCCACCACTTGCCATCAATTATCACCTTCGCAGTGGATGAAATGGATAAGTTGCACTTATGTGTCCATTTTTTCTAACATGGTTGCGAGTCGGACAAATATATTTTGGTAATAGTCCCCTTAACTAGGTAGCGGGTGAGAGAGATGACTTTATTTTACTTGCGCCTTGATGGCGCAAAAAAAGGCGAAGGGTGACTGACCCCTTCAAGGATTCACCGTTGGTCGGAGCTCCTTTGATCATGCTCAGCGGAGGTAGTTTAGTCGATGGTCCCTTCTCTACCCTTTTGCTTGGGAAAAGATAAATAGAAAGAAAAGAATTTGAAGTGGAGACTTTTTTTTTTTTTTGTCATTCGTCATTCCTAATTTATTACATGAGGGAAAAAACAAAAATTCCTTACTAGTTATTTTTTTTAACTTCCAAGTGAGTATTCTTATGTGTTGTAAACTTGTAATAGAAAATTGATTTTGAAATCTTAATAAAACTCGTATAATTATTTTATGAGTTCATAAGCTTTGAAAAAGTGTTTGGATACTTTAAGTAACCTCATATGGCCCAATTACCATTTAATCCATTATTTTCTCAGTTCTTAGAATTTCAACAGATGAAGGCTTAAGGTCCATATAAAGAACTATTGCAAATCAAACTAGTTTTTGAGGTAAAAAATGTATCCAAAATCGGCTCTTCGGGTGAGCAAGCCGAACTTCAAATTTTATTTGGGGTATTCACCAGCCGCTCTAGTTTTTGGAGCAACTGCTCAGCCCGCTCCATTTTTTGGAAATAAAGCTCATCCCGCTCCAATTGTTTCTGGAAGAAATTCTGGCAGCCCATCCATCCGCCTCCCTCTCTCTCTCTCTCTCTCTCTCTTTCTCTCTCTTTACCCACCCCACCTAATCCCAGGGTACCCTATAAAAGTGCCTAAACCTAAACCCTATGGTACCCTATAAAAGTGCCTAAACCTAAACCCTATGGTACCCTATGAAAGTGCCTAAAATCCTAGGGTACCATATGAAAGTGCATAAAACCACTAAAAACCCTATAATAGGAAAGTGCACCCTAAACCTAAATTTTAGGGTACCCTATTAAAGTGTTTAAACCTAAACCCTAGAGTACCCTATGAAAGTGCCTAAAATCCTAAGGTACCCTGTGAAAGTACCTAAAATCCTAAGGTACCCTGTGAAAGTGCCTAAACCATTAAAAACCATATAATAGGAAAAGTGCACCCTAAGTGCCTAAGTCCCAAAAAAAAGTGATTGACCTTAATGGAGTTAGTGGTAATAAAAAAGAATGATTGGAGTTAGTGGTAATAAATATTTTTTTTTGTACCGGCCCGTAATAAAACCATTTTAATTTTCTGATATTGGCTCTTTACGCGAGCAATTTCCAACCGCTAAAGAATCCTAAATTTGTGGAGTTTGACTCGATATTGGCTTAATTAAAGCTCATTTGAGATTAATTTGAAATATAAATGAGTAAAATATAAATATAAATATCTACATTTTGTAATTCAATTTTTACCACCAACCCACTAATGGATCCTAGAATGGATTCCTTATGGTGATGAAGTTCGGCCTTCCTAGAAGGATATTAAGTTGTGGGCCCACCATATGTGGGCTTACGATGAGGTCAATGGGCTGCCCCAGCCATCTGCGTGTGAAGTCTAGGCCCAATCCAGTTGAACAGTTGCAATATATAAGCCCAACGGCACGGCCTAAAAAGAGCTTCTACAGAGCTTGCTACTAACTGGACCAACTGGTTCAGCAATACGAAATGGGCCTCAAGCGGACGCCATTTTAAGCAAGGCAAACTGGGCTACAATTGTTATTGGGTGGAAATTTAGTTTGCCAATTTTTTTTTGCCAGACGATATACATTAGCGGGACAGGGGAGTTAGTAGTGTTAGTAAGTTAGACAGACCACGTCCATCGTGGGGCTTGAACCTCCGCTTCCACTGAGGAGGCAAGTAAACACACCACCTGAGCTAGCCTGGCGGTTGTTAGTTTGCCAATTTAATCCCGCGAAAATTTTGTTCTTTCCCCAAGCATTATAAAATCGTCGCATTCATTCAATTCAAATAAAAAAGGCAGACATTTTCTCTATGTCGACTGTGAAGAATCCTTTTCAAATTTGAATCAGAATTG
Source organism: Vaccinium darrowii (assembly GCA_020921065.1). Lineage (NCBI taxonomy): Eukaryota > Viridiplantae > Streptophyta > Magnoliopsida > Ericales > Ericaceae > Vaccinium > Vaccinium darrowii. Next base: position 6,087,174 of record CM037155.1, read on the forward strand.
AACGATATTTCTTGAATGTTCTTTCGAATTATAGAGTCCTAAATTTTGAATGAAAATTGAAGGCATTAAATCAGTTACGTACGAATAGCCGATGGGCCTGATTTTCTCCAAAATCACTTAAATAATTACTATCAAAATTACTCAACTGTTCACATCCTTTGCGTTGGCCCAATGGACCACATTTGGCGAAGCACTTGGCCTGCGCACCAAAACGGCAACATTTTGGTGCGATGCATGGCGCGAATTTTCTGTTGCACTTCAGGATCCCCGCTCCTGTCAAAACTAGTTGAGTTAATTCCACTTGAAAAAGAAATTGTTCAAACAATGAGCTCTACCACCCATTTTCACCGCATATCTACAAAAATTTACTGGAAAAAACTATACAAACATATCTGTGTGCAAAAATCACTCCATGAGGTCCATTTTGGGGTCCCACACTAACAATCCGAGATGTTTATGAATTTTACAATACTTTTCAAGGGCCCAAATAAAATTAACTCAATCGAATAACTCTTAAGTGTTTGAAGTAATCTTTCAATTTTTGGTAACTGTAAACAATGAATCAAAAAATTCAATGTTTGGATTAAGTACTTAGAGTTATTGGATTGAACTGATTTTTTTCAGTGCCACTTGAAAACATATTATAAATTTAATGAACGGTTTGGATTGCTTTTTTACAACCCCGTAATGGCCCCACAATGGTGTGCACTGAAGTAGATTTTATCCATACTAATATTTTTCTCAAACTAGTGAATAGGTGTCTCTTCTCTCTCCTACTGAAAGGAAGTAATAGGTCGGCGCAGATATGTTGCATTTGTGGAAAAATAATCCAATGGTCGGGGACACCGTTATGTGATACCACAATATCATTCATCGTTGTATATTTTCTTGGGCTCTTTGTATATGAACCCTACAAATATGAAAAATATGTGGTAAATAAGGATATTAAGACATTACGTGGTGGTATCTCAAAAATATTGAATAACTATTTTGCATTTGTGCTATAGATGTATAGATGGGAGCAGCTCACCTCCACTGAATAATCCATTATATAAAATAAGACACGATTAATTACTTTATCCATTGATGACTGATAAAATGGGTTTTTTTGCATATCACTCCTCATTGAAATTTACGATGTAAACGATTCGGATCACATATTTATGAGCGTCGTAAACTTTACAAAATGAGGTCTTGAGGGATGGGATGGGATGAGAGTCTTGAGATGGATCCAAATAGATTTATAGATAGAAACGATATTTACTAGGATCTTGTCAGCCGAAAAAATCACTGATCACGAAGTCATTTGTCTTTTCCATTGATACAATCCATCAAATCAAAGTTTGACTTTACTTGTATTGTCCACTGTTTTTCCTATCCAGCGAGGAAAAATTCCCATGGTGTTTTTAAGGATCTTCTCTCCTTTACACATTAGAAATAGAGTCACATACTTTGAGAAAAAATCCCAAGGTTGTGTTTAGTTTGAATTTTGAGTTTTGGTTTTTATAATAATTAGAGGGAGAAATAGGGATAATAATTTAAAAAAATAGGTATTAATGATTAGAGAGATATAGAGAGAAAAATAAAAATAATATTTAAAAATAAGGGTAATAATTGAATAATAATTGAGAAAACCGGTACTTAAAAACCAAAACAAACAAGGCCCAAATGTCTGACAAGGGCAGTTTCGTAATCGCAAAAAGGTCAACATCTTGTGTGAAAAAATTGAAATACCCATCAAAGCCCAATACAGTGTCTGGCATTCAAAGGGCGCAATTGAAAAAATCAGCCAAAAAATGACCAACATCAATTTTAACTAACCCCCGTGATTTGGGCGTTTTCGGTTACATCCCATCTGATTAATTTTGTTGCATCCGCAGTGGTTCGAAAATTTCGATAGAGGTCTTTTTTTTATGTCAGTTGAGTGTTGGGGTGCAGATAACCTTCAGCAGTACCGGGGGTGGGGGTGGGGGCAGGAGCCCCCACGGGACACGACCTAATTATTTCGTTGTTATTGTGTAATTAGGGTAACACGTTTTTAGAGAAAAATAGTGAGAGAGTTAGATTCACAGGCATGTAGTGAGCTCTTTTGACTATCCCATCGACGATCAACAATTCGAGTGAATTGAGGTACTCATAGAAACCGACACAAAAGATGTGATACAGATGGTGAGCAATTAGGGTGAGTTTTTACTGCGTTCCCCGAAAATTGTTTTGATTGCATAAATCAACTCAACTGATTTGAAAATTAATAATGTGAAAATATCGAAATCCTATAGTGGAAACTCAATTTTAATAAGTTATTGTAGTGTGAAAGGGCTGCTGCTCTACAAAAAATAATTCAAATCTCATCACATTATTTCGGCTACGACCTCTTATCCTCGATCGGGTGTTCCTCGATATCCAATAATAATAATAATAATAAAAAGGGAGGCAAAACAAATATAAACCGGTTTAAATTTTCTATGTGTGTAGACTAGGTTGGCTGATACCTTAGGGGTAGATTGGCTGCGGGTTAAGGAGGGGTATAAGTTTATACCTCTTGGTTTTATCCCGGTCCCACATCTTAATGCATAGTTTGGCAAATTTTTGGGAGTATAAGTTTATGCCCCTCCCAGATTAATACCCCTCAATACCCTTGGAGGGGTACTAACTAATAATAGGGGAGTGTTATTGTTTAGTACCCCTCAATACACCTAGTTAAAGTACTCCACTACCCTCCCTTATCCCCCTCCCCATACCCCTATAGTTCGTTACTGTTTTTAATAAGAAACCGAATTACATTTTAAATATTTTACGAACCCTTGCAATTTCCTTCGGATCAAAAAATGAAGTACTTTGGTGCATAATTTTTAAATTTTTTTTGCACCGAATTTAAACTATTAATCGAGATCTTTAATTCGATACAAAAAAGTTTGTTTGAAAATTTTTATACTTTAGAATTTGACATTGTTGGCTTGCTTTGCAATATCCTTCGGATTAAAAAAATATAGTATTTTCACATTAAAATTTTTACTTTTGTTTTTTTTTTGCACCAAATTATACTACAAATTGAGATCTTTAATTCGATACAAAAAATTAAAAAAATTTTATACTTTAGAATTTGAAATTGTTGGGGAATAACATAAAAATTACTAATTAGTTATTATTAAAAACGTATAATTAGAAAGAAAAAAATTAGGTGGTACGAAATATTATTAAAATGAATAATAAAAAAATAATAACTAAATATTTTAATTTTAGATGTAATTAATAAAAGGAATTATTTATTGAAAAGTATAATTAATTTAATTAGTATTGTGTTTATGTATTTATTTTATCAGTAAAATATAATATAACTGTACAAGGGCAAGTAAATCATTTGTCAAGTTTTTACATCATCCACCCAACTTTATCTCCCTTTATCACAAATTCATCAAAAGCACATACTATTTAATCGCCCATTCAGAGCATCCTCATCAGCCCTAAAAAAAAAACACCAAATTTAACCACAAAAACACCTTTTATAAATTAGCAAGTTACTTTATAAAAAATTAACAAAATCAGACTCTCTATTTTAACTTTACTATATTAAACTATTCCCCTCAAATCTATATAAAAATAAATAAATAATTCCCCCCAAAAAGTGTCTCCCTGCTTGGGGAATAGTATACGGCAGTGTATGGACCCCCCCCCCCCTCCCCACTTTAGCCATCAAAATATCCTCCCCTCCACTCACAATCCGCCACGTGTATGGACCCCCCCCCCCCCCCCCCCCCCCCCCCCCCCCCCCCGCCGCTTCTCTTGTTTCCCTCCCTCTCTCTCTTCCACGTGTTCTACCGCTCCCCACAATCAACGCAGCAACCGGAAAAAAAAACAATAAAAAATAAATGGTATGGTGTTATTGTTGTTGTGCGTGAACAATGTCTACTCAAATTTGAGTAGGCACTATAGCAAAAATAGTTTGGGTAGAGAAAATAGAGAGGCTGATTTTTGAAGGTTTTTAGTAAGTTGGCTCTCTATTTTAGCCAAAAAACTAATTTGACAATGCTGATGAGGATGTCCTCATAAATGTCACATCACTGTGAGTCTACCCTTATTAAATGATACCACTTACTATCTTATCTCCCCTTACTATTTAATCCCACCAAAACTTATCCCGCATCCAATCGGGACTTTACGGTTGGATGCACAATTCATGGTCGCATTAACAGCAAAGCATACAATTTTTGAACTTATTAATACCACTATAATTATGCAACCATCCCAGTTGTCTGGAATAAAATAATTTAATTTAAATTTAAAATTCAGCTCATTTAAAATGCTGACGAAGGGTCGACCTTGTTTCATGGTCCATTTCTTTCTCAACTGGATTCAAATTTCCTTGCTATTAATGATGACTACAGAATTATAGTCTTCTAATTTAAATACTCCTACAATGATAGTAGTACTACAAAGTACAAACATTAAAATGGTGCCGTCTCCATGTGGCTTGTGACCCAACCTTTTAGTATTGGCGACATTAGGGCCAGTGTAAGTTCTTCCCAACCAAGATATTTTTTGGGCAACTAGGTCCGATGCCTCCTGCCTAGCACGAATATTGTGGGCTTTTTTTTTTTTTTTTTAAATAATCGAATGTCTGGGTCAACTGTTTGGAGACTATATGTCAAAATTAATTTGGAAACTGTCAGGAACAATTTGGAGAGTGTCAAAATCACTATCCGTTTTTTGAGTTTGTTAGTTTATGCCGAACTCGTTATTATTATCAGTGTGTTTTGACAAAAGAAATCGAGAAAAAAGATTTAAAAAAAAAACTTATACCCTATTTTTTGGGGGGGAAGGACCAACTTTTGTTTTATTAGGTTACTTTATTTTGTTGTATTGACCAAAACGCCCTTCAACAAGTAGACAAAAAAAAAAAAAAAATACCCCAATGAAATCCCAGAAGTCTGACAAGGGCAGTTTCGTAATCGCAAAAAAGGTCAACATCTTGTGCGAAAAAACTGAAATACCCATCAAAGCCCGATACCGTGTCCGGCATTCATAGGGTGCAATTGAAAAAATCAGCCAAAAAATGACTAACATCAATTCTAGCCAACCCCCGTGATTTGGGCGTTTTCGGTTACATCCCATCTGGTTAATTTTGTTGCATCCGCAGTGGTTTGAAAATTTCGATAGAGGTCTTTTTTTAATGCCAGTTGAGTGTTGGGGTGCAGACAACCTTCAGCAGTACCGGTCCCGCCCCCACGGGACACGACCTAATTATTTCGCTGTTATTGTGCAATTAGGGTAACACATTTTCAGAGAAAAACAGTGAGAAAGGCGAGAGAAAACGCAGATCTCAAAGAGATTGCGAGAAGACTTGTACTCTTGATTTCGATTTCATAGTAGACTGGTGTGGCTCTCATGGTTTTTCCTCGCGTTGTGGTTTTCCACATATATCTGTGTCTCGCTTCCTTTTTTCCGTTTTTTCATTACGCACGATTACTTATTTTTCTGTTCTGTGATTCATTGTTTTCAAAATCCGTAGAAGTGTTGCAGGGTTGCGAAAATCCTAACATTGAGTCGTTGACACACGAAAGGCAGTTTTATAAAAGCACTTATCCATACCAAAAAGATTAAAAATAAAATATGACAAGTGATTGTGGGAGGCGCAAAACTGAGGTAGAACGATAATGTTTTGATTTTCCGGTGACTATAGTATTTTTGCAAAAACAAAAGTATCATCTATAATGGGGTTATTATGGAAAAATCATTACATAGATTTGCGCGGTGTCCCATATGCCTTTTTCATCGTATATTTGTCTAGGTTACATTACCAAATGTGTAACTCTCACACAAATATGTCGTGAAGAAAGATCCTGGAGCACCACGTGACCGTGGTCATGGTCCAGGAGCACTGAAAAATCACTCGTGATTATGTTACAAATCAGACCGGGCAGTATAAAACCAGCTGATGATGGGATAATACTCCAATCTGATCATGCACAAACTAATGATTACCACATGATCAGAAGGATCTACCCCACTTAAATGCACTCCCTCCATCCCTGTTAGGAAACTTCAGTCTTCCACTCAAACCAAATCATTTGCATTTGAAAATGTCTCCTTCAAGGCCTCCATGGATATCTGCAAGCGACATCCTCAATGCTACAAGACACAGCCCAAAGCCCGGGGACGGATCCAGAGATCCAACCCAGTGGAGACATTTTATTAATTGTAATTGTGTAATTTTTTTCCTAGTCAACGATTTTGTTAGGGACAAGAAATCGAGTAAGATTGATTCTAAATCTAATATCAAACAAAAAATTATTGAAGGCTATGGACCATTGTAAAAGATCTCTAAAATAAAAAAAAATATCTAAGTTAAGCAATTTTGTCATCATTTTCTTTTTTTTTTTTAAAAAGGACAAAATTAAAATTCAGGGAAAAAATGTTAGGAGAATTACTATTACCATTATAGGTTCAAAATATATAATAAAACTGCCTGATTGGAACGAAAATTCCAGGGCTCAAACCTCAACAACCACTCTTATTTGTTAACCTTTCAAATTTCGTGGCTTAAAAAAGAAGAGGGAAGACTTGAACCCACAACCTCTAACTTAGAAATGGTGCACCTTACCACCAAACAACACACGAGATATGTTACCAAATTTTGACACAAATAATATACATACGAAACTAATTTTCCTTCTTTTTTTTTTTTTTTTAACATTAACAAGTGGGGGTCAGCGGGGACACGTGCCCCCGCATGCCCCCCTTGGATCCGTCTCTGCACACCCCTACAATTATTGTGTACTTTTGTGTTGACGAGATTTTCAAAGTCACGGAACATGCTGTGGGAGACGATCGTCCGGGCGGGAATTGCAGAAAGGCAGGAATCGAGCCAAAACCTTCATATACAAATTTGTAAGATCTATATTGATAAATTGAAAACATCTGCATTGCATTCATGATATTTATATTAAAATTCATAACATTTGCACATAAATTTATAACTATTTTTCAAGCGAGATATTGTCTTGATTTGTTCTACGCAATTGTACAAATATTTATTTGTGCAAATGTTTTGAAGTTAAGCCAATTCAATGAGGCTAGCTGGTATTATCTCAAATAGGATTGGGATTTGTAACACTTCTTTTAGATGCCCGTGAAGAGCCAAAATGTATTCGACTAAGTACTACTAGAACGCCTCCAACATATGACCGTAGCCAAGCAACATTAATAAGCAAAGTTATATCAATTGTGAAAAAATTAAGCATTCTATACGAACTAAATTAAGTTACTTTTTTGAGTTGATATATTGTGAGAGAATTACTTGTCTCATAAAGCGTAAAAAGTCTGTTTGAACACATGGAACATATAAACGTAGTCGAGCAACATTAATACAAAGCAAAGTTATATCAATCTTGAAAAAATTAGGCCTTTTTCTAGAAACTGACTTAAATCATGAACTAGCTTAAGTTGACTTATGTACAGAGCCGGCTCATAGATTTCAGAGGCCTGAATCAAACTCAATAAACGAGGCCCACCCCATATTTTGTATACAAAAATTGGTCAATAAGAAGTTTTTACAAAAACCATTACAAAAGATTTACAACCACAAAATGCGAACCTATAATTATTCAAAAATAAACAACCGCTACAATATTTCAAAATCCATCATGTGAACATTTGTCTTCTAGCACTTTTAGCGGCAAACGAACTATTTAAGCCTTCACAATCAAGCTGTTTCACCATATCCTTCTCAATGGATAAAATAGCCAACCTATTTAATCTTTTTTGAGACATGGTTGACAGGGGGTAATTTTTTTTTTATCCATTTAAACTTTGAAAAGCTTACATAAAATTATTTGGGCCTAGTATATATATGTAAGTGTACTAAAAAAATTGGGGGGCCTAAATTTTTGTGTTTTTTGTGGGCCTAAAGCCCAGGCTTCTTGGGCTTTGCCCATAAGCCAGCTCTGCTTATGTATAGTGAGGGAATGATTTATTTCGTAAAACGCAATAAGTCAATTTTTCAATGAATTTGAGATTTAGTTTTCCATTTGATTTTAGCAGCATGATTTTAGCAAATAAAGTTCAGCAGGTGCTCAAATCATGGTATTTCAAATCAAAAAATGAAGTGGTTCCGTGTATCGTTTTTTGATTTTTTTTCTCACCAAATTAAAGTACTCCTCGTGTACTTTAATTCGGTGTGAAAAATTCAAAAAATAATACACGGAAACACTTAATTTTTTTATTTGAAATACCATGATTTTAGCACCTGCTGAACTCAGTTGCTAAAATCTGGTTAATTTTAGCAACTAATCATAGTATTTCAAATCAAAAAATGAAGTGGTTCCGTATATCGTTTTTCAATTTTTTTCGCACCAAATTAAAGTATTCTTCGTGTACTTTAATTCGGTGTTAAAAATTCACAAAATAATACACGGAAACATTTTATTTTTTGATTTGAAATACCATGATTTTAGCAACTCAGTTGCTAAAATCAAATGGAAAACTAAGCTAGTCAATTTCTAGATACCTCGACACGAGGTATAAAAACATTCTCTTTCTGGGTGGTGAACCCTCCAAAAAGCAAAATATCAATAAGAAAAGGCAAAAAACAATCTCTTAGAGCATCCTTATCAGGAGCACCAAATTTTACACTAAATTTAACTTTAAAAACACATTTTACAATTTAGCATGTCACTTTTACAAAAGTTCACAGAATCAGGCTCTCTATTCTAACTTTACTACATTAAACTATTCTTTCTTTCTCTCCTACTTCCCAAAAGTAATATTAAAAAAAATGGACAGTGCGTGAATAGTGCATAAATGGTGTGCGAATAGTACCCTGGTGAGTGAACAGTGCCGTACCAAATTTGGTGCGGTACTGAAGTAAAGTTAAAAGCTTAACCAATTTGATCAACCATTTGATGAGCCTGATTTTGGCTTATTTTGGATGCTTGGCTCTCTACTACTTTAACTTTTGAGTTAAAGTAGAGAGCTACATGAGGATGCCAGTATTACCTACATAAACATCTGGAGAAACAACATATTTATACTCATCTCAAACGTACACAATACAATGCAAAAGTTGGTAATTAGATAGTGAAATAATTTACGTTAAAAAAAATTGTATATATACAGTGAATAATTTAAGCACTTGCAGAGAGTTATTTTTTGCTGCCTTTTTAATTTTCCTCGGGGCCCCTTTTTTTCCTGGGGGCCCTTTGCTCATGATTCCCTGGAACATTTCCAAACCCACTTCCCACTTTTTGTCTAGAATTAGGTGTTGACTACGTCTCTTATTGGACCAAAAAAAATTTTTTTGACAATAGAAAAAGGCAAAATGGAGCCATTAATTTATACTACTACTCCAATTATTCTTTCCCAGTTTCCTTATCAAATGATTAGATGTGTAATTATGGTGAAGTCCCGTCACCTCCTTTACACACATGAGTGTTAGGCCCCGCAGACATTAATATTTTTTTTATCTTTCCCGTATTGTGATTCTATAGAATTGTTTCAAATTAATTTGAAAAACTAGTGTTGTCAAAAATTTTTTTTTGAAAAACTAGTATATGTAAGAGAATTATTTGGGACTGTGCATGGCCCGAGACCCCTTGTACCCCTTGGGTCCACCTCTAGGTGGAGTTAACCCCACTCGCTACCATGTGTCTTTTACCCACCAAGGCCGGCCCAAAAATTTTTAGTGCTCAAGACCTAATCTAAAAATTGTACCCTCAAGAGCAAACACATAAACAATTTTTACAATAATAATCACAATACGAGAAATCCAAAAAAATATAAAATTTTACTAATTATTATATAGGAACACAAAATACAAAGTCTCCAAATACATATTACTGTATCTCAAGAATGCATGAATGTCACTTGAATATTACTCGTGCTGCATTTCCAGAAGCAAATAATCCAATCTAACTTGTATAATCCACCTCTTTCCCACCAAGTCATTTTCAATCGACAACATGGATAACACATTTAGTCATTCTTGTGACATGGTTGATCGAATGTAAGATTGATCAATTTGAACTTTGAAAATTTTCTTTCTCCTGTGGCAACGGTAACCGGTGTACGTAGTAAGAAGCACGATATACGCATGCCATGAATTTGGAAATGAATCCTTCATATGTTTGATAAAATTGAGCACTTCAATTGGTTTCTTTACTCCTTTTGGCCACTAAGTCTGCCCTCAGACGAGACGGAGGAAGCGTCGATGTATGGGGACTAACCGACATCGTAATGAGTCCTACTTCTAAATTAGGCCTTTTTATTTTGGTTGCCTTTTTATGTTATCGTAGGTCTTATATCAAGCCTTTAGGCTTAATAGATCAGTTGTAAAAGTTACACCTTCATTTTGGATTTTGAGACTAAATTTTTCAATTATTACTCACAATTCTCTCCAAATCATTACTCCTATTTTCAATTATTATTTTCATTTTACTCTACCTCTCTCAATCATTACCCTATATTTCCAATTATTCCCTTCATGTCTCCTTTCGATTATCCAAACCCCAAACCCAAACCCAAACCGAACAAGGTTATTCATTGTGTGTTTTATTTGGGTTTTTAAGCCTAATTGACATTTTTTGTCCAGGCCTTTTATTTTAAATTTGATTGGGCCTTTTTTGCTTTTCGTATTGGGCTATAAAGACCGCTACTTAAGCCTATTAGTGAAAACTATATGGGTGCTCCTGTTTTTTTGGTTTTTTGGGTGCCCAAGTCCTAGGTCTCTTGGGGCTTGGCGTTGGGCAGGCCATGTTAACCCCTAACCGAAGCAAATGGACAAGGGTCCTGACCTGTCCAATTTTGCTACTATCTAGTTAATTTTGGGCTTTTATTGGCTTCTTTCGGAGCCACAATAATGATCGGAATCATTTATTTTGTAGAGATTGTCGAGTACATTGTCCACGTAAAAAATAAGCTTGATAAAAAATGGATAGATATGTGAACGAATCAGATTTGTAGTAAGAAAAAATGGGCAATTTTAAGTTTCTAATTACACTGTATTTTTTGTCCTCTCATTGTCCTTGTACAAATATGTTTCGTTCAAGTATCTATCGATGTTCAATCACACTCAGATTTTTGTGAACAATGCACCCAATGAGCTCTAAAGAGGAACGATTCTGATAATTGTTATATGTTTGAGAAGGGTCCACAAAAGCTCAAAACTTGACCGGACTGGATGGTAACAAAAAATGAACAAACCCTTGACCGAAGCAAACCATTCACTTTAATCCATTTGATTTTAGCAAATGAGTTAAGCAGGTGCTAAAATCAGGGTATTTCAAATCAAAAAATGAAGTGATTCTGTGTATCATTTTTTGATTTTTTTCGCGCCAAATTAAAGTATTCATCGTGTACTTTAATTCGGTGTAAAAAAATTCAAAAAATAATACACGGAACTACTTAATTTTTTGATTTGAAATACCATAATTTTAGTACTTGTTGAACTCATTTGCTAAAATCAACAATGATTTTAGCAACTGAGTTGCTAAAATCAAATGGAAAACTAAGTGCATATCAAACCGAAGACACAAACTGATCAAACAAAACAAACGGAAGACACCACACAAGTTAGAATGTTCCACTAACTAGTTCTTTTCAAAAACTAATTTTTTCCAAAAACCGAGATAAATTATCCTCTCACAATACATCACATAAAAATGCGTGAACACAAAAACTAAATCAATTTTAAAGCAAGACTCTCTTAGTGGGGTGTTCCAAACTAAGAGGGTGTTCCACTAACAAAAAACTGTTTTTTCCAAACACCGAGACAAGTCATTCTCTCACAACACATCACATAAAAAATCGTGAAAAATCAGTTTTTTCAAAAAACTGGGTTAGTAGAACGCCCCCTAAGTACTAGTTTTTTTTTTTCAAAAACTAGTTTTCGCAAAAACCAATGCAAGTCATCATCGCATAATTCATCATATAAAAAGACGTGAATACAAAAACCAAAACAATTTATAAACAAAACACCCCTAGTGGAACGGGGCCCAAGCGACGAGCACAAAACAACTAATCGTGGCTTTGTTTATCAATTGATAGCAATTCTACTGTTCAATTTAATTATAGCAGTGCTGGTGCTTAGCATTTCAATTTCTTGGCCACAGCCATTATTTCCGGCGCCTCGGTCATAGCAAGCATCTCTGGCCGGCCACCTATTTATTAGACGACATCACTTCCTTCGTCAACAAAGACATCCACCAATTCCTATGCCGATTGTTACACGGCCGAAAAGCCCTCGGATTCATTCAGCAATCAAGGTATTATTTCATCATTTACCTACTATATGCACCAAATTTCTGCCTATTCATGTGTTGGAGTTCTTCCCAAATTTCCCCCTTCAATTATTTGATTATCAAAACCACCATTGGTGGCCTAGGTAATCAAATGAAAGTAATCTAAATTTTTGCCCCTCCCTCTACTGCAGTCTGCAATTGTTTCCAATCCTTTTTGGTTTGAGTATTTGTTTTTCGCACAATCTGTTCGCAGGTATGGTGTTAGATAAAAAAAAAAAATTACCAAGTGAATATACATACCTCAGAAAGGGGAAACCTATACGTACAGAACCATGGTGTCCATAAAATGTACCAAGCATGCTAGGGGACTCACTTTTGGGTCTCACATGAATGATCCGAACCGTTCATTATTCTTATAACATTTTTCCGAGGGGTTCCACAAAATTTCAACTCAATTGGACGGTTAGAAGTGCTTGAACCAAAGTCCCATCGTTTCAATCAATTTTTTTTATTAAAACGGTGAAACTTTGGTTTAAGAACTTCTAACCATCCAATTGAGCTGAAATTTTGAGGGGGCCCTCGGAAAAATTCTCTAAGAATAATGAACGGTTCGGATCGCTTGTGTGAGACCCGAAAGTAGATCTCCCGTTGCATTCTATACATTTCTGGTCCTAAAATTCTGTACCCCTAATCGGGTCCCTTATCAATCTCGATATAGAGGTAAAATTTGATTTACACTTTTTCAAAAAATGAGATGTTGTTAGTAGACCACTCATTCCGTTATTATTTTCGTCGTCAATGTGGACCAAACGACTGTAAGAGCATCCTCATAAGGAGAACCAAAATTTTCACCAAATTTAACTTCAAAAACACCTTTTATAAATTAGCAAGTCACTTTATCAAAAACTCACAAAATCAGACTCTCTATTTTAACTCTACTATATTAAACTATTCCCCTCAAATCTATAAAAAAAAAAAAAAAACTCTCCCAGCCATTTTTATAACATTTCGGTACAAAAAGTGAACAAACAACCCACGTGTCTATCCCCCCCACCCACCCCTTCAGCCGGTAACTTCTCCCACCACCCAGGCTTCGCCACGTGTCCCACCCGCCCCACTTCTCTGTCTGACGCAGCAACAGTAACCGGAAAAGAAAACAATAAAAAAATGTTTGGTGCGTGAACAGTACCGCAACAAATTTGGTGTGGTACTGTAGCAAAAACAATTTGGTGAGTGAAAATAAAGAGCCTGATTTTTGGTGGGTTGGGAGGGTTTGGCTACTCAATTTAACTAAAAAGTTAAATTGAGTAGCCACATAAGGATGCCCTTACAGAGCTAATTTAACTTCTTCTAATTTTGTGATTTGCTCATCTTTAACTATAGGTAAAACTTGATCTACTAGAGAGATGGTCAGCTGAATGGACAACCACCGAGTTTGTTTTCCATGTGACAGTGGCACAATTGAGACACTGTGCGACTAAACATTATGGACGTTGACGTTATCAAGTGATTTGGAGTTCGCGATATAAATTGTTGTGATAAAAAATTATGCCTAGATTAACATATGCTAAATGTTTGGAATTTCACAAGAACATTGTTTCCCTTTTGCTATGGCTTACATAGATTGGAATAACTTGAGCACTATCAGACATCACTCCCTTCGATCAAGCCCACGGTTACTTGGCCGCCAAAGCACGTGCATCGCACGTGTCCCTGTGCTAGTAAACATAAATATGTTAACATACGTTTATTCGAAGCCAACTATAAGTATATCATTTAACCAAATATACACAGATTGTGTGAGATTCGTTTTGGGATTGATGATCAAAGCCATTCAATTAGTTTATAATATTTTTAAGGACCGGCGTAAAAATTTAGTTAATTCGAATATCAACAAGGACTTGATAAATTCATTTAATTTTTTTTCCCAGCAAATCCATGAATGAAAATCGATGAAGCTTTTATTAACATAATAATAAGTTGAGTTTTTACCGAGACTATTGAAAATATATTTTAAACTAATCCAAAATCTCATATATCATATATTTGAAACCCCTAGAGGGCCGCACATGCAGTGTACACAATATTTTTTTTTTTTATGGAAAATTCTAAAATCATCACATTGGACTGTCATTAAGGATTAAAAAGTGTATTGAAATATATAAAAAATGTGAAAAAATACAATGAAGTATTTTTTGTCTTCTTATTTGTGTAAGCAGTGGGTTGACAATAGAAGAACCATTTTTTAATTGGCATGGTGTTGTTCAACAAAACTAACTTATTGTGCTTTACAAAACAGGTCGCTCTTTTACAACACATCAACTAAAAAAGCCAACTTAAGTCAATTTCACTGACTTACCGAGTTTAAGTCAGTTTGTGGAATACCTTATGTTTGAGAAGTGATAAAGATATAGGCATCGAAGATAATGGTATCGAACATGTGCATATCGGCCCATGAGGCTCACTTTTGGGTCTCACGCGAATAATCCGAACCATTTAATAATTTTAAAATAAAATTTCGTTTGTCCTAGCAAAAAATTAGTTCAATTGAAGATGAGAAATTGAAATATTCGATCACATGCTTATGCATATCCAATTGAGTTGATTTTTTTTTTTTTTTTGCAGGGATACTCAAAAAGATATTTAAAATTATTGAGTGGTTCGGAATATTCGTGTGGGACCCCAAGGTAGACTCGCAGGCTGCTATGTACATTTTCGGTACCATTATCGTCGGTACCCATAGCACGGTCCTCTAAGAAAGGACGTTGCTAGAGGTACCGACCCCCCTGGTACCAAAATTGTCTGAATTATGAATGAAAAACTTGAAGTTTTGATCAAGCACTTATGTATATTCAATTAAGATGATCTTTTTTTTTTTTTTTTTTTTGTAGGGACAATCGAAAAAATATTTTAAAATTACTGAAAGATTTGAATCATTCTTTTAGAACCTAAAAGTAGGGGTGTCCACGGATCGGTTACGGATCCGATCCGCTCAGGGCGGATTATGGTTTTTAAGATCTGGAACCGAACCGAACATTCACGGATCGGTTACGGATCGGATCGGATCGGGCGGATTTGACAGATTAAAGAAGGATTATTGAGCGGATCCGATTCGGATCCAGAACCGCCAGATAAAAAATTCTCGATCTGGAACCGAACCGAACATTCACGGATGGATCAACGGATGGTTCGGATTGGTCGGATTGGCGGATCGGATGATCTGCTGGACAGCCCTACCTAAAAGTAAGCTCCGCACAATGATTTATAAAATTTCAGTACCATGAGGTCAGGTCTGTGGTTGGTGTTGTGCACTTGGTGCATAGCACGCTTGCTGTACAACCACTTTGGGGCCCACCCTGGATGTCGTTGTTTGATCCGAATTGTTCATTTTGTTGATCTCGTCGAGTAGGTATTCCATGTAAAAAGTCAGGTTGATCGGACACCGGTAATTGTTTGATCGGTGACTATTTAGCTTACAATTTTGGTAGAAATAATCACCTACAACAGTTTCTTGGAATGTTCCATTTCTGCAAAAAATGCAGTCTGAAAACATTGTTATTGGTGTTCGATCAACCTGAATTTTGCATGGACTACCTAATCGATCAATGAAACGAACAATTTAGATCAGACAATGGGACCCAGAGTGAGCCCCAAAGGGTTGGCGCAACAAGCGTGTTGTGTACTGCCACCAACCACAGACCTCATGAGATCGGTGCCCTGTCTTTATCGATTGAAGGAGTATTCCGCTAACAAAAAATAATTTTTCTTAAAATACGAGACAAATCATAGTCTTATGCTCCCTCTGTCTCCAAACGTTGGACACTTAGGGAGTTTCAACTTTTAAGGGAAAAAATGTATTATATTATGAAAACTCAAACTTTCAAATATTACCCTTGAAAAGTGTGAAATGACTTTTTGTTTTATGTGCAAAAGAAAAGAGAAAAAAAAAATAGAGAGTACTAGTTCACCTAGATTTGTTTTTAACTTTTCAAACTAGACAAATTTTATGGGACAAGCAAAAACATGAAAGTGTCCAACTTTTGGGGACGGAGGGAGTAATAGTTGTGTTTGGTTTGAGTTTTAAGTTTTGTAATGATTAGAGGGGAAAATAAAGATAATAATTAAAAAAGAGGTATTAATGATTGGAGAGAGATAGAGGGAAAAATAAAAATAATATTTAAAAATAAGGTTAAAAATTGAATAATAATTGAAAAAATCGATTTTTAAAAATCAAAACGAACAAGGCCAGTATATACTCCATCCGTCCCATAAAGTTTGGTCCCTACGAAACTACGTGCAATTATCAAATTAAAAAATAATGTATTTACCAAAATAATTTTTTAATTTTTTTTGCACCGCATTAAAGTTCTCGATGAGATCTATCAAACAAGATCCAAATTGACTAAAAAATTATTTTCGTAAGCACATTATTTTTTAGCTTGAAAATTACACGTAGTGTCGTAAGGACCAAACTTTATAGAACGGAAGGAGTACATAAAACCGTGAAGAGCTAATTTATTTTAAAATTATCCACACTGGAGCACCCCTGAGTAAGGAGGGAACAGTGGCAGCGCATTTAGTATGTAAGTCCAAAGAGAAATCTTTAGTTTGAAATAGGAGCAGACGACTACTCCTATATGTTTCGTTTGCAGAAAGAAACCCTGTACCCGTCGTCACAGTATGAAGTGACTCGATGTGCAGACGTGCTCCCCCGTCAAATCTATCCAAATGCTCTGTGCCCCTGCTCTGCACCTATGACATTAAAGCTAAAGCATGTCTTGGGAGAATTTCCTTTTCCATTTCTTTTTCAACACCCAAGTGTATCCGGATCCGTTTAAGTTCACATTGATCTTCTTCTGTTTGAGTTTGAGTTTTGGTTTTGGTTTTGGTTTTGATTTTGTGTTTTGAGTAGAGAAATAAATAAGAATAATTGATTGAAAATAGGAGGTACGAATAATTAGAGAAAGATAGAGAGAGAAATTATTGGAAATACTCCCTCCGTCCTAATTAGATCAATGCGAACTTAAACAGATCCGAATGGAGTATTTCCAAAGCACGGCGGGAGTATATCCTATTTCCAATTATTAGTGCATTTTCAACGGCTTATATATGTTAATATGAACCTTAAAAAAATATTCATTATGTGTCTTGTTTGATAGATATTAATTAGTTTATTATACAAAAAATTTTAAATCATAAAAACTATTTATAAATTAAAATATATAAGCCATTGAAAATGACATGCAGCTCCAAAATGGACTATCATTTTGGGACTCAGGGAGTATGTGTTAATAATTGGAAATAAGGATAATGATTACAGAAAAATAGGGTTAAAAAATTTTAATTTGGGTCTCAAGACCCAAACCAAACAAGGCCATCGAATATGAACATTTTTCTTTCACGACAATCCGATTCAAATTATGACTATCTATGCCCGGAACTAAGAGATTCACAAAAGATTTCTCTATTCTGGAATGGTCCTAAGAAATTTTCAAATTTCGAAGTCAGTCATTTTACTTAATTTTTGAGATACTCTCTCTGTCTCAAATTGTTTGTCTTGTTCGGATTACAATACAAATTTTCACTGTTAATATCTTTCAATCTATAATATTTTTAGAAAATTTAAATTTTTTGTATAATATAATTAAGTTGATGGAAAAATGATCTGCCAAGTAGGATTCATATCGCACATAAAATACGTTATAGCTTTGAAGATATTAATGGTTAAAAAAATGCATAGGAATCCGACAAGACCAACAATCTGGGATGGAAAGAGTAATAATTGAAGAAAGAAAATTTATTAGGGACCTTGCTAAAAGAGTGGAAATAATTTTAAAAAATCAAACCGAAATGTGGATTATTTCCTTTGACTTGGGGGTGGAGTACTATTGGGGATGTGTATTTTTTCAAAGAGTTTTCCAAACTTTTTGTCCCGCATTGGCTAGCTACAAAACCCTTTATAGCTCTTCGTATTTGTAAAATACCTATCAATTTCTTCAAGTATTTTTGTTCTTTTACAGAGTTGAGGTAAAACATTCCATACTCTCTACATTATTTCAAACATGTATTTCCTTTTGACCCCTCACACTCGCCTTTTACCACCCACTAGATTTATATACTTTGCATATTTGCATGCCCTCTTTAATACTCCCTATGTTCCATAAAAGTTTTCATTTTAGGACTGCGTGTCATTTTTAACGGCTTATATCTTATATATTTATAATGGTTTTTATGATTTTGAAAATTTTGTATAATAGAATTAATTACAATTTATCAAACAAGATCTATAATACATATTTTTTGAGGTTCACATTAAAAAATATAAGCCGTTGAAAATAACACACTGTCCCAAAAGGGACACTTATTTGAAACAGAGGTAGGAGTAGCCAGATATTTTTTTTGGGTTAATGTCAAATTTTCTCAACGTGGGTTTTTAGTGGGGT
Organism: Vaccinium darrowii; assembly: GCA_020921065.1. Classification (NCBI taxonomy): domain Eukaryota; kingdom Viridiplantae; phylum Streptophyta; class Magnoliopsida; order Ericales; family Ericaceae; genus Vaccinium; species Vaccinium darrowii. Next base: position 6,105,850 of record CM037155.1, read on the forward strand.
GTAAGGTTTTTTTTTATAATCGGATGTTTGAATAAACTTACGCACATCGATGCATTTTGGAGCCGTTCGAATCAACTTACACCGATAAATTTTGGAGCCCTAAAGAGTTACGACCGGACATATTGGTAAGAGGTAGGGTTTATTACTAGCAAATTGGCGCAAATTTAAAGGAATTATCGTTACACAGATCCCAATGGAAAAGGGTGTTTTTCCAAGCATTTCTTGTGGTAGATACTCCCCTTGTCCCATTTTAAATGTCTATCTTTTTATTTTGGGATGTCTCAAAATAAATATCCACTTTCTATAAATAACCATCAAAACATACCAAACTTTCAATTCTACCCCTAAAAAGTACTCATTGATTTGATAGTTTTTGATACTCATATAATTCTTAAATTGATAATACATTTCAACATATAATATTTTTCATGATTTTGAAAATTTTGTATAATAGAATTAATTGAAATTTATCAAACAAGATCCATATGACATATTTTTTGAGATCCATATTGAAGGATATAAATAATTTAAATATGTTTAATTGACTTCACAATTTTTAAGGTTACTTTTGAAAATTTAGAGTAAAAATTTGAACTTTTAAAAAAGTTTAATTTCCGCAGAGGACATTTAAATTGGGATGGAGGAGTATATACTACACTACCATTCTCTCTGTTTCGTTATTAAAGAGGGACCAGTTTTGTTCCTTTGAGAGAGAGAGAGAGAGAGAGAGAAGACAAGCAGGGGAATTTCTGGGATTGAAGGGAACTTATAAAGTTGGTGGGATTTTCTTCCTTCAGGTATGATGCTGGACTCCACCCCATTAAATTAAATAAATAAATAAACAAAAAATAAGTTTTGTTTTTCTTTAATAATTGTGTAGTTTCTTGACTCTTCAATGATTATGCCTTGAAATAAAAACAGAGAGCTTCTAAAGGCAAAGAGAGAAGAAAGAAAGAAAGAGAGAGAGAGGAAAGAAGATGAAATCTACTAATGACAGCAACAATGGCAGCAAATGGTTGGGTTTCTCTCTCCTCCCCTTCATCAAAATGGAGGCTGCTGCTGCTGCTTCACACCCTCTAGATAATCACCAAAATCATTACTACAATCATCAATCGCAGTCTGTTCCTCCTACTCCCTTCTGTTTCTCCCCACCACATCACTATAATACCCATTATACCCCTGCTTTCTGTTATGGAGTTGGAGAAAACAGTGCCTTCCACTCCTCTTCCTTGCCTATAATGCCCCTCAAATCAGATGGTTCTCTCTGTATCATGGAAGCCTTACCTTCATCACAACAACAACAAGGTTTCTCCTTTTCTCTTTCTTTGAAGTTGTTTCTTGTTTGTTTTCTTATGTTGAAAAACTGATGAATCTCATTTGGGTTTTTTCAGGGATGTTGCAAAACTCATCTTCCCCAAAACTGGAGGACTTCTTGGGAGGTACTGCAACAATGGCAGCTCACGAGACAGAAGCCATGGCTCTCTCTCTTGACAGCATGTATTACCCTCAAAACATGGAGGAAGAAACCACTAGACAAACCCTTCTGAATCACCAAGACATTCACGAAGTTCAAAACCACCCGTTCTACTCTGGAATTTACCAAACACCATTGGGTGAAGAAGAAGAGCAAGAAACAGAGGAAACAGGGGATGAGCTGACTTGTTTCAAGAACTGGGTTTCTTCTTGTCAGTATCCAGACACCCAATCACTTCACCAGCAGATGAACAATGACAGTTTTGCTGATAATGGGGGTGGGTTTGGGTCTAACAAGTCCAATGGTGTAATGGGTTGTGGGGATTTACAGTCTCTGACTTTGTCCATGAGTCCTGGTTCTCAGTCCAGCTGTGTTACTGCTGCTGCTCAAAGGCAGATTTCTCCCACTGGAATTTCTGAATCTGTGGGTGTGGAAAGGAAGAAGAGAGGGTTTGGGAAAGTGGGTCAGAAGCAAACTGTTCATAGGAAGTCTATTGAGACATTTGGACACAGGACTTCTCAGTATAGAGGTGTCACAAGGTCAGTTCTTGTCTATTGCATATTGGAGGTTGTATTTTCACTGTTTTTGCGTTTGTTTGTAGTAGTTTAGTTTTTACATTAGTAGGAAATGAATCCTCTCCGGTCCAACTTTTGGACTGTCTGGATTGGGGGAGATAGTTGCCATCTACATCTTCTATTTGCTGCAATCAATGGTTCGAATTTGTCGGCTAACTATGACCGGTACAAGTTAATTTTTACCGGTCAGAGAGTATTTGCAAATTTAAACACTAATTTTATCAATGTACGGTGTAGATGAGGACTGTCTCGTCTAGTCTAAATGTTGGACCGGAGAGTATCCGGACCCTCATATTAAGTGTGGAGTTACTATGTTACTATATATATATTTTTTTTATGGTTTTGCCAATTTGAATGAATCAGGCATAGATGGACTGGTAGATATGAAGCCCATTTATGGGATAATAGTTGCAAGAAGGAAGGTCAGAGCAGGAAAGGAAGGCAAGGTTAGTCCCCGTATAAATGAAAAACTAACTAAACTCCGATACTATATTTGTGCACCACATTTACTTGTTACTAGACTTGCCGGTGACCACATCGTACTGGTCTCACCTAGTACTTGTCATTAAATGTCCCAAATTTGGTTGTTAGGGCTCCGAATGGCGACACATCTTTCGTGACAATCAATCACATGTACTACGTAGGATCAATGTGATGCCATTAATGTCATGCAAGATGTCGCGTCTAATAACACCATGACATGCACGAATGGCGACGCGTCTTTCGTGACAATCGATCACGTGTACTACTTCGGATCGGTGTGATGTCGTTAATGTCATGCAAGATGCCGCGTCTAATAACACCACGACAAATGGCGGCACGCATTTGGTGACAATCGATCACATGTACTATTTACGATCAGTATGATGTGATTAATGTCATGCAAGATGCCGCGTCTAATAACACCACGACATGCACAATGTTATGACCATAGCATTGCTTTCACACACTTGTAGGTTGGGTACTTGGGTGTATTCTTTTGACTGCAATTTTTGGCTCTCCTTTATTTTGAATCCATCATCTGATTTGCTGTGTTCACTTTTTCCCCTTTTCATGCTCATTCTTGGTGGGGACTCACTTGATGAAATGTTCAGTTTATTTGGGTAAGCCTAGTACTGAACTATAATGGCATTTATTTTTTTGTTTGTTTTTGTTTTGCAATTTAATTTAATTTGTTGACAATGTTATTTACATGCCAGGGGGTTATGACTTGGAAGAGAAGGCTGCAAGATCTTATGATCTTGCCGCGCTGAAATATTGGGGACCCTCAACTCACACTAACTTTCCGGTATTATTCATTCCGATCCAGAATTAGTTTATCAATGGAGTGTTTGTCCAAAATATAGATTTTTTCATAAGCATATGAAATGAATGCACCGAATTCGTTTCCAAGTAAAATTTCTGAGCCCTTTTTGACAGTTGGAGAATTACCGAGATCAACTTGAGGAAATGAAGAACATGACGCGCCAAGAATACGTTGCTCACTTGAGAAGGTAAACCGTTGTCTAGAAGACCATTCGGAACGATAGAAATGCTTTCTAGTCTCCTAGATTGATTGCTAAAGAAATGGCAACTTCTAATATGGATTTGGTTTTGATTTGCAGGAGAAGTAGTGGTTTTTCGCGGGGTGCTTCAATCTACAGAGGAGTGACAAGGTTCAGTTTCTGGTTCATTTTAACAGGATAATGGTTCACATATGTGAAGTTTATCTAGAATGGTTTGTTCTCAATGAGAGCTAGGATTTCAACGTAGGTAGTTAGACGTCTAAAATGTGTATTACGAGGCTTAAACGACAAAAGAATTGTCGTTGAAGTCTCGCTTCATGCAAGGGACTGTTTTTAGGCTAAATGTGCTTCATAGCTCAAAAATCATTAATATCATAAGGTTTCCAAGTAAATTTATCGTGAAATTTCATTTGTGAGTTTTACAGGCATCATCAGCATGGAAGATGGCAAGCTCGGATTGGTAGAGTTGCAGGAAACAAAGACCTCTATCTTGGAACATTCAGTAAGTCATTCAAACAGATTTATATCGGAAAATGCTAACCACAGCCCTTTAGGGAGTGGATCATGTGTAAATGGTGCATCGTTGTTTTTTTTTTTAAAGTGTATTGATATCCGTGGACTGTGTGTCGAAAAAATATGAACCTGTTTAGCGTTATATGCATAGAAACGCCTGGTCGGGAGTGATTAGCGAGACCCATCTCCTAATGCCCACTTACCTTATTTCTTTGCTTATCGTTTCATAATCATTTTTATCATATCAACTCATAATTTCCTACTGAAACTTTTGAAGGACACTTTATCTCTTGTGTGATTCCTTTGCTCTAGCATGCTTCTCTTTTGAGAGCCACTATTGATCATTTCGTAAAGCTGACGTTCTCAATACCTCTGCAACTTTTTTAAGGCTGTTGTTTTTGCTTCCGATCACATGAAAAAGTGAAAGAAAAAGAAATTTCCAATTGAATTTTTGGTCCTATGGTTAAATTTCTCTCTTTTTTGGGCTTGTGAACTTTTCGCATGTCAAATTTCAGGCACCCAAGAAGAGGCAGCTGAAGCTTATGACATAGCTGCAATCAAGTTCCGTGGAGTGACAGCCGTTACGAACTTCGACACATCCCGATACGATGTGGAAAGGATCAATGCAAGCGACACTCTACTAACCGGGGATGATGCCAAGAAAAACAAAGAGAGAGAATCAGGAAATGAGGCCATTGGGCACGACCCTTCTGCACGTATCACCGATGGGAATAGTCATTCAGATTGGAAAATGGAGCTATACCGGTCACCAAATCAGAACGAGAAGCAACCATGTTTGGGGAATTATGGGGGGAACTTTTCTTTCACAATGGCATTGCAGAACTTGATTGGGGTTGGTTCGGCAAACCCAAACGATACGATGGTGGACGGATCGAGCAAGGTTGGTGGGGCACACTTTTCGGATCCGTCGTCTTTGGTTACTAGTTTAAGTAGTTCAAGAGAAGCTAGCCCTATTGCTCCAATTTCCATGGCTCACTTGCCTGTTTTTGCCGCTTGGAGTGAAACCTAAGGAAAGGCTTCTATGTCTATGCTTGTTCCTACATGTTTTAAGTTTTTGAATGAACTCGAAATTAAGGGGTAAAAAAGGAATTGGTGTTTTTTGTGGGGGCAAAAGGTAAGTGTAGGATTTTACTACCCTTTTTGTGAGGTGTTTAGTGGATGAAATTGGGGGATTAGATGGTAGACAACGATGGGTAGTTGGGTACCCATATGTTGGAAGCTTTCTTCTAAGTAAAAACTTTTGGTATTTTATTGGAATATATGGTCAATATCTTGCAGAGTGGTGGGAGTGGATTGAAAGGGTTAGTACTGATTTTCGTTCTTGTGTGATGATGTTGGGAATATGGAGTTGAATCGGATCCGGGGTGTGTACTGACCTTACTCACTACAAGTAGTGTATTTGGACGAGGATTATAGGCTACACATTAGGAATCACCACATCAAAAAGTAGGTGGGGTTCGTAATGAGTTCAAATGAGACCCATTACACGTTTGACATCAATTTTGTTTTGTTGGACTCGTCTAGTTGTTCGTTTATATGTATGCGGGCGAGGATTATAGGCTACAGATTAGGAAACACTACCTCAAAAATTGTGTGGGGTTCGTCGTGAGTTCAAATGAGACCCATTACGCATTTGACATGAATTTTGTTTTCTTGGACTCGTCAAGTTGTTTGTTTAATACAACCATTAAAATAGTCGCGATTGATGGGTTTTTTTTGGGGGGCAACGAGAGAAAAATTCATTAAACCAAACAAATAATTACAACCTAAAACTAAGTAAAAAAAAAACAGAAAAGAGAAACAAAAAGAAAATGCAGGAAATAAAAATCGCCAAAGCTCGGGAAGTTGTCACGCAATCACCGCTTGTTGCCAATGTCAGAAGATCGGATTTGGAATCCCCAGATCCGGCTCCCCCTTTGCCCAAACATTGGATTTCGGCCGCCCAATGGAAGAGGAGAGAAGATTTGCCACCATGGGCGGTTGCCGAAAACCAAGTGGGATGCAATAGATGAGGAGAGGAGGAGGAGGAGGAGGAGGTGAAAGAAGGCTCTAGAGAGAGAGAGAGAGAGAGAGTGAAAGAGAGGCCGAGAGGCGTGAAGGAGAAGCTGTTGGAATTGTGCCTTGAATTTTCTCTTTTAGAGATTGCCTATTGCGTTTAGGATTTCTTATTGCGTTTAGGATTTCTTATTGTGTTTCTTATAAATATGAGCCTTGTGGCCTCCTAGGGCTTTGGACTTCTTAAGTGAATCCCTTTGAGGGAGCCCCCATAGGATTTCTCGTAGTGTGTTAGGGTTTCTTGGTCGTTCTATTGATAGTCTTTAGTTCATGAGATTGAATATTAGAGTTTTATGTGTCTCTATTGTATTTGTGAGACGTTCGAGGCTCTGTAGGTCGCTCTTCAAAGATTTGTCCCTAGATATCTATTCGGTGCTTCAACTGAGAGTTACGGGTATAGCCGGCTCTGTGTATTTCTCCACATTCATAGTGAATCTTCTCTTGCTCTTCGCCCGTGGACGTACCTCTAGAGCTTCGTGCTTTGAGGGAAACTACGTAAATCTTGTGTCTCGTTTTCTTTGTTGCTTTGTTATATTCTCATACTTTGGGTTTTGTCACAACAAAAGCCACTCTCTAGGGTTTTCTCCTTGCGGCCGCCTCACTCTCCTTCCCCAATATATGCCTTAATCCCCCCCTGCCCCCGCGCGAAAATTTGAACCACCAACAGTATTTTTCTAAAAAACCAGCAAAACAAATGTGCACAAAAAACTCATTTACTTTCACAAAAGGTGGGTCTCACAATTGCCTTTGTGTGTGATATGTGTGCAGGATGTTCCCAATAATGCAAAAGGGTTTTCTATGTTTGACCACAGTTTCATCATTTCATGGCCAAATCTCTGCTCTCCTCAATCTTGCATTGAACCATCATTGTTATCCTCCGCTTTTTTGTTCGGAGCTTTATTCTTATTGGTGCAAACGAGTTGAGCTGTTGTAATGCATGAGATCGGCTCGTTTACTAAATGACTAACACGAGCCAAAAGCTCAAACTCGAGTAACGAGCTGAGCCCGAATTATGTTCTAAATAAACTTCTAAACAAGCTAAACCCGAGCTTTATAGTGTCAAGAGTCTCAAACTTGTGCTTGGGCTCAACCTGATCACTAAACGAGTCAAGCGCGAACAACTTGGTTCTTTTGCAGCCCTATTTAGCCGTGGGCACACAGACATTCCCTACCATATTTCAGAAAAGGGGAGAGGAAGATTCTTAACGAAGGACTTTAGTGGGTTGGATATGGGATATGATGGTCATAATTAGTTAGAACATTGGTTCCTCTTTAAGAAACCCCTTTTGCTGAACATCCCATTTTTGGTTTAATTTCCCCTGGTAATGTTGGATCTGAAAGGGGTGAAAACAATTTTATTCACCATTCATCTATTCGATTGGGTAACCAAAAATGATTGGTTAAAAGTTAAAACAGTTAGTTTTGTAGAAATTTGGAGACCAAACCATATCTAATGGTTTCAAAGAATTGAGAACCATAATCAGACCGTTACATATATAGGACCAAACCACACCAAACCATTAGACTAGTCCAGTTTGTTTCGGTTTCCGGTTCTAAACCATGTTAGCATTCAAAAATTGCCAAAAAAAAATTGTCCACAAAATTGTTGCAACTTCTTCATAAAACTTAAAATACACTTGTATATCATTATTGATATAGATGACAAATGGCAGATGCAACGTTAAAACTTAAAATTGACAAAATTATCAAGTGTGTGTGTATAGTAGGTATATTATATTTTACATATGTGTGTGTGTACTGATCAGTTCAGTTAAAACCACGGTTCTTAATTATGAAATTGGGGACAGAATCTTAATATCTGGTTCTCATTTTTTTAGAACCAGAACCAATCCATTAAACCATAGAACCAATCCAAATAGACCAATTCGGTTTGGTTGGTCTGATTTCACGGTTCTTCCGGATTTCTTTTACACCCCTAATTATGCCCAGTCGTTACCTCAAAAGCTCTGAAACTAGTCGCATGTTGGTTCGGACATCCGGTTATTAAAAAAAAAGTTAGTGAAGCGAGTTTGACTTAAAATAGTAGACCTCCCTGATTTCACCTTTAATCAAGAAGAAGGATCGTTAGAGTAGATAAAAATAAGTTTTATATCCAATTTTTAGGGTTTTGTTTTTTTTTTTGGGTAAGAAAAATATATATTTTCAATTTCTTCTATAGGTTAGAAAAGTACATAGATGCTTTAGTTTTCTAAACGAAGAACATTGAGTATTCTATGCAGTATTATATTTGAGGATATTTTCTTGTGAAAATTTCTCTTACGCTTTGTTTGGTACCCTATAAAAGAAAAGAAAGGAAAATAAAAGGAAAGAGTGAGGAAAGTTAAGAGGAAAAGTTTTAGTTAAAATAGTTTTAGTTTAGTTATTTTCCTCTCCTTTACCTCTCAATCCAAACAAAGGGAGAGGAAAATTTTTCCTTCCCTTTATTTTTTTTTTTCTTTTTCTAGGGTACCAAACAGAGCCTTAAACTATAGAAATGGGGTGCGGGCTGTCTAGGAAGAGACAATATGCGTACTGTCCCGATTTAGACCGTCTGTGCTCGGCGATGCAAGTTAAAATCTTCTTGTGTTAAAATTGTGGCTCGGGCTCCACCACGTTTCAACTTGAACAATCACATTATTGACATGAGTGACGGCAATGACAATTAGCTCTTTCCTGCTTAAAACTGGAGACCAATAATGACAAAAAGCAATGCCGCAAAATCTGGAAGACTTGTACCAATTAAAGTTGAATTTAGGCCCATGTTTTCGTGGAAATTACCCAATTAATTTATTTTGACAGCCAAAAAGTAGTACCATTCGGATTGGGAGTGAACAAAAATCTATTCGCAAGGGTCACCTTTGGCTTAGTGATTGACAATTTGACATGCAGCTTGTAGCCACCAGTGGCCAAAATTAAGGAGGCCACCTTTCTGAATTTCTATTGGACTTAATTACATACATGCATATTTTCTTGCTCTTGAATGTTTTATTTATTTATTTTTACTAGTGAAACAATGCCTGAAATTTAGGAGTGTTTTGGCTAAATAATTGAGTTAGATTATTTTTTGTTTTTATTTAAAAATTTACAATTATTAGTTCGCGTCAATTTTAGTCGATAATTAGTTCGTTTCGATGAGAGAAATTTAAAAATTAGGAGTATTGACCAAATTAATTTTTTTGTAAATAAAGACAAAAACAATCCAAAAAGTCTGTTTATTTTGAATTATTTTAGTCTTTAGTGATTGTTTCGAAGATTTTGATCATAATTTTTTACTTTTAGACTCTTATTATTGAGACAAAACAATAACTCACAAAAAATCTACACGAAACTAATAGATGTGGTTGTGGGGAAAAAATACTAACAAATGCGGAGGGAAAATTGAATAAGGACGGAAAAAATAATGTGACTCAATATTTACCCGAAATACCTCTTAGCTTATTGTTTTCGTCTTTATTCAAAAATTTCTCGCATTTTTTAGTTTCGTGTTAAAATTTTGTGGGATTATTGGGTTTTTTTTGACAAGAGAATTCGGAAAAGTAAAAATTATGATCTAAACTCAAATTCTTTTTAATAAAGAAAAAAAATCTCTCAAGTTTTTTGAACAAAGCAAAAAAAAAATCTAAAATGATTTTGAATAAAACTAAAAAATATGGCTTTTCAATTGATATTTTGAATAAAGCCAAAAAATTTCACATTAGAGCTAGTTTGCTCCGTTACCATTTTCGGATTCTGTGTAAAAAGATTCAAATCGTTCATTGATTTTAAATTTTATTTAGTAGCCCTACCCCCAAAAAAAAAAAACTGTTAAATCCGATAACTGTAAGTACTTGATCCAACATACCAAATTTTTATTCAAAATGAAAATTTGTACGTTAGATTAAGCATTTAGAGTTATCGGATTGAATTGACTTTTTATGATGAAACTCGAGAAATATATTTTATAATTAATGACCAGTTCATATATTTTGTGTGAGACCTGTATATGGGTCCCGCGATTGGATCTGTGCACTATGAGTGCAAATGGGTATCCATGTATTTATTGTTTAAAGTTTAAGTTTTTCATTTTATAGAATGAGGATCCCATAAAATCAATGTATTGATTTTAGTAAATGAGAAAATTATTTTCTAAAATCAATTAATTTTCATTTGTTAAATGAGTTGATTTTAACAAATAAAGAAACCATTTGCTAAAACTAACCCATTAATTTTATGAAATTCCTATTTTATCGAACGAGAAACTTGTGTTTTGGCTGAAACAGAGCCTGCTCGGGACTGATGGGCTCAAGCTAGTCTTGTCGTCGCTGGCAAATCCAACTTCGGATCTTTCCTCATGAATTCTCTCTCTCTCTCTCTCTCTCTCTCTCTTTTTCTGCGTACTATTGGGCACTGCTGTGAAACTGCATGCATGCAGCTGTCGCTGAAAACGGCCGTGGAATTTGGATGCTTCAGAATACAGTCCGGCTATGCGTACTGACATACGCGAATGTAATATAAATGAACAAATCTTTATTGTCTATTTCAACAAATCCAAGGTCAAAGAGTAAAGGCTAATCTTAACTGCCGAAAATATTTTTGGACGATTAAGATGAACCATCCGTTTGATATACGTACACAAACATGCGTAGACACAGCTTTTTGATTCTCTACTTTTTGACTTTTGTTTGTAGAGTCTATAGACGGATGGACATACTATCCAGCTAGTTTGGCTGGAGAATCCTGCGGTATCAGTTCCTTTTGTCGTCAGCGGGTAAAAGGTATTGCTCTGTCTTAAATTTCATGTATTATTTTTTAATTACTTATGATGTTTTAATTTGTACATGATTTTTTTATGATTTTTTTCGTAACGCTAACAAATTCCATGATTTGTGGAATTTTATATGGTTTCTAAAAGAACGACTTTACATTTTTTTACGATTTCAAAAATATTGTTTAATAGAACTCATCGAGTGCTTAATGTCTTTACAATTTCGAAAACGTTGTCTAATAGAACTTATTGATATCAAGCAAAATCTAAATTGAATATATGTAACATTATACATTTAAAAATATGTGCAATTTTTCGATGTGTCGTACATAGTGAAAGTGCACAATAAAAATGAGATGAAGGGAGTAATTAATATTCAATAGTCTTGGGGGACAGTCAAGTGGTGCTCCAGATAAATTTAACACCATATATTTACATAGAGAGTCCATTTGTCTTTATTAAAAAAAATGATGGTGTTAGTTTTGCGTTGATTTTTTTTTTGGGTAGATTATTGGTTCATCATGATAAGAAGAATCTAAAAAGTCATCAAAAAAAAAAAGTTCACTAAAAAAAATAATCCTTTTTTTAAAAAAATTATAGGATTACTTTTGCCTTTATTCAAAAAAAATTTAATTTAGCTAATAATAACTAATTTCTTACTCTTTAGATTCTGCTCATCGAGACGAATTAGTAATAAAAAAAACGATGCAAAATTAATAAATGTAATTTTCCTAATAAAGATAAACAAATATACTCTTTGGTATTAGGGTGCCCTGAACACTGAATAATAAGGCGTCAAAAACAGAAATAATATGGGTAACGATTCTTTGGGCACCAATGGATGTGTGCGGACTTACTCAGGTTCCATATGAATTATCTTAGGGGGCGTTCCACTAAGGTGGTTTTTTGAAAAAACTAGTTTTTCACGATTTTTTATGTGATGTATTGTGAGAGAATGACCTGTCTCGATTTTTGAAAAAAACAGTTTTTTGTTAATGGAACACCTCAAGTTGTTTACTTCCTCCATCCCGAATTTCTTGTTCACTTTATTATTCATGACGCCTCCAAAAATAGTTTATATTTTCAAAATGTATAATATTATATAAATTGATTATAGATCTCATTTGATAGTTCTTGATGAGTCTATTAAACAAAGTTTTTAAAATTGTAAAAAACATTACAAATTGAAAGATAAACAATTGAAAAATGACGCACATGCACATAATTATTCAAGTTGTCTGCGCTCTACCTACAAACACTGCAAATGTTGGGAAAATTTTTTCAAGACGAGGGATTACTCTGCTTCTTCTCTTTACTTTATACTTCCTCCGTCCGTGTTTGGTAATCCATTTTTGACATTCGTGTCATATTTTAAATTCTCTATATCTTTCAATTTATAATGAGTTTCATGATTTTGGAACTTTCGTATAATAGAGTTAAATAAGATCTATATTAGATACTATATTTAGAAATTCATATTGAAATATATGTACAAGTTTTCAAGGAGTGTGAAATAGTGCAAGTGGACAAATAAACATAGACAGATGTAGTTAAAAAACCTAATGTGTCCTTAGTCTTGCACCAATATCAATTCATCTTATCCAAAATAGAGCATAGACATCCCTTTTTTCATTCTGAATTCAATCAAAATTTTAACCCTAAATCCTCAACAATTAAATGGTCTTTGTGTCTCACACCAATATTTTCCTTTTTCCTGTAGTAATAAAGTTTAGCTAGTCCATTGGACTCGCCATCTACCCAATAAACTAATGACCACTTATCAATCCATGATTGGGTCCTAATTTTCATGCAATTGGAGATGCTCTCAAAACTTCCAATCCACACCCTGAAAGTGCGAACATCGTCCGCACTTCATAGATCCCGATCAAATTTTCATGATCCGAACTGTTCAATGTGTTTAAAACGTGTTTTTAAGAGTTCCCGCGAGAAATCAACATAAAAATATCGGGAAGGGCTTGATCCGAGCAGTTTTTTCAAAAAACGGTAGTCGAGATTTGGTCCTGAATAATGAGGTCCGGACGGAGTCTGTAACTCAAGGGTGTGGATAGGAAGGCGACTGCTCATGTCATTTACTCATTTTTTGGCCCACGTTCACCCAATGTTAAAGATGGACAAAAGGGAGTTTTTTTTGTTATGTAGGCCTCAAGTAGAGATGAAAAGAGGGCCCAAGTAGTCCCATTTGCAATGGCATCGGCCACTTGACAATTATCATAGCCCAATTCGTTATTATAGCTTACTGCAAAACCCAAGAAGTCCAATGCTCGGTCGTAGCCCAATTCTTTGGTATCTACTGTAAATTTTTTATTTTTATTTCTATTTTTTGGTTCGACAATAAGGAGTATTTAGGTCAATTTACGTGCAACTCAACTATTCCCTTCCCCCTGTCCATCCACACCGGAACTAAGGGATTCACAAGAGTTTTTTCTATTGCGGCCTGGCCACAAGAAGTTGTCAAGTTTCGAACTCAGGATGTCTAGATTTACAGTTTATCTCTGTTGTCACTTGAGCTACCCCTTGAGTTGGGGTTGTATCTAATTTCACAAGAAGTAGAAACCTCGTCTCTAGTGGAGAAATTAGATATTGTAATCCAGGAATTATAATTTCTTCAACTAACTGAGCAATCAACCGGTTGTCTTTTACAAACCCAACAACCAAAAATAATAATAATAATAATAATAAATAAAAATTATATATATGTATATAATAATAATAATTAATTAAATAAATAATAAAAAATAAAAATTGAGCAATCAACCAATCTAGTAAAAAAGATATTTTGGTCGTGTATTGAATTTGGTTTCGAATATTTTCTTGCTTCAATTTATACTCTCGTATTTTCAACTACAGTATACAATAAGAAAAGTAAATACTTAGGACACGTTTAATTGCCAAACATATATAGTAATGGAATAACAATTATCATAAATATGAATAGCCGAGCTTGTGGGTGCTATTTTAGTGGGGTACTGTGAAGGCCAAAAAAAAAAAAAACTAAGGGAGAGACATAGGAATACTCCAAAGAAAGATGTTTTTTACTTTTCTTTTTTGATGCCCTTAATTTGAAAGAGGGAAAAATCAACAGTTTTTGTTCAAAAGAGGGAGGTATTTTAGAATACCTCTTCATTTCTTCTCCTCCTCCTCCTCTCCTACCAAGCCTTGAACACTTGACCTTAAGGTTATGATAACAAATACAACCCACGTAGGGTCAAGGAGACTTGGTGCAAGTGCAGCTAAATCATTGCATATGTACTTGTTAGATATTGGAATCGAGTGATTTCCATCATTTCGTTAGTTGTCTTGGGAAGTAACTGAGCGATCAAAAACTATTGGAAAAAGATAGATTTTGGTTGTTTGGATTGAGGGGGTGTTCCACTAACCCAGGTTTTTTTTGAAAAAACTGGTTTTTAACGATTTTTTATGTGATGTATTGTGAGAGAATGACCTGTTTTGGTGTTTGAAAAAAAATAGTTTTTGTTAGTGGAACACCCCCTGAATTTTCCAAACTGTAATTTTCGAACTGGTATTCACTACTATGTCCTAAGAAAAGGAAATACTTGGGGTGCGTTTAGTTGTACATGGTATAATTGTGGGTTGGTGTTCAGTTAGGATCTCTCATTCTTTAAATCTATTGAGTTTGATCTGGATCAAGCTCCTTCCTCTGATCTATGTAAAATAGGGGAACTCCCTTGTTCGGATGGTTGCTTGAGCCAAAAATTTTCGGCAAGAGTAAAAAATGGGGTCCACCTCTCCCCTTGACTTTTCAAATGCACAGTGGGAGTAATTGTTGTGTTGTAAGTAATTATTCCATTACAGGTTGGTTTTTGGGAGGGAGAGAGGACAATTGTATTACACGTTGGGTTTTGGGAGTGAGAGAGGAAGTGTAACGCCCCCAAGATTTGGGCACGTTAAATATTATTGCAAACCATAATTAAGTTTAATCCTTAAACTTCAATACAAATCATAATGTCCTCAATCACTATATAAATAATAACCGAGGTGGTTCTAGGTCTTCGTCTATCCCTGCGCCGAGTCATTCCCCACTCTGGCAGCCTTTCCCGCTCCATAGGACTGGTCCCCGTAGTATCGTTCCTGTCCATCTGGATAATCTGACATAATACGTCCGAGTCGCAAAGGCAACATCATGGTATTATGCCAGGGTTACACGAGTGCAACACCGTGAGCAAAGCCCAGTAGTTCACTATACTAAGCTTCTAAGTAGCAATTCTAGAACAATATGTTCAAAAACAGTATATAATACTTGTGCACAGTAAACCAAGCAATATATATATATATATATATATATATATATATATATATATATATATCATGCGTGTCAATGCGGATCAGAGTAAACATGCGCAGAAAACAGTGTTTCGTTTCGATATCTCAATCTGTGTCACGTGTCATTTTCTCAAAACATATTCTCGGTTCGTTTTCTGAAAATCGTACTCAATTATCAACAGTTTTCCATAAAATATCATTTTCTCGTATAGTGCCTCTTTCAGCATTCTTCTTCAAATTTCATACATCTCCCACCACTCGAAAGTTATTGGTCCGTTTAAACCTCCTCTCAGCTGACGGTACCAACCTTTCCGCTCGAGGTCCCGGATATCGTGCATCACCGAACTTAACAGCCTGTTTGCACGGTCCGTTCTCCCCGCGACTCACACGACACAGTCCCGGCCGTCTTGCATCACCGAACTTAACAGCCTGTTTGCAAGGTCCGTTCACCATGTGTTGTGCACGCTTAGCCCAAAACATCCTAGTTCTCTCTGCGAACTGGAAGTGGCGCTCTCGCTGCACTACCGCATCAAAACCATTCCTCCAAGTTCTCTCCGCGAACTTGAGGTGGCAACCAATCATCTCATCATATCACATCTCATTTCATTTCCCGAAAATCTCATCTCATTTCCCAAAATTTCCATTTCATTTCTCGTAAATTTCATTTCTCATGTCAAAACTCGTTTTCATACTCATCTCTATTTTCTCACCAACCGTGATTTAAATCATTAAAATCTCGTGTCGTAACGTTGCGTGTACGTGCTCAATGTCTCATGCTCAAATCATGCCCATGCATTACTCCATAATCTTTCTTCAAAAATACTCATATTTTTCCATAACATTCTCCACATAAAATCATTCATTTTATACACTAACTTCCTCAAAAAATAATATTTCCCAATAGAAATCTTTTCTCATGAAATCATTCCCATAATATTTCCAAGAAAACCATTCTCATAAAATCATACACTTTAATGCACTAACTCTTCCAAAAATAATATTTTTCAATTTCTCCAAACTTTATTACTCATCTCAAAAATCTCATTCCTCCCTTTTCTCATTTCTTTCTAGAGAAATAAATAGTAAATTTTCTCCCTCTAAAATTAATACACCAACTTTCTAAAAATATATATATATCTTGTCAAATTATTAACGCAACAATATATATTTTTCTCCAAAAATATTCACTTTGTATTTCTAGGAAAACTTCCTCTCCATTAAACTTGTATAAAACAATATTTCCATATTTAGTAAATCATATCTTTCTTTAAAAAAAAATGAACCATACACTTCTTTTCTCCACAAAAATCCATAAGATACTCACTAATTATTTAGTAAAATATTTCTTAAAAGCATTTTTCTAAAATTTTCCCTTTTCAATTTGTTTAGTAAAACTCACTACACCATTCTACAAATGTAACATAAAATGATAGATCTTCATATTAGTAAAAATAAATCTTTCTACTACACAAGACTAATCCTTCCGTTTAAAAACATCATCTTGAACAACCAATGATTTAGAAATCACTAATGAATTAGTACCTCCAAGAAATAATAACCATAGATTTACTTCTAGAAAAAAAAAATATGTAGATATATCTTCTAACTATCTTCTAATCACTTCTAATCTACTTCTAATCACTTCTAATATTTTTAATCTCACTAATCCCACTTCTAATTTTTGTGAAGAATTATTCTAATTAGAACCTCAAAATCATACTTGTTAATCTTTCTACATGAAAATACTCTTTCTTGAACTAAAAAAAAAATAGGCTTAGCAACTTAATACATGCACTAATCAACCCAATCAAGCTTCATAATCAACTCTAGAAAAACATTTAGAACATCGTAATAATTCTAGATATAACTAACTAGAGGGTTAGTTTAGTAAACTACCTTGTTTTCCGGGTGTAAACCGGAAGCCGATTAGCACTCCGTTGGTGTACGCTCTCCTTAATCTACCTAGCTTACTTACTAATTAGCTTAGTAAGTAGCTAATTAGAACTAGTTTAGAATAGCTAAAAGGTGGTAGAAGTAGTTTGTTGGTTGGGAAATATGGAGACAAATATGTAGTGTAGGGTATATGTGGTCCCAAAATGAACAAAAGGGGTGTTATATCTAGAAAATGAGTGACCTCTCTCTCCCTCTCTCTACCTCACGGCACACACACACACACTAGGGCCGAAAGTTTCACATGGAAGGAGTAAATGAAGTGTTTAAATGGCACATGGTCAAGTACACCACTTGCACTCTAGGTTTAGGCTAGGTATCTAGGTTTATTCTTGCAAAAATGAACCAACATGGGTACATACAAGGTTACCAACGTGGGAAACAAAAGGGTGGGGAAAAATATGCCTCCCGCTGTGTAGGTTTTCGCACGGTTATCTTTGTTACGGGGTGTTATTAGGACCAAATTCACCTAATGTGCATGAGAATGTATTAAATGGCTAAGGGTAGCCCTTACTAGCTACAAGTAGGGTGGAATATTCCTTCCTTAAAACATGGAGCCATGTTTCATGGGACTTGGAGTGCAAGTTTAGGCATAACTAGGTTTAGGTTGTGTAGATTATACACAATTGCATGTATTGTGTGGGTACGTATAGGTTACTCCAAAAATAACAAGGCTTATTCTAACTAGTTTAGGGTACAAAACCTTAGCTTAGGAATCTTTTCTTATCCCTCCACTTGCTTGAACAAGTGAACAATGCATTAAAACCTTGCATGTGCAAGTGTACTTGCATGCATACACTCACACACACACTCTCACTCTCTCTCTCTCTATCGATCTCTCTCTCTCTCTCTTTCTAACTCTCTCTCTCTCTAACTTGGTCAATATGCCAAGTTCCAAGATGCGAGGTGACTACTCCATGTCGTACTATGGTGGTTAGGTGAAGTAATGGTGGTGGTTGGGTAGGTTTCGGGTATTAAACACGGTCCCCGGGTGCTACGGTAGTGTAACTAATGTGTTACTCGGTCTCGTACGCATATATGTATGGCTCGATTCCGAGTTATTCAAATAAAAAGAATTAATTAATATTTAAATAGAAAAATATTTCAGTAATCTGGAAATTAAAATAATTAATTAAATTATTTAACGAAATTTTTATTTACGAAAATTAGGGTCGTTACAGGAAGAGAGGGCAATTGCCAGTCAAAAAGTGGAGTACGGAAAGGTAACAACTTTCTAGTCAGACGTACAGTGGAGTACAATTGCCTGTCAATAATTTCAAATTTTGAAAAAAGTTTTGGAAAACTGTTTTTAACTCAGCCATCCGAACAAAGCCCTCGTTTTTTAAACTACAACATACAGCAGGAAAACAAAAATAATACTTAGGACACGTTTAATTGCTGACATGGTAATTGGTATGGGAATAACAATTATCCTTGAGTGCATAAACTTTAGGGCGAAATATTATTTGATGAGAGATTTAAGTTCAGATTAATTTACGATATGAATGGGAGAGCTTGTGGGTGCTGCAAACTTTGGTTGGGCAAATGTGAAGGCCAACAAAAACAAAATATTTGTTTTTTTTTTAAAATTTTTTATGGTGCCTTAATTTGGAAGAGAGAGAGAGAAAAAAAAAGTAGGAATTGTTCTAAAAAGGAGAAACACCAAGCCTTGAACCCTTGACCTTGGGGTTATGAGAAACAGTGGGCAAAACAATATTTATTTTATACAGTGGGCAAATGTATAAAATATTTTGTTAGGGCACATGTTAAAATGCATTAACTCTTAGGGCACATGTTAAAATGCATTAATCTTCGATCCTAGCCGATATGCTCTTAGGGCACATGTTAAAATGCATTAACTCTTTCTTCTTTACTCCTGACTTTCATCCTGAATCTACTATATCATAACAGTGGGCAAAACAATATTTATTTTAGAAAAACAAAGAAGTAATAATAGCCAGGGGTGGCCTTAACATTTCGGGGGCTTAAGACGATCTCGAAAAAAGGAGGCATTAATAGATTTTCTACACTTTTAGATCCAAACGAAAAATAAGAAAAAACTTATTTTGCCAAGAAGCTTCACCTAGGACTTGAACCAAGGATGGAGGTGGCATCCATTGGTAATGCAAGAACTCAAAATTTTTTGAATTGTGGAAAAACTTATATATAATACATCCATGTCTTACATGGAAAATGAGACCCTAATTTATGTTCATTTTTGGGGGATTTAAGACGCCGGCCTCATGGGCCTTAGCCCTGGTAATAGCCTCTAGACATAGGCGTTGGGAAATTGCCAAAAACATGGTCGAGCACTTGAAAAGTCTTATATCACCATGATTGAAATATTACCAGTACTTCAAACAACATTCAGGTAAAAAATAAATTGAACATTCGGGATAAAATGCTAAGTTAAACCTGAATTTTCTCTTTTCTTCTTTGCTAGTTCGTTTTTATTGAAGAACTCCTGGGAATTGAAAGGAAAAGGAAAATGTAGAGAAGGAAAAAGACAATTGATGAGAGGGAAAAGCTAAAGGGCATTTTGGTCTTACAATAACAAGTTTCTTCTCACATCAACTGGTTTTAGAAGTAGGCAACTTGTAATTTCGTGTCATATTCGTGTTATGTATCAGATTCTTATGTTTGAATTCCCATAATATTTTTCAACTCACCAAATATTCGTGTCATATTTCAGGTCATGTCAGGTTCGTATTGTTGTTTAGTGTCACATTTTCTATTAGAACTTAAAACTTTTGTTATACTGATTGTAGATGCATACAGTGAGACTTCAGGAGATTGGAAATGTGGAGTCATTCGTAAACTTTAATATTCCTCCCGAATATGCAATTTTCAAAACAATCAAATAGTCAATATATATCCTAAATATATGCAATTCATAAATATGAATGGTTGGATTTATAAATTTAAAAGCCATCCATCTCGGTTATGGAATTTATGAGGATAATTGTAAACCATTATATTTATATATAAATCTGAAAAGGAACTGGAACAGGAACAACAACCGGAAGAAGACAGTTAAAAGCCGGACTTAGTTTCAGTCTAGTTAGCTTCCTTCTAGTCTAGTCCCGTTTTGATATTTGTGAGCCCATTCCGAATTCACAACAATGAATGGAATTGCACATTTTGTAAAGCTCGAAGAGTTCTTCAAGTAAAAAATAAATTATATTAGTGGATACCAATTAATAATTCATCAAAAATCATTTAGCTTGAAACAAATGGGTTCCATTCAGTGTGCATAGTGCATTTGTTTCAATATAAATTTGGCCACTTAAATAATAATCCTCCACCCACCTTCAAATTAGAGTTCAAATTAGAGTTTCATCATGCGCTCTTTTTAGAGTTATATTTCTATCCCCAAATTCAAATAAACCCACTTTTGGCCTTGATTATATATATAAATAAAAAAAGGGGTGGTCCTTACGGAGGAGATCTTTGATGGAGTCCTTAATAGAACATCTCTCTCTCTCTCTCTCTATCTCTCAAAGATCTCCTCCGTGAGGACCACCCATTTTTTTTATTTTCTGGACCAAATTTCGACGATTCGAACCACTCAATGTGTTTAAAACATGTTTTTCATGGCTAACACGAAGAATCACAAAAAAAAAAATCCGAAAGGACTTCATCCGAGCAGTTTTTCATAATAACTGTACATCTATAGTTTATCGAAAAAAGCTCAAATGGAACCCTTTCGGGTATTTTTTTTGGACGAATCCTCATGGTGACTCTTAAAAACACGTTTTAAATACATTGAGCGGTTCGGATCGTCGAGATTCGACCCCGATCCATGAGGTCCGCAAATTGGGAGTTTGAGGGAGTCCTTAGTAGAACGGGACTGTATATATACATACATACATATACATACTAGGAGATTAAGAAATAAAACGAATGTTTTCATCCAAAATTTCTTTGTCAATAGGGTAAAAGATTTCTTGAGTGAAAACATAAAGAATTTTGGATGGAAACATAAAAAAAAAAAAAAAAACTCTTGACTGAAAATCTAAAATTCAAAATTCCTCCTTTTCTGTTGGAAAGAATGAAAATATTCAAACCCCATCATTTTTAGTAACTTACATCCCACAAAATTAGGAAAATTGCATCCCACCTATATAGGCAACAATAATTATGTATATTAATACATATCACGAAATAAGGGTAGAAAAGATATTTACAATTAAAAAGGATGAAAACATAACCGTTCAAAATGACAAGAATAAAAACGTACGCGCTATCTCTAAATCGGATGATTATTTAATTATTTCATATAAATTCAAGACCGAAGCTATGCTGGACTGGACCTGAGTTCCTTTTGGACCACAGGCCATAGCGTGCAAGTACAACCCCACCCGACCACCCGACCCAACCCATTGCATTTGGTTTGCAATACCCACCCGACCCAACCCCACCCGTTTCCCGCCGCAAAAACCCCTGCCCCACCCACTTTCTTCCTCTACCTCTCTCCATCAACTGCTAAAACCCTAATCCTCTCTCTCTCTCTCTCTACAATCGTTTCCATTCGAATGGCTAAAGCAAAGAAAAAGCTTCCCCACGTGAACGAAGACCAAGAGAAGGAGCCCGAACCAGAACAGGAACAGGAACAGGAAGAAGACCAGAGCTTCGAAGAGCTCGGTCTGGACCCTCGCTTGATCCGTGCCCTAACCAAGAAATCCATCGACAATCCCACCCCCATCCAGCGCGTCGCAATCCCACTCATTCTGGTTAGTTTCGGCCTTCCCTTGCTCTGTTTACAGTAAGGCCATTAAAGGAGCTTTAACTCAATTTTTTTTCCTAGATTAAATGTTTCTCCATTGGAGTGATTCAATGAAGCTTTTTCTCAAATTTTTACTCAAGTTTGAATAAAATTCTGAGTAGGGGCTGGAGATGCTCAGAAACTGTGGCAAAATGGATAGAAAATTTGATTCTTTTATGTTTTTTTTGATCTTCTCATTGATTTGCGTGGTTATAGGAAGGCAAGGATGTGGTTGCTAGGGCAAAGACTGGTTCAGGAAAGACCTTTGCTTATGTCCTTCCGTTGCTTCACAAGCTCTTCTCTGATTCTGGTTTGAAAAATAAACTAGCTCCCGCTGCATTTGTTCTTGTTCCCACCCGAGAATTGTGTCAGCAGGTTCGGTTAATTCACATTCAGTTTGATTTTCCGAATTTTCTGTGTGTTTGCCTTTCGGCAGTGTTTTGTTTGTCGGATATAAGTTTGAAAGGAACTGTAATTCTATTGGAACTGAAACCATGGTATTCAGTTCGCTTTGGAAATGCCGGTATGTATATTGCAAATGCAATAGTCGGTCAACAGCTTAGGTGAATCGTCATTCCAATCCTTCCTGAAAAGAAGTACAGGGTCCCAGTTTTCCCCACACTTTAGAATTATCTGGTTTACTTGAAAGTTTTAGTGGGTAGTTTAGCTTTTGATCAGTTATCGAATGGGTAATGTGAATTTGTGTGTTTGCAGGTTTATTCAGAGATACTGTCCCTGATCGAGTTATGCAGAGTGCAATTGAAAATCATTCAGTTGACAAGCACTATGTCTGGTGCTGACTTGGTTTGTACATTTCTTGTTTTTCAATTGAGACATGAGGCTAGATAGTTTTTGTGATCACAAAAGTTATTGATTGTCTTGTTTGGAATTTTGGTTGCAGAAAACAGCTATGGCAGGACCACCTGATATCCTGGTTTCCACCCCAGCTTGCCTACAATCGTGCTTTTCAAAAGGTGTACTCCTCCCAGCATCTGTGCAGGATTCGCTCTCTTTTCTTGTTCTTGATGAGGTGATTCAATTGGGCTTTACTTATCGAATTCTAGTCCTGGTTATAATGTCATTCAGTAGCATACTGGTTGATTTAATACTTATGGGAAACAATTACTATATAATCGGGGATTCAATAACACTATAGTACGGGTGAAAGAGCAGTGCATTTTGAGGGTGAAAATGCAGTAGATGTTGTTTACGAAGATAACATGAACGATTTATGGCTTTGCCATTTTCTTCTATTAATTTTCTATTGGCACAATTCTTTACTCTATGTAGTTTTCTTCTGTCAAGTGATTGATGGATCCTCTTTGTCCTCAGGCTGATCTTCTTTTGTCATATGGTTATGAAGACGATTTAAAATCTCTTACTGCTCATATCCCTAGACGATGTCAATGTCTTCTCATGTCTGCTACCTCAAGGTGTGTTTACATTGTTTGTTTCTGTTTGGTAGTGTCTGTTTTAGTCTTTGCGTTGTTATCTATGGTTTTATGTTCTTTCATCCTCTGCCTGCCTTCATTATGGTGGTAATTCATATTTTCTATTTGTGTAAATTGAATAAGCAAATCTGAGAACTCAAATTTGGATGAGAAATATCAGTAAAATGATCCCCGACATTCATTTCACTTGTTTTGATATTTTGCAATATTTTTTTCTTGATGGATCTGATGTTTTTGTTGTTTTTCCTCTTAGAGGTTGGATAATTTGACCCCACTGCATTATCTCGTCTTGTGATATCTTGCAGTGCTGACGTTGAAAAGCTCAAAAAGCTTATTCTTCACAATCCGTTTATCTTAACTTTGCCAGAGGTGGGGGATACGAAGGATGAGATTATCCCTAAAAATGTTCAACAATTTTGGGTAAGAAACAATATTCCCTATTTCTAGATTATGTAGCCCTGGTCCTGGGGAGTGGGGGTTGTACAACCATTAGAAAAGATGGAGACATTGTCTAGGAATGTGATTGTCCCTAAAAACTTGTTCAAGTATTTTTGCATAAGAAACAATATTCCCAGTTTCTAAAATATACATCTGTGGACATGTTTCGATGAACATTGAGTCCTGGGGTCAGACAACCATTCCTAGAAAAGATGGTGGCTGTGTCTCCCCCCTCCCTCTCAAATGCAACTACCTTAGAGCGACCTATTTGGGTGAATTGTTTGCTTTACGGAATGTTGAGTTCATGTTGTTTGAGAAGGTTTCTTTGTAGTTGGATCCTTTGAATTCTCATATAGAGGGGAGAGGGCCCACCGAACAACCAATTCAGTCCTCCCTCCTTCAACCCTTATCAAACATGGACTCTATGTGCTCCTGCAGTATCATTGAATGCCTTTGTATCTTCATTTATGCTTCAAATACTTAGGTTTTAGGTAATTGTGCTTAGTTGCAGCTCGTCAGCCCGGTGGTAGTGAGCAGTACTTTCAGTTTACTGCTCTATTCATGTTCCTTGCCTTATTGCTATTTGTTTAGATTTCATGCAGTGCTCGTGATAAGATTATCTACATCCTTGCCCTCATGAAGTTGGAGCTCGTCCAGAAGAAAGTGCTCATATTTACTAATACGATCGACGCGAGTTTTAGGCTGAAACTATTCTTTGAAAAGGTATTTTGACTTCACTCTGGGATTATCAAAATTAGAATTGGTCCCATGTACTTGGAAAGTAAAATTGTTTTGTTGTTTTGACTTGAGGGCCTGTGGCTGATAGCACAGTTAGTTGGACGGCCTGGCTGTTATCGAGGTAGGTTTATAGCGAGTGACTGGGTGGTCTCTCAGGCATCTAGGTCTTCTTTTGGGAGGTAAGCTGAGAGCTACTCATGTGAAGCGAGAGGGGTCCAAAGTCCTGGCAGGTTGAAGGAAGTATATTTGTATCATATGATTCAAGATGTTAGGTTCAACTTCGAACAGGCCAAGTGGTTTTTCTATGCTGTGCGCATAGCCCTCAAGCTGAATAAATTTAATTTAGTTTTAGAGAAAATATGGCCAATAATGAGTCTTCAAAGGATGAGCATTGTATACTATAGCAGTTCATTTGTTTAAAGAGCTCCTGCTGTATCATATTCATTTGGGTTTACAAAATTTGATACCAAATGGGATGTATTTCTTATGGAATTTTGGTTGACCTAATCTCAATGTGCTACTTAAGAACAGTGTTATATGTTCTTGATGGTTGTTCTGATTGACCTCCGTCATCTGACTGTACTGTAAAATCTAATATTTGTGTAATTGTGATACACAATTTTGCTGATTTCTTTGTCCATTGTCATTTGATGTTGTGGTCTATTATCTATTGCAGTTTGGAATCAAGTCGGCTGTTCTAAATGCTGAGCTGCCACAGAATTCCCGTCTACATATCCTTGAGGTATGCCATTTTAGGTGCAATAATTTCTATTCGCTTAGAATTTTGATCAAAAGAATTAAATTGTGTTATCAAAACTTGGTTTACATTCTGATTCTACATTGAAAGTCGGGTAATTTTTTTGCTAATTCCTTGTTTGCTCCTCATCTCAGCAATTCAATGCTGGCCTTTTTGACTATTTGATAGCGACTGATGACAGCCAATTAAAGGAGAAGGAAAAGGGTGAGGGTGAGAGCCGGGTTGAGAGAAAAAGATCGAGAAAGCATGCCAAGAAAAAGATGGACTCTGAATTTGGAGTAGTGCGAGGAATTGACTTCAAAAATGTTCACACGGTATGTTAATGCTTTTGGCTGATTAGTGTTCCTTTGCAATTCTGCATTGCTGTGATTTTGCTGCCGTGTCCAATTTGGGTGAACTTTGTTACCCAATGAATTATGTAATTACTTGATTAAATGATATTGGTTGTTGCCAGTCCTTTGAATTATTACATTATTTGTGTCTTCTCCCCCCATCCCAAAACAAATTGATGTTTTCTTGAAGCCTTTGTTGGTTGTCAGATTGGAATTGGTTGCAAATATAATGTAGGGTCACTTGTTTTTCCTTTCCATCTTCCACGTTCATCAGTAATCTTGGTATTAAGTTCTGATTATGGTCCATTTTGCTTGCGTTCATAGTAAAAGTTTTATTGTTCAACCTATAATTTCAGTCTTCACTGTTCTGCCCTTTACCAATACTGCTTTTCCTTTAAACAGGTTATAAATTTCGATATGCCTCAAAATGCTGAAGGATATGTCCATCGCATTGGGCGTACTGGGAGAGCCTATAGTACTGGTGCATCTGTCTCTCTAGTAAGCTCGTGATGACATTTGTATATTCTTATTTATGACGCACCGACACTCCTACAAGCACTAATACTCCTAGAGGTTGTTGTATCTGTGTCCAACATGCTGGGTACACGGGACATGCTGGGTACACAGCAAAAAACATATTGGACACACCACGGGGTGTGTCCATTAAATTTATAATTGAATTGTTTTAGGGGAGAAGGGAGGGACACATAGGGGCTAAATATGCATTTTTTAAAGTTTTTTGGGGGATAAATGTGTATTACTTCAAATCTTGGGTTAAAAGTGTAATGAAATGGATGTATGGTACTTTTATGTACTTGTGTGCACATATTGATACTTCATGCTTTTACATTTAACTATGTTTCCCCTTGGTTCACATAAATAAAATTTATTAGTATTATTAGTTTGTTGTATTCCCCACCATGTCCATGTCCTCATTTTTTAGAATCTTGTGTTCCATGTTCCTGTCCCTATTCATGCTATATAGACTCTTACAGTGGAGGTTACTTGATAAAAGCTGAATTTTTTGTCCTCTTTTTGCAAGTATGCATACAGCATACTGTAAAAGAATATTACTCAGTTACTTGGTGATAATCAGATTTTAATTATTTATTTGAATACCCATCTTGATCTACGATGTTCATTACAATGCATAGTTTGTTTGATGGTAATCATTCTTTAGAACGTGAGAATTTTATTCTTGTTGTCTGATACTCCGTGTGTTTTGTTTTTTTTTTCCTTTTGGTCTCCTCTTTTCTTTTAAACCATGGGCTTGTTCTTAAGTTAGTGGCTAATTGTGAAGGAAAGAACCTTAATTTTCGACCAAGGTATCCAGGCTTATTAATGCTTGTTGCTGCTCCTGTCAACAGGTTTCTCCAGAGGAGATGGAGATATTTGAAGAAGTTAAATCCATTTTGGGTGAAAATGAAAACAAGGACTCAAACTTTATCGCGCCGTTTCCTTTACTCACAAAAAATGCAGTGGAGTCTTTGCGATATAGAGCTGAGGTAAGCATATCACTATTCCATTGCTTATGGCTAGGGCAATTTTTGTGTGTGGGTGTATATTTTTTTATTTAGAAAAGAGGGGGCAGAGAGAAAAGTAAGGGTGTATATGGGCACACAAGCACACGTTTACAAATTTTACATGCCCCATGCTTTCATACTACTGAGTATTTGAATCAACGCAAAAATCTAACTATGGTTTTAGATGGAGGATTGGGAAACAGGATTCTTGTAAGTTGTAGCAACAACGAGGAGAGTCAATTTTTCTCTTTTGTTGTGGAGAGGATGCAAATGGATTAGGCACGTGTGGTTTGTCTGCTGCCTGCTAGTTTCTATGTTAGGCTGGTATTGGTTTGTGTTTGCTCCATCCATTTAGAAGGTTTTATTTCTATTTAAAATGCCCCTATTATGATGATTTGCATCTTGTTCAACAGGAAAATATGCTATAGGGGTTGATTTGTAAGCGGAATTGGTTGTTCTAAACTCTACGGACCATAGCTTAGTAGGAAATTTAAGCTCCGGTTATTAAGTATGATAGCAGAGGTTTCGTTGCACCCAAAAAGATAGCACTATAGCAAAGGTTTGAGGTTTGGTATTGTGAATAGAATTTTTCATTGGTGGTTGTGTAATTAACAGAGTCATGAGCAGAACATGATCTCCTCGGCTCCTCGAAACCCCTCCCTTCCATGGGTACATTAACAAAGTCGAAGAGCGAAGGGAATTATTGGCTTAACATCAACTGCTTTTGGTCGTGGCCTCAAAGATCCTCCTATTTCTCACTATCCATAATCCATGTGAACCAATCTATGGCAGAGAAAATGTCACCTTCAACACAGCTTTAGTCCCCTTTGGAGCCCCTGCATCAGCCAGGAATCTCTAGGTGTAAACTGAATAACGTTAGAAGCAAACTCCTCTCGTCCCTCAACTTGTAATGCTATAGCATATTAAGTTTCCTTTGTTCTTGAACACTTGGAGCACCATTTAGTGAAAATTGTATTGCTGCTACCTGCTGGTCTTCATAATATCTGACAGTCAATTTGTTTCCATGCTTAGTTACCCCCCTTGTCCGTTCCCTATTGCCATCTTGTTATAAGTACTGTTTTATTTTCTTTTAAATATCTTTGCCTGAAAACAATATAGGTTTTTGTTATTAGTTGGGCTGATGTTTTACCCTACGCTGATTTGGTAACAGGATGTTGCAAGGAGCGTCACAAAAATATCAGTCAGAGAAGCACGAGCTCAGGATCTGAGGAATGAAATTCTCAATTCTGAAAAGTTCGTATTTTCTTCTTGCACTTTTTTGTCGATTCAACCACTTCCTAATTTGCTTATCAACAAACAAACCGAAACTTGCCAACAGTTATAGATTTGGGCATGTAAATGGAAGATCGTGATTTCCTACCAGCGGTGAAGATCATATTTGTTTATAGGCATTGTTTGTCAAATTGTAGTGGTATGAAGTCATCAACAAAGCCTGACCTTTGGACCATTTTCAAAATCACAACCCACCAATCACAACCCACCCACCGCACGCTCACACGCACATAGGAAGAGCATTAATTTCACATTTTCCGATTAATGGGCCTGTTATTGTGTGGTTGACTGATTTAATTCTGTTCAGGTTGAAAGCTCACTTTGAAGTAAATCCGAAGGACTTAGGTAATGAAGCTCATCAGTTGGATATTTTTGTTCATATTGAAATATCAGATTTTGTATGGATATTTCATGTTACATATAAGTTTTGAAGATTGGCATGTTGAACTTCTGTTTGGTCAGATCTCCTGAAACATGACAAGGTCCTGAGCAAGAAGCCCACATCTTCGCACCTACGTGATGTGCCCGAGTACCTGTTGGATCCAACCACACAGGAAGCTAGCAAGATTGTCAAGCTGGCTAGAGCTGCCATGGGAAATAACAACTCTGCTCGCCGTAAATTCAAGGGAAAATCTAGAAAGGACAAAGACCCTCTCAAATCTTTCTCCGGGGTATGCTGTCTCACTATTCCTAATTTTTCTCCGAAGTTTTCAGCTCCTTTTGTTTGTAAAGGAAAACGACGTAACCATCGCACCTTAATGGAAGATTTTGTGAAGCCTCTTCCTTCTTGTATAGCAGCTTCATTGTAGATGATTCAGCAACACGTTGATTGACATATTGCGCATTGGTTTGTTAAAATTGCGCGCATTCCTTATGAATTTTGCCCTTTTTTTTAATCCGCAGGCTTCAAAGGGAGGATTTAAAGGCGCGATGAAAAGAAAGGGAAAGGATAGGGATGATAGCAGCAGAAACAAAAAGAAACAATCAATATAACTTTTCTTGCATGGTGTTTGTTATTTATTTAACAGTTTGTTGTATGATTAATCCCAATTTTGTAGTAGCAATTTGGATGTGACATCAGCCAAAGTTTTAATTTGTAGTGATTATTGAGAAATGCAACATAATATGTTCATTTTCCCATCTCCAATTTATGAGAGACAACATGATCATGGACCATGTGGTACAACCCAACCCATCTTCAATTTTTATTCTTTTCATTTTTACAGACAACACACAATAACAAAAATGGACTCTCATTGAACAGTGCCATTCCCGAATGTAAATCCCGGCTCCGCCACTATAATATCAACTGCAGTATCCAATAAGAAAAGGAATTACTTAGGACAACTTTAATTGCCTCACATGGAATGGGAATAAGAACTATTCTTGAGTGCATGAACTTTAGGGGGGAAATGTAATTTGATGAAAGAAAGAAAAAAAAAAAAAAAAGGGTATTTGAAAGAAAGGTTTTTTTTTATTTGGTGCCTTCGTTTGAAATTAAAGAGGGGAAAAAAAAAATTCAACAGGGGATTGTCTAAAAAGGAGGTATTTAATAATACCTCTTGTTGTTTTATTTTTGCTTTTGTTACCAAGCCTTGAACCCTCGACGATGAGGTTATGAGAAACACCACTACCCACAGGGGGTCAAGGAGGCTTAGCGCTGGCATGGTTAAAATTTGAATGTTTAATAATTGGACTCACTCATGAGTAAATCATTGAGTATGAACTTACTCCCTCCGTCTAAAAAATATAGTCCGTTTATAATTTGTAATGTTTTAGGTGATTTTAAAAACTTTGCATCTTAAATTTAATTGAGATCTATCAAACAAGATTTAGATTGCATATGAAATGTATTATCGATTGAAAGGTATAATCGATTTTTCATCCAGTTAGAATGGAACGAGCGACTATATTTTTGGAACAAGGGAAGTATTATCTAGTGGAAAAGGATTACAATATTGGAGTGTCAGGAATCATGAATCCCTTTTTCATTCATTTGGTTAGTTGTCTTGGGAAGTAACTGAGCGATCAAAAACTATTGGGAAAAAGAGAGATTTTGGTTGTTTGGATTGAATTTGGTTTTGATTATTTTTCAAACTCTAATTTACGATCTTGTATTTGCTACTACACTAAACACTAAACATGTTCACCATAGCATTACTCTTCTGGGATAATGTGTTCACTAATTTTTTTTTTTGAAAGGCAAAAATTTTTATTATTTTTTGAAATTGTTACAAAGACTAATAGGACAAGGAAAACGGCATCATATTCTTAAGTAAAGCTAAGAACAAAATTATACCCAGTCCGAGACCCAAACCCTAGATTGACAAGGAGCCAACCAATGAGAACACCTATTGGGACAAAGCCCATTACATCCTTTGGGACAAAGCCCAATAAACCCAAAGGAACAAAGCCCAAACAAAACACAAACAATGGGCCAAGCCTAAAAGCAAAAAAAAAACCCTAGTTGCAACTCCACAAACAGCCGCTTCCATCGATCGTTGCCAACATCACCTCCTCCACGAAACAGCCACAACAACCACACACCAGCCTCCGTCACCGTTGAGCAAGACCACCACCGCCAGCACCACCTAGAGCACCAAATTTGCCCCGGCCCAAACAAAGTGGTCGAAATCTGCCCGGAACAGCGATAGCATCCATTGCTAGCCGCAAGAGAAGCCTTCGCCGTTAGGCCGAACCGGGGCCGTCCAACAACGACCACCGGTGGGATCCAAAATAAGCCGGAAAGTCGCAACACCGTTAAGCAGTGCAACATGTTTAGTAGTACATGTGACATGTTCACTAATTTACTACTCCCTCCGTTCTAATTTAAATGTCCTCTACGGAAAATTGAGGTTTTTAAGGAGTTAAAATTTATGCTCTAAATTTCCACAAGTAACCTTAAAAATTGTGAAGTCAATTAAATGTATTTAAATTGTTCACATCCTTCAATATGGATCTCAAAAAATATGTAATATGAATTTTGTTTGATAGATTTCAATTAATTCTATTATACAAAGTTTTCAAAATCATGAAAAATATTAATATGTTGAAAGATATTGTCAATTTAAGAATGATATGAATATCAAAAACTGTCAAATCAATCAGGAATGAAAGAGTACTTTTTAGGGGTAAAATTGAAAGTTTGGTGTGTTTTGATGGTTATTTATAGAAAATGGACACTTATTTTGGGACATTGGGACAGAGGTAGTAACTCGTATTTGCTACTAAACAGTGCAACATGTTTAGTAGTACACATAAATGGATATCAACTGTCCTTTCGATAAGCCAAAGGGTTCAAAATGGTATTGGCTTGTTATTGTTACCCTACATGCTTGCTTCATCTGTTTGATTATCCCACGAGATATATTGGTTGATTTTCACTGCCAGCAAAAAGGTTTTTTTTTTTTTGTTTAGGAACCACTCTATGGCAGGGCCACATTGGATCCACCCATGTAATGTAAATCCACGGGGAACTAGCACGGTAACCCACCGCCACTGCCCCACGCCTAAATCCCGAGTGCTTCTAAGGGGAATCGAATCTTGCGCATGTTGCAGGCACAGGTTTGCGAGGATCTAGGGTGGGTGTTGTGCGGTAAAACGACGTAGTTTTTGGTACACGTCTGAAGCTTCCAAAGACCTCGTTTGAAAGAAGGAAAAAGCCACTACAAAGTGCCTAAACCCTAAACCCAAAGTGCTTAAATCAAAGTGCCTAAAACCACGATATCCTATCCCAAAAAGCCTAAATCTCCTAAAATTGAACCTCAAAATTAACTCTCCAAACAGGGCCTATTGAAGTGTACCAAGAAAATGAACAAAACTACGTCGTTTTGCCGCACAACACCTCCCCCGGATTCGGTTTGCGACCGCTAGGAGTTTATCCAATTAGTATCTTCAAGGTCCAAAGTTTAGTCAAGTTGCGCAAAAGTTGGCCCTAACATCATCAAAACACAGAGACTAAATTAATAAAAACTAAAATATATGAGTCTTTCTGTCACACTATTAATTCCAGTGCCATATTATCCGATAATATGTTCAAATAACTAGTCCCACAAATAACAAATCCAATCCCTTTTTTTTTTCCACCCTTTTTTAAACAAACCTACCCATAAATAAGGAGTAATATTATCACTTTTTCCTTTTCCCCTGAACCCTAGACAAAAGTAACACAATTGACGAATTAATTCCTTCCAAGCCAGCATTATCATGTTTCCGTCTTAAATTTATGAGACACAACATCATGCATGGACCATGGTCCAACTAAACCCATTATTTCAAGGATTCCTCACATTAAAGACTTGTGATTTGTTGTCATTAGGTACTACAACATATATACCACATCACATCTAAATAATATTATTGTCCTTCCCTGGAATTATTTGTATCTATAATTGTTGCAAGAGTTAGGTTTCTGTGGAGATAGTATTTGTGTATATTAGGGCTGCCCACAGCCCAGTAAACGGTTTTGGGCGGTTCGGTTTGATTTTGAACTAAAGTCGAACGAGACTCCTTTTTACATTCTCTCTTATTTTGACTCTCTTCTTAATTCTCTCAATAACTTCTCTCTCCTTTGTGTTGAAGATAAATGTGATAGTTAAGCACTATTGAAATATGAATATATCTTGAAGAAAAGTTCGAATGAAAATCAAGACATGTTAGATTCTTAAAGAAGATAAATTATTATTTTTTTACCACAATAAAAGTACTGGCATTTTGGATTGTGTCATCACTGGTACAATTTTCTGTCTAATGTATGAACTAATCTAACAGTACTTACATTCAAAAATTTCCAAACAACTCAGGTACTTGACATGATGCATGGCTGTTGTTATTATCCATCCAATTAGAAGGAAATGCTTCCAGACAAGAGTGCCCCCATTCCCATCAATTTCAATTCACCCAACATGTGCTAAACCAGCCAATATTATAAAGTTCCACTTGATTGATGGACCATTGGCTGTATCCTACACTGTACACACTTGGATGTATGGACGTATACATATATATACCTAAATATAATGAAATATATGGAGAATCCTCTAGTAGAAATTAAGCTGCTGACTAGACTGTAAACGAGTCGAATTGATTTGAATTAGGATTAAACCATATACTGAGCTCTATAAATGTTCATACTTTACAGCTTTATCAATAATCAAGTTGATCTCAAATGAGCTTTTTTAACAATTTGATCACGAGTCGAACGAGTTTTTGATGAGCTGAATACAAGTTAAACCTCATATATTTCGTTTTCCGAAAGGGTTCATTCAAGAACATGATGACCTAAACAGATG
Source organism: Vaccinium darrowii (assembly GCA_020921065.1). NCBI lineage: Eukaryota > Viridiplantae > Streptophyta > Magnoliopsida > Ericales > Ericaceae > Vaccinium > Vaccinium darrowii. The sequence continues at coordinate 6,139,577 of CM037155.1, forward strand.
CTATTTGAAGTAATCTCCTTCCTCTCCTCCTTTTTTCAGTCTCCCTACCTTCTGGGCTCCCTCTTCTCTTTTCTCCTCTCCCCTCATGCTTCCATGGTTGAGAAACTGTTGAGACTCTTTCCTTAGGGAGGGCAGATTTCCCAATTTCTCCATCATTTTTGGACTCTGGGAGACCCAGATCTAGAGTTCCAGGTAAGGGTACTGGCTCTTGCACGGCGATCCTATTCGGTTTGGTTTGAGCGGCGGTTCCCGAGCTCTCCAATAGCGTGATGAAGACGTGTAAGTGCAGATATGGTGGGATCCTGCGGCGGCCGTACGACCATGATTGGTCCTTCAGCCACCCACCTCCACGAGCATAATGTGGGTCGGACATTGATGATGAGCGGCCTTTATGTTTATTTTTGCTTTGTTTTTGTTTCTGGTTTTTATATTTCGGACCGGTAGTAACCATTTCGTTTTCATTCTAATATAACTGGGTTGATCTTCCATCAAAAAAAAAAAAAAAAAACCTCTCATCTTTCCTTTTGGTTTTTCAACCAAAAGCTATCTATTCTCACAAACATTAGGGAGTAGAGCTTCAATCAAGAATGTAGCCAACATAACTATAATTGCATTGAATACTCTTACCGGTCACCTGCACCTCTAGCACTACCGTTTGCAAACTAGTAATAAAGAAATTTGGCTAAGTCTATTTCTAGGTCACCACTGTACCCTCGTGGGTCTAGGCCACTGGGTCAGGGCCGTCAGGCAATGGCTCAAGGAATCAAATCCTCTGTGCTGGTTTTCTTTGGTCCTCTGTTTCCGTACATTTTCAACCGTTAGATACATGCTACTCTTAAAACATAATTTAATGGCTCAAAAACAGATTGGGCACAGGAGAACATAGGTTTTGGGTATAGAGGACCTAGTACCGTGGCTCAAGCCCCCTCTTGAGGAAATTCCTATCTCTCCCCGCCACCTCTCAGCCCCGCCGGTCCTTGTCCTACTCTTACCGGTCACCTGCACCTCTAGCACTACCGTTTGCAAACTACTAATAAAGAACTTTCGCTAAGTTTATTTCTAGGTCACCACTGTACCCTCGTGGGTCTAGGCCACTGGGTCAGGCGGTGGCTCAAGCCCTTCTCGAGGAAGTTCCTATCTCTGCCACCTCTCAGCCCCCACCGGTCCTTGTCCTACTATTTTTTTACCTCAAAAGAATATTTCCAAAGTTACCATACGAAAAAATGATTAGTGCTCATAAAACTATCTAAAATTTAAAATCAGTGGCTCAGATTCTAGGCACTGTTTTGCGTAAATTTTCTGGGTATATAGCACTATATTTCCATACTTCATTGCAATTTCACAGGTCCAGGGTCACCTACCACTCTATACGGCTAGCCACTGATATCAAATTCTAAGAACTTTACTGTGTAAATTTTCTGGGTAAATTTCCTAGATCCAGAGTCACCTGCACACTATTCAACCAACACTTTTGGTGAGAAAATTCCAAGACGCACACTGCAACTTCAACATCAGACAAATATTGCTCCCATGTGCTGCTGCTGCTCTGTTTGTTTCTCAGCAATTTAGAGCCCATAAAAGTTTTCCAAGAAAATGAGATCTCGTATTGTCTGCACTTCAAAACATTAATGTATTCCTTTTTTTTCCATGCTTTTTGTGGGAAGCTATTAATAGTCCCATATATGGTCCATACAGATTGATGTAACCCATCAATTGTTAACCAGTACCTTTTGTTTTTCTTTTTTGGAATGGATTTCCTTCATAACAAATCAGCTGAAAGCTGCTAGAAACAAATACTATATAGAATACAGAGGCCCTTGAGTGTGAAAATCCTCACTCCCACTAACTGAATTTAAAAAACAAATTCTTCTTACAAAAGAATAGAAAAAAAAACTAAAGAATCCCCACAAAAGGAGATACAAAAACCTTGAATATTAGTAGTAATAGACATCACCATCACCATTTTATCTAGTGCCTGTCTTCAATCACCAGAGTTGAAGAGATTTTTTCATGGTTTCTTTCTATCCCTGCGATCGGTCTAGAAGGTGGAGAACAAGCAAAAGCAGCAATCTCACCCCTCCGGAAATTGCCTAGGGTTTTCCGGTTCCCATAGCATACGCTGAAATTGAGCACCCACGATTACCCATGTTCGAATTTCATTTCCAGGCGCTTATACGATCCAAATTTAATATATACCCATTAAAAAACACGAATGTCTGTTCACTCGATCTGCTCACCGATCAAGTCAAGCCCAACTAACAGAAAAGAGATCCCCTGAAATAGCAAGAAGTAAAAATGGATACCCTGAGCAGATAAAAGGCTCCTTGCTGAAGCTGTGAGAAGAAGGAATGCCAATGCCAACTCCTTTCTGTATATCCTGTTATGCTTCCTTTTCTTAGAATCCGTCAGCTCCTGTTGTTCGATTTCCTCCTTCATTTCATCTAAACCAGGCTCCGACGCAACCCTGTGATGCTTTGTCTCTCTATCAAGCAAACTTACCAGATCGCCCTCGGATGAGCGGCCTGATTTCTTGGTGACTACCCATTCATACGCGCTTCCGAGTTGGAAAAGGCCAGAGATCATGGCATTGAATTTGGTAACTGACATTGTGTTTTCAAAAAGAAGGTAGGGGACAATGAAAGGGAATGATTTGGGGGCTGGGAGTATATTGAGGAATGACATGGCAGCAGGGACATAGCAAACGACCCAGGCAGGAAGTTGGGCTTCTGGGATGAACATTGTCATAGGGAGAATTATGCAAAACAGGGTGAATGAGTAAAAGGGTAGTATCAGTTTTCTTAGGAGGAAGAACAGGAAAATCATGTTGGCTTTCTTCCAAATGCTTATCTGCACGAGCGAAAATAGAAATGGAATATGTCAGCATTTAGAATCTGCTCATTTGTTTAGCTGTTGGGGGGGGGGGGGGGGGGGGGGGGGGAGTTTGAAAAATATATTTTCAACAACCGTTTTTCTGAAGAAACATAAAGTTCGGTCACTCTCATACTGTGCTTGCTTTCGAACAAAACGTTTAGGTGAATTTGAATTCTTTCTGTATATTCTTCAAAAATAAAATTGGTAAATTTCTAAAAAGTTCCTCCAGATCAAGTTTTGATACTCGCCAGCCAAACAATTTTCTGAGAAATGTTCTACAACCTAATTACAAAACAACAACAAAGAGACTCAGAAAATGTGTTCGGAGGAAAAAAAACTGATAGGGAATATAACGACAAATTCAGAATCTTCACTCAATCATCTTACTGTATTTTCCTTCCAAAAAACCCTCCAAAAGTGCTTACTCAAAACACAGCTGCGCAGATAGGTGTGTGCACGTATATTGTACGTGTATGCGGCACTGCCAATTCAAGCAACAGTGTTTCAGTAGGTCAATTACCTTTGAACGGATAACGGCAGGCAAACAGAGACGAAACAGCTGCATTGGTCCAGAATGCCATCTATGCTGCTGTTTCCGGTAAGCTTCATAAGATTCCGGTAGCTCACATTGACACTGAAATTGAAGGGAAATAATTATTTTTCGCCATGTAAACTATTAAACATGTGAACATTAATTATGATATCAGCAGTGCATTAATTACTATACCTCCACATCGTTAAGGAATATGAATTTCCATCCATGGAGATGAGCCCTGACAGCAATATCCATGTCCTCAACTGTGGTCCTCTCTAACCATCCACCGGACTCCTCCAAAGCCTTTATCCTCCACACACCAGCAGTGCCATTGAACCCAAAGAAATTCAAGAAAACTCCATTCACTTGTTGCTCCACCTCAAAATGAAAAGCTAAGTTAACGTTTTGCAACCTTGTTAGTAGGTTTTCATCCTTGTTCACAAAAGACCACCTTGCTTGAACAAGCCCAAGTTCCTCATTATCCTGCAGCGGGTGTCCAAACACAAGGTTGTTGAATTAGCTTCATTGAAGTGAACTAGTAATGCTGTTTTTGGATATATGAGGATTTCAATCTAGTATGTAACAAAAAAATAAAAGATGTTTTGCTATAGGTTGCAAGTATTTCAGATCACTCCTATAAATAGTTACTTCAAATTCTTATGGTAAAGCTCCAAAACTCAATGCTACAATCCACAGGTTGGCGATCAAATCAAAATTAAAGTATTTTTCTTTCCTAATCCACATGTCTCCGTACTAGTGGCCTTATGTTTAAGCATAGAAGTGTTACATGGCAATGCAGTTACAATTTGTGTTTCTAGCACAAAACAACATAGAAACAATTTTAATACCTTGAAATGAGGCACAGTTCTTTTAAGAAAATCAGGGCCAGGTTGAAAATCGGCATCGAAAATGGTAACAAACTCGTAGTCTTTGACATAGCTGCAATTCATGGCGGACTTGAGATTACCAGCTTTGTATCCCTCTCTAATTATGCGGTGCCGGTAGATAATATTGGCACCATCTTGCTGCCATTTATGAACCTCCTCTTTGATCAGAACTTGAGTCACTGGGTCATCCGAATCATCAAGAACTTGTACTAAGAGTTTCGATTTGGGCCAGTCCAAATTGCACACAGCAGCAATAGATTGCTGATAAACCTGATATAAATATTCTAAATTCAGACCAAATATTTCTACAAATAAGCAAGCAAATAATACAAAAGGGTATTTTTCTAAATTGCATACAGCAGCAATAGACTGCGGATAAAGTTTTTTATTTTTCGATAAGCAACAGCAGATAAGCTAGATATAAAGAATCTAACTTCAGACAAGGAACTTTCATAGACAAGCAAGCAAATTGCACACAGCTGCAAGATTGCTGTAAAGTGTAGAGCCACCAAATTGCAAAGGAAGGGATTGAATGTCCAGTTTGACCATCAGTATTAGAGCATCTTCAGCCCTTACCCTTTTTTTTTTTTTTTAACTCAAAACCAAAATTCGAGTAAACAACCCTGACAACTCACTCCAACCCTGACTTAAACCATTACTGGATTAAGTTTTACTCAAATCAATGGAAACTAAAATCGTACTCTAATCTTAGAAGGCTATTTTCTGCCCCCCAAATTTTCAATTATCTCATTTTAACTAGATTTTTGCTTATATTCTGGTTCACTCATAGAAATGATTCATTTCCCCTGAAGATTTTGCTCAAATTTTCACTCTAATTTGAGTCAAGGTAAGGATTTCAAATAGTAACTACTATAGTACTATTACGTGGTGAGTTCAAATCCATCACAATAAAGCTCCCAAACTAAATGTCAAAATTCATGAGTAAAATAAAAAAACAAATTTTGGACTATTCTCATTAAATAATAATGCTAAATCTCTACATCTGAAAATTTAAAATTATCTCAACAGAGCCAAATATTTCAAAATCTAGACCAGATAGTAGTTTCTACTTTCTATGAACCAGCAAGCAAAAAAAAATAAAAAATGAAAAATGAGTAATTTCAAAATTTACCTCCTTTTCATTGCACATGGGGATCTGAACAAGAACCATGGGGAAATACCCACCCTCACCAGACTCCAAATCCACTGCTCCTTCTTTCAAAACTGGCTTAATTTTCTTCAATTTGATCCACAAACACCCCAAACAGAGAACTAACCTATCCAAGCTCTGAACAAGAAACAGCACGATACAGGCATCGGTGAGGAACTGAAGAGGTGGGGCGAGATACCCGACCCGAAACGAAACCCACTTCGAATAAATCAAATCAAACAAACCCAGAAAGGATTGGTACTTGAATTGAAGATTTTCTGCAGTGAAATGCCAACCCTTGTGATAAGCAGCCATTTCAAACCCTAACAGCAGGACAGATACCCACAGGAACACCTTTATTATAGAGTATATCCGGCTCTTAACGGTCAGGTTCTCAACCTGGCCGTCGACTTTGACGCTGTTATCGTTGTCATTGTCGGTATCCGTTTTTCCGGAGGCGACACGGCGGCGGACGGCGGCGGCGAGGGTCAGAAATGCGGCGGCGAGGGAGGATAAGCAGCCGGCGGCGCGGTGAGCCTTTAAGAGAAGGACCCACGTGAGCTGTTTGGCGTTCTTGTTACGGCGGGAATTTTTGTTGTCGGCGCCGGCGGTGGCAGTGGTGAGAGGGAAGAGTTCTTCGGCTGTGGGGCCCTCGAGCTCGACCATGGACCAGTTGTTCGGGTTCTCCATCTTCACCACCACAGCCGACGGCGTCGTCGCAGTAGTACCCCTGGTGGCCCACCAATCGAACGACGGTGCCATTTTGCGATAACAATAACAGTAATAAACGGGCGTGTAAGCTGGTCTGAACAACTGAAAAAACACGAGTGGAAAAAGGAAAATGCGAATTGAATTGGTGGAATGGGTTTTTTTTTTTCTCTTCAAATTGTCAGGAAAGTCGAGAGGTGAGGTTGTGATCTAGAGAACCCAGTTCAGAATGAGGGGAAATTGACGGAATCTGGTTTCGATTTAGGTTAATTGGATAAAATGGTGAAGACCCAGAAGCGGAAATGAACAATGGAGAGAGAGAGAGAGAGAGTGAGAGGGAGAGGACGCGTGGGAGGGGAATGAAAGCTATGCGTCGTTAAATTGAGAAATTATAATAGGGGAGGAGAGAGAGAAGGGGTACGTACATACGCGGAAGATGAGTCCAAAAGAGATGCCCATTCGATTACAGCTAGCAAATCACAAACGTAATGGGAGGGGAACAGAGAGAGAGAGAGAGAGAGAGATTTTGATCCGAGAGAGAAAGTGAATGTAGTAATTACAAAGTTAAATGGAAAGAGGTCAACACGTCATTGATTTTATGATTTCCAGAAAGAAGATCGAACCAAGAAATTTCAAAATTAACGTATTAATAGCAACACAATCCCCCTGTCATCAATATCGAAATGATATTGCACCCGTTAACAGTACAAAAAATATACTCGTTGTCCCACTTGCTGTTCTTTAAAAGTATACTAGTAAAAGTGGAATTCAACAAATGTATTTTTTTTGTACCATTAACAAGTGTAATAGTGTACCTATTAGCCAGACCAATGTCACAATGAATGCACACACTTTTTTCGAATATGGGGTCTATGTAGTGCCCATGTAGAGTTAAATCTGAATCGTTCAAATGTATGTATATATATTTTGATAATCAAGTGTTTAGGCCAGTTTTCGCGCACCTCGATTAATTCTGAGAGACCAACTTAAAGCCATAGCAAGGGGTAGATGAGTTTTAGTAAGGACTTTTCCTAACGAAGAGGAGGTCTTGGGTTCAACTCTTCTTAACTTCTTGGGCCACTTGCACAAGATCTTGCGGTTATCATGGGATATTAGAAACTTAAAGTCAGAGCAAAACTCTGTATGGATTGGTCCCAGAGGAGTTTACAGCACCCACGAGGTGTCCAAAAGTATTTTTAATGGTCTAAATTTTACATGTTATCCTATGTGAATGACTACAAAACGCATTTATTAAAGATATGTACCATATGTATTTAAGGTATACTGTGCCACCTTGTGACAATCGTAACATTTTTTAGTGTCTCGTAACTTTTATATTAAAAACTCGTAACTTTAGAAAAATATGATTCATACTCCCTCCGTCCCTTTTTAAGTGCGTACCTTGGGAATACGTGCAATTTCAAACCCCTAAAAAACATATTTCCCTATATAATTTTTTAATTTTCTTTATACCAAATTAAAGTGTTCATTGAGTACTTTAATTTGGTGCAAAAAAAATTTAAAAATATTATACGAAAGTACATTTTTTAATATCCACAAAAATACACGTTTCCCAAAGTACTCACTTAAAAAGGGACGGAGGGAGTAACATTTTGGTGCGTCTCGTAACTTTTATACAAAAAAATCTTCTTAACTTTTTATTCACAATAGATAATTGATTCGTAGAAGTGTGTATTGTATCATTTCCCTAAAAGTTACTTCGAGTTTTTAATATAAAAGTTACAAGACACTAAAAATGTTACGATTTCTATGAGGTGACACAATATGAATCATACAATAAGTGATAGTATACACCTTTAATAAGTGTATATTGTAGCCATCTTCTGACTTTTATATTAGAAACTCGTAATTTTTCAGCTTGTCTCCGTAATTCATAACATTTTTGTTTGTCTCGTAACTTTTATAGAAAAAAATCTTAACTTTTTAATCATAAGAGTATAATCGCTTTGTAACGTTTTTATGGGTACGTATAATACACACCCAAACTAGGGTGTGTATTTGTAACCTTTCCTGTTCCCTTCAACCATCTGATCGTGTTTTGGACGATCCAGGTGTATTTTGATATTTTATAGATGAACTGTCTAAACACGATCGAACAGCCGAGGAGTGCACCGCACGGCGCCCAACCCAGCTAGATACTATACGGTGTAGAGGGACCCAGTTCTCACTTTTCCATTATCTTTCATTTTAATCATAGGAAAGATATGGCAAAACAAATGAATAAACACCTTTCTTCCACAATCCAGTAAATTCAACAAAGCCGTTGTTCTGGAAAGTGAAAATGAGCTTTTCCATCTACTCCATGCACTTTTATATTTCACTTTTGTCGGTGGGTTTTTGCTTTATCACACACTCTTATTTTACTGATGAGTTTGGATGGTAACAGAATCGGGAAGGGAAGCAGTTTCTCTGCATTACGGCGTAGTACGTTCATTACGGTCTCATCCAGATCCCTCGCTGATAATTTGAGCCGTTCATATCATAGGCATTGTTTACTACATCGTACATAGAGAAATTCAAGTTGATTGGAGAATTTCAAAGGCATAATCGAGGCACTTTAGTTTTTGAAAAAAAAAGAGTTACAACGTCTATTTGTTAAACCTAAAGTGTTCCGGTTGTTGAATACAAGTACCCAATGGACTTGATTTTTTTTCTCGGAAGTTCCATTGAGAGGACTGTACGATATGAACAGTTTGGATCAATAACGAGGAATTTTGAACGGGCTCGTGATGGATACACTGGTCCTCGATTTAAACCGCGGAGGAGTTGCCTCCTTTTGGTGGAGGGCTCAAGAGGATACCGTGACCGTCGGTGGAATCATGACGGATTTTACGGAGAAAATAAAGAGTTAATTAAAACAATATATGGTTTAGTTTTTAATTACAATATTAATTTTAATTATATAGAGTTATCTAAACCGGCTTAAGCAATTTTTACGCTTGGCCAGAGACGGTTAACAGACCAAGTTTTGCCACGTCACGGAATTAGCATCGTAATCCTCATCCAAATCTATTGATAATTTGACTTATGGTGCGCACGAGGAGTTGTTTTTTAATAACTAGATGTCCGGACGGTTCGCCCATATTTTAACTAATTCTGAAACCTTAAAGTTAATGAGTAGACGGGTCTGAAATATTTGGGCTCTGAGTTTTTGGAGAATAGAAATAGTAGCTAGTATGGATGTAACTTCTTTTATTTTCAATTGGTAAGAATTAACTACTTAATTCACTTCGTGAATGCTTTTACGTTTTCGGGTAAACTTTTTCGTAAATTCGTGAACAACATTTATCCTAGAAATTATGTTTTGGGTTAGAGCATCTTTGATGGCATGCTATATGTATTTGCTATATTTATATATTATATAGTATAAAACTCTAAATTTCCTTACCTTATGGTGAGATAAAAACATATGCTATATTTATCTATGCTTATATATTATGCCATATATAACACAAAATATATCTATAATTATAATTTACCATGACCCAGTCAAATAGCATGACATTTTTTATTAGTAAAAGAAATAACAGTTGCACCATTGGAGCAACAATGTTAGAAAGCATTCTCTTCAGTCAAATAAAACTAATTGAAAGAAAGAGGAGTTGTGCAGGGCCAAGGCCCTGGCTACCCCAAATTTAAATTTCTTTACTGATATTAGATTTCATATGATTAATATTTACACAATTATATAAATTTCCAAAAATCTAAATAGTTTTGATTCTGTACAGTCAAAAATAAAAGTTGCTCTACTGTGTTATGTTATTTATTTCAAATATATTTTAAAGGCAAAAATAAACGGAAATGGGTGTTGCAATTGTCGACCAAAACTACAAAGCTACACAATATATTGAAATACATTTTATCTCTTTAAGTCGGTCCCCCTCAAGCCGAAATTTTGGTTCTGCTACTGCTGAAGGATCAAATTTGCCACTTTTCGGATCTTTTTTGGGCTCATTTTAATGATCTAAAAATCATATGTTCGGATATTGATTGTAATTTCATAACCTAGTTTATCATGAAAACAAAGATTATAATGCCTGATTGGAAACCCATTTAACGGATTTATCTCAAAATAAATGTTTTCGAAATTATTTCGATAGAATTTGATCAACATGAGTTTTGACTTGATCAATGTTCTCAATGAGGTTTAAAAGGGAAGAGCATTGCTCCTAAAGCAAAGAACAATTTTTTCTTTTCTAAAGAAATAAAACACTTGAATAACTTATCCCAAAAAAACCCACTCGAATAGCTGGAAACACTTTAAGCTTTAACTGATTTAAAAACATTTATACTTAGAAAGAAAATAATGCATATTTAAAAAAAACTAGTGAAATACTAATAAAAGTTCAGAAAAAATAGTAATAAAAACTAAATATATATTTTTTACAACTTTTAATATTTTTCCACAATCATAAAAATTAACTAGAGTATTTAAAATGGCGCTAAAACTATAACAACATATACTTTATTTAGAAAATTAACACGATTTGGTAATATAGATTAATAATAGACGTGGGAGTAACTTTTCTCTTGTAATAAATACATTAATGTAACATACGAATGTATGTTGCCAATTTTCTATAGAAAAAAAAAATGTTGCCTATTTATCAAGTAAAAGACAAATTAAAGTGAGAGTATTAAGGCATAAAGGAAGGAAGTAACGAAATCCCTTTCTTTCCCTTTTTTTTGTTTAACTATTTCCCTTTTATTTGGTTTTTTTAAAACTGCTTTTCCCCTTTATAAATTCCTATTTTATATCGTAATCATTGCCAAGTTCCAAAAGCGTCTAAAAGTGGAGAAATTCTCTTGTACTAAAACTTAAAGCAGATGCGTGGGACCCACTTTAATCATCTAAACCGTCTGATTTATATAAAACAATGTATAGATTATACTTGAAAATGATAAAATTGATCGAATAACGGTAAGTCCTTCATTTCTATAGAAAACAACAAACAATTGAATTTAATAACCGTCCATTACTTTGAAGATAAATCAAACAATTAATGATAGTGAATTAATTTGATTTTTTGTGAGAATGGTCTACACATTAGTTTTTACTCGCTCCATCAATTTTTGTTCCTTATTTTCGGGAGTTTTTTTCACTGTTCAATTGTTTATGAAGTATCTTTCAATATAGATCTTAAAAAAATACTATGCGATATGGGTCTTCTTAAAAAATACTACTCCCTCCGCCCCAAAATGAATGTCCAAAATTATAATTCACACTTCTCAAAAAATCATTTATATATTGCAATCTATAATTTTTTTTTCCAATTTCAAAGACTTTTTTTTAAATAAAACTATGCAAAATCTATCAAATAAAATCGATATTCCATATATAATTAATTATAGCTTAAAAAAATAAATGATTTTTTGAGAGGTGTGAATAGTATTTTGGAACATCCATTTTCGGGCTGAGGGAGTATGGATTATGGATCTTTTTTTATTAATCTCTTTTATTTCTGTTTTTAAATTTTTTTAAAATCATAAAAAAATTATAAAGTAGAAGATATTTAAAATAACAAGAATCTCCAAAATAAACCAAAAAACACGGACGGAATGAGGAGTACAACATAGACGAATTTGAATTACATGGGTCCAACAAGTGGTAGCTAGTTTATGCGGTAGAGCTTTTGGATATCCTATACTGCATTTCGAGATCGAGCCCCGTTCCCTATTCCAATGTAATTAATTAGGAATAACAAATGAAAAAAAAATTACATGGGTCCAAGGGGACACGGGGTTACTGTTGTGCAGCCCCCGCACAACAGGTGTTGTGCACCATTCTAGCGGTCTGTTGCTTGGATGGACAATCCAAATTTCACCTCAGCACCTTTGCATCTGAACCGTTCGTTGTCGTCCATGGAAGATGAAATCTGGGCCGTCTATCGGAGCAACGAAAGACCCGGATGATGCACAACATCTGCTGTGCGGGGCTGCACAGCAGCAACCCCAAATCCTGTCCAATGTGGGCCTCTGGAGAAAAGAGGGTTGTGTGTAGAATTTCCCCTTAAAGGCATAATTTGGCCTAAAAGTGGTTTTTGGATTATTGGTTTTTTCGATTTGTCTTTATTTAAATTTTTTTTGCATTTGTTAGTTTCGCGTCAAGATTTTGTGGTTTCTGGATTCCTCTCGGCGAGACAAATCTAACGAGTATAAAATTATGGTCAAAACTCAAAATTTTTTGAATAAAGCCAAAATAGGTGGATTATTGGCGAATAATCCACCTATTTTGGCTATATTCAAAAAATTTTGAGTTTTGACCATAATTTTATACTCGTTAGATTCGTCTCGCCGAGAGGAATCCAGAAACCACAAAATCTTGACGCGAAACTAACAAATGCAAAAAAAATTTGAATAAAGACAAATCGAAAAAATCAATAATCCAAAAACCACTTTTAGGCCAAATTAGGAAAGTGAGCTTAACGTGCTCTTGTGTGTAGGCAGGCACCAAGGGACTGAAAAGACACAAATAACCTCTGGTCCTCAGTGAGACTCCGACAATTTCTGACAGAAGTCCCGAGATTAGCAATTGGATAATCTGGGAAAATAGCAACCGCAGGCAGGAAGAGGATAAGGCTAGAGCGAGGTAGCAGGGGCCCCACACGGATTTTATCTACTCCTACCGTTACAATACACTCACTACAATAAATTTATTCGAAACTAGAATTTCAAAATAATATAAATACTGTATTTTTTAAAAATTCAACATATCAACGTGTGTCCTTTTCAATTTAAGAAAAGTTTTTTCTTTAAAAAACTGTTTCAAGTTTCCATTGTTTTGGACCGCAAACATTTTAGAATGAAGGTAAATAGTACACACGTAATCATTTTGCAATAAAAAATGTTAGGGTCTCTCTTGAAAACGTCTAAGAAAGAAAAATTTAAGCCGTTCATTTTTCTTCCCTGGACGTTTTTTAAGAAAAGTTTTCCTGAACCGTGCTACTCCTCTTTTCCAATCAGCTTCTTTCACATATGTGACTTATCTTTAGTAAAATCCACAAAATTTAATGTCAAAATTGTGATTTTGCTTCTTTCTACATGATTTGAAATGTGAGTTACTAGAACGCATTCCAATGTACTCTGTGAATCATAGTTTACCTTTAATAATGTAAGAACAAATTGACTTCTCTCTCTTTCAGCTTTTTCAGATAATACAATTTGTTGTTATAACTTACTCCTTTCGTCTCAAAATAATACTTCCTTTGAGACTGTGTCATTTTTAATTACTTATATCTTTTAACGTAAATTTTAAAAAACATTTATTATGAATCTTGTTTGATAAATCTTAAGTAGTTCTATTATATAAAATTTTCAAACTCATTAAAATTATTATAAATTAGAAAAATGTTATGCGCAAGGAAGATTACACCGAATCATACACAGAATGTGAGTGATGTGAGAACATGAAGTTGTGTTTCACAAACACGTTTTAAAAAAAATACTCACATTCTGTGTATGGTTCTGTATAAGCTTTTTTGCGCATAGTTTTTTCTATAAATTAAAAGATATAAGCAGTTAAAAGATATAAGCTTTCTTGCGCATAGCACACAATTCCAAAATGGAGCATGTATTAGTTGTCACCTATTTTTTCAAGGCTTCTCTCTCACCGATGAATGTTCCGTATGTGGTTGAGAGGATATAAAAGGAAATTGAGTTATTCATCATCAACACATATCCGAAAATATATTTTCGGAATATGAAAACCATTGTTTGGAATTTTTATAGAACTTATGTTCAGATTAAAAAATATTTACATGAAGGGGGCGGTTCCGTTAACGCAACGAATAGCTCAACATTTGACACAATTTCTTCTTTTTTTTGTGAACCCCACTCAAATGATCAGAACCGTTCAAATTATTTAAAATATGTTTTTAAGATTACATACAAAAAATCTACTCATTTGAATATCGATAAGGGCTTGATCAGTTCATTTACTTGATTCCTGTCAGATTTTACAGGATAAATTTGAATGACCTGATCAAGCCTTTACCGATATCCAAATGAGTTGATTTTTTACAAGTAATCTTAAAAATATATTTTACACAACTTGAACAGGTTCGATTGTAAGCGTGGAGCTCCGATTATTGTTGTGTCAAATGTTGTGTTATTTGTTGTGTCCATGAAACCGCCCCGCTACATGATTGTAGAAAAAGTTTTGAAAAATTGGTACTGAGAAAACACAAGAATAACTATAGGCAATAGAAAATTAAGCACAAAAGGATAAAAACAAATAATAAACAAACAATTCAGATTACATTGTTTGCCTTGATTTTCGAGAACTATTCCCTCCCTCTCAGCACGGGATCCAGGGTCCCTGTAGCGCCTCTATGCTACAGGAGTGCACGTTGTGCCCATCTTAGTTGTCCATCTCAGCAATCAATGGTCCGAATTTAAAATAAAACTCTTTCATGGAAAAGATAATTTCTTACCCGAAAGAGTCTTATTTTAAATCTGGACCATTAAAAATACTTTTGGACGGTTGAGATGGGTGCTACACCCTTGTAGCATAGAAGGGGCGCTACAGAGACCCCGAATTCTCTCAGCACGATCCTTGATAAGTTTTTTTCTCCAATTCTCTCATTTCTATATCCATTTCTCTCAACTCATTATCCCAAGAACCACTCTCAAAACCCAAACTAATTGAAAAAGAAACAAAAATGTGTTATTTTAACATTTGAAGGTCGTTACTCAACCTTCAAATTTGTAGATAGATAATAGAAATTCAATGGATGAGTTAACTCTTAAATTTTTTATTGGAGCTCATAAACGATGACTGGACTTTCAAATCTCTTAATCTGGAGATGCTTGCCGCCTAGTTTTCCAAAAGATTTTAGCACTCAGGTGCTAAAATCATGATTTTTCAAATAAAAAAATGAAGTGGTTCCGTATATCGTTTTTCGATTCTTTTTACACCAAACTAAAGTACACGATGAGTACTTTAATTTGGTGCGAAAAAAATCGAAAAACGATACACGGAACCACTTCATTTTTTGATTTGAAATATCATGATTTTAGCACCTGGGTGCTAAAATCTTTTGGAAAACTACAACAATTATTCAAAGTATCGTTAAAAAAAAAAATATTATTCAAAGTATAGACCATGTTTGTAAAATGTCAATTATATCTCACGCATATCAGTATGTGAATAAGCTGCATTATGTATTATCAGATGAATGATAAATTTATTTTTACTGTAAACTTGTATAATTTCATTTTATAAAATCAAATGCAATTTGTTGACATACAAATCAATGTCGGATTAATCTCACTTTTTACAAATATGTTTTTGTTACAGTTATTAGATGAATGATTTAGATAATCAAAATGAACACATTATAAGTCGATGAGAATAGCGTTTAGAACGGTATTACGGGATGTGGTATGGTAGCTATCTCATCCCCATTGCTTTGAACATTTCCATATGCCTAGAAGGAAAATTATTATCTGTTCATGTAGCATTGACACGCGATACTTTATGATCTATCTCTACCACACAATGACATGAGTTTCATCACAAAGTGTATGACTTTTACACCAATATGGGGTCAGAAAGAGTTTAGAAACACCAAATAATGACGCTCTAGGAGCGCTGAATAATCCATCGAAACTATTACTCCTTCCGTCCCATATTGTTAGTCCTCCATTCAATTTTTTGATGTCCCAAAATATTAGTCACAAAGAGAAAATACTAAAGGAAAAGATGAAAAGTAATTAATGGTACTCTTCTTAGGATAATCAATAATGGGCAAAATAGCTCATTGCAGAAGAATGTTACAGTATAAATTTTTTATACTGTAATACCACCAGAAGAATGTTATATGGAACCCAAAAGAAATGAAATTGATATATATTTCTTCACCCATCCATCTTAAAAAAGTTCTTCAAAAAATTCTTTTTTTTTTTTGCTAAACAAGAACTTACAAAAATTCATTTTTTATCAAGAAAAGTTCGAGTTTTTTTTTTGATAAACTAGAAGAAATCATTGATAAGTAACTAGCGGCAAAAAATTTGAGTATTTTTCCACAAAAATGCGAAGTGTTTTAAGTTCTAATTATGAAGATTGGACAAATTTTTTTGAGACGAAAGTGTATAAATGAATGTACGAACACAGATCATTTGGATACCGAAAAAGTATAATGTTAATTTATTTTGATCGAGCTCCACATAAATGATCGAAGTTGTCTATTTTGTCAGAGAATAATAGTTAACCCTTTCCTTTAAAAACTCAACTGAATCAAACACACGATAAGTGCCATTCTTGAATTCAGTACAAGTTTAGGTATGGTAAAGAGAATAAACTTATTGGTTTCGGATATGCTGACCGTCATAACAATCAGTCCATTCGAAGTGTGTGAGGAGAGAATATGGAGACCTTTTTCATTTATTTATTTATTTTTTAAACGAGTCCAACTCAAGCGCACCTCGATTAATTTTGAGGGTCAAATCTCAATATGCTCTTGCGTTGAGTCCAGTGAAAATAGGAGTAAAATTCCGTATAAACTGGGCAGTAGGGGTCCTGTAGTCACTACACCATGTAGTGAGTAAATATCGGCCCTCCAAAGTGTTTTGGACTATCCGGATCTTAAATAAACTATTAACCTGAATAGTTTATTCAAGATCTGGACCGTCCAAAATAAGAATGGAAGATTGAGATTTTTACTACACACCTGTAGTGAGGCTCCCCGGTTCCAACTGACTCCAAAAAAAATACTCCCAAAGTCCCAATTTATAAAAGTCCCTCCGTCTATTCTAACTATATATATAAAAAAAATAATTATAATTTTAAATCGGTATTGAATTTTTTATTCAATATGGATTTTATTTATAGATCTTAATTAGTTCGATAAGACAATATTTTCGAAATCACGTAAAACAATGTAAATTACGAAATATAATCAATCGAAAAATGGTACGAATTCTCAAAAGAGACTATATTAAATTGAGACGGAGGAAACAAGCCGAGAGATTTCAAACCAAAAAACCGTGGGAACGAACAAATTTCTAAATCCCGAACCTTGACCACTTGGCCGAATCAAACGCGGAAACATTTGATTTGTGTGAGGAGAGATGACGGAGCCTTTGAGGATCCTACAAAACAAACAGCAAGAGAGGATGGGCGTGACGCACGTGATTGACCAGGTAGGAGGAATAAACGCTGTTTGCTGTTACGCTTGAGTGACGGAGACTGAAGCACGTGATAGGGTAGGTGAGTGGGCCCCGAAATCTATCAATGGCGGGGTCACATTTTGAGGAGTCTCCTCGTTCGAGTGTTCAAACAGTTAACCGAGCTGTCCACCGTAACTGGCGGCGGCTCCAACTGTTGCGCCGCCGGAGTTTCTCCCCGCAATCGCCGGTTCGACGCTCCCGTTACCGGTATCAGCGGTTAGTACTAGATCTATTTTTCAAGGAGTAAATTACTGAAATTATAGATTGCCCCTCATGTTTCGAAAATTACAAATTATCTCGTATTTGCGTAACAAATTACCCCTCTTTCGTGATGTAGTCGTTAGGAAATTCGACGGTATCTGTCTGAGTTCGACATCAGCAAGTCCTAATTTCAATGGACCAAACCGTCCTTTTGTAACTTGTGAAAGGTTATAGAGGTGTGAACATAACTTTTCAAATGCTATAAATGGACAATTTGGCCCACTGTAATTAGGATTTGATAATATTTCGTTGAATTTCTTGGAAGGTACATCACAATAGGGGTAATTTGTTATTCAATACAAGCTTATTTATAATTTTCCAAACACGAGGGACAATTTTTAATTTCTAAAACTTTGGGTGATTGTTGTAATTTACCCAATAAATATTTTCCAAATAATTCTTAGGGGGGCCGATGATGTGGGTACAAAAAAATGTAGCGATGGTCGAAGGTGTTCATGTTGACGAGAATATTTATTAACCCACCGAGCAAAAATCAGCTTAAACTCACATACCCAAAAAGTGTTTGATTGATCAAGACTAACCGATGCACATTTAAAAAAGAACTAACCGATCGATATACGTTTTAATTTTTTTTTTGAAAGCCAAAACTTCATTTTTTTACAAGTTGAACGGTTTATAATTGCCCCCAAGCATATAGGGTCGGTGCACTTTTGGTATCCGTAGTGGAATTGTTGATTTTCACTATTAACTCCTCCCCTATGAATATGATGTTTCCTTATTTTCTTATCTGGTTTCTAATAAATTGATATTTTTTTAGAAAAATAATAAGGGGAAATTTACTACCCTTTTCACTCTTGAACATCTCTAATAATTTGAGCTATATTTTTGAAGCCAAAACTGTTCTATGGCGTGTTACAAAAGTATCTAGTCAAAATTAGACAAATTTTGCTTTACTGGTGTCAAAAGTCGTTTTCGAATCTGTTAGGATATTTGGATCAAGTCAATCATTTCATAAGGATTTAAACCAAAAAGATTACATCTCACAAATGTTGGCGTGACGTCTTGGTTCAGGTTTTGACGGAGATTTTTTGGTAATGAGTTGAGGTAGATATATCAAAAAACGAGAACAGTAATTGAAGAAAACTTTATTGAGGTCCTTGCTGAGAGGGAAAATGGTTCTGAAAAACTAAAGCGAGCGAACCGACAAAATTACCACTGCACAGATCAACTTTTCAGGTCCCATTCCTCCTCCAAAGCCAAACAAAAACTAATCATTCGTTTAAACTTTTTTTTGTTTCTTTTCTTGGACAAACCAAAGTAAGAAAATTGGTTGCACTTTCTTCAACAAAATTTCTCATTTTTATGTTTTATGTCCTTTAGGAAGTTTCATAAATATAGCGTACACTAAACTGCTGGACATGTATGGTTTCGATTCATTAAAGAAATTAAGGGACAGAAAAAAAGCTCTCAAGCTCCCCTACCTCCCACTATAGTTTCACCACCCTAATGTGGTGAGGGTAGGGGAGGGCTTTACGCCTAATGAGTGTTTTCATTTCTTCTAAGTTTATGGCTTTTGGTAACCCCCTTATTTAGTGAAGGTCTTTTTTCTCGATATCAGCTGAGAATTTCTTTGTGTTCTTCTTTTCCTCTCTCTCTGCTTTTGTTTCATTATCGAGGTTTTGTTTCGGGTTTCGACAATGGTGGTGGTGATGGTCCTTTGGCAGCATGGTGGTTTGATGACAAATCAGATCGGTTGGATCGGCTTCCTGATCGATTCATTTGGGGTGGGCGTCGTTGGTTCTGTGTGCTGAGATCATAGCGTGCAGGAACTCCTAACAAATTGCTAAGTTGTTGGGTTTGGATTAGCTTACGATAGAAGCGGAGTCGTAGAAGTTGATTCAGATTTTAGGTAGCAAAACGTCTTGCCCTACGAAGTGAAAGTTGGATTTGTCATTTTTCTTTTTATTCGTTGATTGGCAAAACGTAGTTGCACACACTTTGGCAACTTCATGTTTGCGAGGTTCTGGTATTCGTATTTGGGAGCTAGACCTCCTGATTGGTTATTTCTCCAGCTTTATTTGGAAAACAACAAATTCAAATTTATTTATTTATCCAAATGCTACAGATACAACATCTGGACACAACACTCACATGAGGGCAGGACCCATATGTGGATTCGACCCGTTGGTCCCATTTCATGCGAGTGTCGTGTCCAAATATTGTGTTTGGATATTGTGTCCGTAGCATTGTTGTTTATTTATAGATTCATCAAGAAAAATAATAAGAAAAATATGACTAACATTAAAGGATAAATAAAATAAATATAAACTATAACCCCATGGCTTGGGAATTGCGAGATCTTAAGCCATTCTTTTAATCATGCTTTGCCGAGAAGTAAAGGTGAAGAATCACTATTTTTCACATTTATCGAATGTGGCACATCCAATGCATTGGACTTGCTAGCTCTGAATACTCATCTTACTCGTTTTGCTACAAATTTGAACTCTTTTTTCAAACTACAAATTCGATTGCGTAATCAATAACAACATATAGGATATTCGTACACAAAACACAAAAATGTGTAAGAGTAAGTGTCAAATCAATTACACGCCTCGTTACAAATTTTTTCTTACGTATATTAAAGTGTCACGTACTGAACTTACTCCGTGTAAATGAGAGATCGATCGAACCAGAGTTCTTTGAGCATTTTTTTCTCTTTGAAATTGACGATTTAAGTCGGTCTTCAAAAGATTGTTCCTTTCGTTATTCAAAGGTTTGACCTAAGGGAAATTTCGAAAAACTTCATAACTAACTAAAGTTCGAACATTTGAAAATGACACATAAATACAAATTTGGTCAGGAAAATTGAAGAGTGGGTTGCAGTTGGCTCTCAAAAGGTAAATGAAAGGTTCACACTAATTTGGCATATACCTAGTGCAAATGGAAAATTGTCCTCTTTAAACCTTTTTGCCTTGTTTGTTTCGTGGGATTTGGAGGTGGGATTTTGTGGTTGGATAGAGTGGGACCCAAAATTTCATATTTGTTAATATTTTTTCGGATGGGATTTGAAATCCCTCACCAAGTTTTATCCCAATCCGTAGGGGATATAAAATCCCATGGGGGTGTGGGATTTGGATGGGATATTGATTTTCAATGGCTAAAACAACAAAAAAATTACTTTTCAATGGCTATATCCCGTTGAACACAAACACTGGACATGAATTTTCTTCATCCATTTATATCCCGAGCAATATCCCAATGATTTCATATCTCATCCATATCCCAAAGGATTTCATATCCCATCCATTTATCTCCAGTCAAACAAAGAACTCAATTGTCAGAAGGTATTTGGTAGGTGAATTTAAATGGGTTGGCGTTGGTAGTAATATAACTTATACTAACGATATGAAATCCCTTGGGAAACAGAACTCCCAAAGTACCTTTTGTTCATTGAAATTGAAGCCTAGACCTCACGTATTAAGATCTTATCGTCTGACAATTTTTTTTTTTTGGTTTGAATTAAAAGAGGGCATTGTAGAAATCTTATGAGAAAGCACATAGAAAGCTTGGGAGGAAAGTATTTGAAGTTTTTTTGGTCATTCGTCATTCCTAATCTATTACACGAGGAGAGAGGAAATGAGATTTGATCTCGAGATGCAGTGTAGGACATCGAAGAGCTCTACAGCATGAGCTAGCCACTACTTGCTCGAAAGTATTGAAGTTTAGTCAATCCTAATTGAGTGTAATGGGAGAATACAATGTTGTTAAAGATTCTTGGGGTGTGACAAACTCCCCATGATTGATTCCTCATGATTTTCTTAATCAAAATTTAGAGAATTATCGAAAGTTACGTGCAATAAATTAAAATAGATAGTACCATAATAAAATAGATTGAGAGAATAATAATAATAATAATAACAAAATCGAAGGGCATTAGGGGACACGTGGGGACCCTTGGAGGGTTACTTTTTTCTAATAATCAAAGGATTAGGTGTGAACCAAGGACATTCGTTAGACTAATCTTTAAATCACTTTGAAGGATCATAGTGATTTCAATAATTGAAGTCTCACTTTATTACAAGACTTATACATTATGCGTATATACAGGGCCGGTCTTGTGATTCCTAGAGCTCAAAAGTCTAATAAAAAAATTTGAGGTCATCCATACGTCTTTAATAGAAAATTATTGTTAGAATAATCACCACACGTACACAATAAAGAATACGAAAACAGTAAAGAATCGAACACAGGAATTTACATGGTTCCCCAAAATCGGGTACCTCCACGGGAGCGAGAGCGAGTCTGTTTTATAATGATCAAATATCGGCTAGAGTTTTTACAATAGAGGGTATATATAGTCCTATTCTATTTCAACCCTAATTATTCCGTACCGTACCGCGGGAGACTACGCTCAGTTGCTTCACTCCCTTTGCTCCGCTCCGTTCCACTCGGCATCTGGCCTTTCATCAGAACTTCTTGGTATCTCTCCATATGATGAGCCACAAGTTCCAACAATTACGTAATTGATAATTTAAATCTTTAAAAGTAAATAGAAAGATTAAAAGGTTGAATTGCAAGATTGGTGGCCAAGAAAAAAAGGTATATATGTAAACCAATAATTCAATTTCGACATAGAATTATTTACCCAAAAAAAAAATTTTGACATAAAATTTATTCAGAAGTAAAAAACTTTATTAATGGATGTGATTCGATCATAAAAAAAACGACTGATAGCGATTAGGCATATTTGTTTCGTAAACGATCGTGTGGAAAAACTCAACAAAATAAGTGATATTGACCTTTTTAAATATAATACTAAAATTCATATTTTTAAAATGTCAAAGTCTGTATAGGAATGCTTACTGTAAACCATAGTCGTTTAGAAACATTTCTATTGGCTAACTCAGTCGGCAAACTATTTTTTCTTTGTAAAAAAAAAATGCAATACAATCTTATTGGTTAGGTCATCATATATACTCCCTCCGTTCTAAAGTTTTTGTCCACTTTCACTATTCACATCACTTTAAAAAAATAAAAAATATGCTTTCAAATATAGTGTTATATTTATTTAATATGAATCTCGTTTGCTAATTTTTGATGAATTTTATTACACAATTTTTTTAAAATTGTAAAAAACATTATAGATTGAAAGATATAAGCAATTAAAAAATGTCACGCATGCGCGTAAATGGACAAAAACTTCGGGATGGAGGGAGTATGATTTATGGGATTAAGTAAAATTTTGAAAAGAAATTTAAGGTTTAAGAAATCCATCTCCAATCGCAATCGAATTTAATCTACGGTTGAAAAGTGCACATCTTAGATATTTCTTAGCTCATGCAGTTGATAGCCTGCTAGATTTTGGATTTAAAAATTGTACTAATAAGCTAAAATTATCTTATTAAATGAATTTAAAATTTTTAACTGTACCATCCACTCGTGGAGAATCTAGTAGAACAAATTTTTTCGGTCTTTTTAGTCGCAGTGTATAAACTTTCTTGAATTTTGGTCCATATTTGTATTTGTTTTTTTTGTTTCTCACATCAAGACAAACAATGTCACGTAAAAATTTAATCCAAATTTTGAAAAAAATGAGAAAAAAAAAAAAAACCAAAAACACCGGATCAAAAAGTCTGCAAAAAGTTCGGCCAAAGGAGCCACAGAGTTTGGATACATGTTTCCAGATTATTTTATCACATGGATTCGGAATCTAAAGTACAATAATTACAAGTAAATAATATTTCTAAAAAACAAGGCGTGTAAGTAGACTGCTCGGGCCAATTTCTGCGAAATCAATCAATCTCTAGGGTACCAATTCCACTATCTAGTAGCGGGCGGCCTGTTTAAAATTAAAGCAAAATCCCGTGTAAACAAATGACAAGATTTGATAGCATCTAAAAGGTTCCGAATTTGAGTACATACTTTTAGATCTCAAACCTTACCAAGAAACATGCACCTGTAGTGAAAGAATGAGCGAGCCTCTATAAAGTTGACTCTATAACAAAGACTCTAATTGTGGAACTCGAAGTTCGTGCACGACGCACTAGTAAACACCATAAAAAGTCATAGTAAATGCATCTCCGCCGTCCAAAATACTTTCGAATGACTAAATACTTTTGAATGACTGAGATGTGCGCTCGGACATCACATGTGCGATACTCTATCTACACCCAAAATTTTCTCGTGCTCATAGCTAACTCTTTCACAAATCAAATAGGATTACATTTTCATTACCGGAAATGGATTAATCTTTACCGGTTAAAGTTGATTAGCAAATCCGAATCATTGATTTTACCAATATACGGTATATATGAGGACAGTCTTGTCTAGTTCAAAAGTTGGACGGGAGAGAGTCCGTACTCTTTTTTGCTATAGTCAATATCTCCCTCTCCGAATTGCGATATTAAATTAGGGAAAAGAAAAAAACACATAGAAACAGCAAACGGGAGAAAGGGTTAAAAAGCCAAGGTTGCATCTCACAGCATTGGGACAATGCTACTCCATATGCAAGAGAGAACTTTTGTTCCCATGGCTGAATCCAAGGACTATGGATTATAGAGTCAAAGCCAAAAGGGCCTTGATTTCAGCAGTGAAAATCGCTGAAAGATATAAATAAAAAAATAAGAAGGGGGTTTGGATAATCTCTTCGGACTGAATTGGACGGGACAGTACAAATCTAGATCGTCTTTTTGCCTCAATTGGTTTGAATTTGTCGAAATATTGATTATGGTATAATAGGACGATCCAGATTAGGACTGTCTTGTCCAGTCCAAATTAAGGACCGGAAATGATCCAGATCCAAATCCAAAAAAAAAAAAAAAAGAAGTCCCAACTACATGGCTTATTAAACCCTTTCAAATGCACTAATAAGAACACATAGCTAAATTCACACACTTCTGGATGACTAAGAACCCCTTCCACCTAGGGCTGAAAAAGGAACCGAAAAACCGAACCGAATCGACAAACCGGACCAAACCGGCCATTTTTTTCGGTTCTTTTTCTTTACTGGTTTGGTTCGGTTCTCAAACTTAATAAAATTTGAAAACCGGTTTGGTTCCCGGATCGGAGGATTTTTGAGGTGAACCGAACCGGTATATATACATATTTTGAAAAAAATGCTAACTGCAGGGGTCGAACTTGCGACAATGCCTGTAGAGGAACTTCCACTATTTTTTTTTTTTTGACCTTTTGAACTTTTTAGTTGACGTATGTGACGAGAATGACCTGTCATAAAAAAACGTGAAAAGTAAAAAAAAGAGCAAAAAAACTAAAAATCTGACGTGCATACGTCAATCGTTTGTCACTTTTGAGCTGTGGCATCGATCTACAACTATGGAAAGAAATTGCACATTTTCCCGCAACCTTGACGGTGTTAACACGGATTCCAGCTTCCCTCCAGTTGTAGAGGAAGACCAAAATTTTCCCCACAAGGATGAAGACATCACAAACAAAAGTCCAGTTTGCATTGGTGGCCTATTACAATCACCTAATCTCTTGGAAGGACTTTTCGATCCCGCTAATGCTTCTTGCTTTCGCGAGTATTACTAGTTTGGAATGTTTTTAAAAGACATACTTGTCCGCGAGTATCGTGCAACTAATTAGTAATGTCGATTTCCGGATAGACAAGTTGTTGTCCACTTGTCCTGCGCGGAATGTTATGGTCAAGTTTTGGGGAGCTAGATCCCACTGTGGTCTACTTGACATGGTCTATTATTTCTCAGAAAATCATAAACAAAAATCCACATCGCCTTTGAAATTTATTGCCTATTTCGCTCATTTATTTGCGTGTAATTTTTAAAAACTATATGTTCAAAAGTGTAAGCATGATGATAAAATATACTCCTATATAGTTTCACTTTTGTCCGTGCATTGCAAGAGTACCGTGCTTGTGATATACTGATAATTGTACTTTGATAGTTACTACGACACGGTGGGGTTAATGAGTGACGAGGTACCTTAGGAGGCATCGGTGTCCTACACCGACTTTTTATTTATTGATAACACAATGTAGGATTTTGCGACCGGTTGTTGGCAATATGTTTTCAGATAAAAATTGTGTAAAG
Organism: Vaccinium darrowii; assembly: GCA_020921065.1. NCBI lineage: Eukaryota > Viridiplantae > Streptophyta > Magnoliopsida > Ericales > Ericaceae > Vaccinium > Vaccinium darrowii. Next base: position 6,165,203 of record CM037155.1, read on the forward strand.
AGAAAATAAGGGTTATTATCACATCATTGAAAATGGGATGGTTCTATTTTGATAAAGTGTCTTGTGTTCTGGGTACTTGTGTTCTGGGTACAATAGACACCCGAAAATCTCTCTCAGTTGGAAGAGAAAATTGCACCCATCTTCGCTATGCCCTTTTTTTTTTTTTTTTTTTATATAATTCGTGGAAAACTCAACGCACATATATAATATAGAGTTGCAACAATAGCATAATACTACATCAATCATATATAATGCCGCAATAATTAAAGTAAATCGAATAGACAAGAACCCAACAAATACCATCGTATGGGAAAAAAAATGAACCAATTACAAATAAAGACCGCTATAATGAAGAAATAACTATTTCTTTTTCGCCTTCCTTATTATTTGACCAAGATCATTTCCAACTGTCTTGTCATTACTCCGGCGAGACTTAAATGGCGAGGTTTTCTCCCAGAAATTGCAGCCAACAGCCTCGCTCATTGCCTCGCCATTTTGGTTTTTCACTTTTTGGCTCGCCTGTCTCAGCGAGGCACTGTAGCCCTCGCCCCAGCACCACCGCAACGGTGCCGTTGTTCGACTCCTCCGGCCGGTGAAAAATCAACAGTAAATGATGGGTTTTGGTTAGAAAAATTGTCGGATTTCATGGCGGGGCAACCCGGAAGGCCTACGGGCAACCATGGTTGCAGCCATGGCAGGAGGCGATGATGATATTTATAGATCTGAGCCTTTCTGTGTGTGTGTGTGTGTGTGTTTGGGCCGGTGATGGTGGTTGCGATGCGGTGATGGTGGTCTGTGTGTGGTTGCTCATGGTGGTGCTGGGTCGGTGATGGTGGTATGTGGCGGTGATGGTGGTATGAGGCGGTGATGATACAGATCTGAGCCTTTTGATTTATTTATTTTTGTTTTTTGGTTAAGTTAAATGGCTAGTCTGCTGGCTAGAGATGATATTTTTTGCCTAGTCATATGCGTGTGTAGCACATTTTCTAGCTAATTTGTTGAGGATTCAGCTGAAGCTGTTGGAGATAGTCTTAAGCTCTTAATTGAGAATGTGAAATGATGACCAACTCGGCTAGCACCTGAAATGTATATATGATACCACAAGTGTGATTCAAGAAATATATATTAATTTGGTGTGATTTAATTTTTTTTTTTTGGGTAAAAGGTTTGATTTTTTTGAAATAACCTGTGAAGTGTGTAGTACGAGTATCAGTTTGGAGAATGGGTCAGGCCGGTCTGGGAATTCGTTGGGGTTAGGTGGGCTAGGCCTGAGCTTGATACAGCCCAAGCCAAGCTGGGCCGAATTACCTGTTGATTTATAGGGCTTTCTATATCTCACTCTGCTTTTTCTCCAAATAACGGGTAAAAAGAGTTAAATTAGAAAAAATGATACACTCTTAAAGAAAAAAAATAGAAAAATACAAAGGAAAAAAAGGATCTATTGGTATCAGTATTAAATTCTGCCTTTTTCTACCGACAATCAACTTATATCTCCAAAAACAATAGCATGTGTCCAAAAAAGATCTAGGTGAAACTATTCGACACGCTATTTCCTACAAAACAATATCAATGAATTGATGTACTGGTCTAATCTTTCCTGGCTCAAAATGTCAAAATTCGTAGGGAATTATTGTAACACTTGTGTGTATTTTTGTATTTTCCTAGACGCATTAGTCGCACTGGTAAATAAAACTAGTGGAATTAAAGTAATTTTTGAACACCCTAGTGAAAAGTTAAAAAAAAAAAAAAATACAAAAACCTAAAAATCTCCTTACCAGGGAGTAGGGACAAATGCAGGATTTTTGGATAGGGCAGACTATATATGTGAAGGAGGGGTGGAGTTTTATAATTTGTTGATACATATATTTTCTCAATGTAATACTAGTAAGTTTTTTTTTCCAAATTGTAGCAGGGGTGATAGCTCCTACTAGCCACCCCTGGCTCCATCCTTGCTCCTTACTAGAAAGGCGTCTAAAATATGCATATGTCAACAGAAAGTCTAGGGACCCAGAATTTACCTAGAATTCAAAATTGCACGGTCTAGATTGAATTGAAATGAATCTGGACCGTGTAATTTTGAATTCTAAATACCCATTCTGAATATGTAGCGGTGCTCATATGTCAATGGTTTGAGCTGTGACATCTACAACTGTGAAAGAGACTGCACATTTTCCCGCAACCTTGATGGTGGGAGAATACCTTGTTTTTTCCCCAAAAGGAAGAAGACTTCACAAACAAAAGTCCAGTTTGATTTGGTCACCCATTACAATCACGTAAATATCTTAGAAGGACTTTTCGCCTTCTCGCTTTATGCTCATTCTGTCAATCTTCGCTCTCGTGAATATTACTAGTTTGAGGTAAATGTTAGAGATTTTCCAAATATTAAATTATTTTTTTGGTTTGAGGTTTTTTGAAAAGATATTGAGAGAGGTCTATGTGAAAGGTTACAACACATCTTCACATAAATTATAACTTTACTGAATGATTATAACACCCATTAGATTGAGATGTATTTATATGGAAGAAGTGTGATTGTTAGGAAAGGAGCCTCCACGAGGCATGACTTTTCACGAAATGGTGCCTATGAAGATGCATGATTTTTTCTTATTAATTGTCTTTAAAAGACATGACTGTTCCTCGTTAGTGTCTTCCAAAGACATGACTATTCCTAATGGGTGTCTACTAATGACACAATCTTTCATGAAATGGTGCCTATAAGTCTATAAATAGACCCTTTGTAAAGTCATTCATCACACCAAAAATTTCGTAGGGAATTGTTCTCTCCACATACTCTATTCCTAGATTCTTAGACATACTGATATTTAGTTATTCTCAAGAAATTGAATATTAGTTCTTGGTTCTCTTATTCTTCCATAGTGGATATTCTGTCTGTCTTCGTTTGTGCAAATGCAGTCAGAAAGAACCTCGAGTTAGGTTTCGTTGTATCTTGAAGGCGGATTTGCTGTTAACCAGGTGCACACCAAATTCACTCGAATTGGTTGGGGCAAATACTGTCGTTAGGAAATCGTTGTTACAACGTGCCTCGAATGTAATTTATTGTTTCAGATTTTTGTTTCGAGACAACGTCACGCCATCAACTTTTTAAAGACCGGATTTTCAACAATAAATAGGCGTTTTCGCATTCATAATGCGGGGTGTATATTATGCAACGTAGCAATGTCAATTTCCGATAGAGAAGTTGTCTGTGCGTACTATTATGGTCAAGTAGAAGTTGTTGTCCTGATTATGGTCAAGTTTTGAGCACACTGGAAAAATGGACATGTATGACGAAGGTAAACACGTTACCTCTAGAGTTCCGGAATTAGTTGAAGTGCGCGCAAACTGACCCAGACATCCGGTTATAAAACAAACAAAAATAAAAATAAAAATACTCCTACTTGATATGATATATTATTTCTAAGAAAATCATACAAAAATCCACAGAATCACCCTACTTAACCCATCTCACATTCAAGGACGGCCCAGGCCCAAGGCCCATAAGGCTTGGGCCTAGGGCACTCCAAAAATGGCTGATTTTTGGGGCACTGCAATATTTTTTACAAATGGGTTAGACTATGACTCTTTTTTGACCCAAATAAAGAAAAAAACCCATTATTAGTTACAAAATAGCCCAAACCATTATGATCCAATCTAATAAAAAAGGGCCTAAAGGCTAAACCTGATAAAAAAAAAAATTCAAATGGATTCCAAAGAATGCTTCAATTTCTCTCAAAATCCGGAAAGAGGAAAAAAATTCATCTTCATAGTTGTGGGTTTATTGTTTCTTACTAATTTGACTTATGGATATGTCATATGTCGAAGAGTTCTATACTCTTTGAACTTGTCTCAATGGATTCTATTTTTTTAGTGTAATAGTTTCATATTTTGATGCCATAATAATGAAATTTTCTTTGCCAATGAATTCATTTTTCGATGCCATGATAAAATGATTTGGTAGAAAAAGTGGATTATACAAGTGTAATCGATACTTTTGCTTCAAAAAACTCAACACGAGTAATATTTAAGTCATAATCATGCGCTATATATGTATTTGGAGACTTTATGTTTTGACTTTTTTGTTATTATATAATGATTAGTAAAACTTTACAGTGTCTTGGCTTTGTCATATTGTGATTGTTATTGAATTTTTTTTTTAAGTGTTGTACTTTTAGGAAACATTTTTTAAGTCAGGCCTAGAGCACTCCAAACCTTTGGGCCGGCCTTGCTCACATTCTTCAATTTCTTCATCCATCCTTTCACTTACTCAAATAGTAACACATTTGTTGTTCACCACTTCTCCCATTTATTTGGGTGCAACTTTTAAAAACTATGTTGAAAAGTGTTAGCACGGTAAAGTATAACATTAATTTTCATGTTTTTCCATGCACAACAAGAGTACTGCACTTGTGACATACATTGTATAGTGGTAGTGATCGACACTGCATATGTCGGGGTTAATAGTGATGGCGTAGCTCAGAAGACATCGGTTTCCTTATTATGCAACTTTCTATTTGTTGATAACACTATATTTTGTATCCGTTACTGGCAATTTGTTTTCACCTCGATACAATATTTAGGTAGAAATTGCGTAAAGAGAAGATAACAGTTCCGATTAAAGCATGGGATGGTTCCATTTTGATTTTGCACAAAATGTTGCTGCGTTCACCCTAAAATCTCTCCCCAATTGAAAGAGAAGATTGCATCCGTTTTATTTTGGTCGGCCCATCTCTATGAATTATTTTATATAATGCGTGGAAAGATCACCCATTTCATTTTGGTCGGCCATCTCAATAATTTTTTTTTTATACAATATAATGCGTGAAATATGCACCTTTATTTTGGAGTTCCCACAATAGCATAATACATCAATCATATGTAAGGCCGCAATATTCAAAGTAAATCCAGTAGAAAAGAACCCAACAAATACAACCAAACGGGGAAAAAATGAACCAACAAAAAAAAGACCGTTATAATTAAGAAATAACCATTCTTTTTTCGCATTCCGTAAAATTTGACCCCTTTAACCTCATAATTGAGAGTGTGAAACGATGACCAACTTGGCTAGCACTTGAAATGTATATATGATACCACAAGTGTGATTCAAGAAATATTTAGCTCCCATGAATTTGTTTGATTTTAATTTTTTATATTTTTTTGGGTGAAAGGTTTGGTTTTTTTGAAGTAGGCCCTGAGATGGGCCCAGGGTTTTCAAACTGAATAGTTCAGTTTTCTTCCCAACTGGAGAGAGCCGAATTAATTGTGTAGTACGAGTATCAGTTTGGAGAATGGGTCAGGCCGGTCTGGGAATTCGTTGGGGTTAGGTGGGCTAGGCCTGATCTTGATACAGCCCAAACCAAGCTGGGCTTGTTTGGTTTGGTTTCTAAAAACCGGTCTTTGCCATTTCCAGTGGGTCCCTCCGGCCCAAGTGCCACTTTAATGCCATTTTCTCTCTCATTCCTCTTTTAGGAGACAATATCTAGTGCATAAATTGTGCACAAATGGGTTGGTGGAGTCCACTTTGGTCTCTCATATAAATGATCCAAGCCGTTTAAAATATTTTTTCGATTGGCGTACGAGAAAATCAGCTCAATCTAAAAAATTAAATATTTGATCCAATTTTTCAATTTTCATTCAAAATTTAGAATCCTAAATTCTGAAGAAATTGTAAATAAAAATTAAGTAATTGGATCAAGTAGTTCTGAAAATCTGATTGAGCTAACTTTTTTCAAAGGCGACTCAAAAATTATTTTAAAGTTGATGAACTACTTGGATCATTTGTATGAGACTAAAAAATGGACCCTACCGAAACATTTGTACACAATTTGTGGAGTAGGATATTGTCTCCTGAAAGGCAAAGGAGAAAGTCAAAAACATAAAGTTGTCATTAGGTTAGAGGGACCCTCCAGAAAAAAGGCAAAACCGGGTTTTCAAGACCAAACCGAACACAACGGTCACTCTGCTTTTTCTCAAAACAATGGATAAACAAGAGTTAAGGTGCATATACATCTATCTGGAGCCATCTGATGCATGTGAGTTACTATTTATTATTTGTGAGATTCATGTGCATTGGAGGTAGTAAAGTTAAGTCTATTAATTCTGCATTATATATCTCTCATGGGTTGAAATCATGGACGTTGTTAGGATTTTGTGTAGGGAGGGCCGGCTATAAATGTGGAGATGCGGGGCTATATAATTAGATAATATGTATATTTTTTCAATATAATAGTAGGATTTTTTTTTTTTTGAAATTGTAGCAGGGACGACAGCCCCTATTAGCCCTCCTAGCTTTGGCTCCATCCTTGGCTAAAAAATTAAAATATGACGGGTTAAATAGTAGGTAGGGTTAGAAGTAAGTTGAGATTTTAAGGAAAAAATGAAGTTATTGGGCATTTTAATTGGAGGTCTAATTAACATTTTTAGCTAACTCATGATACTTCATATGAGTTCATTACCAAACTTAGTCAAGTCAAATGAACTCTAAATTTAGCTATGAAGAGACTTTATCATGTAAAAACTTATCATCTCTATAATGGATGCTCTCAAGGGGTCAAGTTCCATCTTTTTTAGAAGTCTAATACCCAATCAATAATTGTTTCTCAAAAAATAATAATAATTGGTGTTACCAAAAGTTAGATGAGATCCAGAATTCGTGTCGTGTTTTCGAAACACTACGTTAATATAAAACATGCTTTCAAATTTGAGGAGAAAGTTCCATAAAAATGTACTTAATTAAAAAGGTACTATACTCACTAATCAATCTGAATTCAGGATTCAACTCACCCGCCACCCTCCGTCCCTCTTAAGAACAAAAAGTCTAAGAACACAACTTTAGAACATAGTTACAGATATAACTGTATTAGGAAATATTTGATTCGTGTAGGCTCACAGGCATCGAATGATTCCTTGCACAATTCTGTTCAGAGTTGTACGTGTTCCTAGCATTGCTCTGTTAATGAGACATGTTAGGTCTAGAATTTCACTTCTGCTATTTCCAATCCCCCAAATCTGATGGCTACGTGACGCACGCGGAGCCTTTTTGGGGGATCGGATGTTGGGTCTGGTTTTGAATCTTTTGATACCCAAAACCCACACTGCCGCTGATGGGTGTTAGGACCGTTCCAACTCGACGCCGCCGGAGAAGGAATTCCAGTTCACGAAGCCACTGGGTATGTGTGCTTTGTCCATAACAGATCCAGAGATGGCGCAGGTAATAAACCTCTTTACCTCTTTATGCCTTGGGAAGCCTTCAATTCTACCTAAGGACTGGTGGTCGATTAACTAATTCCTGGACTATTTTGTTGGGCCTAGCCAATGTTTTAGCCTATATGCACATGGTGGAGTAATATCACAGGGTACTTTATGAAGTCTTTGCCTTTGGCCTGAGAGTTTGTTTCGTATTGCTGTTGCATGTGTTCATGTCTAATTGTGTTGTTGTGTTAGGCCTGTTCATGCGTGGGGCTGTTTAACCTTTTTCCCGTCGAGTAGCTTTCCCTGATTAAAACTAACCGTTCTGATTGTTTCACAATATAGGCTTAGGTAATGCTTGTTTGTGCATTCCTGTATGCCTTTTCATAGTACTTTTATAATTTTGAAAATAACATCTTTCTAAAATTCTTGTTGCATGCATGTCAAAGGTCCTTTTATATAACAGTGTTTTGTTTCTCTGTGCTGTTGTGTTTCGTTTCCCTTTTCCCCTTTCCTGTCGAGTAGCTTTCCCCGATTGGAATGGCATCTGTCTCCGTTGTGACCGTTTCATGATTGTGGTAGAGGTAAATGCTTGTTTGTGCATTTCTGAATGCCCTTTCGTAGTACTCTAAAAGTTTTGAAGATATTTTAAGTATAAAATATTTTCTAACTTTCATCATATGCATGCTTGTCGTGAGCCATTTATTAGTGTTTTTTCCACACACGTGCACTAGTTTATGTTGTATGTTTTGTGTCGGTCTATTCAGTGGCTTTGAGGGTTATCTTATGGCTCATCTGGCTATACTGGGTGTTATGATGTGGTCCATAGAATCTTTAGTTATCGGTTGGAATTGGTGGCGGCGGTGATTATTGTTATTCCCTCTGTCCCAATTTAAATGTCTCATACAGGATACCGTGCAAGTTTGACCTAAAAAAATAAAATGCTTTCGGAACTACTTTTTAAATTTTTTTTGTACCGTTCAAAAGATCTCAACAAGTACTTTTGAATGGTGTCAAAGTTTTTGAAAAAAATCTAGAAATATGTTTTCTTTTAAAGTCAAAATGGCACGACTTTACGTATGAGACATTTAAAATGGGACAGATGGAGTATCTGAGCATCACATTAATCCTTTGAGGGGTGGTTCATGGAATGTTTGTTGTAACAGACCTGATTTGATGTCTAGAATGATTTAGTGGATTGGCTACTTGAGAAGTGATGGTGTGGGAGGAGGTGCTTTTGTTTTTGTTGCAATTAGGTGCCAATAAGCTATGGGAGAATAGGGATTGTCTGTTCCAATTTTCTCTGCTTTCCACGGTAGCGTCTCTTTCCAACAGTTTCTCTACCGATTATAGAGCTCTGTAGTTGGCCTCGGCTATCAAGTTGCACGACACGTAAACGTGTTGCGGAATCTCGACTATAGCTGCAACAGTCACTTAGTTTGTATCAGATAGTTCCTGCATAGAAGTTTTGTCATTCGTGGAGCTACCGGGACAACATCGAATCGACAGAGTACATTGATCATTGAACATCTGACGGCTGAAGCAAGCTCTAGCTGGATACATATCCTTCATTTATTTGTGTTTTGTTTTATGTTCTTCTCGTCCATAGGATGATGTTTTTATTCTGTTGTTTTTGTATCCGGTAGTTTGTAATAGCATTGCTCTGAAAATGAAATTCTCTCTTTCACCAAAAAAATAAAAATAAAAATCTCCAAAAGCTTTCATACCTTCAAAAGTCAAACCCATCTCGATTCTCAACCGCTACATTAGCAGAACATAAACTATACTTAGGCCTGATTTGGCTAAATTAAAAAAAAACTGATTTTTTGTTTTTTTTCATTTTGTCCTTATTCAAAAAAAATTTGTATTTGTTAGTTTTGTGTCAAGATTTTATGGTTTCTGGATTTATCTTGTCGAGACGAATCCAAAAAGTATAAAATTATGGTCAAAAGTAATCGTTTTTTTAATAAAGCCAAAAATAAACTAGTTTTTCTTATTATTTTTCATCTTTATTCACAAAACTTTAAGTTTGGCTAACAATTCTATACTTTTTAGATTCCTCTCATCGAGACAAGACAAGAAACCACAAAAAATCGACCGAAAACTAACAAATGCAAAAAAAATTTGAATAAGAACAAAACGAAAAAAACCAAAAAACCAGTTTTTACAAATTAGCCAATGCCAACTATATATATGTAGTTGAAAAAAATTGGTTAAATTTTATTCACACTCCTTAAAGTTTGTTTTAATGATGGACGAATGACTATAAAGTGCGCGTGGTTTTACTTTTCATTACACCGATATTCAACCAATAACTGTTCAACCAAACACATGATAAAATTAACCAAAGCGTCTTATATTGACGAAAAAAAAAAAGTGTCTATTGTTTGTTAGCCGGGTGAAATTGGGAGACGAATGAGTAATTTCCCCGCATCAGGTGTTTGCGGACCGAATACGGAGGAGATAAGCAATCTGGTGATATCTTCCATATCCATTGATTATATCTCCTGCTCTATATTTGGTTTCTAAATTACGTAAGTACTAAACAGACATCCATTAATATCCTTCATATCTCCTTTTTCTGGAATAGCTAATCACTAAAATATAGTATGCCCCCTTCTACCAGAGGCGGGTTCCGAGGTCGAGCTGGCAGTGCGAAATGGTCAGCCAATTCGGTCTCGGATCTCGCCCTGAGCATACATGACTAACTAATATTAAAAGTGACCCCCTTAATTATCGCTGTATTCATAAAATCTTTTTACCTATGTAATACTCTGACCCCCTTAATTACCGATATTTTGTTTGGTTGTGGTTTCACTGGACCGTTACAAATCTGTTCAATATATATTTTCGGATAAAAATAGGGATTAAAAAATAATATTAAAAGTGAGGTACAATTTGATGTGTCATTTATCTAATTGATAGGGAATCCATACTTGCACCATTACATAGGATGAAATCTAATGTTTATTGGCAGCAATAATCTGGTGATATCGACCATATCCATTTAATATCTCCGACTTTATATTTGGTTTCTATATTAAATAGTTATCCATTAATATCCTTCATATCCCCTTTCTCTGGAATAACTTATCCCTTCAATATCTTGATATAGTAAGCCCCATTCAACTAGAGGCAGATTTTGAGGTCGAGCTGGCAGTGCATAATGGTCAGTCATGTAAGTTTTATAGGCCGAGTTCCTTTTCAATTGGCAATTCCATGCCACAATACATATTTATGTGTATCGCTATTATTGAGATGTACTTTTATTTTCATTATTTTTAGATGCGTCTGTTTAGAATTGTGGAAGGAAATCAATACTCATATGTATTTGTTCTAATGTTTCTACGATTCGATATGATTCAAGGTTATGGAGTTTTTCGAGCAAAATACTTCAGTCCAAGCAAAGTGCTCCACACAGGTCCAGCAAGTGGACTGTCAGCAAGCTATGAAGCATGGATACCGATACACGATACCGACACGACACGATACGGATACGGGGATACGAGGAAAAAAAAAAAGGATATGGATATGGCTAGGATACGTTAGAATAAGTTAGATTAAGAGACATTTTTATAGGTGTTCAGCATTACACATAATAACAAGAACGGTGCTCGAACTATTGTATTTTTCTTATGCAATATGGTTTTATGTATGTCTATGTGGTTGCTTGCTCAATTATTGAAGTTCAATTTTATCGAACATATGTATGATACAATAAAATGTTCAAAAGACATTAAAAAGAAGATATTTATCAGTTTTTCAATATGTATGTCTCCCCTTCTAAAGTGTAAGTTAAAAAGTGCAACAAATCTATCGTTTTCATTATGTCTAAAAATTTTACCCTACTACTACACAACAAGTGTCAGAATCTTAGTTTCATAAAAGTTTGGATATGTGTCTTAAAGAATCCAAGAATCCAAAAAGTATCTGATACTTTGAGAATTTCCAAAATAATATTTATAATTGTGGATACTTTTGGGATATGTATTCATGAGTATCGTTATTCGATACGGACATGATACAGACACGACTCCCATCTAGAAGTATCCATAGTTCATAGTTGGTAAGGTGCTTGAGCAAACTTCATTGTGCTTGAGCAGGCGGTCTCAACAGCTTATTAAAACCATCAGCTTATTAAAATGGACGATTTCAGCAGTCATATTTTAAGACGTTAAAAGAACACACACACACACACACACACACACACACACACACACACACACACACACAGAGAGAGAGAGAGAGAGAGAGAGAGAGAGAGAGAGAGAGAGAGAGAGAGAGAGAGAGAGAGAGAGGCTATTATCTTGGATTCTTGGAGTCAATGGTGGATCCAGGAATCCTACATAGGAGGGTCGTCACCTCTCAAGCATAACTTTGAAAAAAAAAACTCACCTTCTAATATAACAAATATACCAAGAAAGTACTAAAATGTTTAAACATTCTTCATTAAGCAAAAAAGTTTAAACTTAAAACATCAGGAAAGATTTTATACATATTGTTCTAATGAGGCTTGAATAAAAGAAAGTAAAGTCCTATGGAAAAAGAAAAGGACGCGACAACGACTAAGATAGAGAAATGATCAATTTATTTCAATTTTTCGATTAATACTGAATGAATTTTGAAGAAAAGTTATAATTGCACGTATTCCTATAGTGGACATTTAAAAAGGGACGGAGGGAGTATATATATTCCTAAAGTTTTTCATGTATAGTTTTAGGAAATTGATATTCGTACTCCCAATTTTGAGGGCTCCAAGCTACAATAGTTTTCCAAAATTACCCTTTTGCAAGTTCCATGATTTACTTCAGGCACTCAAAAAACCTTTACTCTTCTCCTTTACTTTAGGCACTCTAAAAAGGCAAATAGTTTTTTTTTCTTTATCAGAAAAAAGCAGATAGTTGCTCAACTTCTTTTACTGCACGTCACTGAATTGTCTACTTCCATATGTAATGTTTCCTTGGTAGAGTCTCATTGTTATTGTCTCTATGTTCTGCACTTGGACAAGTGGTCTTTGGCCTATGATTGTAGAACCATCCTTTTGTCCATGCAAAGTCTCTTGAGAGTTCTGTTACTTTTCCTCTAAAAAGTTCTTTAACTTTGGTGCTGTGATTTATTTGTCTCACTATGAGTTTTAAAATGTAGATTTGCGACCGTTATGAAGATTTTGAGGGAAAAACGGTAAATAATGAGTACGAAAATATAAAGATCTTGTGTCGCAAGCATTATGGAGATTTTGCAGCATTAACATTTTCAATTGTGTGCTGTTTATTTTGGAGAATTCTAGCAATGCAATGTTTAGTTTGTTTTTTGCAAAGTGACGTGAAGCAATCCAACATAGATGCATGTATAATGTTTGGAACCTAATATTTATGTTGTGGATGTTTAATGTTTGGAACGTAATGTTAATGTTAATGTTTAGAACCTAATGTTTATGTTTGGTTTTGGTTCATTTTTCCGTTTGGATTGCCCTAGTAAAGGAGGAGATAATTTGCGGTTGGAATGCCTTCAGTAATTTTTATATCTTAAAAAGGGTAGTTTTATAACTTCAATAAATATTTGAGTGTCTGTATCAAAAAAGGAAGCCCCAAAATCAGCACCCTAGTTTTATAGCAGGATCCCAATAAGATTTGTTCAATATTAGTTCGTGAATTCTTTCTTAAATTATTTGTTGGTGAAACTAAAAGCATTAATCCGCCACTGGATACACCAGATTTTTGGAGAGTGGAGACCCTTTTTCAGAATTTTAACTCCCAAAAAAAAAAAATTTCTGGAATTCCAGGGGGGTCATCAATCCGCCACTGCTTGGAGTTCAACCTTTGATCTAAGTCATCTACTGCAAGAACTGTTTCTTCAACTTGTTGAATCCCTCTTCTAGTGAATTTCTGGGAGTATCTCGGAAGGCTTGAGGATTGAACGCGCGCGATAATGAAACACTTCGTGGGATGAACGAGGAGTTGGCAATTGGTTCTTAGGTCAATTGAGAGGAGTTTCAATTGTAAATATATGTCAATTGTAATCGCACAATGGTTTTTCAATGTTTGATTGCTTTGAAATTGTCTGAATAAATAGTTTGAATAGCTAAACAAGAATTTCAAGCCAGGATTGGCCTCAGATCTCTACTTGAGCATACATGACCAAATATAGCGATTTTACGTTACTGCGTCAATTCACCATTTATATCATTGTTTCACAAAATCTTTTTATCTACATATCGCTGGAACGTGGCCGGCGAGGCCGCGCCGTGCGGCTGCACAGCACTTGGCTGTGCAGCACCCCCTAGAGTCCGTGCTCGGAAGCTAGGGGGTGCTGCACAGCCAAGTGCTGTGCACGCACAGCGCGGCCGCGTCGGCCACTTTTCGGCAATCCGAGACGTTCACCGGATACCTCTCGTTGAGTACTATAAGTGTTTAAAAAATCAACTTGGCTGGATATCGTTAAGTGCCTAATCGGAACACAAATAGATTGAAATGAAATGGAACATAAATGTACATAAACACTGGATCCAAATCAATAAATCCATTTTTTTCAATCTATTCGTGTTCCGATTAGGTACTTAACGATATCCGATCAAGTTGATTTTTGGTACACTTATAGTACTCGACGAGGGCTATCCGGTGAACGTCTTGGATCCCCGAAACGTGGCCGGTGAGGCCGCGCCGTGCTGCTGCATAGCACTTGGCTGTGCAGCGCCACTCCCCCCCCCCCCCCCCCCCCCCCCCAAGAGTCCGTGCTCTAACCCCCCTAATTACCAATTGTCTTGTTCTTGTTGTGGATGTTCTCTCTCATATTGATGGATTTGCATGGTTTTTTTTTTTTCGTTCGCCATTCCTAATCTATCTATAACTTCTATATTATAACAGAGAGCGGTTTTTGTCTAGTCATATTTTTTGTCTCAGTCATCATAATACATTCTCTCTCTCTATCTGCGAACTCACTCCCCCTCTCTCTACCTTTTTCCTCTACTAGCCCACCACACCCAAAATTCAAACCACATTATCTCTCTCCTTTTCGAAATTCAAATCACATTCTCTCTCACTACCTCCTCTTCTTTCTCCTCTCCAAAATTCAAAGGACAAAAAAGAATGCGCAAGGGCACAGGTATTGACACATGCGTTGATTGCTCAAGTCGTGCCTTCAGGCATGAGCACGGGTATGAACTTGATCCCGGCATCTAAGAGTTTCACCGCATGAGCTAGCCACCACTTCCGATGGATTTAAAAGTTCGGTTGTGGTTTAAAAAGTCTATTGTTATTGTTGTGATTACATAATCAGGACCATTACAAATTTGTTCCATATATTTCCTGGAATAAAATAGGGATAAAAAAAAAATTAAATGTGTGGTATCATTTGATATTTTGATGTGTCATTACTTAGTTGATATGGAATACATAGTTCGACCATTACATAAGACGAAATCTAATGTTTGTTGGCAACAATATGCGACTCCCTCAATTGGTCCCACGAGAATTTCAACTTATTGAGTAAATATTTTGATTTATTTCTTTTTACCCTTTTAAGTCTGTTAAGAACATCATCATTGCCCTTTTTTTAATTGTTAGTAACTAATTGGCTTAATTACACTTTTACCCCTAATTATCTCTTAATTTCTAACTTCCCAATAAACTACACACGACCACATTAAACTAATTAAATCTTTTAACTTGGACCCTTATTAGTCTTTTTTTTTTTTTTTTTTGGGCATAATGCAGCTTAAAGCCTGAAATAATGCTCAAACGTTATTACTATCAAAATATGCCTAAAATGATTCTCACTTTGTCCCAAAAAGATTGTGTGGTCTGCAAATTGAGAGGTTAAAAATGATGCATTTTTATCAACAAAAAAATAAAAATTCTAATAAATTAAAAGAATTCATTGATAATTAGAAATGATTTAATTTCTCATTTTTGCACACACTGGACACTCTTTTTGGAATGGAGAAAATATATAAATAAATCTGCACATTTAACAAAATCATAGAATTGATCTTTGACTGGACCGCTTAACATACGCTATTGGGCATTTGATGGATTTTGTGAAGCAAAGGCATAAAAAGGTGTTAATGAGGGAGATCCAGAGAGAATTGATGATTGGGGTGAATGGAAGAAGGATTAGATCGATGAAGATCTGGTCTTCGAATTTCTTAGAGAGGCAAGTTTATTTTTTTATCAGTTTGAACATTCTTGTCACACATTTCAAGAAAATAATATTTGAGTATTGTGCTAGGAACTTTACGGCCATTACACGAGTGAAGACTAATGGGGGCAAGTTTAAAAGTTTAAATAGTTTAAGTGTGTGAGTGTAGGGTTTTTTTTTTCCAATATTGTATGCATCACTGGGGTAAAGGGGAATTATGTAGTGGGTTAACAACTAAAGGGAGTTAGGCATCTCTCCATTAACTTGAACTCTATACCTCTCCCTTGCAAGCCAAGTGGTACAACTGGATGGGCTACGTGCCACCTCTTTTGGAGTTTAAATTTGGTATATCAATATTTGTGCACATAGATAAGAGGTGCTTGATTTTGTTTTAACACCATAAACATCAAACTCTCTTACATAGGATATGTGAGACGTACAACTCATATATGGGTCCCACATATCCCATGTGAGAGAGTTGGTGTAACTGTTGGTGCAAATTAGGTGTTAGAGCCTCTATCTTTTCTCAACATCAATAATGCACCACTTAAGCACAAAGGCGTGGCTATGCCGACCCCTTGGGGTTGGTAGGCCTTGCCAACCTCAATCCACATCGTCCAAAAGTGTTTTCGATGGTTCTGATTTACACCGTCCAGAAGACTCTTACATGGAAGAGTTTTATTTTTAATTCGGACCATTGAACGTCAAAATGGACGGTGCTAGATGGGGTTAGCTAGCCCTGCCGACCCATAAGGACAGTAGGTCCCCGGGTTCACTTAAGCAACATCTAAATTCTAAAGGAAACAATTTTTTCTTTCATAGAAGGAAACAACAACTTTGATGATGCATTTTTGTAAATCTCATTGGAGCGCCTTTGGCCGACAAGGCTTCGCATTTTGCAGATTTCAAAATGTATCATGTTTAAAATGCATTTTCAAAAGACTAATGTTAAGGACTAAATTTGACAAATGTTTAGATTCGGGGGCCAAATTGATAGTACGCTAATACTCTGTGATCTTTATGGCCAAATTTGACAAATATCATCATGGTTTTACTTAAAAGCATTATCTTTTTTCATTTGTAATAATAATGAGTCTTTATAAAACTGAGATCATATCTTACATAACAATCACCCTATAGGGGAACAGGGATATTCGCAGGGAATTGAGGATCTGAACCTAAAAAAAATGACGTCAATTAACTTTATATATATTTTTTATTGGCAACATTAAAAAATAACGATACTATGGTATAGAAAAAATATATCTAAGAATTCCTAATTCACAGTTTAAAAACTACTATTACCGCAGTCGCCACATATGTACGGAGTATATGTTTTATTCATTTTCTTAAGGAAAGAAAATCAAAAGCTGACGTCCATGCCAAGCTGTAACAGCCATGCGAAAAGGAAAAATCAGTAGGACACCGCCACGTGGTGTTTCAAACATTATTTTAATACCATGAGATTTAATGCGGTGTGGAGAGAGGGCACTACGAAGCTGTGTTCCAAGACCTATGACTAATTATTTCGTGATATCTTCCGTATCTTAAATTTCTGCATTGCCCTGTAATGTTTCAACACGTTTTTGACAGTATGAGACTTACCGTTGAGTATATGGGCCCCACCGAGAGATGGTTTTGAGAGGTACAATAAGAGCACTGCGTGACCGTGTTCCAATAACCGTGAATAATTATCTCGTGCTTACGATATCCTGTGCGGAATATATTCCATATCCGCAGTAAACTTTCCAAAACCAGGCAAAATCCACGCAGGACAGAAAACAAAGGCACTAAGGCAGCCAGAGAGAGAGAGAGAGAGAGGGGAGAGAGTGGCCGTCGTCGGCGTCAGTCGGCGTCGTTCATTCAATCTCACTCTCCGGGAAAAAAAATGGTGGATCACTTGGTGCTAGGCTCGGTACTGGCCTTATCACTGGGGTTTGTGGTGGTGTACAATTTGCTATTTTTCGTCAGCTTGTACAATTTGTTTATAGCGAAGCGGAATGGCCGAGGAGAGAGAACCACCACCACCACCACCAACCCCACCACCACCACTGCCACCACCGTGAACAGTTGCCCCGGAGGTGACGATGATGACCCCGATGTTATTATCGTTGGTGCCGGCGTCGCTGGTGCCGCTCTCGCTCACACTCTCGGCAAGGTATATATACATAAGGGGGAAGTAGGCAAGTAGCATCTTCCGTTGATTGCAATTTATAGTATATAGAAATTCATGTCTCCTTTTTATTACCACTCAGCTGTCTCTGGTCAGCTTACATGCATTTTGCCTGCCTACTAGCAGGCCAATAAACCGGCCCGAGCTGGTAGGAAAAAGAAAAAGAAAAAGGAAAAGGAAAAGAAAAAAACTTATAGTCTTCCTATCATGAGAGTAAGGAACCAAACTAGAGAAGATCATCAAGATTTCGTGATTCGCCAAAAGATCAAATGAAAGTAGATTGATCTTTCTTTCATTTACGAGAAAGTGCATTTCTTACCTGGAACCTCGAGAAAATTTTGGGTGCAAATAGGGCAGGGTAAACGTGGTGCCCGAGCACCAATCTCGGCTGTTCAAAAGTGTTTCAGACTATCCAAATTTCTCCCTCTCTCTCTCTCTCTCTCTCTCTCTCACAAATCTGGACCGTCCAAAATACTTTTGGACGGTTGAGATGCGCGTTTGGTAGCACCACGTGGTACCCACCCGGCACCCAAGTTTTTTCTCTAGAACCTCAAACAAAAAATAGATCTAGCCATCTATTTCTTCTTCTTCTTTTTCTATATCTTCATGTCCGAGCGAATATGAAGCTCATGAATAAAGGTAGCACCAAGTGGAAATTTGTGTTTATATTGCATGGTTTCAAAAATCTACTCCTATATTGCGTCCTTTGAGTATATGTATGTTTGATGCATGACATATTGTTATCAGATCATTAAACCTAGTTAAGAGTGACAAATACAAATTACTAGACTGTTACAAAGATTCACGTTGAAGATTTCGTGGTCACATTTTATTTGATAAAACTGCTAACTGATTCGGGTGCCAATTCATGGCTTGTAGGACGGGCGTCGGATTCTTGTGATTGAAAGAGATTTGACTCAGCCTGATCGGATCGTTGGAGAGCTGCTACAACCAGGTGGCTACCTCAAACTAATTGAGTTGGGACTGGAAGGTAGGCCTGTAAACTCATGAAAATGAAAACTTTTATCAAGTCAAACCATAAGCTACAGTGAATGAGCTTGACTACTATGTCAATCTAATGCATTTTTGAACCCGGGGGCTCTGCTCTCCCTCTGGACGGGAGACCCTGCCTATCCCTCCTAGCCGTCTATTTCGACAATCAACAGTTTAGATGGATAATATATTATTACTGGTAAGATCAACGCTTGCCGTCCTTGTGGGACAGTAGAGACCCCAATTATGCATTTTCGTTACTTGTTAAATTCTATGGTGGGTTGTTGCAGAAAATTTTGGGTGTAGGGTACCATGTGGCGTGGTAACCGCAACGCCCCATCATAGCCGTCCAAAAGTGTTTTGGATGGTTTGGATTTTAAACAAACTCTTACTGGTAATAGTTTTATTTAAAATCCGGACCATTTAAAATATTTTTAGACGGCCGAGATCCGCGTCTGGTACCGCCACGTGGTAATAATTGGGCATCCAGGTTTTTCTCGGGTTGTTGAATTAACATGGAGGTTTTGGCTACAGATTGTCTGGAGGGAATAGACGCTCAACGGGTATTTGGGTATGCTCTTTTCATGAATGGAAGGAG
Organism: Vaccinium darrowii; assembly: GCA_020921065.1. NCBI lineage: Eukaryota > Viridiplantae > Streptophyta > Magnoliopsida > Ericales > Ericaceae > Vaccinium > Vaccinium darrowii. Next base: position 6,184,288 of record CM037155.1, read on the forward strand.
GAGTACTAAACTCTCTTATCCTTTGGAGAATCTTCACCCAGATGTGGCAGGAAGGAGCTTTCACAACGGGCGCTTCATCCAGAGAATGCGGGAGAAAGCTGCATCCCTAGCCAAGTATATCTCCATCCTTCAAATCATAACTGCATTTTGTTTCATAATTTATCAATCTTGTCAGAATATAGTATTCTATGAAGCACCGACACTTTTAGAGGTCACCGGGTCCACGTATCGGATATAGGGACACGGAGACACGTATTGGAGATGTCACGTAGTGTGTCCCTTCAATTGTTTTTTGGAGGGGGACACTTAAGGAAATGCGTGTCCCACATATACACTCTCTCGCGATTATGTATGTATGTACTTACTGGTATATGTATTTCCATTGTTTTGTGGGTGTATTTCTTACATATGTGTGTGTACCGGTATATAAATTGTTACCCGCCGTGTCCGTGTCCATTTACTAGAATTCCCATGTCCCGTGTCTGTATCAGTGTCCGTGCTACATAGATAGTATTTGATTGCATCGGCTCTTCTTCTTTTGAAACATTTTTCTCTCTACTTATGTGTGTGTACCAGTATACTAAGCCTCGTTTATCAATTTTTGTGTAGTGTTGTATTAGAGCAAGGAACAGTCACATCTCTGCTTGAAGAAGCAGGGACAATCAAAGGTGTGCAATACAAGACTAAAGATGGTGAAGAAATTGCAGCATATGCACCTTTGACCATTGTATGCGACGGCTGTTTTTCAAACTTGCGCAGATGTCTTTGCAAACCTAAGGTGAGAATGGCCGGCTTGCTGAATCATCGATTCATATACACATGTTTTCGTCTCAATTCAGAAAAATCGGTCTAAACTGTTTTTCTGTTACCCCTCCACTTGCTTTGACTAACCAAGAACGGCGTTAAACTTGTCTACTGTCAATAACGTGTGAAAATACGAGGTTCTTTTTCGTCCTAGTTATATTGTCAATAACGTGTGTTTTCCATGCTTCCTTCTTGTGCCTAACCACTGATCATGTTATCATCTGTAGGTGGATGTGGCCTCTTCTTTTGTTGGTTTGGTGTTGGAGAACTGTGAACTTCCGTATGTGAATCATGGACATGTTGTTTTAGCAGACCCCTGTCCTATCTTGTTTTACCCTATTAGTAGCACAGAGATACGCTGTCTTGTTGATATGCCTGGTGAAAAAGTTCCCTCTGTTTCAAATGGCGAAATGGCCAATTATTTGAAGACCTTCATTGCTCCACAGGTATAATATGAAGTTATTATGAAGTACAAAAAAATCATTTAGCTTTTGCCTTCAAATTATGTGTTTTTTGTATTGAAGGGGTTATAGCACACATGCCTCTAGGAGTAGGGGAGGGCATCGTGTTGTGTCGTGTCATCTCGTATTCGTGTCATAAGTCTCTCAACCCTAACCTGACCTATTTAGCTTTTCGTGTTATCGTGTCGTGTCATATTTGTGTTCCGAGTCAGAAATAGCCGACCCTAACCCGCTAACTTCGTGTCGGGTTCATCTCTTGGTATATTGTCCTTTCATAAATTCCCAACCCGCATCGTGTCGTGTCGTGTCATCTCTTGTTCGCATCAGAATTCTCTCAACCCTAACCCGAACTGCTTAGTTTTTCGTGTTATGGTGTCGTGTAATATTCTTGTTCCGTGTCAGAAATAGCCGACCCTAACCCGCTAATTTCTTATCGGGTTCAAGTCGTGTTCTCATGTCGTGTCGGAAATTCCCACCCCTATCTACGAGTGCATCTTTGATTTTGCATGTGGAGTAATTGTTAACCACATTTTGATGGCTACATGAAAGATTATGTGCAATTTTACTTCAACTGTCAGCTAGCACATTGGACTCATGATATTTTTTTTTGCTTTGTTTCAGATTCCTCCCCAGTTGTATAAAGCCTTTATCCACGCTATTGATAAGGGAAACATTAGGACAATGCCAAACAGAAGCATGCCTGCTGCACCCCATCCTACGCCAGGGGCCTTACTCATGGGAGATGCATTTAACATGCGCCACCCGTTAACAGGTGGAGGAATGACCGTCGCGCTGTCTGATATTGTTGTGCTACGTAATCTTCTTAGGCCTCTGCAGGACCTAAATGATTCACATGCTCTTTGCAAATATCTTGAATCCTTCTATACCTTGCGTAAGGTAAGTCGGATGTCTTTTGCCGGATGAAATATTGTGTTGTAGCAGCATTTTCTGTCTGTGATTAGTAATGTTCCAAGTGCACCCAAGCTCTTTGGGCTGTCAGAAAGGGTGAGAAAGAAAATGGATTACCGTTCCTCACCAAGTCTCGCAAAAAATGGTGAGATCCGGTGAGGAAACAAATTAGACCAGCAAAAATCAACAATTATCTCATCATTTTGCGCCTCTATTCAGCTAAATCAGTGAAAGATTCTCATTTCTTTCTTTTCTCATCGTTTCTTATCATCCAAAGGGCCTGTAAACTTGAGACTCGACTGAGAATTCATCCGCACATATTTTTGCCCGCTCTTTCATTTTGATGACTAATTGTTTCCTGATGTTCCATATTTGCAGCCTGTGGCATCCACAATAAACACATTGGCCGGTGCCCTGCACAAGGTATTTCGTAACTCAAATGATCCAGCAGTAAAGGAAATGCGCCAGGCATGCTTCGACTATTTAAGCCTTGGCGGTCTTTTTTCAAACGGACCAGTGTCTTTACTCTCAGGCTTAAACCCTCGGCCATTGCTTTTAGTTCTTCATTTCTTTGCTGTTGCATTGTTTGGTGTCGGTCGCTTGCTATTGCCATTTCCCTCTCTCAAACGCATCTGGATCGCAGCCAGCTTAATGTCGGTGTGTATCTATTTGTTGTCACCTTTTCTCTATTTAAACCCAGTTTTGCTGAAATTTTGTTCAGAATTTTTTCTTACATTTTTTTTCATCATTTATCTGCGACAGAGTGCATCAGGGATCATCTTGCCAATAATATGGGCAGAAGGAGTGAGACAAATGTTTTTCCCTGCTACTGTTCCTGCATATTACAGAGCTCCTCCTGTGAGATTAGAACTGAATTATGGAGAAATATCAGACAGTTTTGAAGCCTTGAGCATTTTGTACTCTTCCACTATCAAGACTGGCGGCTACTTCGGATTGCCATCTTTTGTCTATTGAAATTTTGGGGAAATTTTGTTAATACGAGCTGTAAAATTGTCGCACGTTGGCAAAACTCTACTCTCTGTTAACAGAGTGAGACAGAAAACTCTGGGTCATTTATAAAACCCGAGAGGAGGGGAGGTTTGTGTTGTTGTCGGAAACCTTAAGGGAGGCCAATGTAATTTACCCTTCATTCTGTTGAGTTGATTACATTTTCTGGCAAATGAAAACTGCATTGTTTTCCTTGTCCATTCAGTAAATGCTCATTTCACTGGATGGTTGGAGGTAGTAAGTTCCAAAATAAGCGAAAACGGTGTCGTTAAGCAAATCCAGTAGAAAAAAAAATCTGCAGCTTAACAAGTTTAGACTTTTAATGTGGCAAACAAAACTCACCACCTTCATGAAGCACTGGAAGAGCTACCAGCCCCGATTGTTAGTCCGGTTCGTTGGTGGGTTTGCTCCCCACATAATAACCTGGAGTTCGATTCTCGGGGTCAGAACAAATGAGAGTAATTTCTTGTGAATCCCCTAATCAAGGCAGCGTGGATGACTTGCTTTTGATTGGACCAGGGAGGAAATTAGATGATGTACATGTCAACGGGCCCAAACATTCCTGACCGTCAAACCACCCCCCCCCCCCCAAAAAAAAAAAAAAAAAGGTCTGCCAATCTAGAGAATAGATAAGAGCAGTCTTGGAATCCATCTGCTTCTACCTTTGGTGCCAACAGCCAGGCTTTTTTCTACATTAACTTGATCCATCAGTTCTAGGCTTCTAGCAACCAGCAAGGCAATAATAAATATAAAATTGGCCCTGCAATCATTTTGAACAAGCAAAACAACTGCAACAGGAAAACAAAAGTTGGGACAACACAATCACCATGATTTTATTAGCAATTTTGTACTCTTAACCATCAGAGTGAGCATCCACTATTTTACATTCTATGAAATTTATCAATCCATGTCAAAGGAAAACCTCACGTGCGGACCTAGTGAATAAGATTTATTCATCATTTATACAGAATAGCTGGTGACAACGCAAGCCAAATAAACAATGAGCTATAAGATCTGCCCGAAAATCACGAGATACGAATTAATATGAAACCGGTCAAATGAAAAAAAAAAAAAAAATCGTTGTTGCAATATTCTGCTGGTGTACGGTGCAACTGAGCCATCAAGTACAACAAAAGTGAAAATGGCCAAATTCTGCACTGGACACCTCGTAATGCTTTGAACTAGTTACAGCACCAGTTGAAGTTGGAAAATCCTCGTCCGAAAACTGCACTCCTCAATGCTACATATTTTTAATAACTCATGGTTTATTGTTCTTTCTCTCTGTCTTAATAGCCTCATACGATGTCATGACCTCTTTGAACTTTGTCTCAGCTAACTCTGCAGCAAAAGACAACAATTGAATTTTGTGAACACAGTGCAGAAAGGCACAAGGAACGGGATTACACATAGAACATTTATTATCCTACTCCCTCCGTTCCTTAATGTTGATACTTTTTGTGGATTCGAACATTTTTTAAGGAGGCATGTGATGTTACACTTTAAGTAAAATCTCAAGGTGCCATTTATTTTATTGCCCTCATTGGAAGTAAAATCATTGATATTTAGGACGATAGTATTGGAAAATAACCAATTTAAGTTTGCGACTTCTTAGAGGGAATAACATTTTCAAACATACCAAAATGGAGGAGTGAACCAACAATCAAAATGGAGTAAGTACTTGACAACAGTCAAAGAGATGCCTACCTTTGTTGTCCTGATTCTGATCTGGGTGGTACTGCATCGCTTTTGCCCTGAAAGCAGTCTGCATGGCAACCAAAAGTTTATGTTTTTCTCTCTTCAGACTGAAAAAGATTTTTGATACAGTGTACGAAGCACACAACAAAGCATAAATCTTGAAGCTTGTTATTTGGCCAAAGATGGTTGAATAAGTCTTTTGATTATAGAAAAGCCACCCATGCATTTAACTTTTTATCTTTTATAAGGCTTACTCAAGAATGTTAAAAATATACGATTCTGAAAATGATTTTCTGTTGCAACATTCGAATTGAATATTAAAAAAGGAACTGTTTGTAATGTCTTCTGTTGTGCTACACTCTAAGAGGTCCTAGGGAACGAAATATTCAAGGACGCTGAGGTTGAAATGCTATCATAACTTGAGCCATGAGTTGCCATTCAGAGAAGGGATTCAATCCAAGACTAAAGCATATGCAGTTCTTGTCGTTTTCACCTCAGTTGCAATGTAATGCGAATGTGGTTCTCTTTTCTTATTCAATGGATATCGTGCCGAGCTGAAATGGCAAGAAATAGAAACAAATTTATTTATCATTCTCGATTGTCGTGAATGAATTTTACTACAACTTATTTCGAAGAAGTCTTGAAATTGCATATCAAAAAAGAAATATAGCACACATTTATGTTTCATTTTCAAACTTTGTAATTGACCCCTCTTCGTGGGATTTGCATATTCACTAGACTTCAGCTCATGCTTTGTTGTTAATTAGTTTGTCAAACAAATTCTGTGTCATCACCAAACTCAGCTAAGAAAACCAGGAGATCTAGTTAGTGTTGTCACAGTGGTGGTTTTGATTCTAATTCAAGGCTAAGCTTGAGATTGGACCTGTGAGGATGGATATGTTTTGATATAATGAGGAGAATCTTAGAAATTCCTTATTGGTAAATGTAGACGTTGGTGACAAACTTGGTGGATATGACAGTGTACGAATGGCTTAGAGTGATGTTTAGAAATAGATGACTAAGTGCCTATGAAGCAGGGATACTCTATTTTGGCCTCCATATCAAGTATCGTACGCGTATCGGATACGGATACGCTCGGATACGCTCCGGATACGTATCCAATACGTTTTTTTTTAAAGTATCCAGAATTTAAATTTATTTTTTGGTATTCGGATACATTTTGGATACGCTTGGATACGTTTCGGATACGGGTGGGGGTAAATATGTTATTTCTCGAAATATATGGGGTAAAATTGCAATTAGATCTGGTGTTGTGTTGTTTTGTACCTCTAATAAGCTAAATTACACTGGAAGACCCCCAATTTAAGTTCCTATCATTTTATATGCTCTAGTATTGGTTATAAGTTCCTATCAAAATGATTCTTGGGTCTGCCCTCTCTGATGCCTTTTGGCTTTGATTTGAGGGCATGATTCCGCAGCAAACGCGACGGTATAGGGGGATCACTGTTTCAGTGGTATTCTGTGAGCAGCCACTTTGTGCATTTATTGCCAAAGGTTAGGTCTGTCTCCAATCCATCTGTTTCAGTGGTATTCTGGGAGCAGCCACTTTGTGCATTTATTGCCAAAGGTTAGGTCTGTCTCCTATCCTTCCCCCGCCCATACCCCCAATTATTGGGGACTAAATGGGTTATGTTATTGTTGTATTGTTGTTGTAGTATTGGTTATTATATCAATTTAAGACCCCAGCTTTTGTATATTTTATTTTCTATATCTAATGAAGCATGATCAAACTATAATATCTATATATCTATAATTTTTTTATTTACTTTTGTATAACGTATATTTCATTTTTAGGAATTAAAAATTATATAAATAAAATATATTTTTTATTTACTTTTATATTCAACGTATCCCCCAACGTATCGTATCCTACTTTTTGGAAAATCACGTATCTGCGTATCCGTATCCGTGCTTCATAGCTAAGTGCGTGTATGGTTATGGTTATCTATATCTCTTGATTTTATTAGATGTTAATATGAGCATGATTATTGTATTTCTTGAGGTCCACCTTTTTGGTGGGGTTTGCTTTTCCAGGTTCAGTGATATTTTCAAATGAGCACCGAAAGAGAGAATTTAAAAGGTGTTGATGGGTAATTGCTCATTGCCTCCCAGTGTTACTCCCTTATGAGAATTTCAACAGAAACATGCATTTAATACCACAAAAAATCATATCAGGAGGTATTGATTTCCAACATTGCCTATTGATCCCCACTATAAAAATTATTATTAGGAACCATTAATAAACATAGCTTTGAATATTTGGAAACAGATTCCAACTATGACATGTCCATGTCTATGCATATATGCCTCGGGAAGATATGCGATCAGACAAGCAGTGGTGATTATGGAAGTCAGCCAAATAATATGATGATAGTGAAATTTTGAAGTAACAAATACGATCACCCAACTAGGCACTGAACCTGAGATTCTACAAGTGCTTATGGTAATGAAACGAGGAAGGGAGAACAGAAAGTATTCTTATAGATCTGGCAGCCAAAGACTGTTTTAGAGGCGATGTAGCTCATACCTTAATCTCATCATCAGTATAAGGTTGTGTTCTCAACCTGTTACAATGACAGAGAATAACAAAACATCAAGATCAGATATATCCAGTACTTATTTTCCTGATATGGAAGTGCAAGCATCATATCATAACTACAACGTGGAAAAGATAAACAGAAAAACCTCTTCTGTAACACTATGTTTGTTCCATGTTATCCTAGTATGGAACACCAGCACCATCTTTACAAACAGAAAGAAAAAACACAAATACCTCAACATAACCTCCTGGAATTATATTTTACCAGCATGTTTTAAAAGCTCAACCATTGGCAGGATGAGTTCAGATTTTGCCATCAATAGACAACTTGACGATGACATCAGAAGCACAAGAGATTCAATATACCTCAACATAACTTTCTTCTAGAATTACTATTTTACCAGCATGTGTTAAAAGCTCAACCATTGGCAGGATGAGTTCAGATTTGCCATCAATAGCCAACTTGTTGATGACATCAGAAGCACAAGAGATTCAATATACCTCAACGTAACCTTCTTCTGGATTTATGTTTTCAGCATCCTACCCTGATTCACTCATATGATGTTGACTTTATAAATTTCACTTTATTCTAGAACACATATCAAAACTCAAAAGAAAGTACCGAAACAAAATGATGTCATCAGCTTGGATAGCTGTCTCACTTCTACAACGGCGACGTTTACCTGTTAAGGCCCAAAACTGAGTAGTGATGGGATAATGCGTAACTAGCACCGCCCTGAGGAGCTTCCCTGAAGTTACTCCTCTGATCTCTGTATGATGTATCAGTCTTCCAGTACCAATCTTCCCTCTGGAAATGTTGATGATATGCACCTGGACCACTTTCTCTCCAGCTCTCATAGTTCCTTTTGTACTTGCTCCTCTCTCTGTTAAATACACTTTGCATACGCCTTATACGCTCCTATGAAGAGAAGAATCAAAGGAAAAAAACCAAAACATGTCATCATTATTCAACACAGTTCCCAATCGGTCCAAAGCAATAAACAGAGAGGTATACATCATAAGATTGACATAGAAGAAAGTCTCACCACTCTCTCCATTTCCTCTTCATACTCCTCTCGCATTCGACGATTATATCTTTTCCATGCTTCCTCCTGAAAACTTGACCGGAAAGAACCACTTTTCCACGAAGAAGGTGACTTGGTCAACTGTAGGCGAGGAGCAACATACATAATAAGTTCTGCAAGCTAAATTTACACAAATGCATCCACTCTTATGCGTGTGGAGAGAGAGAGAGAGAGAGAGAGAGAGAGTTTCCTACCTTCCCTATATTAGTCTTTTAATCAATATAAGACTAGAGCTGGAACAATATGAAATAAAAACTTCTAATACTACTCTATGTGAGAAAGATATTCAAGTTCTTAAAGAAACTCCTTGCTAGTGCAAGGTATAGTAAACCATTCATCCTTGCTTGTAGACTTGTAGTACAATAAACAGTACGATATCATATACTTCTGACACCTTTGCAGGAGAGAAAAAACCTAAACAATATGCACGATCTATTAACTGCCTCCAGCTTCAAAACTGGGAAAAAGGTTCTGATTCTGTTCTTCCTAGTGACAGTAAGTTTATAGGACCAATTTTTTTTTTGCAAAAACTGATAACCATACGATACTGTTGAGTCATCTTACTTTGGTCAACGGTTCCCAACTATCTTAATTATAATTCTATACATAGCTGACATCTCCCAAAAAAAGATGTGTGTACGAGCTCAACCAGAAACAAAAGCAAATGAGCACAATAACCTATAAACTGTTGCTGCTATCAGCTTTAAACCAAGCCAATAATTATGGAAACCATGATTTTAGCGCATGTAGGCAGATAAAAGATATGATCATGGAAAATAGGTCTAGAATTTCCAAAATCAAGTATGGCTTCTTCTCATGGAAGCTGAATAATAAGACCGTCTAACCATTAAAAAAAATTTCAAGATAGATCTGATGATCAGGAGTTGGTATGAAAATCATTATTGTTCATCGCAAAGAAAAACATCAGCCACTTGCAGGAGATTAACAGATGGACCCACACCTCTTCAAAACTACATAAAGACCGTAAAAGATAAAAGTAACAAAATGGCAACAATCACTACCTGAGAAAAGAACCAATCAACCGACCGCCGCAATTGTCCCACCTGCCGGATTTGTTGAACAACAATAAAGTAATTACTAGAATTTTCCCCATGGAAGTATACTGCAACACCATAAAACTACAACCCGACAAACTACAAAATCTTTTGATAGGAAGGATGCATATGCAGCTTATGTGACGTGCTTGCTAAGATTCTAAGGGATTCATTCTAGTTTTATTCAACTGCTCCATCTAATAAGGTTTTTACTAGAATAATGACTCTTCAATCTTCAACAATGATCAGATGAGCATCCACTTCTGCAGATTTTTACTAGAATATTCTAATCTTGAAAAGGCGGTCCTGAAAAGACGAAGTGGAGCCTGAAAGATCACAGCACCAACCAATACAGATATTTCCAGCTAAGCACGGGAGACGTGCAGGGCAATAATCAGCAATTCAGCATTCCTTTCCCCCCTGGAACATTTCCTTTTCTCTAATACACAGTTGATTTCAGTCCACTCAATCACTAAACCAAATATAGTAGTAACCAGCAACCACGGTATGACCAATGTAGCATGCCACTTCGTCAGAGAACACATACCCAATGTAGCATGCCACTTCGTCGGAGAACACATACAATTGTTGGACACCGATACTCTCCAGACACAAGTCCAACACTCAAATTCAGAGTGTCCTATTTTTTTCTCAACGTTCCGGTACGCTTTGTGGAATAACAAGTTAACAACTCTTCTTTTCACTGAATTCTAAAAAAGAAAGAACTTTTCTTCAAAAAAAAGAAGAAAAAAAAAAGAATTGGGTTTCGAATTCTAAGAACTTTCAACAACTTACGGCAAAGTTGTAGCGGTAGCTCCAATCAAACCAAAAATAAGAATTCCCAATAGTTTCACATCAAAGCAGAAAAAATAAGGAAACCATTCATGTCCATGAAGCAACAAAAATTTGAAGTCTTCAAAGGTAGCAATAACTACTCAAACTAATCATAACCATCAAAACCCAGAAAGGGAACATTTTCACGACGAAATAAAATCAATTCATATTAAAAAATGAATTGGGTTTCAAATTCCAAGGGCTTTCAAGAACTTACGGCGAAAGTTGTGACCGTAGCTCCAATGAAACCAAAAACAAGAATCCCCCATAGCTTCATATCTTCTGGTTTCTCTTGACGAGGTCTGTTTGACGACGGCCACGGGTTGTCCCTACTCCGTTTATCATCACCGTCGTCTTTGTCGTTTCTCATCTTGCTGTGTTTATCGGAGCTTGAATTATTCATCGTGTGGGCATAGTAGCTGGTGAGAATTCAATTTTCAAACCCTAGACCAATGCTTTTCGAATTGGGTATTCGAGATTTTTCCCTCGGAGGATTTTGGAATCCCTTTAACAATGAAGGTGCATGTGTGTTTGTGGAAGTGAAGGTGGGATGGGAAGGAAAGGTTCAAGTTTTGATCGACAATTTGCAGATTGAACGGGGCTCGAATTCGTTTTGGTGGGTGGAGGTTTTTGGATAGAATTATTCTTTATTTTGTGTAATTATTTTTTACACTTAACTTTTTTTTTCAAAATTTTCATCAATTTTGCGTGAGAAATCATTTGTTTTTACTAACGGAAATTAAAACTTCAAAAGATTATGTATAGTCCAAAGTTCATTAGAAGAAAACTTTTTTCATTTTTCAAATTTGAAATATCTTTACATAATTTTGTGATTTCAAGATGAATTATTAGTTCCAAAATTTTGTCGAAAAATTAACTGAGTCGAATCAGGTTCACTCATATATGTATTTGTCAAGGACATGCTTGTGATAACTTATTGTAGATCATAGCATAAACATGACTTTGAAAGTGTCTTTAGACACGAGAATCTATATTACATAGAAGGAGTCATGAATATTGATTGTAATATAGGGGGGGTCTCCAATGACTAACAATCACGTGAGTAGCTCTATCACCACATCGGTTATATGACTTATATCTAGCACACATGACTGGAAGATTTGATGAAAGATTAATCGAAATATTTGGGCTTCGTGGGACATGTGTTTACTCTTGGCAAAGGGATAACACGTTTGAAAGTTCCTTCAGGCTTGAGTAATCTATATTACATGGAAAGAGTCAGAAATATTAATTGTGCCTTCAAATAGCTCTAATCACCACATCGGTTATACTCCCTCTGTCCCGCAAAGTTTGACACTTTCGGGAGTGCGTGCCATTTTTAAATTGCCTATATCTTTTAATTCATAACGTTTTATGTGATTTTCAAAACTTTGTTCAAAAGATCTAATTGAAATATATCAAACGAGATCTATATTGCTTATATAAAACATTACAGATTAAAAGAAATAATCCATTTTTTCATAGGGCTGGAATAGTGAAAGTGACAAACTTTACGGGACGGAGGGAGTATTTAGTACACCTCATGGGAAGATTTGATGAAAGATTAATCAAAACTTGGAGCTATCAAACTTGTTCCCAAACCATTGTCAAACAGTAGTTTCACTAAAAATTGACCTTTTGTTTTAGTTAGTATTTGAGAAACTAAGAAAATTTTGAACTTTCAAATTTTTTTTTTTTCAATTTTTTTTAGTTCTGATTCAAAATTTCTTATGCTTGTAGACATTGCAATATGGATGGGTCTTGCAGGTAAAAAGTTTAGTCCTATGATGAGCACAAATTATTGAAATATAGAAGCTCGATATTGCATGGCGTTAGTCATTTATGATGCTTAGTTAAAATCTATTTTATTATATTTGCAAATAAAAATGTTCTGAGCCCTTGGATTGATAAATGTGAAGCGAGGCCGAGATCTAAGCGTACAGAATTATTCACGTTCCAATTAATTGGAAGGTCGCTCAAGACAATAAAAGCATTTGAGGAAATTCAATCAAATCCTATTGCTATGATCAAGGAAGAAATTGGCCAAGCCAAAACATTAGGGGTCGTTTGATTTGCGGATTGAAATAAATGGAATTAATAATCTAGGGATTGGTAGTCCTTGTCTATTTGTTCTGGTATTAATTTCATCCCTAATTTTACCCAATCTCTTTTTTTGAAAAGCAAAAAGAATAATATTAATCTTTGGAGAGAACAAAGAATTTTACCTAGTCTCATGTTTGATTCGCGTGAGATTTTTTATGGGATAAATTTGTTTTTAATATCAAAAACATTTTTTTTAAGTAAAAGAGATAAAAAAATTAGTTTCTAAAAAACAAGGAAAATATTTTTTTAAAAAAAACCACTTTTAAAAATATATTTGTTGAAATCAGTTTTTTGAAAAACAAAAACTAGTTTTGAAAAACATTTATTTTGAAAAGCAAAATTAAAAAAAATTGAAAATACTTTTTCAGAACAATCAGAGTCAATTTTTTTAGGAAATCATTTTGAAAAAAAAATTAGATATTTTTGAATACTATTTTTGAATCACAATCACAATAATCTTTCCAAAATATTATGCTCTAGACATATATATTTTTGGAAAACATTTGAAAAAAATATTTTGAAAAACATTTTTTAGAAAAAAACAATTTTGAAAATACTTTTTGAGAACTATTCCAAATTTCAATATCATCCGAATATTCGAAAACAATCTATCTTTATTAATACTACTCAATCCCACCTCCCTTAGGATTATTTATATAAGGAAATAAACAACACCAAGATTAACAATTCCAAGAGTCATTTGGAAATTAAACGTGAGATAATTCAGAAAGTGATATAATTAGTTATATAACTTGTATCTTAGATAGTTAATCCGCGAATCGTCCCGAAAAATTGTATGATGGGAATGGGTTTAGTTAAGTGATGTTGGCCCAAAAGTTTTCTAAAACTATAGACCCGCCCATTAATTAGTGATTAATGAAGAATTCTTGTTGGACAAGTATCGGGGCTGGGCATTAACATTATAAAAGGCGTTCTTTGGTAAAAGAAGGCCACCACGAAACAGGAGACTCTTTGTGCCGCGGAAGAAATTCGAAGAGGGATACACGCCTGGGAAAACAGATCAGACAAAGGGCAAGAGGGAAATAAGGCCTGGAAAACTTTTTCTCATATTGGGTAAGATTTAATGAATCTAATCACTTTCGTTTCATGATGTGAAACGACTGGTTGATTATTTTGCCTATTATATATGCAATTTTAGATTTCTAACTATTGGATATCCTGTGTGATTTGTTCGTTAACGGGTACATCGAATTTTTCGTGTCTTGAAACTTGAGGCGAGGAAGAGGGTACATGAGTTGGTTTCTTTTTTTAAAAACAAGTTTAACGCAGATATTTTTCACATTAATAAAGATCAGTTTCCAAATTACTGTGAAGAGAAGTAGAAAAAATAAACCTAAGTTTGTTAATAAACACTTTGAGTGCGTGAGCGTGGATTCCGAAACCCTAGTTATTTTTCTCAACTGTTATCCTTGTTTTATTTACTTTTTAGTTTAAAAATCGATCACAACTTTTGTTAACTAGTTTAGGGTCTAATCACTTTAGAGAGTATTTAGTTTTCTTCGACCTCGCATTTGCATAACTATACTATCAATACGATTCGTGCGCTTGCGAGTACATTAAAATTACACAACATTCTCCAACTGTTATTAACTTATGTCATCGAGTCTGCGATGACTGGCGAGTACCTTAGATAACTCTTTGTTTCTGGAAAATAGTGGTACAATTACTTGCTCATGTTTTGATGGTTCGGGTCTGTTAAATCTCTTTGTCGACGTTCCATTCGAATGTTAAGCCATTTCTATTTTTGTGATACTTGTTTCCTAGTGATGCCTTCAAACTGCAAATGTTTCTGGTATTTCTCCGTAGCCCATCTTACACTGTTCCATTGAATGTTCATTGTTTTCATTATCAGCAGAATATGATGCTTGCGGATGTTGGTGATACCGGAACAAGTATTGATCTTCCGGATGCTGAAGTTGGGAAGGTCTGCTTGCGTTTTGCACCGGAACCCAGTGGCTACCTTCACATTGGACACGCTAAAGCAGGCTTATTAAACCAATATTTTGCTAAGAGGTACAATGGCCAGTTGATTGTACGTTTCGATGATACAAATCCTGCTAAAGAGAGCAACGAATTTGTAGATAACATCTTGAAAGACATAGCAACTTTGGAAATCAGGTATGACACAGTAACCTATACTTCAGATTACTTCCCCCAACTAATGGAAGCTGCTGAGAATTTGATTGTTCAAGGGAAGGCTTATGTTGATGATACGCCCCGTGATCAAATGCAAAAAGAGAGAATGGATGGCATTGAGTCGAGGTGTAGGAGCAACAGCACAGAGGAAAATATGAAATTGTGGAAGGAAATGATTGCTGGATCTGAAAGGGGATTGCAGTGCTGTCTCCGCGGTAAGTTGGATATGCGGGATCCAAACAAGTCACTGCGGGATCCAGTATATTACCGCTGTAATCCAGTGCCTCACCACCGTATTGGGTCGAGTTACAAGATCTATCCAACTTATGATTTTGCATGTCCATTTGTGGATGCTATATCTGGGGTAACACATGCATTGCGATCCAGTGAGTATCATGACCGCAATGCTCAGTATCATAGGATTCAGGAAGATATGGGACTTAGAAAGGTTCAAATCTACGAATTTAGTAGACTGAACATGGTTTACACACTTCTCAGCAAGCGGAAGCTCTTGTGGTTTGTTAATAATGGAGAGGTGGACGGTTGGGATGATCCTCGTTTCCCAACCGTTCAAGGAATAGTACGCAGAGGTCTCAAAATAAAGGCGCTGATTGATTTCGTTGTTGAACAAGTAAGCACATACATCCCTGCGATATTTATTAAACTTGTAGGATGCGTTTCAGAAGATTTTCTTTCCCTTAATTATGCAGTGCAACATGCCTTACAAAAGACTATCTAGCTTATTTGTTTTTTGAACTGTATCTAGCTCATTTGTTCCCCTGATGCTTAAATCCATTTTTATTTTTTGTTTTTGTGCGTGTCTCAGGGAGCTTCAAAGAATCTGAATCTCATGGAATGGGATAAACTCTGGACCATGAATAAGAAAATTATCGATCCTGTTTGTCCTAGACATACTGCTGTGATTGAAGAAGGACGCGTCATGTTAACCCTAGCCGATGGGCCAGAGAAACCAAATGTGATCATCGTACCCAGGCATAAGAAGTTCAATGATGCTGGAGAAAAGGCCATAACACGCGCAAAACAAATCTGGATTGATCGTGTTGATGCTGAATCCATCTCAGTTGACGAGGAAATAACTTTAATGGATTGGGGCAACGCGATAGTCAAAGAAATCGTCAAGGATGAGAATGGAAAGGTTGTGCAGTTAACTGGGGTTTTGCATCTTGAAGGATCTGTGAAGTCCACAAAGTTGAAGCTTACCTGGTTACCTGAATCAAATGAGCTGGTGAATCTCTCCTTGGTGGAGTTTGACTATCTAATTACCAAAAAGAAGGTGTGTATTTGCTCATATTCTTATACTCTTGTACATCCTTGCCAATCTAATTACCAAAAAGGAGTTTGACTATCCAATTACCAACAACATTTTGTCCTTTTTTCTGGCTTGGCGAACGCAAGTAGTGTAACGCCCCATCTTGACTAAACAATACGTCAAAATTAAAGGCCGAAACACCACCACGTCACTAGGTCTCTCCACTATCGACCACCACCCAAAACCAGCGTAGAGTTAACTTTTCAATAGAACAAAAGGAACCCATTTCCTCCCCCAAAGCTCCTCCTCTCCCCCCCTCAATGTGATGTGCATATCATTATATATAGATAGGTACAAAGCGGCATATTACCCTTTTCTTATTTCTTTGTCCTGTAAGGAATTTTGTAGATCAACATGTAATCCAAACCTTCATTACCCAATACAGTTGTCTAACGTCTAGATTAGGAAGCCAACTTGTTGGCGCCTAGGCCCTAGGCGCCCTTTCTCTGCTTGACTAGCGCCTAGCGAGTTTTAGAACATTGAACATGCCACATACTTGCCTTTTAAATCTTTTTTTGAATGAACGCTGACTAAAAATTGTGGCGTGAGCAGTGTAGAAGAGAGTATCCTGTCAACATTCATCTAGTGCACCAAATGTCCATACTAAAAAGTGATGTATACAAATCTATGGATCTTTCTGCTTGCTGTCAACTATAGTATGCAAATGCTGTTGTTGCCTTTACTTATTGTAACCATTTCTGCTTGCAGCTCGATGAAGGCGAGGATTTCCTTGACGTGCTTAATGAACAAACGAAAAAGGAGACTGCAGCACGAGGAGATTCTAACATGCGGAACTTGAAGCGGGGCAATATAGTGCAGCTGGAGAGAAAGGGCTATTTCATATGTGATGTGCCCTTTGTTAGGCCTTCTAGGCCCATTGTTCTATTTGCAATTCCAGATGGTAGGAAACCTAAGGGATTGAAGCAGTAAAGACCCATTTCAGTTTTGACGTCTCTGGATTCGACTTGTGTATGTACCTGAAGAAGTCTAGATGTAACACTGATTATTAAGAGCATCAGCATCTCCCTCTCTTACTCTCTTTCCCTTCTTATCTTATTCTGTTACTAGGGTTGAGTAATGCTTATACAGAGTATCTGATAACATTGTGTTTAAAACCGTCTAATAGTATGGGTCCACGTGTATCGCACGGCTCTCGATGTCATTGTGTCCGGATTTGAATTGCTGTTGGATCATGAGCATATTGTAGGTGTTGGTCATCTCATCTATAGACTATATATCTGCTATGGTTCCAACAAATGAAACATTGTACAGAAACAGGCATTAAGGCCCCCATCAGAGGAAAAAGAGGAAAAATAACCATCAGCGAGCCAACCCTGTTAATTCATCGCTCAAATTTTATTCCTTTTTTTTATGCCAAATACCGAAGAGAAAGGAAGCAAATTGTATGGAATCTGAATACCCATGTTTTGTTTTCCTTGCTAAGAAATGCAGATCAACAAACTCTGGGAGAATCTAAGCTTTGTATAACTAGAAAAAAGAATGAGGCCTCGTTTAATGCTGGTTGTAAATTTTGGGAGATTCATTAGGCGCGGGATTGAAGTTGGGATTGATAATAAGGAGGTATTAGGAGTCAAGTGTGTAATACTGTGCCCCTTCTCGTTTGATTTACTCCTGACTTGGATAAAAGGATTTTTTTTGCTAGGTGCGTGGAAGTTAGTATTGTTAATTATAGTGAGTGAAGGTTGAACCCTAGTCAAATGCATGCGAGTATATGGTGTCTACCATTGGGCTACGTCTCCACATCTAACCAACAATTAACCTATTTTTTACCGTGGCAATTATTCCCTTTTTTCCCAAGACAAAGTACAACTAAAAAAAATATGGCATTAAAAAAAATATGAAATAGATGTGAAATGCTTAGAGAAAAAGACGAATAAGATTGCCACCATAATGTTTTCAATATATATATATATATATATATATATATATATATAATATCGTATTTATAAATGATAAATGAAGTACATATAATTGAAAAAAAGGGGGCTTAACAAGAGACAAAATGAGGGCTACTGTAATGTAGGAAACTACTCCCGGAACAAGGTTACGAATCTAATTATTGGAATTTTACTTTTGACAAAATATGTTTCATGCACAATCTAGATTCTTTTTATAGTATTATATCTGAATAATGAAAGTTTCAAATACCCATACAGACGTTCCATTGGACTTTAATCCAGTCCACCATCCTACAACCCTGGCCGAAGCTGCCATCAAAATTTCTCTCAAGTCATAGCCAGGGAATGTTGTTTGTGTATTTTTCTGAATTTGGTGGTCTGTGTTTTTTTTCTTCTTTTGGTGTCTTGTTCCTGTTTGAGTGTGGGGTTTGTCTCTCTTTGAGTTTTGATCACTTTGAGTCCTGTCAGAGTCCGTTCAAGATATAAGCTTATGGTTTCTGGAAATGGTATTGGTCGTGATGTCCTCACATCATGGTTAAACTGGTTTGTGATATTGATGTATCCTTGGACATCTCTTGTGTGAGGATGTTTCATTATTTGAAGGCCAATGGTTGTATCTGCTTTGCAGCTAGCATATGTGCTGCTTCTGATTATGCAGATGCTATTGATGGTGGCTCTGATTTTGATTCAGTTTCTGGATGCTAATTTGGGATTTCGATACTCTACTGTTACTGTTGCTGTTCTTCACTTGCTGTTTGATTGTTGGTGATATTGTGGAGAGTCTTGGAGTTGTTGCTGCAATTTGAGCCTTTACTGCTACTATTTGTCGGCAATGGCGTCTCTGTGCCTGGAAGCAGATAATCTAATGCTGCTTGTATTGGTATTATGTGTGGCATGAGGAGGAACACTAATATTAAAAAGGCTGTTTGATGTGGTGATATCTTGCTTGCGGATAGTCTATATGAAGCTGCTGCTTGGCTCTATTTTGGAAGATTATTCTGGTACAAATTCCATTGGAGGTGATGTTGCTGCCACTGTGGTCATTGAAGTTATCAACTTTTGCTACCTAAAAGGCCATAATTATTCTTCCAAGTTTAGGCATTGATGCACTCACAAAGCTATATTATCCTTTGTTAATGCTGTCCACGACCTTCATATTCTCTTTTATTTTCTTTTGGCTTTACATTCAGCTTCTCGTTTGATGTATTGTCTTTCATATCCCTGCTTGTTTGCTTGGGTATGGTTTTCCTCAATGTATCCTTTGTTGAGTTTTTTAATAAAATCTTGTTGCCGATAAAAAAAAAAAAGAAAAGGCAAGGGACGGAGTCGGAATTTTTATGTAGTGGGGGCAGGCTATATATGTAGAAGAGTGGCGGGGTTATATAATTTGATGATATATATATATCTTTTCAATGTAATAGTTGGATTTTTTCAAATTATAGCAGGGACTAGCCACCCCTGGTTCCATCCTCGGTCATACCATTAATGTTTCAATGGGAAATTTTTGGTCAGTATGGGAGCCTCTTAAGTTTGGACAAGTTTGGACAGCTCAGTTCTCATCTGAGGTATCTTCTACATAGAAAAATTTTAAAAAGTTAATTCATCACCTTCTGTCCAATTATTGCATGTTTCATTTGATGTTCTGCTGTTCAAATTTTATGGGGCAGAGAGAGTGTATCAAGATGAACTCTTCTTGGATGTATCAACTGGAATAATGTCATAGAAAACTAATAAATGTGGATATGGAGAAGATGGAGAAACACTAATTCTTTGATTCGGGTAAGTAAGACGGATCTTAAACTAAGAAATAGCACCTAAAAAATAGGAATCCGGGAGAGGTGTTGTGCGGTACATGTTGTGCGCCTTGTCGTGCGACAAAACAATGTAGTTTTGTTCATTTTCTTGGTACATTTCAATAGGCCCTGTTTGGAGAGTTAATTTTGAGATTCAATTTTAGGGTTCAAATTTAGGGGATTTAAGCTTTTTGGGGAGGATATACGTGGTTTTAGGCACTTGGATTTAGGCACTTTGGGTTTAGGTACTTTGGGTTTAGGGTCTAGACACTTTGTAGTGACTTTTTCCTTCTTCCAAACAAGGTCTTTGGAAGCTTCAGAGGTGTGCCAAAAACTACGTCATTTTACCTCACAACACGGCGCACAACACCTACCGCACAACACCCACCGCACAACACCGACCCCGAATCCGAAAAAAAGATATTCTGAGCAATTGAAATAATCGGGTTCATTGATATTCTTGGTATTGTAGATGCTCGCTATCACACAGTTCTCTAATGGCAAATGAGAAACACAAACAAACTCAAGATTGATAAAGCCTATCATAAAGAATGTGTATCAAAAGTCAAAGAAGCCGCGGACACTTGGCTAAGATTTTGGCTTTCTAGATTTGTAAGAGATTTTGATAAATTTGTACAGATTTCTAGCTTGCCTGAATGGAAGGATCGACTCATGAAAAACCACATGCCAAGAGATGAACAGACGGCCTGTACGAGGATAAAAGTATCGATTACCTTTAAACTTTTCACTGTAACCCCAAAAATACGCACGGTAATGAGTGAGGCTCAAATTTATTTGCCGCTTGATAACGAAGGCATGGAAAACACCAACTCTCGATCGTCCGTAAGCTCGTATAATTCGAAGTTTTACCATAAAATAGCAAAAATGGACTGCACATACCTAGCTTTGTTGATGGACAACGATTGATAAGGAAAACCGAAGTAATAAAGATATCCACCCAATATTTCTTTCAACCGCACCGTTTTGCTCTGGAGACTTGGACATAATGACTCATGAATGATCCAATGATTGTTCAAATAGTCCAAGAACTCATTTTTTGAAAATTCTCCAGCACCATCAGTTTGAAAGATTTTTAGCCTTTGAGCAAATTGGCATTCAATCATCTTGTGAAAAATAGTAAAACAACCGAAAATTCCAATTTTTTCCACAATGGGTAAGCCCATGTGTATTGTGAATAATCATCCACAAACATCACGAGATATCGAAAATTTTGAACTCAACGAATAGGAGCAGGACTTCATAGATCGCAGTGAATTTTATTTAGTGGCTCAACCGAAACAATTTCTGAAGCAACAAAAGGTAACTTAGTACTTTTACTCATCTCACAACTATAACAAAAGTTTGGCTTTTTATTTCCATCCACCACATTGATTAACTTTCTGTGTAAGAACTAACATCAGCATTTCCTTTGACTGGGCTTTGGGTTTTATTTGGGCTGTATTTTTATTTGGGTTGCCCTTTGGGCTAGACCGTGGGTGTATGTGCTTAAAGTTTTATCCAGTTTGGCTCCTTTTGGGGTCTAGGCTTTTAGGTGTTTGGGCTTCGGCCCTTTGGGTGTTTTCCTAGGTTCGCTTCTTGCTACCCTATGTCTTGGGTCTCAGATGGGCATAGGACTGTCCTTAGCTTCACTTAGGATATGATGCCTTCATTCCTTTCCCCTTTGGCCTTTGTATCATTTCAACGATCAATAAAAATTTTCGCCTTTCAAAAAAAAAAAAAAAAAAAGCATTTCCTTGCCTTTTCGAATTCTCTTCTACTGTATCATAAGTCAAAGAAGGTGCATCCAAGCGTGGGCAACTTCTTTGACTTCTGATACACCTTCTTTATGATAGACTTTATTAAATATGATGTGCCAGCCTTGGGCAAAAGAGTCTTTTCATTTTAGACAAACTTACTCTGTTTGGTTTCTGGATATGTAATGTAACTAACAAAAAATAACAACAAAATACTTTGCAGTAAACCTATTCATTTTCATGAGTCCTCTAGACATGAAATTTTGTGACCATGGTTGTTTCCTTTGTGGCTGACTTCTTAATTTTATACCAAACAAATGTTTGGGCTTCCTTTTTTTTTTTTTGTCGGCATAAAAGTTTTATTAAACTCGATAAGGGTACATCAAGAATCCAATGAAACATTGGATGGAACACTTAAGAGACAGAGCCCAAACACCATGGGCAACACCCATACACCAAATAGGCCAAGCCCAAAGATGCCAAAGGGCAGAGCCCCCAAGAAACCCAAAACCTAACCTAATTATCAGACCATCTACTGCTGCCGCCATCCCAAAAGCGTCAGCCGACACATTCTGGCAGCCACCACCACCTCCAGAATCCTGCAAGAAAACTCGAAGGCTCTGATCAGATCTAAGCCAAATACTTAGAACTGATATTCACCGTCGATCATCTCATCATCACCTCTAGACCTTGCGCGAGAGAAGCTCCCGGAAGACAATTTGGCAAATATACCCTTCTTGGAATAGCATGTCTACGGGCAACAATTTACACAACATGCGTATGTGGCACTCCATGATTGCTAATTGGATAATGGTTATCAACTCGATCAGTCTTTTTCGAAGTTCTTAAAAGGCTAAGTACGTACATTATACAAAAATGGACAGAAATGACTGTCCCTTAACCAATTCAACACACCACATCAGTCTTTTTCCATTTTTCTTTTCGTTGCCTCAGAGGAAGACCTCAAATAATTGGTTCCATTTCAACAAAAAGAAGAACGATTGATTGTTACAATTATCTCATCTTGATCGGATAAGTCAAACCTGCTCCCAGTAATGTTTCTTGCTTTTGCATTTTAAGTAATTGGTATGTGTGGACTGCAGAAGAGGCTTCGTACAGTTGGTCTCTTATTTGGATGATCATGGTAAGTGCATCCGACCGTCCATATCTGCAATTTTAGTCCAGATTCGCCAAAGAACCCTCACTACTTACCAGACAAAAGGTTTATCACCTTGTAGTGTTCATTTGAACCGTCCATCTCGGCAATCAATAGTTCAAATTAATTCTTACTAGTAAGAGTTCTTTTGCGAATCTGGACTAAGATTGCAGATTTGGACGGTGGGATGCGCACTACAGGGTGCGTTACAGGGTTTCCGATTCTCGGATTTAGTCTTATCCCATGGATAACAAATCATCAAGGGGAGGCAAGAATGATGGGATTGGAAAGTCAATTGCAAATTTATTTGGCTGTAGTTTTCAGCCTTTTTATGGAAACTTTGTATTTTCTCTTTTTTGAAGTAACTCCCATAGTACTTGCTGGATTGCTCAGAAAATTTTGAATTTAGGAAATAACTCCCATAGTACTTGCTGCACCGCTCAGAAAATTTTGAACTTAGGATAGTTTCACTGTACACCTTCCGGGATTCGGGGATCCCACATTCCGTACCCTAAGATTTTTGAGATTTTGTAGTTAAAGGTACAAATCTGTTCTGGTGTAGCTAAGAAGAGGTGACATTGTGGGAATTGAACCAGTGACAAGTAATGGTTGGTTTGTTGACTAACCAATCCGATAAACCCATTTATAATAAATTCATATATGATTTTGAATCGGGAAAGATTAAGCATAACAGTGCAAATAGAGAGTGATATCTTAAAGGAATGTTTCTAATCGAAGATATAGGAATTTATTCCTATTCTTTTCTCTTTTTTTGCCGACCTTCATCCGATAAGTAAAAAACATAAAAAGATAGATCACCATCTAGTCCATACCTCTATTTCCCATTTGATCAAATTTGTAACATCTCCCAATTGTCTATGTGATAGAGTCGGGCGGAAGTTGATTATGTTCTTTTCTTAACTGGGGTTTGCAGAAAAGAATTTCTTTTTGTACTTAAAAAGCCAATTATCCATCAAATCTAATATTGATTCAATGGCTAAGCATTCAGAGACTCTGGTGAGGATTTAGGGATTTACAATCCTTATCTCCCTAGAATCTTTTCTTGCGTCTAGGATTTAGGGATTTACAATCCTTTAAAAAACCTCCAAACCTTTTGTTTAGAACCGAACAAATAGCAAGAGTCGTTTTTCTCTGCTTCTGCTGGGGAATAATTGGACTAGTTGTATCAGCAGAACTATGCAGTTTTTTGTTACAAGACTTTGTAGTGATTAAATTTACAAGGCTTTGTGATGTATTTGGTTTCAGTTTTGTGGTATCAGTAAAAGTTAGCAACTGTTGCAGTGTGGAAGTACGGTATGCTCTGTTTTTGGACCGCGGATTGAAATTTGAATTCCATTGTATAGTGTATACTCCAAAGTCCAAAGTCCAAAGTGAGGTTAAAAGGGTCAGTCCTTGCCTTAATTTCCCCTCCAATGTTGCAGTTCTTTCATGAGTAGGTTATTTCATTCATTGGGTGGCTTTCTTTTATTGGAAACATTCTTGGACTTATCTTATACTGGGGATTGTTCTTGTCAAAACTTAATCGAACGGCATTCACATACTCTCTCTTTCTACAACGATCGATTCTAGTCAATCGAGCTAGTCCTAGTTGGCTTTGCGCGTTTGTCGAAAGAAAGCATGGTTCGTAAACTACTTGCAGATTGTAGTTGAATATGCAATGGATGTCTGTGATTCATGTCCAATGGTACAAAGCCAGTAGTACTGAATTGAAGGCCTAACTTGCAGATTTGTAGTTGAATATGCAATGGATGTCAATGTACAATGGTACAAAGCCAGTAATACTGAATTGAAGGCCTTCTGTTGCTATTCATTTTTGAGCAAACTTGAAAAGTTTTAGCTTCTTCTGGTACTTATAAAATTCCATTTTGGTGAAAACTAGTGTTTTTCACAAGTGGGCAGATGCAGTTTTCCTTGACTCAACTTCTAGGATTAAAGCCACCTCTCTACTCTGTTGTAGAGTTGAAATTTGTCCAACACATATACACATGCATATATCCTTGAGTGAAGGACTCAGGGAAGCAATATAGAAATATGGATAAAAGTCCCATGAGGATAGCCCAAGGACTAGTCCGGTTAGTCCGCGGATTAGCTCCCCGGACAATTGACTCTGCTTCGATTCTTGGGGTCAGATTGTAAGAAACTAGTTTATGAGTGAATCCCTTAGTCTCGACGCGAATGACATGCCTTTGACCGGACCAGGGAAGAGATTTGTTAGGTGAAGATACGTAAGTTGACCTGTACCACCCCTGACCGTCGAACCAATAAAGATGCTCTATATAATATGGACAAAAGACCCTTTTTTTTTTCCTTTTTTTTTTAGGAATGGCCTAACATGAAAGTCATGTTATGTGTCATCAAAAAGTGATGAAATGATATCTTGATAGGGTATAGTGGTGTCACATGACCAAACAAGAGCTTCTTTCTCTACAAACCACGTGCCACCCCCACCTCCCAAAATTAACTAATCCATTCTTGATTGAAAAATTAACTAATTCATTCTAATTTTCAATCAAGAATGCTGTTATAGCCGGCCAGTTTATTTTATATGCAGTTCAGATGGGATTTGGTGCAATTATTATTATCTTCCTTAACATTTTTTGGAAGATATTTTTTTTAGAAAGGGTAAGAAACACAAGAAATATGTCACGAAGGAACGAAGGAGCACAATCCGAACAAAATTGGCACCCCAACATGTAATAACCCGAAATTTCGTAAATAAAAATTTCGGTTTATTAATTCGATTAGTTATTTTTAATATCGCTAAATAAAATAATTTATTATTTAGTTTAAATAATTTGAATGAAACTAGATCTAGTTTGTTTATTTCCTTTATTTTATGTTTCCGCGCCGTAAAATCAACGCGTGCACACCGAGTATTTCACTACATCGCATCCGGAAGACCTACTAATTTTCCCAACTCCTATGTTGTCCTATTTTGACTAGCCTTAGCCTATTTAAAACCCTAATTAGACATGTGCTCAATTTTGTCTTCCTACCAATGTTGACTTTACTAAACCTAATTTGTATTTTTTTTGAATTAATGAGAAGAAAGAAAATTTGACTACTTAACAAGTTAGGCTACTTACCTAATTACAATCTTCTATAAATAGCTCCCTCACCTTACTTCATTTCCTCACACCAAAATCTCCCAACTTCTCCACTTTGTGCTTTCTAGTGTTCTTGAATGAGTTCTTGAGTGTTCTTCTTGAAACTCATCCTAAACCACCACACTCCACCACCCTCGACCACCCCTAGATCTTAGAAGGGTAGAATAAGTTAGCAAGAAAGTGTTCGAGCAAAGGTCGACTAGTCGTTACGCCGCCGGAATTCAACTAGCTTATCGGCTTCCGACTAATCATCGGAATTAAGGTAGATACTCTATCTTAACCTTAGATTAGTATTTACTAGTTCATATTAATTATGTTATTATTTTTCTTAAAAGTGCTTAATTATGATTAAATGTGATTATGTTGGTGATTAGTAATTTTATGAACAATTAGACTTTGAAAAACACACTTAGTCATTACTATGCACGATTTGAAATTGACTTATCAAAATGCACCGTTATAATGCCCGATGGACTTTTGGAAACCTAAAATATCCAGTTATAATGCCCGAATGAAAATCGACTTTTCAAATTTACGCTGTTATACTGCCCAATTGATTTTTGGAAAATAGCCGAGTAAACTTTTCTTAAAGCAACTTCAAAATGTTTTGACTGTACTTGGACTGTTGAGATTAACCCAAGGCTAACACCCTTGAGGGTCTGTCAAAAAAGATATGCCTAGCGCTGTCTAAGAAAGGAATGGTGCCAGTAACTGCATTCGTGCGGCCATCCAGCCTGGGACTCTCCTGGTTATCTCATTTGTCTAAAGAAAGTCACCAACGAGATTTTATACCTAAAGTAACACGGTTATCATGAAATATTTTTAAACGAAAAGTTTATCTTAAAACGATTTCTAAACGGAAGATTTTATGTAATATGGCATGTGCATGTTTTCCGAGACGGTACGACACGACACGTTTTTCAAGAAAATGATCGATTGTTTTTACAAGAAGAAATAGAGATGAGAATGAAAATGCTGTTGTAAATAAAATACTGCCATTGGAGTCCCGCCTCAGTTCCCCGGTGTGAACTGGTGGTCAAAGCTCAATGGAACTATACTATAAACAATACTGCCATTGGAGTCCCGCCTCAGTTCCCCGGTGTGAACTGGTGGTCAAAGCTCAATGGAACTATACTATAAACAATACTGCCATTGGAGTCCCGCCTCAGTTCCCCGGTGTGAACTGGTGGTCAAAGCTCAATGGAACTATACTATAAACAATACTGCCATTAGAGTCCCGCCTCAGTTCCCCGGTGTGAACTGGTGGTCAAAGCTCAATGGAACTATACGGTAGTGCTGTTTGAAGTTTCTCCTCAAATTCCGCGGGTGAATTTGACGGTCAGAACTTACTCAGTACAACACATAGTAAACGGATCTTATAAACAGGCTGTTAAGTTCGGTGATATAAGAAAACCGGGACTATGTCATGTGTGACGCGGAGATAGCGGAACTCATACTGCAGGAGTCAGTCTATGGGTGGCCGAACCTTCGAACGGAAAGGTTGGTGACCGTTAGAACGGGGTTGTAGAACGGGCCAATAACTTTCGAGAGATGTGAGATGTTGACATGGTTGAAATTTGAAGAAGAATGCTGTTATGAGAAAATGATACGAGATACTGACACCGCACTTTGGATTTTGAAATGATATGAGATATTGATTTTATTAAAGCTGCACTCTGATTTTGTTTAAAGAAACGAGATACTGATACTGTACTCTGATTTTGTTTAAAGAAACGAGATACTGATACTGTACTCTGATTTTGTTTGAAGAAACGAGATACCGATACTGAACTCTGATTTTTCTTAAAAGAAACGAGATCCTGATTTTATTAAAGCTGCACTCTGATTTGATTTGGTACTGATGCATTGACACGCATGAACCTACTGTGTTGATAAATGATTTTCAACTATTTACCTGCCAACTTTATTGTTCTAGAATTGCTAGTTTAAAGTTGGGGTAAGGTATCTATTGAGCGTTCTCGCTCACGGTTTCGCCCTGGCATAATACCTCGATGTTGCTTCGCAACTCTGACGTATTATGCTAGATTATCATAATGAACAGGAGGACCTCTACGGAGAACACGGAGCCGGAGGAGCTGCCGAGATGGAGATCCACCAGGCGGAGAGATTTGCGGAGCCGTAGAACCCACCCAGTCTACTTTTTTGTAATCTGTGAAGGATAGATCATCTATATGTATTTTTGGTTATTATTATTACTGTTTAGACCGACTTTAAATTGTAATAATAATCCATAACGTATCCCAAAAATGCGGGGCGTTACACAACATATCCTCTCTTAACATATACGATGTTATAAACATTTGGTAAATTAAATCGAGGGCGTATTGGGGAATCGAACCCTGGAATTTCCACGGAAAAATTGTAGTATGCATAAGAGTAAACACGAACCAATTGTAGGAGTTTGCATTCTCATTGCCTTATTCATCGTAGACTAAAATTAATGTAAAATGATTATGCGAGAAAATTTGTTATTTTTCATAAAGCCTCATTTTTTTTTCCTCGATATTTTTCGAATTATAGTGCATTAATTCAGTCAAAAGAACAGAACAAGTTTAATGAAGATGCAATGATGGTGCTCAATCTTTAGCTTGTGGGGGTAAGGAAACTGCAACTAGACAAGTTAAGGAATTATCTTAGAAAGTTTTCTCAAGTTAAATCTGCCTTTTCCCCATAATTACAATGTTCCATATTAGTTTATAACCATTTCCTATGTACCTATATACATGAATGTGCATGGGTTTATGATATATATATTTACACAACGGAAGAACGCATAGACATCGTTCTAGAGACGAATGAGTTAGATATCATAGTAAAAAAATGTGAATTTTTGAATCACAACCTAGGTTTCCGGTTCTTGAATCTACATGAAAATCTAAAAACACCTTGAGCGAAACTTGCAAGATAACAAAATTATGCCAAAACAAGCGTGCATTTAAAAAGAAAAATCCTTGACACCAAAACTTTTCATAAAGTAAAAATCTCAGTGAATAATTCTTCTGTGACTTCTACTTTTGTACTCCAATGTTTCCAGAAAAATAAGTAGCCCACTTGTTCTTGTACACACAGGATGTGCCAGTGGTTATATAATAGGTTACCCCAATTTCTTACAAGTGGCATACATTCACAAAACTTGGGATACCTCAAGAGGGGGACTAGGTAGCTCACACTTGAGCTTAACCAACCAATAGAGGCTTATATGGAGTGGTCTTGTCACAGAAAGGCTGTGTAGGCATGAAGGGGACAGTGCACTCATAAGGGCATTTGAAAAATGTTGGTCTCTTTGAAGCTCCAGAATGGATTTTGAGTAATATTTGGAATAATGTTGTGTTGGTTCCTCACATTACAACTAGCATATTGTACTTTTGTAGGGGGAACTTGAATTTCCTAGCTAGCTAGGAGGCTTTAAAGTCTCTCTTGAATTATTAGATATTTTTTAAAGGGGTTGTGTCATATAGCACATTGATATACTCCCTCCGCACCAATTTGTTTATTTACGTCACTTAATATTTTTATTATCAGTTTGTGTATGTATTCTGGAGTATGTCTCAGTGAACCATGTTTTACTTTGTATGCAGTAAAACATGGTCCTGCAAACCTCTCATAACTTGTGCTTTGATTATTCGGGAACTAGTATATTAGGAAACCAGGTGATCTATACAGAAATTTAATTGGTAACTCTGCTCCTTTGCGATTTCAGCGATACAATAGCTCAACAAATTCGGTACATGTGATTTAACTCTGCATATTAGTCCATTGAGTACGTACTCCGAAATAGGGAATATTTAGTTCATCTAAACCGCCTCATACCACCCTATTGTGGGATCTTTGTCATCATCCGGGCCGATAGTTCCATCCCTCAAATTAGTCTCATGTACTCATTTATTTTTCAGCTTTTGAATCACATAAAATCCTCAAAAATGAGGACATTTTTATATGATCTAATAACTGGAAATGCATGAAAACTTTAGATATTAAAATGGGGTACAGAAGATTTAAGCTGGAGCTCCATATCTCCCCACAGGAAATAAGGACTGGAGATAAGTGAAAAGACCCCAATGTCCACCTGAACTGACTTGAAGTGGTCAGACGTCTCAGGGAGCAAAAGGCTGTTCAAAAAAAAGGGGAAGAAAATGAAAAAGACAGAATATTAGTACATATGCTCCATCATTCACACTAAAGAAACAACAAAAATGATACATACACACAAAAAATACCCACAATTTACCCACACACTCACACAAGTGTGTGGGCTCCACACACACTTGCACATCTAATGTGTGTGGAGCCCACACACTTGTGTGAGTGTGTGGGTAAATTGTGGGTATTTTTTGTGTGTGTATGTATCATTGCTGAAGAAACAATACAAACAACCATTGGGGTCTTTTCCAAAAAAAGAAAAGAAAAAAAAATCAATGGCACCAATGCCAAACATATGAGTGGAAATTTTTGAACTCAACATATGAGTGGAAATTAGGCATAACATTGGTGATCAAGAGAAATGATTTTTGCCACTTCAATTTTTTTTTTTTTATAGCCACACTCTTCAAATTGTCTTTTGACTTTTAAGGACAAGCCCAGCAGATAGGCATGGGCATGGGGACAGATCGGGGCCGGAGAGTACTATCTCCACCCCCAATTCCCAAACCCCTTCTCCATATCCATTCCCTACCCGATCGTCAATGGGACTTTATTTTCATCCTCCATCCCCACTCCAAATGGGGAACGGGAATCCCCACGGGGATTCGAGGATCCAATCATTTTAAAAAAAAAGATTACTAAAAATCTAGAATCCCAGTTACAAATTAAATGCCAAAATCAAGTTACAAGTAGAGGTGTTGAATGGGCCTGGTCAGCACGGGCACGATACGTTTATCGTTCACGGTATCCATGTGTAAGGAGAAAATTTAGTGGGATCCAAAGGTTTCATAATTCATTAATAGACTCCTATATTCGGGGACGGGGCGGAGCGATGCGGGGATGGATCGGGGAACGGATTCAGAGCGGATTCGGGGCGGGAACATGCCTATCTCCACCTCCTACCCGATCCCCAAACATTTTTAAAAAAAATCCCCATATTCTATCCAATCTCCAAACAAATCTCTATATTGCCGATCCATTCGGATCGGATTCGAACGAATCGGAGGAAATGGCCAACCCCACCAGCAGACTAGAAATAATAGCGTTTTTGTTATTTTGACAAGGGAAGTGTCCGAACTACGAAATCCAACAACTCAATTGGAAGATCGGTAAAGTATTTGGAGCTACAGTACCCCGCCTGTTTTGTTGAGGTACCGTTCACCCATTTTTGATTATGTTATTGCTTTTCTCTCTCGTGCTCGTTCTCTCAAAAACATTCAAGAATTCTTGCTCAACCTCAAGAACCTCATCAAACCCACGCCCAGGTGATTTCATTTCTAGAATTCATACACTTAATCGTGAACCCATTATTATGAATGTGTAGCGTTGGAGATCGTCAAGGCGCGCACATACGAGACGGTGCAGTAGGAGCACCCAATAATTTGTAGTGTATAATTAAGAGAACAAGAGTGGCCGACATGAAATAGACTTTGTAACACTCGGACCAGGGTTCAGGGTAGCTAGGGTGCAGTGCTGGAGTCTGATCAGGCACTAACAACCATAGTAATCGGGTGGGGGTCTGTGGACCACCATGAACCTCCACAAGAAGATGGTGCCACGTGGCATACATAACATATTTTCTCATCGACTCATCCTATCATCACCTACATTCATGCAGACAAAAATTATGCCGCATAATAAGCAATTGGCTCAACCACCGGATGAGCTCACGTCCTTATTTCATCCCTCCAAATTTCTTTTTTGTGCAGATGGGCTCATCCCGCGGTGGAAACTTAGTCTTGTCGAGCTCACAAGCAATGGGTTTAACTACTGGATGAGCCCATGTCCGTATTTCGTCTCTCCAAAGTTCTATTTTTGTGCAGATGGGCTCATTCGGTGGTGGAAACTAAGCCTCGTGGAACTCATGCCCATCTGGTTGTATCCCTTGACTTTTAAAGGGGAGGTTTGGACTTTGGAGTTCGAGTCTATGAAGACGCTGAACCGTTTGGTTGTTGACCTAGTGATTTCCCTCTAACCTCCACTGATGTATAGAATTTTGACAAAAAAAAAAAAAAAAACTTTTATTTTGTGGGTTATCTTGACTTTACAATCAAAACCCAAACTATTTAAGTCATTGGATTCAAAAGCAGAACATGAAATGACAGTAAAAAGTAAGTTGATCGGGATATTATTGACACACGAACAAGTTACATTTTATTCTGACTGACGAATATATGCTCAACTTGATTAGAATTAGCTAACAAAATAAAGCCACAACAAAAGAGTTGATAGAGTGGAGTGAAGAGTTTCACTGCAACTGGGGGCAAATCAGGGAGATTACATTTTGATACCTATTTCGAACAATTCGCTTATAGGATTTGTATATAAATATGTTAAAAAATTTAAGTTGATCGGACAATGTATCTCTATATCTCTACATAATCAAGTACATGTGCATTTGAGTTTATCCATCTTTTTAGGACACCGCTCACTTTTTTTGTTAAAACGCGATTATTGTATACCAATGTGGTCATTACAATCAACAAAATGTTGTGTGGATAATCTACATTGAGATTAGGTCACAACATTGGTCACCCTAATTTTCATCATGGGGATTGGACGGAATCCTCTTTCATTTTCTCTATTTTGGGATCAAAGACCCTAAAATTTAGCTAAAAAGATAGGAGACAACAGAGGTGTTGGAAATGCTCCTAGTCATGAAGCAACATCATGACCACATAAAGGTGAATTAGTTTCTTGACAGCAATTGAATAGGTGAGTTTTGTGCTGGCTCCGACGTCTAAATTTGGGTTGGTGTCTAATCACAGCTGTCCATGCTTGGTAATGAACGGCTCGGATCACATCTTGTCTAAACAAATCTGAACTGTCCGCTGCAGAACAAATCTGTGCGGTTCATTGCCGAGCACAGACGACAGTGCTCGACTCAACATGGATGTGGTTCCTAAAGGGACATCACCACCCCGATTTCTTTCTCCTCTTGTAGAACTAAAAGTCGTGAAACAGCATTATGGATCCCTAAAGGTAAAGGTAAATGGAGACCTAACTATGCATGTGAGAAGTTATTGCCCACTACATCCTTAGAGCAATATCTAGTAATTATTAATTTTAAGGTAAAAACCTTAAAAATGTGTCAAGTTATTGATGAAAATGAGAAAAGGGATAACAACACAAGACCCACTTCTCATAGTAACTGTTCCCGTTATTGAACGGTAGGATTTGTCTCACATTAATTAGTCGATGTGCGCGTAAGTTAGCTCGGACACCATGAAATACTTCAAATATTGGTACTTCAGTCAATATGTTCAAGTATGTGTTAAAATTGTTACTGTCTATGTCGGTAAATATAAGGGGCCCATGTGATCTAAAGAAGTGTTCAGATCTTCGTCACATAATCATTCAAAGACTCTTTCACGCTCACACTGACGCATACGCATGCAAATTAAGTGACTTAAGTTCATACGATGCCTTATAAGGAAAACTATTATTTTCACGAAAGATATAAGCTAAGTAGAGGATCAATAGTTCCCTTTACCTGTTAACATTCTTTTATCTCCTAAAATTTTTATCTCCTAAAATTAATAGTAGTATTCCGTAGTTTTTCGGGCTGAATTACTTTCAGTTTGCGCACACCTCATATATACTAATCCCTGATTCCCTGTAACCCCTTCTGGAACTATTTGAGTTAAAGTATTCTCGAGAGTTGTTGGCAACGGAAACCGAAAACCAAGTGATTTTTTTTAGTTTTGTTTTTTCCTCCTTTTGGTTTTTCAATCAAACCTAACGTGGGGCTCGGGCGTGGGGGAAATTAGGCTGCCAGCAGAAAGGAAAGTGAATATCACAGGTTTTCAAAGGGACACTGCCAGAGTAATATTACTGTATCAACGTACACACCAGCCATGCATTCTCAGTTGAACTCTCCCTCTTTTCAAACCCAAGTACAGACATTAATGGAAGGGGAAAAAGATGATGGACCAGACACGTTCTCATCCGTATGCTGATTGTGTTCGAAGATTGAATTTCTGCAGCTATTTGTCGAGAGAAAAGAAAAGACATATTAAACTTTCCTTCAAAAATTGAAGTTGTGCACCAGCCACCAGCAGTTAATGTGCGTGATACCGGTCCGAATTGAATTGATCCATACGTTTTGGATTGGAACCGTGGATCCGGACCGTGGATTACTGGACACAGACACGTACGTATTGAAACCGTGGATTACTGATCCGGACACGGATTCAAAAATTAAAAAAAACTGTAACTCGCGATTGGGACACGGATTTTCATTTTGGAATTGTGAATTTCGGACCCTGAGAGGGCTTTTTGTGGGTAGGTCCTATACACAAGTCTTATAGCTTGTAAGGTCCGGAACAAATAATGCGCATAGTTCACTAGGTCCTGAATATAAGTTTTACACTTTTTCTTCCGAAATTACCCCCATTCTGAAACTTAGAATGTACATTTTGAAAATTAGAATGTACATTTTGAGTGTTAAAATGTACATTCTAAATTCTAAATATACGGTTTAAATTCTAAAATGTACGGTCTAAATTCTAAAAATGTGCATTCTAAATTTAGGGTACCCTAAATTCTAAATATACAGTCTAAATTCTAAAATGTAGGTATAAATTCTAAATATATGGTCTAAATTCTAAAATGTACGGTCTAAATTCTAAAATGTACATTCTAAATTTAGGGTACCCTAAAGTTTAGGTTACCCTAAATTCTAAATATACAGTCTAAATTCTAAAATATACGGTCTAAATTCTAAAATGTACATTCTAAATTTAGGGTACCCTACAAACTGTAGGGTACCCTGTGAAAGTGCTTAAAATCTTAGGGTACCCTATGAAAGTGTCTAAACGGTTAGTAAAAACAAAGAGTAACGATGAGGAGGATGGGCAAAAAAGTAAAATTCCTAACCATATTTGTGCCCCAAGAGCTCTCCAGCAATAAATTTTAGCCCAGGACCTGGTAGGCCAAAATTCCAAATAATAGGACCTGCCAATAGATTTCCATTTATTTATTTATGTATAGTACGGTTTTACCACTACCAGAAATATTTTTATCTATTTCAGTATTTCAGCATTTCAGCTTAATGTGATATAGTGTACCTTCATTTAGAATATTGGTATTGCTATTAGAGATGTTTGATGTAATGCTTCATGATTTAATGTAATGCTTAATCTATTTGTTACTGCTGGTTGCTGTATGTGTGACAATCATGCCTCAAGTTATTAATCTTATTTTTTAATGCTGGTTCTTTTTGCTTTCTGGTTTGCTTCCAGTACCAAAGCATTGCTTATTTGGAACCTTGAACCAATATTTTTTAAGCTTGCTAGTTGCTATTTTCGTTGCGGAAAATTCCTGGACAAAATCGGAACTAATTCATGACTCACGAATTTGATCGGAACCCGACTGTAGGACTTTTGGTATGGACATTGATTGCAGTTCTGAAACCTTGACTCGCAGATTAGGAACTAGGAAGGAATCCAATCCAATCCAGACCGTGAGCAGCCTTACTTCAAATTCTTTAAATGACTAAGCACAGATTTTGAGGCAGGTCATCTCCTCACATACATCAACCACTTTTAAAGCTTTTAATCATTTTAGCACTTCTAGCAAAAAAAAAAAAGGGAGGCAATATAGATTAGATACATTCTTACTCTGATCTCGGCCTGACTCTCAATCAAAACAAACATGGTTTATAACCAGGGGTGGAGTCTGGATTTACTTCCTGCGGGGTCAAATATCTAGAACACATTTGAGATATTGAACACATGATTTATTTTTATATCTGGTAATCCGAGAAAAAAAAATTGAACTTTGAAATATAAAACGCTACTCAAGTACTTGTTTAGAAACTTATTTGGCAAAAACAGACCTACAAAGCACGAGAAAAAAAAAAAATTCAACTTTGAAATATAAAACGCTACTCAAGTACTTGTTTAGAAACTTATTTGGCAAAAACAGACCTACAAAGCAATCAAATTTGACTAGCGAATGCGAAATTCATCTTGGCTTTCAAGCTTACCAAATTAAGGATTTCTCAAAATTAAAAATTTGAGAGAAATTATTCAATTTTGCAGCTCATTCCTTTTGGTTTTGGGTCTTTTAATTTTAAATTGGAGCCTAGGCTTCAAAAGCTTTTTCTTACAGTGGTTGTCTTACCTAATGTTTCCTCTTTTGCCAATGCTAGCTACTATACTGCTTTGTAGGGCAGAAAGAGTAGTATTATGGATGAGATATAAACCAAAACACATTGTTCCGGTATGGATGACCTGCCTTACATGGCCGGAAAAGGGAATAGTCGAGGTGTGCGTAAAGTGACCCAGATACCGTCGAACAAACAAACAGAGAGATAGAGATAGAGAGAGGAGTATGTACATACGTTAAAGGGCAAGAGTACATGTAAATTGTTTGGAATCTTTGGGGCAATAGTATTACACTTGTTTGGCGAAATTACAAAACACCTTCCTCGAGTGGTGTTTTTGAACCAGTGAGGTCAAGTAACTCCACTTTCTCCAACCCTACCTCCATCGCTGGTTATTACCATCGATATTCCACCAAAACTATCGTTGTCTCTACTAATTTCTTTCCATTACCAATCTCAATTTCTTCGTTGGTGCCAATTCCCTTCAACCTATAGACAGCATTAGATTAATGGTTCTCAAGAGATTTCTAGGAATCTTCAAAACAAAAAAAAAATGGCTTTAGAATGTCATCTTATTATGAGTTCAATGAAAACTTTAGAAACCATGCCAAACATAATTGCAGATAGTCAAAAAAAGTTCAAGACATTTTGCAAAAGGATGGTTGCCATTTGCCACTAGTGGCAAATAGCAATAGCAGATGATTATAATATTAGCTCAAGTTTCTTTTCGAGAATTACTGCTTTGGTCTCTGCCTCTTTCTATCTTAATCTCAAGTCTGGGTCCTTTTTTTTGTAAGATCATGAATCTTTCTTTATATTATCTCCTCCAAAGAAAAAAATAAATTCAGTCAAAAGTTGAAAATCAAAATAATGACTATGCGGGAAGAAATCATCCAATGACTTGAGGTGGTTTGTGACATCAAAAATAAAATAAAAAACAGAAAGAGGTAAGTGACATCATGCAAAAGTAAATTTTGAGGTCATGTGTTGGTTTAGTATTTTTTTTTTTAATAGCAAAAAAGAATTTTATTAGTCTTTGGAGATGAATACAAAGATTAAGGAGCATATGCCCAACAAAAATGGCACTTACACACCCTGATTATTTGACCCAGGGTGTGCGCAGTTGCGTGCCGTGTAGGTACGGCGCCACCGTGCCGACAATCGGAGACGTTCACCGCGTAGAGCTGGTCGAGTTCTACAGGCGATCAAAAGCCAGTTCGACCGAATATCGATGAGTGCCTCATCAGAACAAATATAACTTGTTGCAGTAGTTTTGATCTAGTGTTTCGGATCCATTCGGAATCATGCATTTCAAGATAATAATGTTCCAATGAGGCACCTATCGTTATTCAATCGAGCTGATTTTTGGTACACAAGTAGAGCTCGACGAGCTCTACGCGGTGAATGTCTCTGATCGTCAGACCGACACAGGCACGGTGGCGCCAATCCCCGCACAGCATGCTATGCAGCGCCCCCGATTCCAGATTATCGACGCAAAATTGACAAAAGCAATTTTTTCTTGAATAAAGACAAAAAAATTTTTAATCTATTTAGATTCACATTGGTTGCTACCATTTGAATTCAAGTTTCAATGTCACTGCTTCTTGTTGTTGTATTGGAGACAATTTGCTGCTAATACATTGGAGGTTGATATGGCTGACCTTTGTCACTACCTTGTTGCTGCTTCATTGGTGCAAGAATTTTGGAAGCATTGAGGTCATATCGATGGTTCGGTCTAGAAGCTGATTTGATTTTTGAGGTTTTGTTGCTTAATGAATTTGTTGTAGCTGCTGGGAATTTAGCAGCGCATAATCGCGCGAGACTTTCTTTTTGAGGATTAAAGCTGTTGGGTTTTTATCGAAGTTCAGGAGCTATCATGTTCAGGAGTATTCCGGAGTGCTTCTCTTAATTTTTTCATGATCTAGAATTGTATTTTTCGGTTGATTTCTTGTCATCCTTTGTTATCTCCCTTTTGGGTTCTTGCCGGCATATGATTGTCGTGGGAGGGGGTGCCAACCTTGTTGGGATGCCTTTCCGCGTTTTTTATGCCTTTCGTGCTTTGATCCTTTTAATCTTTGTTATCCGTTTCCAAAGATTAATAAATTTTTTGCCGTTCAAAAAGAAAAAAAAAAAAAAAAAAACATTGGACTATTCCATATCTTACGCGTTATTTGACGATAAATGAAGTGGTTTTCAATTCTCTGATGGAAAGTATGTATCACAGTTCAATAAGTCGAGTCATCGGTCTTCCTACAACTGGCTAGTCTCAGTTCAAAGGGAATGGGGGATGGGGACAGCATAGCTGCTGGGCCCATCACGTTTGTAGTCGACCATGGATGGTATAGATCCGTTCGGCAGCAGACAGTTTAGATTTATTTAGACAAGATGTGATCTGAGCCGCCAATGACCGACTACGGATGACTGTGATCGGCTCAGCACCCATGCTGTTCCCGAAGGGACAGTACCAACCCCAGGTCCACTTCAAAGCCACATAATCTATTGAAAGATACATCATCTGTCTCCTTTTGGTCTTAATTATCTCCATGGTTGGCCTCTTGCCAGCTTCCAGGGCAAATCTAGAATTTTTATATATCCAGGGATGATAAAAATACAGTGTTGCTACAAAAAATTCTATGCAAAAATCAAGCTCTAACTTGATGAGATATATTATATGCAAAAGAAGATATATATATATATATATATACAGAGCGGATCAAGTCAGGACTCCCTGATTTTGTTAAAATTCAGACCTCCCCTCTCCTGGCCATTTTCCAGACAAATCCCGGCCATTTTCCAGCCAAATGGTCGAGATCCCAACCGTTAGATGTGTTTAAAATGTGTTTTCAAGGGCTTACGCAAGGATTCGGCAAAAAAAAAAAAAAAAAGACCGGGAAGGGCTTCAGGCTTCATCCGAGCAGTTTTTCATACAAACCGTGGGATATATATTTTATGAAAAACTGTTCAGATGAAGCCCTTCTTGGTCTTTTTTTTTTTACTGAATCTTCGCGTAGGCCCTTAAAAACACATTTTAAACACATCCAACGGTTTGGATCCCGACTATTTGGCTGGAAGAGGGGAGGTCCGTATTTTAACAAAATCAAGGAGTCCTGACTTGATCTACTCTGTATATATATATATATATATATATATATATATATATAAGAACTCACTATTATACAAAAAGCTACTCTATTTTTTTATCAGCAAAATAAGAATTTTATGAGATAAGGGTAATTAAGGAAAAGGAAGAAAAGGGATGTTAAAACAAGGTGCCAACATGTCACCCAAGAAGGAGAGAAATTAAAGACAGAAAAGGACACTTAGTACAAGAAAAGGAATCAACCAAGAGTTGGAAATCAAAGCACATAGAAAGAGAACAGTGATATAAAATTAGATTCTCACAGGCCTAATGCCATCCAAACAACCCTTTGAAATCCTCCACTGAGTAGTCAGTGATGTTTAAGCCTTTTACCCATAAGACTACTGTTGTTTTGACCAAATCTGCAACTCGTTCACACAGAGCTACACTGCTATAACTCTGAGCCTTCATATTTTGAAAGCATAGAATTTGGATTTATTATCAACATCACCAAATATATTGTTGTCAAGAAATGTAAGTCTAAACTAAACAATCAAGCATGATTTTATAAAGATATTTTATAAACATATTTTAGCTCCAGATTCATTGGAGATAAAATCACCTCCCCACCTCAAAAGATAAAATCATGCTTGATTTTAGCAACTTGGTTGCTAAAATTTTTTGGAGAACTTAGCCTAAGGCTAAATTTAAAAAAATTGGTTTTTTGATTTTTTTAGTTTTGTTTTTATTCAAAAAAAATTTACATTTGTTAGTTTTGCGTCAAGATTTTGTAGTTTCTGGATTTATCTCTTCGAGACAAATCCAAAGAGTATAAAATTATGGTCAAAAGTAATAGTTTTTTGAATAAAGTCGAAAATAAACCAAAATAAACTAGTTTTTTGGATTATTTTTCGTCTTTATTCACAAAACTTTAAGTTTGGCTAATAAATTTATACTTTTTAAATTTTTCTCGTCGAGACAAGCCAAGAAACCACAAAAAATCGACTTAAAACTAACAAATGCAAATTTCTTTTGAATAAGAACGACGAAAAAAACCCAAAAAACCAGCTTTTTCAAATTAGCCAAACCACACCTAAATATAATCAAGACGTGAAAGTAAAAATCAATGAATACCTTGTTTGGATATTAAATTGTTGATCAAATAACTGGCTTCATCTGATTACTTATTGCGCTTGTGCCTTAGCCAACAATGTGAGAGAGAGAAAGGATGGGTTCCTCTTGTTTATTTAATTAGTAGTTTTTAGATTCCCAAAATTTATTGGGTTTGACTTATTTTATTTTGTTAGTTAATATATATTGTTAAGTTGTTTAAATTTAATTGGAGTTTCATGTACTTCAACCCCGCACATTGATCCAGTGCGAACAATACTAAAAACAGTTCAATTTATATGTACAAAAAAAAATTCAGTGCATTTGCCGAACCCAACGAGTTCGCTCTCTGGATTGAAGGTACGTAGAGCCACCCCTACATCATTTTTTTTTTTTTGAACGACAAAAAAGAATTTCATTAATCAAAGATACAAGATTTAAACAAGCAAGAGAAAAGCATCAAAACGAGGAGCGGTATCCCAAGAAAGATGGAACCCCACTCGACGGCAATCATATGTCTCTTAAGACCCAAAAAGATTGGAAGGCTGACAAGAAGAAAACCAAACAATCAAACTAAGACAACCAACACTCACAACCTAAACCCCTACACCTGAAAACCAAACAATACTAAAAGGATCAACCCAAGAATAGCAAAACTCCCAAAAGAAGCAAAGGCTCTGTTCGTTTCCCAGTTTAGTTTTAGTTTTAGTTTTGATGACATCATCATTTTCCTCATTTCTCTCTCTATCTCTCTCCACTCATTACATCTGATGACATCATCAAAACTAAACTAAACTATCTAACCAAACACAGCCAAAATCACTCCACCCAAAAAGCAAACCGGAAACTACTCGCCCGCACAAGCCAAAAGCCAAGCCAAAAGCAGCAGCAAAGACCACGAAAGGAGAAAACACCCAAAAGCCCCTACAACTTCTTATGGTCTTTGTGTGGCATAATCATCTAGGTTGGATACCAACATAGTTGAAATGTCTTCTTTGGTTGTGATGCCACTTTTCTCGTTAACTGTTTAATCTTTGTACAATTCCAAATATCATAATAAAGTTTTACTGTTAAAAAAAAAAAACCCTATTGGCTTACTTTTGCGTGTCTTTACTTCACGTGGTCGAGTCTCTGCCCGAGTCAATTTACTCAACTCATCAATTCATATGTACCTCTACGTGCATCCAGGCTGCACGTAAAAGAGATTGTCAGACTATATCCCACAACGATCACCTAAGTCACCCAAACTTGATTAATATAATAAAAGCTACTCCATCTAGTGCCAGTTATTTTCAAATCGGAACCCTCCAAGAAATCTAACAATATCCATATCCATATCCATTTGGCTTGAAAATGAGAATTCTAATTGGTGGGTAAATTCTTGGAAGTTGTTTATTGGACTGGAATACAGAACAATGGAAAAACAAAGTGTACGAAGCTCTAATTGGTCAAAAGATCAGCCGTCCAACCAGCATATGCTGTCGGGCAAGCCTTCTTTGACAAGGAATCTATATATATACATCCATATCCATAAAGCTCCTAAAACTTGAAGCATCTCTCGATCTCTCCCTTGTAGCACAAAATGCTACTTTCTAAAAAGGCTACGTGTAATTCCTCTCATGGCCAAGACTCTTCCTACTTCCTAGGTTGGCAAGAGTACGAGAAAAACCCCTACCATGATGTCCATAATCCAACTGGGATTATTCAGATGGGTTTAGCTGAGAATCAGGTGAGTTATCACAAAAAAAAAATAAAAAAATTTCTTTTGCCGATCATAAAGGAAACTCGATGTCCCCCTGTCGAGTTTCCTTTATAAAATTTTCTCTTGCCTATAGACATACCATATCACCGGTTCCTACATTAAGTTTGGCACGTACGATACCATTCATGTTTATATTTTCATAAACGGGCCAACTTCCGTGACATAAAATGGTGTTAAATATGATGAACTAAAGATTTTGTCTCTTTTTTTTTCTTATGGGCGAAATTTCGTTAGTTGTACGCGTACAATGGTGTTAAATACATGTATATGTTTTTCTGTGTATGTGAATATGTAGAATATTGAAACAACAGGATGCAAAGAACAAACCTACTATTGCGACCACTTTTGGTAGCCACAGTTTCATTCACCAATACATTATTAGAATAAATGGCACTTCACGTATTTCACCAATATGCAC
The DNA here is from genome assembly GCA_020921065.1 of Vaccinium darrowii. Classification (NCBI taxonomy): domain Eukaryota; kingdom Viridiplantae; phylum Streptophyta; class Magnoliopsida; order Ericales; family Ericaceae; genus Vaccinium; species Vaccinium darrowii. The sequence goes on from CM037155.1 coordinate 6,226,678, forward strand.
TGCTGACACATCACATGATATTCAAATTTTGATTATTAAATGTAATCATAATAATATTGTTCAGTAAAGAATATTATAGTCATTTGAGACGATAGAATACACAACGAACCCATCTATTTGTAGCCACGTGTGCGTACGCATCTTAGCCATCCATTTCAACAAATCAATGGTTTGGATCTTAATTACTCTTTTACCAGTTAAAAAGCTTTCTTACCAGTCAAAGAGTAAATAAAATCCAAAATGTCGAAAAAGCTTTTGGAAGGTGCGATGCATCGTCTGTGTATTTTGCGTATGCATGTGTGCGTACATGTCGTATTTTTGATACACAACTACTTTGCAGATCAAATAATGTGTCTAATCAAATAATGTGAATATATATGTACCTCCTCCTATTAATGGAAGAGCACGTGACAGTGTTGTTTTGGTCATTTTTACTACCACTATATCTTGTGTCTTGATCTCTTGTCTTTGGCCATTATTGCAGCTCTCCTTTGACATTATTGAGTCGTGGATTTCAACAAATGTGGACGCTACTGGATTCCATAAAAATGGAAAATCCATGTTTAGAGAATTGGCACTCTTCCAAGATTATCATGGCCTGCCAGCTTTCAAGAATGTAATGTCCTTTTAACACTTTAGTTGTTAATTTATTTATTTTCTAACTTACGGCGTTCCGCGTTCAGGTCAGCTAACATGCACCTTGACTAATTTTTCATCGATCAATTCGAACGTCCACCAGTGAGGTTCTAGCATTCGATCTATCGTCTTTTAAACCGTGTCAAATTGACAACCGTTAACTCATCTAGAAACCTTAAGTCGTTATCAGGTGGATCAAATTTAAAGTTCAAAACCTGCGCTTTGTGTGTGAGGATATTATTTCTCATAAAAGAATTGAAAATGATGTGATTATGATGTTAGGAACCAGCTTTTCTTTTGAACGGCCAAAAAGAAAAAAAGAAAAAAAAAACTCTCAGGTTAAATTGATGATGGTCAACCCATCTAATTACTTAAGCTCTTAAAGGCATATGAAGAATATATGTATATGTGTGTGTGTGTATATATATATATGGAGAGAGAGAGAGAGAGAGAGAGAGAGAGAGAGAGAGAGCATGCATTGGGTTCATGTATCTAAACGTTGAGGGAATACTATATACCATTTGTAGGTGCTGGCAGAGTTCATGGCTGAAATTAGAGGAAACAAAGTTCGATTTGAAGCAAACAACATTGTACTGACGGCGGGATCAACCTCTGCAAATGAGACCCTCATGTTTTGTCTAGCTGAACCAGGACAGGCTTTTCTTGTGCCTACACCTTACTATCCAGGGTAACAATTTTATTGCTTCTCCTTTATACTTAATTAGGACAAGAGAAACTTTTGTGCATAAATCCCCGACAGATTCGGGCACAGATGTGTCTAAATTCACGAACAATCGTAAAAAAATTAAGTTTTGTTTCTTTTTGTTTTTGTTTAAAACTTTTTAGCTAGGAGGAGGATCGCCTCTTCAATTCTAAGTTTTTCTTTTACTTTATTTTGTCCAGCCCTTCGTTGGATTTTCCTCCGTTCTACTTCTCCCCCAACTGGATGTACCCCTTGTTGAGTTTTTTAAGTAAACTTTTTGCTGATAAAAAAAAGGGAGAGATATATAAGACTCCGTTTGGGATGCCTACAAAGTTACTTTCTTAGTTGTGAAAATCTTTTCGTTTTCAAGAAAATCTTTTTATTTTTTTTTATTTTTTTGATTCTTCTCAATAAGGGAAATAGAAAAATAAACAACTGTGGACCATTTTTAAAAAAATGACTAATGGAGAAAAATAGTTGATTTTCCAATTTTTTCGAAATGGTCTATATTTGTTTACTTATTATTTTTTTTGTTGATCAAATTTCTTGTGTTTCGAACACTAATTCCTCTTGGTTATTTTCACAGGTTTGACAGAGATCTTAAGTGGAGAACTGGGGTGGAAATAGTACCCATCCATTGCTCGAGTTCAAACGGGTTTCGACTCACTGAGTCCGCCCTAGAAGACTCGTACCAACAAGCACAAAAGCTCAATTTAAGAGTAAAAGGAGTGCTAATCACAAACCCATCAAACCCTTTAGGCACTACCATGACCAAAAAAGAGCTCAACTACCTCATCAATTTTTCCATTGCCAAAAAAATCCATATCGTAAGTGACGAAATTTTTTCAGGCACGGTGTTCGACTCTCCACAATATATAAGCATCACGGAATTAGTGGCCGAGAGGAAGCTTAGTGAAACGACGGATATTGGGAATCGAATCCACATCGTATACAGCCTGTCGAAGGATTTGGGCCTACCGGGCTTTAGAGTGGGCCTGATTTACTCGAACAACGAAAAACTACTATCGGCTGCCACTAAAATGTCTAGCTTTGGGCTTGTTTCATCTCAAACCCAGTTCTTCCTATCCAAAATCCTCGCCGATAAGAGATTCACGAGAAATTACATTAAAACTAACAAGAAGAGGATTAAAGAGAGAAAGGAAATGCTTGTTGGTGGGCTTTTGAATGTGGGGATAAAGTGTTTGGAGAGTAATGCTGGGCTTTTTTGTTGGGCCGACATGAGGCATTTGCTAAGGGACAATTCATTTGAAGGGGAAATGGAGCTTTGGAAAAAGATTGTTTACAAAGTTGGGCTGAATATAAGCCCGGGGTCTTCTTGTCATTGTGTTGAGCCCGGTTGGTTTCGGATTTGTTTCGCGAATGTCTCAAAAGAGGCCCTAAATGTCTCGATGAAGCGGATCAAGGCCTTTGTTGAGCCCATGGGCCGTGGAATAAATGGTTTCAACCGAAGGGAAGTGGTTTGTAAATGGAGAGTCAGGACTATTTGTAAGTGGGCTTTTCAGCTATCGTTGTGTGAGAGGGAGGCAGACCGTTAAGCCTCATGTAAAGGAAAAGGGTATGCACCGCCGTGTGGTGCTCCACGGCTTTTTCTCGGCACGCGTCAATGTGGGCTTCACTATAAAGTGTTCAGTTACTACAGCAATATATATGAAGAAGAAAAATTCTTGAAGCACCACGTGGCGATACTCCAGAAACCATTAAACGCTGTGAAGATGTCTATCTCTCTTATAGATCTCTTTCATTATTCCTATCATTCCTGTTAGTATGATATGTTATTTGTATGCTATTTGACTTAAGTGCTGATTTGTAAGATATTTCAATGGTGTCCCCATGACCTCTCTCTTTTGGAAGACAAAGCTAATATGCATCTCTTTAGAATTCATATCCACCAAATAAAAGGACAAAAAATTGGACCGATCTAGCTTTTTAATTGATGTGTTGGGTCCATCTCGAGCGAGCTAAGTTTGATGTTCAAAATCAGTCATTTTACAAAAACTCATGGAGAAATTTGATCATGTCAAACATCTTTTTCTTTTTTTCTTTTTTTACACGGCGAAAAATAATTTTATTAATTTAAATATACCAGATATAAAACATTAGAGGGAGCGAAAAATACGGAATCACAACAGGGGAAGACATCCCAACTAGGTTGGCAGTTAAGCCTCTCGACAATCATATCAAACATCATGTTAATCAACTATCGATTAACAACTGATTGAATCATATTTATCTTCAAATAAATAGATTTCATTGGTGTGTTCGAGTTTTTTAATGTGTTCCACAATGATGTTTATTATCCAATGGATGTCGTTTTTGGCATGGTTAAACTTCTCAACAAATTCTACAAAAATTAACATTTTTCACCATCAAACTGGATCCAGAATGATAATGTCAAAACTGGACCATCCAAATAATTTTTTAGAACTGAAAAAGTGAAAAGTATTTGGTCCCAAAGTTCAAACCTCTGATGTGAGACTTTTTTCTCTACACAAGACCCAATTTTTTTCGAACGGAATTTTTTTTTTTATTAATCAAAGATCAAAGATACAATAATTAAATGGAACAAGAGGAAAACATCAAGACGAGCAGTGGCGGCTCCAGGAATTTTCTTGAGGGTGTTCAGAAATTCTACTATGGTCCTCTAGAAATAATTTTTTATATAACTAGGTGGTCCGGACTATCCTGCACGCACTCATGTGTAAAGGGGAAGGAATCTAAATTGAGCAATTTTGTTGTGAAAAGACGAAGACTTAAGTTGGGCCATGACTTGTTTGGCTGTTTCCATCCTTTACTGACAGGGAGAGAATAGACTTGGGATTGATCTTTCTAAATCGTATTTCACATGCATAAGGAAAGGTATGAGAAAATGGTGTCATTCGACAGGGAAAGGCTGCTCTCTAGTCCTGATCCATCTAGTCCCATCCAATTTTGGGCCTTTGTGGATCTTTTGTAGGCTTACAACGGTTAATCCAAACAATTCAATTTATGAATCCTGCATTGGATATTATTCTTGCAAAACCTGTGTGGTCAGACACGATAGCTGTGAAAGCATAATACATTTAACACCTTCGTGCAAGAAATTTAAAAACGATGGCAAAAATGATGTTCGTGCGTCCAACTTTTTTTTTTTTTTTTTGTTAAATCAAAACATTGTTGCCACAAACTCATACTACACTGCAGTTGGGAAGAACATAAATTTTCAACTTGTATTAGTGCTAGATTTGAATTTATAGTAGGAAGTTTGTTTTACATACATCTATACCTTTCAAGTACTTGTGGATACTAAACATGACGTGGATGGAGGAGAAGAGAAGTTTTAACTTGAAGACAGAGACCATGGACTTGGCTTTTGGGGTCCTGTATTGTGGTCCTGACTTTTTTTTCTTTGGAAGTTAAGGTTGATTACTCAAGATGTTACCCCGGAAGGATCGGCGTGTCCTTTGTACTATTTTTTTTTTGTCCACGAGTCTTTTGCACTAGTGGCAGCTCCACGAATTCTCTTGAGAGTGTTCAGAAATTCTACTACGGTCCTCTAGAAATCATTTTTTATATAACTAAGTGGTCCGGACTATCCTGCGCGCACTCATGTGTAAAGAGGAAGGAATCTAAATTGAGCAATTTTGTTGTGAAAAGACGAAGACTTGAGTTGGGCCGTGACCCATTTGGTTGTTTCCATCCCACCCTCTTCCACTTGCATTTACAGACAGAGAGAGAATAGACTAGGGATATTGATCTTTCTAAACTGTATTTCACACACATAAGGAAAGGTATGAGAAAATGGTGCCATTCGACAGGGAAAGACTACTCTCTGGTCCTGATCCATCCAGTCCCATCCAATTTTGGGCCTTTGTGGATTTTTTGTAGGTTTACAACGGTTAATCCAAACCATTCAATTTATGAGTCATGCACTAGATATTATTATTGCAAAAATTGTGTGGTCAGACACGATAGCTGTGAGAGCATAACACATTTAAAACCTTCATGCAAGAAATTTAAAAGGGATGGCAAAATGATGTTTGTGCGTCCAACTTTTTTTTTTTGTTAAATCAAAACATTGTTGCCACTAATCCCAGGGTCTATTTACGCCTCGCCACACACATAAACCGGACAAAGCTAATGTCCTCTAGAAATCATAACTGTACATAAATAAATAAAAATAAAAATTCTACTAATACAACAATGCTACCGAAAAAACAACAATTCCAAGTCAATACGGCTTCGCTTCGACAAGTTTTAGGGTTTGCTATCATCAAAAAAGTTTCAATAGGAAATGACTCTTGCACCATTCTAGATTTTCTTATCACAAACTTGTCCATGGTTCCAACTACCAAACAAAAATTAAAAAAGAATCAAACCTATGAATAGCCTATGTAATAATGCAAATCTATTGTGTCTATATACCCTCTGTGCATATATATTAAAGTGTTTCGCAAAAAAAAGATGGCGCGCATATATTAAATTATTGATCTATATTTTATAATGTAATGAGTAATCATTTGGAATAAGTATAAATAGATTAAAGAGAGATAGTTAAAAGTGTTCTTATCTCTTTGAGCTAAATGTGTTGAGACAAAGAAACACTCAAATTCTCAAATATCTAATTTACACTATTCTCTAATGGAGTATCAAATAGTGCATGGTGAATTCCGTCATTAGGATTGGGTGTTCAAATTTTTGGGTAATGTGTTCAAACATTTTGGGTAGAGTGTTCAAATATTTGGTTAGTGTGTTCAAAATGACAAAAATTTAAAAATAAATAAATTTTTACATGTATTTCTAAAAAAATTATTTTTTCCGGGGTGTTCGAGTGACCACCCTCGGCTCTTCTTAGAGCCTCCTCTGAAGACGAGGAGTGACGTCCCACAGAGAATAGCATTCCACTCGACGACAATCAAATGCCATGCATAACCCAATGAATAGGATCACAATGTTGATTTTCTTTGGATCTAAATCAACCTAAACTACCATTTTCGGACTTATCAAAGTAAGTTGGAATTAAACTAACATAAATCCTTCACAACTCTTTATTTGGTTACGTACGAAATCAAATATTCTTAAGAAACAAAGAAATCCTTTTTTTTTTTTAACCTTAAAAATACTAGATATTCCATTGATATAAACGCAGAATACATAGCACGAATGACACTACCGGTCCGAGAATAAAAAATAAAAATAAAAAGTAGCAAAGTACAAAGTGTATATATTTTATCGTTTTTGTTCGAATTTGAAGGTCAACTAAAAAGTAGCAAAATAAAAAATTTCATCAAGGCTCATGTTAGGATTCTAAACAACGCACCACACGCACATAAGCAGTAAAACAAGAGAAAGCACGACACACAATATACGTGGTTCGGCTAAATCGGACCTACATCCACGGGGAGGGGGGTTTCACTATAATCAGGAGAAAATTCGTGTTCTTGTGTTACACACTCACACTCTATCTTACAATAATGAAATCCTCACCAGTTCTCTCGTGTATCTCTCTCTCCGGGGAGCCACAACCGGCCCCCCCTCTCACACTCTCTGCTTCTCTCTTTACATTGTGCTACCACACACATAAATAATGGCATGTCCGAGTATTTATAGAGTTACACAGAAATACCATACTCCACTCCCTCTAGACATGCTATTGTTTATGCCCAACTGACCCACACGGGATGGAATCCCAATAGCTCAGTCCAACATTCATCTCTTTGGAATTCATATCCACCAAATAAAGAACAAATTTAGGACCGATCCAGCTTTTTAGAACTGAAAAGTATTCGGTCCCAAAATTCAAACCTCCAAATTCAACATTTAACTGCCGGACGCAATTTTACGTTGTCTCATGTGAGACTTTTTTTTCTACACATAACCCAATGAATACCATAATCAGCTTCAGGATCACAACGTTGACTTCCTTGGGATCTAAATCTACATAAACTATCATTTTCGGACTTATCAAAATATAAGTTGGAATTAAACTAACATAAATCCTTCACAACTCTTTATTTGGTTACGACATCGAATATTCTGCAGAAACAAAGAAATCTTTTTTTTTTTAATCATAATAATATCAAATATTCCATTAATATAAAAAAGCCAAATATAGTGGACAAAAGACACTACTGGTCTGAGGATACAACAAACAATAAAAAAAATTACAAAAAACCAGCAGCAATAGTGAAAAATCAACCAGTTCACACAAGACGGGGTTTTGTGTCGGTAGATCTGCAAGGAGTAGAAATACCGGTCCCACCATCGGTGCTGAAGCCGCGTTGTCACTACGTCAATGACGAACCCGACCATCTTATGGTATGAAGATCATTGAGGTAATGATCATCGTCAAACAACTGTATTATACAAAGACGGGGTTTTGTGTAGGTAGATCAGCAAGGAGCTAAAATACCGGTCCCGCCGTTGGTGCTGAAACCGCGTTGTCACTCCGTTAGTGTCGAACCCAACCGCCTTATGGTATGAAGATCATTGAGGTAATGATCCTCGTCAAACAACTTATTATACAGAGACGACTCGAAAAGAACCAACAAAAGACAGAGAATTTAGGAATACAAACTAGCTTGCCATATTCAACGTATAAAAACAGATGGAAATCAAATAAACATTGACCCTTTAGCCCTCTTTATTCCAAACAAACATTTACTCTAAAAGTAAAGATAATAAAATGGCATAACATCTATGGAGATCATTGAGGTAATGATCAACAAGATCAGAGTATGGTACAAAACGAGGCGGCTTTGGAACCATCTCCGCCATCGGTGCTGGTGGTGCCGGCGTTTTCACCGCCGGTCTTGACGCCGGGCCACCCCTTGCACTGACAGTGTTGGCCTTCCGGTATGCGTTTGTAGACCGACGGAACGTGGAACCCGCACCCTCCCCAGCTGGCCTTGCCACACTTCGAACACTTCACCTCGTAGCACATTTTCTTCTCTCTCTCTCTCTCTCTCTCTCTCTCTGTGACAAACGACTTTTCAGCTTTTAAAGTATGGGATCCATATGCCAAACAACTTTACAGATTTTATAATGGCCAATTGTAGATTTTAATAACATTGGGGGGTATAATGGCATAATGGCCAATTGTATATTTCACAGTTCATTGAATTTGACCTTCTGGAAGTTGATTTGAAAAGTGCTTTGGGTAAAAAATCAAAAACCAAAAACCAAAAAACCACTTTTGTCCTTATTCAATTTTTTTTTTGCATTTGTTAGTTTCACGTCAAGATTTTGTGGTTTCTAGATTCCTCTCGGCGAGACGAATCTAACGAGTATAAATTTATGGTCAAACCAAATATTTTTTTGAATAAAGCCGAAATACTTGGATTATTGGCCAATAATCCACCTATTTTGGCTTTATTCAAAAAAATTTGAGTTTTGACCATAATTTTATACTCGTTAGATTCGTCTCGTCGAGAGGAATCCAGAAACCATAAAATCTTGATGCAAAACTAACGAATGCAAAAAAAAATTGAATAAGGACAAAAGTGGTTTTTTAAAAAACCAGTTTATGGTTTTTTACCCAAAGCACCCCAGGGAGATAGGCTGCCGTGATTGACCAGAAGACTTTGCCCCAAAACAATTGAAAATCCACTGACAAATTCTAACCCAATATCTATTGGCTATGAGCGGAGAAATTCCAACGTTTTATTAAGTGATCACATTTAACATTTTCTTTACGTGTGGTCGCATTTGAGGTCTGTTAAGTGTAGTATATTTTAGAGTCTATTGCATATTTTTAGTGATATGTCATCACGGGGTGTGAATTGTAAAATTTTAAAATATGAGGTGGAATGAAATCTATTCCGATACCACTTGGAAACTTTTTTATTTAACCCAAAACTACTTGACCATGACTAAAGAGGTCATGACATTTTATTTAACGCAAAGTGGGACTATATTAAGGGGGTGTTTCACTAACTCAGTTTTTTGAAAAAATTAAATTTTCACAGTTTTTTATGTGATGTGTTGTGAGAGAATGACCTGTCTCGGTGTTTGAAAAAAATAATTTTTTGTTAGTGGAACACCCCCTAATACTAAACTCGTTAAGACAACGAAGATTTAACTTTACATAATTAAAAATTGTTTCGTGTGGCACTAATATTTGACAAGATGACTAGTGAGTCAATGCACTTGGTACTATTGCATTATATTTTACCTTTCTTGCAACGTATTATAAAAATTCAAGCTTGAAATTGACATTAAATGGAAATAAAATATCTTACAAGACAAGTCAAGACGGTTTGTATACATGCATGCTTTGACTATTAATGATACTAGGGCAACAAGATAAAACGACAGACGTTACCCACACCGGTATTCTCACAGAGATCAAAGATTCTGAAAGTTCTAGAGAAGCCGCAAGTTCATTAATATGTACTGTTGAAATTTGAATGTTTTTTTTTTATTTAGGATCAACCTAAAAAACTTCATGTTAAGTCATTCATGCAAAAAGTAGAGTGTAAATTTTTCTTTTGCTAAAACTAGAGCTTGCAGAATGTCAATATAATCCATTATGCAACACGCGTGTGCACACACATTATATGTATATTATAAAACATAGTGGTTTTCAACAAATGTTTAGGCATATAAACAAATAACATTCCTGGCATCCGACTATATATAGTATCATGTTACGGTCAGACCCCTGGATGATTTCCTTTTTAAGGGATAAAAGAGAATATTCCCCTTATAAATCTACCCCCTCCCTCCCCTCCCTTGTAATGTATGGACTTTGGGGTTGCTATTGTGCACATCTGGGCTGACCGTTGCTCAGATAGACGGCTCAAATTTCACCTCGGAACTTTTGCATCTGAACTGTTCGTTGTCATGCGTGCAAAATGAAATCTCCTTCCCGGTTCGATGAAAGGCAAGCCATGATGCCCACTCCTACTATATTCTCCTTCCCGGTTAGATGGAAGACAGAAATTGTCGGGGCCAATTTACTCGGACCTCAACTATTCTCCTTGCCGGTTCGGTGAAAGGCAAGCCATCCACACTGAACCTAGGGGATTCACATGACTTATTCCGATTGTGGTCTGCTCTCAAGAGGTTGCCGAAACTTTATTTCTTATCTTCCGGGGGGAAAGCAACGTTTTAACATCTTTCTCTTTGAATAATTCTGAACTCCAGATATTTGATACATATATTGCCCTTTGAATTATTCTAAACTCCAGATATTTGAACCATATATGGTCTCATTGAGTGTATCCCAAAACGTTGAATTCCTCGCAAAGATGGGAGGACCTGACTGTACTTTGGGATGGACGTCAATTTGTCCAATTGAAAAATTAAATAGCCCTGTTGGTCAACGACTGGTGGTTGAATTTGAAACTCGATTAGTTTTGACCGGGTTGATAGAATATATTCCTAGCCAATGAGCTTCTTATGACGCTTTTTCTGATACGCAACAAAAATTTATTTATAACTCGACGAGGGTACATTGAGAAAAACACAGAAAACAAAAAGAAAGAGAAAAGAGGGGAGACCCAATGTAGAGACTTTATATTCATCTCAAAACTAATTGGCAATGAGTGGAGAGGTCCCAGCATATATTAAGTGATCACCCATTCGACTCCTAGGCAATATGAGACAATATTTCTTAACATCCCCCCTCACGTGCATCCGCATTTGAGGTCTATCACGTGTGGCCAATTTTGGGTCCTATCATCATGCAGCCTTTTTGCTGGTCTGTCATCGTGGGTGTGGGATTGCGATTTTTTTTTTTAAATGTGGAGAGGCCCCGCTCTGATACTATGTGGAGACTTTATATCCATCTCAAAATCAATTGACAATGAGTGGAGAGGTCCCAGCATATATTAAGTGATCACTCATTCCACTCCTAGGCAATGTGGGACAATATTTTTTAATATGTTAAAGGATAGGTGTGTGTTAAATGAAAATGAAATTCCTTAATTTCATTTGTACTTTCATTTGTAAGTCGGTTATTAGTTGTTAAGCTTGCTTTAGGCGAGAGAAGGTTGTCCAGCTTATCAATCCAGGTGAATGTGTGTCATCCAATAGGATTTTTTTCTTGTATAAAAGGGGTATGCCCCTTCTTCAGATGTAATCAACGAATACAGAATAATGCAGATACAATTCAATTCTTCATTTTCTTCTTCTCTTCTTTACTTCTTGAATTAGATTCTGAATCTTGTCATGGTATCAGAGCGCAATTGACGAAAGTCACTCATATCGATCCCGTAAATTCCATTTGACCTTGATCGTGAGATATCTTCTGTTTCATGGCGTCGACAGCATCAATGGCATCTTCGTCATCAACGAGTACGACAACTGTTAACCATAGTCGCTCGCTTGTTTGGTATCAAATTTTCACTCCCTAGTTAACATCAAGTTAGATTCTGGCAATTATTTGCTGTGGCGTACACAAGTGATGAACGCATTGCATGCAAATGGTTATCTTGAGTATCTTGATTGTACGAAAACTTCACTTGAACCAACGATTTTGAATACAACAACAAATGAGCGTGTAACAAATCCAGAATTTGCTTTGTGGACATTGATAGACAATCAGCTATTATCATGTTTGACATCGAGTCTGTCTTCTAGGACTTTGCCTCATGTCCACTCATGTTTGTCAAGTATGGCAAGTGCTTGAACATCGATTCAATTCTTTGTCAAAATCTCACATTCACGAATTGAAGGATATACTGTACAATGTGACCAAAACTCGATCTATGGATGAGTACATTGATCAAATTAGAGGTTACTCATAAAAACATGAAGCCATTGGATATCATATAGATGATGATGATTGATAGGCACGCAAATGTTCACATTAGCGCCTCTTAATTTACGCTCGCTAAGTCCATTTATATTATTACTCGCAGTTAAATGCTATATGTTTTTGCATTGCAGATGTTGGAGGATAATTGTAGCGGCCGGGGGCCCAAGGGTTCATTGCCCTCGGCTGAACCCCAGACATGGGGGACGGGACAGACTGGGCCACCCTCACCAAAAGGGGCGGCGTGTGGCAGGGACCTCCTGGTCACATTGGACAGTCTCCCATGGGAGGGGAGCGGATGCCGAAGGAGCGCCCCCCGGCGAGGAGCGTGCGCGGTCCTTGGGGGCCTTGGTCGGATCCTTCTCCTCGGATGAATCCCTCCCCTCGGGGAGTATCCTCGAGAAGTTTTACAAATCCGGGGACCTCGAATTGCAGCCTCGGCCAGCCTCGGGGGGCTACTGCCGAGCCCTCCTCGGGCCGAGTCGATTGACCTCGGCGCCGAGGAAGAGGGGGCACGTCAGGTGTCAAGGGGGCTCGATCGAGGCACCCTTGACAGTCTGAGTGGCTCATTAATGGCCTCAACCACTGCGCATGTGCTGCCGTTGTGGCAGACCACCAACCCCACAGGCTACGCCTGCAGGGGGACTCGACTGATGGGAATATCGGTGACGGCGACAGGTGACAACTCCGGGAAGACAGCCGCCGAGGCGCATACGTCAATCCATGCATTTAATGCCTTGGAAAGGACGGAGAGCGTGGAGCCCCCGAGGGCGTGGGGGACATGCGCCCCCTCGCCTATAAATAAGGCCCTCCACATCTTGATTAAGGGTTAAACCTCTCTCTCTACAAAAGCTCTCAACTGTACTTTCTCTCTCTAAGCTCTCCACCATATTCCTCCCTCAGTCACTGACTTAACCATCGGAGTGTCTTCCCGGACCACCACCGTCCGGGCTAGGCGCTAACGTGGTTGCTCCCTTGTGCAGGTTCTCCTCAGGCGCGAACCAGCAGCTCCTGCCTCCTTTTCCGGCGTACCCTCAGGACCCCAGCGAGGTCCAGGTCACTCTCTCTTCCTCCGTTCAACAATAGCAGCCCAAAAGAGTTCATTCCGGTGAGGCGCCCCCCACAATTGGCAACTCCACTGGGGACCAGAGTTCTTTCTCCCAGCCTCTCTTCTCTCTTTAGTGGTGGTTCTTCACCCTAGTTCAAAGCCTCTCTCAAGAAATGACTGACCTCACTTTTGGTTTTGACGCGTTCAACGCTGCCGGAGAATACGTCAACAGCACTGACCGCAACAGGTACCGCCAAGTCAGGAGCGGCTTGGGGCTTACCCTCTCCCCCGTCCTCAACCGCGACGGAACAGTCACGGTGGCGTCCAACGGCGCCGGCCCCAGTAGTGCCAGGATGGGGAACGTTCTGTTCAGCATGAACGGAGATGTGGTCTCCCTTGATCACCTCACGACTCCCGCTTGAAGGGAAGCATTGCCTCCTCCTCCCCCACTCACCGTCGAGGCTGAATTGGCCTTGTTAAGAAAGGAGGTGCTAGCCATGAAGCAGGCCACGAACCAACCCACAACCTCGAAGTCTGGTGGACGAACGAGGACCAGAAGACCTCCTCCGAGCACAAGGAGCGAGGGTGAAAGGGCACCCGTCTTCAGCCGCCTCGGCCTAGTCATAGAGGTAGACAGCCGAGGGAACGCCTTCGTCATCCCCCAGGGGCACGTCTCCTCCCGGGAGCGGCAGACCCAGGGGGAGCCGACGAGACAGACCGAGTACCCGGAGGACAGCGCTACTGCCTCGAGCACTAGAACTCCGGACATCCGCAGAAATGCCAAGTACGCTCAGCAGGTTCATAGGAACGTAAACAAGGGCTCAACTGGAGCCCGTGACGTACGCCGGGAGCCTGGCGCAGGCAACCCGTCGGCGAACCAAGGGGACTTCCGACGCCGAGGCCGATCGGTTGATCGAGCTGATGGCCGCCCCCCTAGTCGGTCGTTGGATCGACGGGGGGCTCGGGAGGTACGCCCCGAGGACAACCGACAGGGCCAGCGTGAAGGGGGTGTCGCCCTTGAGGCCACTTCAGCAGGAAGGGGCGGAAATAACCACGACCAGGGGCTCAACCCAGGGGAAAGATATGAGCTCCGCCATCAGGGCGGGAGCATAGTACTCGTCAACATTCGGACGGGGGATACGAAGGTCTACCACCTCGAGTAGGATGCTAGGCAGGAGTACACGAGGGACGACGCCCGCGCTGTCCGAGAGCCGCGTGCAAAGAGGCGCTCATCCGAGCGGAGCAACGTGCATGTTGACCACGAGGCTCGACACAGGCAAGACGTGCCGCCTAAAAGGATCTGCGGGGTATATCAGACAGTCGACCTCAATCATCCCGGAGCCAGCCAGTCCGACTCTCGGCTGGAGAAGGCCAAGCAGTCACCCTTCGTGGCCGAGGTCTCGGAGGTTGTCCCTCCTAGGGGTTTCAAGATCCCCAAGTTTGATAAGTACGAACCTACCACGGACACCATTACCCACATGCAACAGTACCGGCTGGTCTCCGAGCTCTACGGACATGGTGATGCCCTCATGTGCAAAACCTTTTCCATGAGCCTAGGGACCACCGCCCTCTTGTGGTATAGCCAGCTGGCCCCGGGGTCGATTGCTGACTTCGACGAGCTGGAGCGCGCATTTACGTCTCGTTTCGTGACCAGTAATACACAGCCGAAGACGCTCGACGCCCTGGTAAATATGAAGAGGGGGTCGGACGAGACCCTCAAGGAATACATCGCCCGATACTGGGAAGTGTACAGCTTGGTTGAGAACTGCGACCAAAAGGTAGCAACCACCTTGATAAGCCCTCAATGTTGTATATATATGGGCTTATCTCGCTCGCTGTGATCACACACACGTGCATTTTGTGCCTTTGAATGATTGATTTTGCGCGAGTTGTGTTTTTGATAAGTTTCAGAAAATCGGAGCTAAAAAGGCGTGTCCAAAGCTCCAAATAATCCTCGGTTGTATCCGGAGCGCGCATTTACGTCTCGTTTCGTGACCAGTAATACACAGCTGAAGACGCTCGACGCCCTGGTAAATATGAAGAGGGGGTCGGACGAGACCCTCAAGGAATACATCGCCCGATACTGGGAAGTGTACAGCTTGGTTGAGAACTGCGACCAAAAGGTAGCAACCACCTTGATAAGCCCTCAATGTTGTATATATATGGGCTTATCTCGCTCGCTGTGATCACACACACGTGCATTTTGTGCCTTTGAATGATTGATTTTGCGCGAGTTGTGTTTTTGATAAGTTTCAGAAAATCGGAGCTAAAAAGGCGTGTCCAAAGCTCCAAATAATCCTCGGTTGTATCCGGAAGTACCCAAGGCCCCGCAATGCCGTGGAGGACAATCGCCGAAGCTTAGAAGTTGATTCGAGGAGCTTTGGAAGGTTCAAGGAAGGCCCGGAACAAAGGAACAACAAAGCTAGAGTGATGAGCCTTGAGAAAACCTGACCAACCGATAGAAAAATGCTCATTTCTCTCAAGATACAAAGGCTATGAAGATGAGCTCAATTGGGTTTGAAAGTAGACTCATAGAGCTTTCCAACGGTTCAAGAATCACCTCATTCCGAGTTCGGACGAAGCCGGGGCGTGCTCGCGAAGTTGGGGCAAAAATCTGTCTGAACAGACGCTGATGGATCGATCCATCACTTTCCAAGGATCGATCCAAGCTTCAAAAATTCCCAAAAATTCCCAACAGAAGCTTTTGGATCGATCCAAAGGTGATGATGGATCGATCCAATGAAGAAAAATGTCCAAAAATTAGACCTTGGATCGATCCAAAGGTGTTGATGGATCGATCCATGGTGGTGCCCAGGCGTATTTTGACAGCACATAAAGGTGTTTTGGCTTGGGCATCCACTTGAATTACTTGCTACTTTGAGCATGCTTCTAGATGTTTGGAGGGCAGAGATGGCTTTTGTATAAATATCTCTCCCTCTCCTCTCCCAAGGACCTCCTCCATTAGTTTAGTTTTACTTTAAGTCATTTTCCTCCATTGTTGTCTTCAAGCTTTTAGTGTAATTTTCTTCAAGAACCTTGGTAAGCTTTTATTGTATTGTATTTTCTTCTTCATTAATAGTTCTTGTAATTGTTGGCTCTACATATAAATATAGTTTATTTGCACTTCTACCGGTTAAATCTTGTTCTTGTTTTTCCATCTTCTTCCTTAAGAAACACTAGTTTAAATTTGTTGTTTGTTAATTTCTCAAGGCTTAAAAGTGTAGGGAAGCTTAGGTTCAATATCAATATCAAGTTTAATCATGAATTTTATTTCCTTCAAATTTCTAATTAGGATTAGCTTAAGCATAATTAGTGAGTAGTTAATTGGGCTTGGTCATGGGGTGATTAACACTCCATGACTCGGGCTAATCCGTTCCTCTCATCTCAAAAGCAAACACTTCTTGTTGATCAAAGAGTTAGGATTAATTTTATGTATCAAAATTTGGATTTGTTAATCTCTTTGATCTCACGTAGCCAAGGGCTTGACCACTTGGCACGTGTGATGCTTAGGGCGATGTCAATCAAAATGTTTGTCTAAATGGCACAAGAATCCTAATCTTTGTGAAACACATTTTCTAGCCAAATGGTTTTAATCTCTAAATCTTTCGTTCGGGAGCATCTAACGGTGTCCCGAGCCGGTTATCAAGAGTCGAACGGTTTAGCCTTAGTTGTGGTATTTATGATCCCCTAGACTACGCCTTAGTTTAATTAGTCTTTTTAATTTCCCGAGTCGTTCACGAAGTTGAGTGAATTCCACCAACCAAAATCCAAAAGCCAAGTTTGCCGCTTTAAGGCTAAAACCTACACTTGCAAGACAACTCTCACGCCGGGTGCGTTCGGTCCCTATGGATTCGACCCGGTCTTACCAGTTATTATGCTACTGCCGACCTAGCCCTATGCTTGGGGCGACACTCTCTACCACACAATCCAAGGTCGCAAGCACACCTCGTTCAAAAACGGCCTGGAGGACTCCTCGGATCTCTTCAAGGACCTCATGGTGCACCCCCTGAAGGACATGATTGAGCTCATGCGTACCGTAGACAGGTACCGAGAGCTGGAGGAGTTTCTGGTAAGCAAAGCCGCCAAGGGGGGAAGCAACAGGACCTCCCCGAAGGAGGGGAAAAGGCAGGTCAATAACGTCAAGAAGGGCGGAAGAAATGAACAAGGTGGTGGGGGCGGTAGCGGGGGCTACCGAGACAACAATAATAGGGGGAACAACGGCGGGGGAGGATGGGAAAGACCCCCCAGGAATGATAATGACTATGTGGCCGAGACGACCATCTTCACGCTGCCAGTCTATAAGCTACTCAAGGAGATTGGCAGAAAAAGGTGGTTCCTCTGGCCAGAGGACAAAATGGGGTCGGATCCGACCCAGAGGGGCAAGTGCACTTACCACAACGAGGTGGAATATTACACAACCAGTTGTCGACCGTTCAAAGCCCATCTGGAACGGTTGGTGGCCGAGGGGCGACTGGAGGAATGGATCGACCGCGCCAGGACTCCGACTCCAGCCCAGGGGGCTCCCCGGCCTCCCCCTGTACCGCAGGGGCAGCAGGTCCAGCAGGGGGGGCAGAGGGGACGGGGAGGGGTCGTCGAGACAATCCACGACCCGGTTAATAAAGACAAAGCTGAGGCAATGCACCAGGAACTCGCCAAAATAGAGCAAGGGTTGCAGGTATTCTCGATCGGGCAACCCCCGAAGCGGAAGTATCAGGAACCCGAGGATCCTTACACCATTTTTTTCACTGAGCTTGGAAGGATTACAGCTTCCCCACGAGGACACCCTCGTGGTTGAGCTCGGGATCGACGACATAGACGTCAAGAGGATACTGATCAATCAGGGGAGCTCCGCAGACGTCCTTTACTATTCGGCGTTAAAGGCCATCGGATGGACGCGTGACGAGTTGGCCCCTTCAGACACCCCGTTGGTGGGGTTCGCGGGGCACCCCGTGTACCCCCTCGGGAGCATCACCCTCCCTGTCTGGGCGGGGTCGATGCGACTAGAGGTGGACTTCACGGTAGTGGACTCCTCGAGCCCCTACAACGCAATCCTAGGACGCGGGTGGCTCCACGCCATGAGGGCGATCGCCTCTACCCTCCACCAGTGCGTCCGTTTCATTGGCGCATCCGGGAAGCAGGAGACCGTTTGGGGGGACCAGATGGCCTCCAAAAAATGTTTCGTGAATGCCGTCCGGGTGAAGGACAGGAAGGAGAGCAGGATGCCAAGGTAGGTTCAATGGATCGAGATGCCGGAATCCACTCCTGTCCTTGATGATGTCGGCTCCCTGGCCGAGGAGAAGGCAATCGAGGACCTCATCAGGGTACCGATAAGCGGAGACAGCAGTAGGTACTTTATGGTGGGCTCCGAGCTCTCCAATCCCGAGCGCAATGAGCTGGTCAGCTTCCTCAAGGATAACGTAGAGGTTTTTGCGTGGACCCTTTACGAAATGCCGGGCATCAACCCGGGTTTCGTCATGCATAAACTTAACGTTGATCCGGCTAGGAAGCCGGTGGTACAGAGGCCGAGGCGGTCCTCGGCCATCCATTCAGACGCTGTGGTAGAGGAAGTGCAGAGGCTCCTCGAAGCCGAGGCCATTCGGGAGGTCCAATACCCCACCTGGTTGGCCAACATCGTGGTGGTCAGAAAGAAGACCGGCAAGTGGTGGGTGTGCGTGGACTACACCAACCTCAACGATGCCTGTCCAAAAGACTGCTTCCCGCTTCCTCGCATAGACCAACTGATGGACGCTACCGCCGGACATGCTAGGCTGAGCTTCATGGATGCGTACCGAGGGTACCACCAGATAGCCATGGACGGGATGGACGTGGAAAAGACAGCCTTCATCTCGCCAAGGGGCACTTATTGCTATCAGGTAATGCCCTTCGGCCTGAAAAACGCAGAGGCCACTTACCAGAGGATGGTCTCCAAGATGTTCCAGAGGGAGCTCGGGGACATCATGGAGGCGTATATCGACGATATGGTGATAAAAAGCAAACTTGCAGAGGACCACCTAAGCCACCTCGGCAGGGTCTTCGCCATACTCGGAACGCACAAACTACGGTTTAATGTCGAGAAGTGCGCCTTTGGGGTTGGCTCAGGAAAGTTCCTCGGGTACCTGGTCACTTGGCGTGGGATCGAGGCGGACCCCAACCAGATCACCGCCATCCAAAAGCTCCGAGCCCCCACGACCATCAGGGAGGTCCAGAGACTCATCGGAATGGCGGCAACCTTCAATCGCTTTATTAGCAAATCCTTAGACGCCTGCCGTCCATTCTTCGAGTCCATCAAGACTAGCAAGAGGGCGTTCCAATGGAACGACGAATGTGATAGGGCTCTGGCCGAGGCAGCAATGCTCACGCTGATGCCCTCGCTGCTCTCGGCTCGGCCTACTCCTACCTAGGGAGCTCCAGGTCAATCATCCTGGGGGACATCCCCACACCCAGCTTCGAGCCTGGCCAAGAAGACGTTTTGTGGATCGCACCAACGGGCCCTAGCTGGATGGACCCCCTGGTCGCCTATCTGCGCGACGAAAGGCTCCCGACGAATAACAAGGCGGTTCATCGAGTTCGGTGCCAGGCAGCCTCCTACTTCCTTTCACCAGCTGGCCAGCTCTACAGGCGCACCTACATCGGTCCCGACTTGCGAGTCCTCCATGAGGAGGAGGTCCCCCCGGCTCTGCATGAACTGCACGAGAGTAGTAGTGGCTGCCACTCTGGGGGGCGGTCCCTAGCCGAGCGTGCCGTCTCCCAGGGCTATTGGTGGCCCAAAATGAGGAGTTTCGCCGAGGACTATGTGCGGAAGTGTGTAGCTTGCCAGAAACACTCTCCCCTCCTCCATTAGCCCACTCTCTCTCTTAACCCGGTCACTAGTCCGTGGCCATTCGCGCAGTGGGGACTGGACATTGTCGGCGTGCTCCCAACCGCCCCAGGTGGCTTCTGACACCTCATCACTGCCTCAGACTACTTCACCAAATGGGTTGAAGTCGAGCCCCTCATCCACATCACAGCAACCGAGGTGGAGCACTTCATCTGGAAAAACATCATTTCCAGATTTGGCGTCCCATACGCTATCATCTCTGATAACGGGACCCAGTTTGTGGCCGAGGCCATCAAGGCGCTCTGCAAGAAGAAGAACATTCGCGTCTACAACTCAACGGTGGCGTACCCCCAAGGGAACGGCCAAGCCGAGGCCTCCAATAAGTCTATCTCCGCTGGCCTCAAGAGGAGGTTGACCAACAAACGGGGGCGATGGGTCGAGGAACTCCCCAAAGTCATCTGGGGCTACCGTACCACTCCGCGCAGGGGGACTGGCCGAACGCCCTTCTCGTTGGCCTACGGGATGGAAGCGGTCCTCCCCCTCGCTGCTACTGCACCAACGGACAGGACCGAGGTCTTTCACCCTGCTACTAACGAGGAGCACATAGCGTCTGAGCTCAACCACATAGAGGACCTCCGCGATGAGGTGAACATCAAACATGCAGCCTATCAACAAGAGGTTGCTTGGGGGTACAACAAGAACGTCAGGTTACGCCTCTTCAATGTCGATGACCTCGTTCTCCGCGAAGTGGTACAGAAGAAGAATAAGAAGAAATTCGTGCCCAACTGGGAGGGCCCATTTCGTATCACGGCCAAGGCCGGTTATGGGGCTTACAAACTTGCAGAGATAGATGGCACCGTCGTGAGCAACCCGTGGAACGCCTCCAAGCTTAGGAAGTTCTATGGGTAGCCTTTTATTTTTTATCCATTGCCCTCGGTAAATTTTTTAATCCGGGCAAAATCAATTATTAATGGACAGCATTTTTTGTCCCTTTAAGTGTCTATATGTTTTCCCTTTCTATGTTCGGTGGAACATTGCCTATCACGTTCGGTGGAACGTCTTTTTGGCGAATGGAATACATGCGTTCGGTGGTATACTATTCCGCTCGCTGGACCCCTGTGCTCGGTGGAGTGCACGGTCAGGCCGATTGGCCTCGGACGGACTTCTGTGACGAGCCTCGGGTGGACCACCAGGCCTTGCTATCATCCAACCCCCCTGCCAACACGGGCTCAGGGGATGAACGCTGGTTAGTGTTCGACTAAAAGCCACCTTGGCTTGGGTCCAAAATTGGGGCTATCGAAGCGATTCCTCACCTAGGCCGAGATTTCTTCAACCGTGCTCGGTGGAGCTCACGTGTTTGGTCTCAAAAGGTCGCCCGTCCTGGGTAGGGCGAACGGGAGACCGTTTGGTCTCGGATGATGCCTAGTGCAAGGCCTCGGGTTGAACTACCGGGCTCCACTTGTCTTCCGCTGGCTATCTTGAACCGATCCCCAGCCCAAGTCAGTGATTCTTTTTAAACTTGTCTTCGGCAGAAAGCAAGCGTACCTTACTTCCTCCCGAAGAGGGGCTATCTACTAGAGCTCGACTCGGCATAAACTATCATCGTTACTTGGGAGTTAGAAAAACTGAAATCAATCGAAATCATGTGTAATTGCGAAGCAGAAAAAAGAGCATTCATAGATATCAAAATCGGGGGCTCGGCGGTGGTGCATTGTTAGTTGCCGACCCCCTGAATACCTGTTTAAATTACAAAAATTCGAGAACTGGTCAAAGCCACAGAGTTAGGCGCCAGCCTCAACAAGCAAAAAAAAAAAAAAAAAAAGCCTAACTCTAAACCTCCCAGCCCTCGGAGTGATCGCCCTCGGTACCGTCTTCAGCATCTTCAAAATCGTCCATCGGCATCTCCGGGACTTGGGACTCGGGGGTCGGAGGGACAACCCTGGCTTCGGCCTCGGGAGGAGCGTTGCAAGCATCCACGCCTCGGATGTAGGCCACCGGGAAGCAGTCCTTATGGCCGAGGCGATAGCACTTTCAAAGGCTCGGGCGTCCATTTCTTCAGCCTCCTTCAGGTACTGCCTCCCGGCCTCTTGCTCCCCCCTCTGGAAGCTGCACGCGTCCGCCGCGGCGAGGAGGTCCGCCTGCGTTGCCTCAGCTTCTGAAAGTTTGTCCTCGGTGTGCAACGTGTGCTCGGCTAAACCGAGTGGACTACCCACTCAATTGACTCTCGGCTGGATCTAGGGCGTGGTGTGTGTGCTCGGGAAAGGGTGGCCGTCCTCGACACAGGGCCTCGGAAGAACAGGTTGAGTATTCAACCTGTCCTCGGAAGAACACGTTGAATACTCAACCTGCCCAGAAATCGGTGGCCGTGCGCTGCCGTGAGGCTCGTCGGAAAACTCAAACGAAGCAGAGCCAGACTGAAAATCGCAAAAAATGGCCCAAAATTGGTCCAAAAAGCACGAAAAATGGACTAAAAGGCACGAAAACGAGAAGAGAAACTGATTTACCTCAAGTTTTGGTGGTGGAAGTGGCTGAGATGCTAGATCTGGGCTTGAGACTTTTCGTATTCCACGGTGGCGCGAAGATTTTCCGGCGGAGAGCAAAAATGACAGAGTGACAGTGCCCTCTCCCTCCTCCCTGAGTTGTATTTATAGTGGGGGAAGGGGAGTGTCAGACGTCGCATTAAATGAGAAACGTTACGACGGCTCGGGGAGCTTCACGTCGGCTCGGGAAACGGCGCGACCGCTCGGCCGAGCCAATCAGAGTGTGACACCTGTCAGCCCTTTTTGATACGTTTTGGCGCGAGTCCCGGGAGACGGCGCTCGGACAAATGCCGAGCCGACATGTGGCAGGTGACATCATTCCACGTCGGCGAATCTCTGACATCGGATAACCCAACAGTCACCTCTGAGACGATGTCACATCACGTCCTTTTAGATTCAGGGCGGTGTGAAGTTCCGAGCGGAGGGCTCGGGTGATCATCGTCCTCGGCACTCTATCGGCCCCCCCCCCCCCCGGCGGCCGCTCGGACTGGTCAACTCCCTCATCCAGGACCGCTAGTGAAGAGAGTTGAGGGGCTATTGTAGCGGCTGGGGGCCCAAGGGTTCATTGCCCTCGGCTGAACCCCAGACATGGGGGACGGGACAGATTGGGCCACCCTCACCAAAAGGGGCCGCGTGTGGCAGGGACCTCCTGGTCATATTGGACGGTCTCCCGTGGGAGGGGAGCGGATGCCGAAGGAGCGCCCCCTGGCGAGGAGCGTGCGCGGTCCTTGGGGGCCTCGGTCGGATCCCTCTCCTCGGATGAATCCCTCCCCTCAGGGGGTATCCTCGAGAAGTTTTGCAGATTCGGGGACCTCGAATTGCAGCCTCGGCCAGTCTCGGGGGGCTACTGCCGAGCCCTCCCCGAGCCGAGTCGATTGACCTCGGCGCCGAGGAAGAGGGGGCACGTCAGGTGTCAAGGGGACTCGACTGATGGGAATATCGGTGAGGGCGACAGGTGACAACTCCGGGAAGACAGCCGCCGAGGCGCATACGTCAATCCATGCATTTAATGCCTTGGAGAGGATGGAGCGCGTGGAGTCCCCGAGGGCGTGGGGGACACGCACCCCCTCGCCTATAAATAAGGCCCTCCACATATTGATTAAGGGTTGAACCTCTCTCTCTACAAAAGCTCTCAACTGCACTTTCTCTCTCTAAGCTCTCCACCATATGCCTCCCTCAGTCACTGACTTAACCATCGGAGTGCCTTCCCGGACCACCACCGTTCGGGCTAGGCACTAACGTGGTTGCTCCCTTGTGCAGGTTCTCCACAGGCGCGAACCAGCAGCTCCTGCCTCCTTCTCCGGCGTACCCTCAGGACCCCAGCGAGGTCCAGGTCACTCTCTCTTCCTCCATTCAACAACAGCAGCCTAAAAGAGGTCATTCCAGTGAGGCGCCCCCCTCAATAATCATATTAATCAAATTATTTTAGCCGTCGAATTCGATTGGTGCATGAAAGCCAAAGAAGCATCGGATTATATCCCATTGTGTGCCATTACAGATTCATATCAAGTAGATTTCGGGGGGAAATAATTTAGTTATGCACTTGTACACTTAATTGAAAATACACGAGATTAGTAAGTCTTGGTGGGGCCCGAATTAATTGGCGGGCACATGAGATCTGAAAGAAGGCTTTTAGCAGCAAGGTCGGCTAACATAGTCGGTTTCGAAAAGGCAGAGACCGACGGGGCTACGGATACTCATGGAACAGAGGAGGAAAAAGAAGAGAAGGCGGCGACCATCCATGTCCCTGTCCATCAAACTCGCGACTGCTTCCTCTCCAATGGCCGGCTAAACCCTCTTGTATGGTATAGATGAAGCTTGTACTCCGAGTAATGTATGTTGTACTTTGATTTTGGATATTTCTATTCGAACGTGGTTGTATGAATTTTGAGACTCATTTACGCAATAATTTTTCCCAGTTATTTATGTGTTTAGTTTTCTAGATTCGAAGCATGGTTCATATAATGGTTTTATCAGATCGTGTTAATTGGGTGAGATGGGCTATACTTCCGTAAGACAAGCCGTGCTATTAGACGATTCGTGCCATTGAGACGGGTCGTACTAGTAAGACGGGTTGCTCTAGGCGGTGATAATCCCATGCCATTCGGTGATTCACGATTATTTTTCGGTGGCACTTGGGGGCTCGCGAACCCTATGGTGTCCGGTTCGATTCAAATAGTTTTACCCGTATTATTGCAGAAAATCCATTACGAGGTGACAAGTGGATTCGAGACCCTAGGCTTTTCTCCCATTTGTTTTACAAAATCAGATTTTCTTTTTGCTTTCTTAGTTTTGATTACAAAACCAAAACTCGAATTTCGTTCTTGAATTGAAATAGAAATTGGTTGGAACCGATAAGACGCACTCTTGTTCCTGTGGAATGATACTCGGACTTTTGCCACTATTCTACGGAGTAGTTGTAATTGTCTTGTTTTAATTAATAATTTTGACACAGTAACGACACTGTCAATGATTTAGCGTTTTATTCACTCAAAGGTTTACCTACAGAAGACCCAGCAAGATGGTCCAATCCATTGCACATGAGCTTATCTCCGAATATCTACTAAAAACTTGGCTAAGAATTTAGGAATACGTACAAACTAGCTTGCCATATTCAACGTATAAAAGCAGATGGAAATCAAACAAACGTAGACCCTGCAGCCCTCTTTATTTGGGTCCAAACAAACATTTACTGTAAAAATAAAGACAATAAAATGGTATAACACCTTTGGAGATCATTGAGGTAATGATCAACAAGATCATAGTATGGTACAAAACGAGGCGGCTTTGGAACCATCTCCGCCATCGGTGCCGGTGGTGCCGGAGTTTTCACCGCCGGTCTTGACGCCGGGCCACCCCTTGCACTGACAGTGTTGGCCTTCCGGTATGCGTTTGTAGACCGACGGAACGTGAAACCCGCACCCTCCCCAGCTGGCCTTCCCACACTTCGAACACTTCACCTCGTAGCACATTTTCTTCTTCTTTAAAGTATGGGATCCATATGCCAAACAACTTTTTAGAATTTATAGTCAATTGTAGATATTAAAAACATTGTAGGGGATTAATATACTTCATAGTTTATTGAATCTTGACCCTTTCGAAGTTGACTTGGTGGGAGCTAGGGTGCCGTGATTGACTAGGAGATTTGTCCCACAAAGAATTAAAAATCCAGAGAAATTCTAATAACCCAAGATCTATTGGCTATAAGCGGAGAAATTCCAACATTTTATTAAGTGATCACACTAGACATCCCCTTTACGTGCGGCCGCATTTGAGGCCTGTCACGTATTGTCTCTATTAGGGTTTACTATCGTGCAGTTTTTTGGATGATCTGTCATCATGGGATGTGGATTTTAAAATTTTAAAATTTTAAAATATGGGGTGGAATGAAATCCATTCTGATTTCGCTTGGAAACTTTTTTATTTAACCCAAAACTACTTGACTATGACTAAAAAGGTCATGACATTTTATTTAAGCCAAAGTGGGACTATATTAATACTAAACTCGTCAAGACAACGAAGATTTAACTTTTACATAATTAAAAATTGTTTCGTATGGCACTAATATTTGACAAGATGACTAGTAAGTCAATGCACTTGGTATTATATTTTACCTTTCTTGCACGTATTAGAAAAGTTCAAGCTTGAAATTGATATTAATTAAATGGAAAGAAAATATCTTACAAGACAAGCCAAGCCAAGAAGGTTTCTATACATGCATGCTTTGACTATTAATGATACTCGGGCAGCAAGATAAAATGACAGGCGTTTTTCACACCTGTATTCTCACAGAGATCAAAGATTCTGAAAGTTCGAGAGAGGTCATAAGTTCATTAATATGTTTTGTTGAATGTTAATTTCTTAAATTTTTTATTTACGATCAACCTAAAAAAGTTCATCTTAAGTCATTCATGCAAAAAGTAGTGTAAATTTTTCTTTTGCTAAAACTAGAGCTTTCGGAGTGTCAATATATTCCATTATGCAACACACAGGCGTGCATGCACATTATATGTATAGTATAAAACGAAGTGATTTTCAACAAATGTTTAGGCATATAAACAAAATAACATTCATGGCCGTCTAACTATAGTGTCATGTTAAGTTCAGACCCCTCGGATCATTTACTTTTTAAAAGATAAAAGAGAATATTCTTCTTATAAATCTACCCTCTCCCTTCCCTCACTTGTATTGTATTGCTATTTAAATATTGCATTTAATGATCAAATAGAAAAACGGCTCAAAATTGTGATCGACTGACTCTATGTAATTTACATTTGACGGACACAACAATTGAGTAGAACGGGTAGCTTATTTAAGTTGGGATTGTGTTACATTCTGACTCGCCTTTAGACATGGACATCTGCTAGTAAAAGTAATATATCTTGCAAGGTTGGGGTGCTCATGCATAGCACCGTAGCACACCCACCCAATAATGTGCCTCTTACTCTACCAGACACGAAACAAAAGTCTAGAAAACTATAACACAATTCCTCGCTAAGATTTTGAATAGAGGTCCAATTTCAAGTTGATTCTATTTCGTAGTGCTCTTTCTTTGTTTTTGTTCAACGGTCAGAAGTTGTCCAGGCTACTTTACGCGGATCTCGACTATTCTCCTTTCCAGTTCGGTAAAAGACAGAAGTTGTCCGGGTCAATTTACGCGCCCTCAACTATTCTTTTTTCCGGTTCGTTGAAAGGCAAGCCTTCCATGCTGAACCTAGGGGATTCACATAACTTGTTCCGGTTGTGGTCTGCCCCCCAGAGGTTGCCGAAACTTTATTTCTTATCTTCGTGGGGGGAAAGCAACGTTTTACTAACATCTTTCACATAACTTATTCCGGTTGTGGTCTGCCCCCCAGACTGTACTTTGGGCTGGAAGTCAATTTGTCCAATTGCAAAAATATTTAGGCCTGTTGGTCAACGACTCGTGGTTTTGAAAACTCGATTAGTTTTGACCGGGTTCGTAGATTATATTCCTAACCAATGAGCTTCTCATGACGTTTTTTCTGATAGGCAACAAAAATTTATTGATAACTCGACGAGGGTATATCGAGGAGAACTTAGAAAAAAAAAAGAAAAAAAAAAGAGGGGAGACCCAAGCCATATGATGTTGATATACATGGATCAAAGAGCAAATCCCTCCGGGGTGCTGTGCACTGTGCAGCGCACCCCTCGGCCGTTCGATCATGTTTTAGATGGCCTAAATGTGTTTTGATTTTTTACTGGTAAAAAAAATCAAAATTAAATTAAAATTTCTCAAGGCATCCGGACCTTCCAAAACACGATCAGACGACCGAGTGGTGCACAACAACTGTCACGCCCTCAATTTGCAAATGATAAATATAAAGTATATCCACGTAGAAGTCAACAAGTCCACGGTCCAAGTCAAAATTTCACATACAACTTACAAGGCCAAAGTCAACAAACCACAATAATCTACGGGTACCCGTAACCCCTAGAGTAAGTACATAAGTTTTAAGCATTATTACAACCCATTGTCAAAAGATAAAAATATAATTCAAGTTACAAAATCATCTCTCCAAAAATTTTGTGCTCGAGATGATGGTATAACTCCTCTTTAAGCTTTCAAAAGAAGCATGCAATCACTCCTCGAAAATCCATGTCATGCGTCGTGCTGGGTACCTGAAATTGTTAAGGTGAGCTCATTAGCCCAGTAAAGAAAAGTCTACCAATCCTAAATGCAATGAAATGCAAGTGAGTGATAGACAAGGGATGCACAAGTCACACAATAAGATTTAAGGAATTGAAAGAGTTTAAGGGCAGAAAACAAACTCACAATCACTAGGTATCCATTACTATCACTCCGTTGCACCCGATACGTACCCGACCTCTCACATGTGTCCAACTTGTTCATGGCATTGTGTCACAAGTTCATTTGAGTTAACTTTTTAGAAATTCCTGGCTACACGCCCATAGGACGCCCCTAGTATCATTCTGGGCTATCTTGCAACCTCATATCATCTTTCCCGTGGCCAAGGCACATCCCTAGCAACACGTCCATAGGACGACCCTAGTATCATTCCGGGCTATCTTGCGACCCCATATAGATCATTTCAATCCATGTTCATTTATCTCATTATAGTGTTATCGTATAACCCACGCCACTATTCTACTGAGTAGTTGTAATTGTCTTGTTTTAATTAATAATTTTGACACAGTAACGACATGGTCAATGATTTAGCGTTTTATGCACTCAAAGGTTTACCTACAAAATTTAAGAGTGTGCGTAGTGCATTAACAGCTAAGAGGGATGTAACATTTGATGAATTGGCCACTATCCTTAAGCATGAAGAATCACAGATTCATAGGGATGAAGGAATGAATACCACAAAAGGTGTTCCTTACTACTTCTGCAAATGCATATTCTCAAGGAATAGAAGGTACTAGTGGTCAAATAGTTCAACCTGATGCACAAGTAGTTCCGTCTGGTTTACTGGGACCATCACCACAGTATTTTCATGTTCCAATGTATCAAACAACACAAGCTTCTGCCCATATTTTCCTACAACACAACAGTTCAACAGAAACACAAGTTTTACAGGAGGATCTCAGAATAATGGAGATTTTCAAAGATCAAAAAATGGCAGGCATAGTGGATAGAATGGTAAAACTGAGTGCCAGATTTGTGGTAAAACAAATCACAACAGTCCTATACTGTCATCACAGACAAAACTTACAGTATCAACCATTTTAGAGTTCTCAGTTTCAATCTTATCCCTCATCTAGTCAGTTTTTTGGATCAAGAAAAAGGACATCACAATCATGGAATAGTCCACAACAATTCACAGGAGTGATGTCAACCAGTGGAGTACCACCAAGACCTCAATTTTCAACTGGATTACAAAGTTCTGTTTCATCTGAGCCACAAGCTAATGTGGTTACATTTTCTCAAGATCTTAGTGGCACATCTTCTGGATATACTCGTTATTCACCATAGGGGTTTATAGCAGCACCCTCATCTCCATCAGTGTATGCTGGATTTGGACATTCTGGTCAGATGGGACTGCAACAGATGGGACAAGGATGTTTTGGAAATTCTGGTAGCCTCTCTAATACCACTATGATTCAACCATCAGTCCAGCAGTTCATAGCAACCATCCTCATCCAACAGGTACTTTGACAGTGGTGCATCCTCTCACGTAACCAATGATCTCAGAATCCTCTCCCAGCCTCAATCCACTAATGATGGTGTAATGGTTGGAAATGGTTCAACACTTCCTATTAATCACACTGGTACTGGATTCCTTTCTACTCCTACTTCTATATTTTATCTTAATCATATATTACACATTCCTTCCATTACACATAATTTACTCTCTGTCGATCTATCAGTTTGCTAGAGATAATAATTGCTTTCTTGTTTTCAATTGTGATGGCAATATTGTTCAGGACAATATAACACATCAGACTCTTCACAAGGGACCATGTGTGCAGGGGTTGTACCCCATTCAGACCTTCTACTCTAAAGCTGCATCCAAATCTGCTTCTTCACAAGCACTTGTGAGTTCCACCATGTCTTCAGCTCTCACTTGGCATCAAAGATTAGGTCATCTTAGCTTCCCTTTGTTTCAATCTTTAATAAGGCAATTCAATCTTTCTGTAAACAAGCCATATGAGTTTACTTATTTAAGTTGTAATGTGGTTAAGAGCCACAAGCTTCCCTTTTTTGTGTCTAAGACTTTTACTACTTCTCCTTTTGATATTTTACATATGGACATTTGGGGACCTGCCCCTGTACCTTTAATACAAGGATTCAGATATTATCTGCTTATTGTTGATGATTTCACACGATGTTCTTGGCTATTTCCTCTACGATACAAGTCTAAAGTTAAGCTTGTTCTAACTCAATTCAAAGCCTTTGTTCACAACCAATTTAAGATGTCTGTTAAAACTGTTCGTTCAGATAATGGAGGTGAATTTGTTAACAATTATCTGAGCAATCTTTTTCTTCTTGCTAGTATAGTTCATCAGACCACATGTCCTCACACTCCTGAACAAAATGGAGTGGTTGAGCGCAAACATAGGCATTTGATTGACACAACTCTTACTTTGCTTACTAATGCTGGCATGCCAACACATTTCTGGCTTGAGGCATTGCACACTGCTATTTACTTAGCTAATAGATTGCCTCATTCATCTCTCAAATTTCAGATTCCACATGTGTTGTTATTTGGTCAAATTGCAGATTATTTGTCTCTTAAACCCTTTGGTTGTGCATGTTTCCCTTGGTTAAAACTTTATTCTCCCCATAAACTTACTCCCAAATCTATTTGTTGTGTGTTCTTGGGCTATTGTACCACCACTAAAGGATATCGTTGCTATGATTCTGTTCGGGATAGAGTTTATGTCTCAAGACATGTCAGATTTGAGGATCAAGTGTTTCCTTATTCTACACTTGTTTCTTCTCCTTCACCTTCTGAGTCTACAACTTTCTCTATTCCTCTCACTTCTTTTGATGACATAGTAATCTCTCTTCCTACCTCCTTATCCTCTTTTCCTACTACCTCTATTTCACAAGTTTCTTCTTCTTCAAATACTAGTGATTGCCAATGGATTTACAAAGTTAAGAAACATGCAGATGGGACTATAGCCAAGTATAAGGCTAGGTTAGTAGCTAATGAAAACCAACAAGCTGACGGTTTTGATTTTCTAGAAACCTTTAGTCCAGTGGTAAAACAACCTACAGTTAGAATTATCTTAAGCTTGGCAGTGCAGTTTGATTGGCCCCTCAGACAGCTGGATGTGTCAAATGCTTTTTTGCATGGTGTTATATATGAGGATGTGTACATGAGACAGCCCTTGGGCTATAAAGATCCAACTCATCGTAATTATGTATGCAAACTTAATAAGGCTCTCTATGGCCTACGACAAGCACCCAGAGCTTGGTTCTATGTCTTTTCTTCCTATCTCATCTCTATTGGTTTCAACGCAAGTAAGTCAGATACTTCACTACAATAAAAACTACCTATGGCGACGAAATGTGGCAAGGAAATTCAAATTTTCTCGCCAAATGGGTCTTTATAGCAAGGAAATTGATTTCGTCGGCAAAGAGTACTCTATGTGGATGAAATTATATTTCCTAGCCAAAAAGCAAAGATTTGGCGACGAAATTATTTTTCCTCGCTAAAAAGCTAATATTTGGCAAGGAAATAAATAGTTCCTCGCTAAAAGGCACCCATTTGGCGATGAAATTAACTTTCCTCACCAAAAAGCTATGATAAGCGACGAAATTTAATTTCATCGCCAAAGGGCACCCATTTTGCGATGAAATTATATTTCCTCGCCAAAAATCAAAGATTTGGCGAGGAAATATTCATTTCCTGCTAAAGGGCACCCATTTAGCGACGAAATTAACTTTCCTCGCCAAAAAGCTAAAATTGGCGACGAAATTATTTTTCTTTCCTGTGGTTTTTACCCGTATTGGGGTTTTCCACATATATCTAGTGTTCATCTGTCTAATTACTTTCTGTTTGTGATTGGTTTATGTATTGACTGATGTTTTTTATTAAGATAAAAATTCTAGCAAATTATTAAACCTAAGCGATCTAGGATTTTGCATTAGAATTTAGATCTAGGTTATTATACATGCTATGCTATTTCCAATTGCAAATTTTTATTTATTCTCTCTGGGGGAGGTGAGCTAAGTTTGCAGAGAAAGACTGCTGGAAAAAAAAAAAAAAAAAGCTTGGAGAGGACTTAAAAGTTGTTTAATTAGTTTTGTTCAATTTTGAAGCATTAGAAAAATAATGTTCATTCTTTTTCTGAGTAAAAATATAACAATATTTGGTGGTTTAATTTATTTTATTTTATTTTTAGTAAGGAGCTTAGTAATTAACATTATATGTTCCTTCCCCAGAGAGAAGAAATAAAAATTTGCAATTGGAAATAGCATAGCATGTATAATAACATTATTCGTTCCTCCCTCAGAGAGAAGAAATAACAATTTGCAATTGGAAATAAAGATTAGAATATCCTTTATGAACGAATGGCTACCATTTTTATGATCTTACTGGAATTGATGATGTCAACATTAAACAATCCTTTCCAAATACCCTTCCAGCCTCCATGTATAAAGAGGATGGAAAGTCACCCAGACTGAAGGTTGGGATGATGGAGGATCTTCTTTATGTTGGATATTAAGAACAAATTCTTTTTCAAGAAAAAATAGAACTCTCCTTTGAATTAGGGAAAAATATACTAAAAGGTGTAAAGGCTTATAAAAGGGTATAGAAAAATATTAAATTGTCACAAATGTTAAAGTATAAAAAATATTGAATTAGAATGATATAAAGACTTACAAAAGGGTATAGAAAAATATTAAATTATAAAAAAATAAAAACTTCAGTAAAAGCAAATAACGTTAAAAGATTTAAGAAACAAGTTTAAAGAAATGCTACAAAGAGACTAAAATTAGACCAAAAAAAAAGATTTAAAAAAAATTGGTGAGGTGAAAAGAACTACAAAAGGTTTATATATTAAAAGTTATAGCACTTTGCATTGAAAAGGAAGTTGGTGTGATGGATGGGTTGCATGTTGCTAGAGAAGAGGTCGCTGGTTCAATTCCAGTGGAGGCGGAGGAGTTGGGAATTGAAAGCCCTTTTTTTTTTATTTTTAGTTTCAGGAGTTTCAGCGAGGAAAATTTTTCTCGCCAATTGTTCCGAATAAGCGAGCGAGGAAAATTTTCCTCGCCAATTGGCAAGAATAGGCGAGGAAATCTATTTTTCCTCGCTAGAATACCTTCTGCGATGACCTTTTAGTGAGGAAACCTGGCGAGAAATTTTTTCCTCGCCAATTCCTTTAGCGAAGAAATTTGGTGCTTTAGTGAGGAAACTCAATCCTCACTGTAGACATTTTTTTGGTGTCGTGCTTCTCTGTTTATATTACACAAAGATCATGCTATCACCTTGGTGCTTGTGTATGTTGATGATATCATCCTTACTGGAAGTGATACCTCTATCATCTCAACTTTGGTTACACAACTTAGTACTAAGTTTGTAATGAAAGACCTTGGTAAGCTGCATTATTTTCTTGGTGTAGAGGTGTCCTCCATAGAGCAAGGTCTTTTTCTCTCACAGGCCAAGTATGCCACAAAAATATTGACCAAGGCAGGTATGCTTGAGTGTAAACCTAGTGCATCACCCACCTCTGCTAAGAAACCTGTGGATCCTTCTGATCCTTATTTTGAAGATGTCACTTTATTCAGATGTCACTTTATTCAGGACACTAGTTGGTTCACTTCAATACCTCACCTTGACAAGACCTGAGATTGCTTTCTCTGTGAATACTATTTGTCAGCATATGCACAAACCTAAACTTAGTCATTTTGGGGCTATCAAACGTTTGCTGAGATACATCAAGGGATCTGTTACTCATGGTCTTCATTTTACCAAAGGATCTTTGGATCTTACTGCATTTACAGATGCAGACTGGGCTGGAGATCCCATTGACAGGCGATCCACCACAGGTTATGTAGTCTTTTTGGGTGCTAATCCAATCTCTTGGTGTGCTAAAAAGCAACCTAATGTGGCTAGATCTTCCACATAGACTAAATATAGGGCCATGGCACATACAACCACTAATTTGGTATGGATTCAATAGCTTTTCATTGCCTATATCTCCTCCTCATGTGCTTTGGTGTGATAATAAATCAGCCATGGCATCGGCCTTCAACCAAGTTTTTCATGCTCATACTAAGCATATTGAAATCGATTATCATTTCATAAGAGAGCAAGTGTTATAGCTAATCAATTAATCCTTAGATACATTGGGACTCATGCTCAACTTGCTGACATCTTTACCAAAGGTCTATCTGTTTCTCAATTTCTCCTATTGAAGGTCAAACTCAATGTTGGCTCCCCACCCTTGAGTTTGCAGGGGGGCGTTAAAGGATAGGTATGTGCTAAATGAAAATGAAATTGCTTAATTTCATTTGTGCTTTCATTTGTAAGTCGGTTATTAGTTGTTAAGCTTGGTTTAGGAGGGAGAAGGTTGTCCAGCTCATCAATCCTGGTGAGTGTGTGTCATCCAATAGGAGTGCAGGATTTCTTCTTGTATAAAAGGGGTATGCCCCTTCTTCAGATGTAATCAACGAATACAGAATAATGCAGATACAATTTAGTTCTTCATTTTCTTCTTCTCTTCTTTACTTCTTGAATTAGATTCTGAATCTTGTCACCCAAGCCATATGAAAAGTGATAGATGGAGCAAAGAGCAAACAAAAGACCCCTGCAAGATGGTCCAATCCATTGCAGATAAGCTTATCTCCGAATATCTACTAAAAACTTGGCTAAGAATTTAGGAATACGTACAAACTAGCTTGCCATATTCAACTTATAAAAATAGATGAAAATCAAACAAACGTAGACCCTTCAGCCCTCTTTATTTGGGTCCAAACAAACATTTACTGTAAAAATAAAGAAAAGAAAATGGTATAACACCTATGGAGATCATTGAGGTAATGATCAACAAGATCATAGTATGGTACAAACCGATGAGGCTTTGGAACCATCTTCGCCATCGGCGCCGGTTGTGCCGGAGTTTTCACCCCCGGTCTTGACGCCGGGCCACCCCTTGCACTGACAGTGTTGGCCTTCCGGTATGCGTTTGTAGACCGACGGAACGTGGAACCCGCACCCTCCCCAGCTGGCCTTCCCACACTTCGAACACTTCACCTCGTAGCACATTTTCTTCTCTCTCTCTCTCTCTCTCTCTCTCTGTGACCAACGACTTTTCAGCTTTTAAAGTATGGGATCCATATGCCAAACAACTTTACAGATTTTATAATGACCAATTGTAGATTTTAATAACGTTGGTGGGGATTAGTATATTTAACACTTTGTTGAATCTTGACCTTTTCGAAGTTGACTTGGTGGGAGATAGGGTGCCGTGATTGACCAGAAGATTTTGCCCCAAAACAATTGAAAATCCACAGACAAATTCTAACCCAATATCTATTGGCTATGAGCGGAGAAATCCCAACTTTTATTAAGTGATCACACTTAATATTCCTTTTACGTGCGGTCGCATTTGAGGTCTGTCAAGTGTAACATATTTTAGAGTCTATTGCATATTTTTAGTGGTCTGTTATCACGGGGTGTGGATTGTAAAATTTGAAATTATGGGGTGGAATGAAATCTATTCCGATACCACTTAATTGGAAACTTTTTTATTTAACCCAAAACTACTTGACTATGACAAAAGAGGTCATGACATTTTATTTAACCCAAAGTGGGACTATATTAATAATAAACTCGTTAAGACAACGAAGATTTAACTTTTACATAATTAAAAATTGTTTCGTGTGGCACTAATATTTGACAAGATGACTAGTGAGTCAATGCACTTGGTACTACTGCATTATATTTGACCTTTCTTGCACGTATTGTAAAACTTCAAGCTTCAAATTGATATTAAATGGAAATAAAATTTCTTACAAGACAAGCCAAGGGGGTTTGTATACATGCATGCTTTGACTACTCAGGCAGCAAGATAAAATGACAGGCATTTTCCACACCGGAATTTTCACAGAGATCAAAGATTCTGGAAGTTCTAGAGAGGCCCGTAAGTCCATTAATATGTTTTGTTGAATGTTTCTTAATTTTTTATTTAGGATCAACCTAAAAAACTTCATGCATGTTAAGTCATTCATGCAAAAAGTAGAGTGTAAATTTTTCTTTTGCTAAAACTAGAGCTTTCAGAATGTCAATATAATCCATTATGCAACACATGCACGCGCACACATTATATGTATATTATAAAAAAGAGTGGTTTTCAACAAATATTTAGGCATATAAACAAAAAATCTATCATGGACGCCCGACTATAGTATCATGTTAAGATCAGACCCCTCGGATCATTTCCTTTTTAAGAGATAAAAAGAATATTCTCCTTATAAATCTACCCTCTCCCTCTCCTCACTTGTAATGGATCTCTATTTAAATATTGTATTTAATGATCAGATAGAAAAACAGCTCAAAATTGTGGTTGACTGACTCTATATGTTAATTATTACATTTGATAGAAAAAAAAATTATTACATTTGACAGACACAACAATTAAGTAGAATGGATAATTTATTTAAGTTGGGATTGTATTACGTTCTGACTCACCTTTAGACATGGACATCCGCTAGTATAAGTAACATATCTTGCAAGGTTGGGGTGGTCATGCGTAGCACCGTAGCACCCCCACCCAATAATGTGCCTCTTACTCAACCAGACACGAAACAAAAGTCTAGAAAACTACTCCGTATAACACAATTCCTCGCTAAGATTTTGAATAAAGGTCCAATTTCAAGTTGAATCTTTTTCGTGGTGCTCTTTCTTTGTTTTGGTTCAACGGTCAGAAGTTGTCCAGACTATTTTACGCGGACCTCAATTATTCTTTTTTCCGGTTCGGTGAAAGACAGAAGTTGTCCGGGTCAATTTACGCGCACCTCGACTATTTTCTTTCCGATTCGCTGAAAGACGGAAGTTGTTTGGGCCAATTTATGCGCCCCCGACTATTCTCCTTCCCGGTTTGGTGAAAGACAGAAGTAGTCCAAGTCAGTTTACACGCACCTCGACTATTCTCCTTCCTGGTTCGGTAAAACACAGAAGTTGTTCGGGGCAGTTTACGCGCACCTCAACTATTCTTTTTTCCGGTTCATTGAAAAGCAAGCCTTCCACGCTGAATCTAGGGGATTCACATGACTTGTTCCGGTTGTGGTCTGCCCCCTAGAGGTTGCCGAAACTTTATTTCTTATCTTCGTGGGGGAAAGCGACGTTTTAACATCTTTCTCTTTGAATAATTCTAAGCTCCAGATATTTTTTATATATTGCTCTTTGAATTATTCTAAAACGTTGAATTCCTCTTTTTGGCAAAGATAAGAGGACCAGACTGTACTTTGGGCCAAAGTCAATTTGTCCAATTGAGAAAATGTTTAGGCCTGTTGGTCAACGACTCGTGGTTTTGAAAACTCGATTAGTTTTGACCGGGTTCGTAGATTATATTCCTAACCAATGAGCTTCTTAAGACATTCTTATCAAGAGCACCAAATTTTACACTAAATTTAATTTCAAAAACACCTTTTATAAATTTAACAAGTCACTATTCAAAAATTTTTCAAATCAGACTCTCTATCTAAATTTTACTATATTAAACTATTCCCCTCAAGTCTTAAAAAAAAAAAAATTCCCCCCTAAAAAACTCATGTCCCCGCCCGGGGAGTTGTGGTCCGTGCACCAAAAATTGACAATTGTACCTGCCCCTGGCCCCCCCTTTCACTTTCCATGCGGCTGGCAATTTGAAAATGGAAATGGGGAAATTTGAGTAGTCACTGTAGCAAAGCTACAAATTTTGTAAATTTGCAAAATATTTGTTAAATCTGATTTTGGAGGGTTTTGTTACATTTCACTTATCAAATTCAACTTTCAAGCAATTTGTTAAGTCTGATAATGATGCTCTTATGACGTTTTTTCTGATAGGCAACAAAAATTTATGGGTAATTACACTGACCTCCCCTGAGGTTACTGACATTTTCACTGACCTCCCCTCTGGTTTTGGAAATTACGTTAACCTCCCTTACTTTACAAACTAATATGCACACACCTCCCTTGCCGTTAAAATAGACTTAACGGTGTTAACTTTGAGTGCTAAAAGACTATTATACCCTTCCTCGCAAACAATTTATGTTACATTATCATTTCCTATTTTATGTTAACACATATTGACAAAAAAGAGTAAGATATTAAATTGGACAAACCTTAAAAAAAAATACACTGTTAAAAAAGAGGGCTGAAAATTATTTAAATAAATTAGAAGGAAAAAATACACTATATTAAAAAAAAGGGATTAAAATTTTTACTGTTACTATCTTGTTTTCAAAACTTGGCACAAATTTTTTCCTTTTAAATATTTAAATACTCCAAATTTTTTCCCTTTTTTAATATAGTTTATTTTTTCCTTTTAATTTATTTAAATAATTTCGAGCCCTCTTTTTTAATATATAGTGTATTCTTTTTTAAGGTTTGTCCAATTTAATATCTTACTCTTTTTCTTCAATATGTGTTAACATAAAATAGGGATTAAAATTATTTAAATAATCTAAAAGGAAAACAAAATCCACTTTATGTTTAAAAAGAGGGTTAAAATTTGGAGTATTTAAATATTTAAAAGGAAAAAATTTGTGCCAAGTTTTGAAAACAAGATAGTAACAGTAAAAATTTTAATCCCTTTTTTTTAATATAGTGTATTTTTTCCTTCCAATTTATTTAAATAATTTTCAGCCCTCTTTTTTAACAGTGCATTTTTTTTTTTTTAAGGTTTGTCCAATTTAATATCTTACTCTTTTTCGTCAATATGTGTTAACATAAAATAGGTAATAATAATGTAACATAAATTGTTTGCGAGGAAGGGTATAATGTAACATAAATTCTTTTCTCTCTAATGCATAACTTACACCTTGTTTGGAACTTGTGAAAAATGAGGGAAAATCAAGCAACATAGTAATAAAGAAGGGGAATGTGAGAAAAATGAAGAGTTTTTTTGATCGGCAAAGAAGTTATACTCAATCCAAAAACTTCGAAAGTCCAAGGCCTAAGAAACATGTTGGCAAGATACTAACCAAGTAAAGATAAGACTAAGCCAAAAGGCACTAAGGCCGAGTTTTTAAAAAGATTTTAGCAACTCAGTTGCCAAAATCATGGTTGATTTGACAATGATTTGACCATGATTTTAGCACCTGGTGAACTCATTTTCTAAAATCATGATTGATTTTAGCAACCCAGTTACTAAAATGTTTTGAAAAACTCAGCCTAAGAACACAAAATGAGTAATATAGTCTGGACGATAGCAGATGAGATAGGCCAT
Source organism: Vaccinium darrowii (assembly GCA_020921065.1). Taxonomy (NCBI): domain Eukaryota; kingdom Viridiplantae; phylum Streptophyta; class Magnoliopsida; order Ericales; family Ericaceae; genus Vaccinium; species Vaccinium darrowii. The sequence goes on from CM037155.1 coordinate 6,266,044, forward strand.
CCAACTTTGAAAGTTTCCATTTGGTTTTAGCAACCCAGTTGCTAAAATCAACCATGATTTTAGCAAATGAGTTCACCAGGTGCTAAAATCATGATTGATTTTAGGTCAAATCAACTATGATTTTAGCACCTGGTGAACTCATTTGTTAAAATCATGGTTGATTTTAGCAATTGGTTGATTTTAGCAATTCAATTGCTAAAATCAAACAAAAAAAACTCAGGCTAAATTCTACTACAAATGTATAAGAATTATGTGGTACAAGAGCAATCTAACTGGAACTTGTAACGCATATATTTTGAGGAGTGTCAGAAAAACCTAACTAGGAGGAAGGCAGTGGGTACCATGGCACATTGTTTGCGTAAACAAAATAGCTAGTAAAAGCAGATAAAGTTAGTTGTGTCGCTTTTGATAATAATAATAATTAGTCAAATTAAATTATGTCGTTTCTTGGTCATGATTTGAATTTACAAATCTAGATGATTGTAGAATTTTAGCTTAATTCATTGCACATATTATAAAATTCAAGCTTGAAAGGTACATTAAATGGAAAAGAAAATATCTTATAAGACAAGCAAAGACATTTTCTATGCATGCTTTGACTATTGTCCTTAACGATACTAGGACAACATGATAAAATGACAGGCTTTTTCCACACCAGTATTCTCACAGAGAACAAAGGTTATAGAAGTTCCTAGAGAGGCTCATAAGTTGATCAATATTTTTTGTTGAATGTTTGTCAATTTTTCGTTTAACAACATTGTGAAAAAACTCCCCTTTGAGCTATTCTAGCAAGGTTTAGGAAAGCATAAATAATAGGGCAACACGATAAAATGACACGCTTTTTCTATGTCATGCATAGCACCCCATCCAATAATGTGCCTTTGACTCTACTAGTCACGAACAATAAACTAGAAATTAAAACAATTCCTCACTAATTGTTTTAGTAACGCTCTGATTTCAAGTCGATTCTATGCCATATCTTCCTTAGGGAACGATGATCAAACAATTCATAACTAATCAGGATCCTGGCAATGTTTGATATCTTTCTAGGCGAATTGGATTGTTAAGATAATACTACACCCTAGATATTAGATTCTCTCTCTTTAAATAAGCTTCTTTTGACACGTCTACAACAACTATGTACTTAGTGCACAGCAAAATGCGCCTATTCATCTAACTTGGCAGTGCATCTTTCTGATTTGGTTATGACTTATGAGCGAAAATCTCGTTGTGATTGCGATTTTCGTCTCTCCCTAATGCTAGAATATCCAATCTCTCCTTTTTTTCATTTTTTTGTTTTTTTGGACAAGAATATCCAAAACTTCGTTTCAACTAATCCCAAATATGTCAAAATAATTTTAGTGGACCTCGTGAAAGTTGTCTCAAGGAACAGTGAAGGATGGAATATGTGTTTATTGGGCCCACCTATTTGAGTCCACCATCTGCTAACCCAGTTGATTGCTAACTAATTTTTTTACTTAACTGACAAGATAAAAGCCCAATTCTTAAGAGATTATAGAGTTCTCTGGTGCAAGGATTAGATGGGCCTCGGCCCCATAGGCCTCATCCTGCCCAAGTTTCTTTTTGGTTATTTGGAAGCCGTGCCCCAGAATGAATTATCTCATAATCCATTTTCAAAACCACGTCTGGAGGCACAATTTGATAATCAAACTCTGTAAGTACTTTTGCATTTTGGATAAAAAAAAAATTTTTATGCACGATCAATTTTTATAATTGCTCTCAAATATTACTATTATTTTTCAAAATATATCGTGCACGCATCTCCCAAACGCTCTACAATGCATAGTCTATTCTGACCATAATCCAAAAATCTACCACACACTTCAAAAAAGCAAAAAATAATAAGCTCCGAAACGGGCTTCAAGTCTTGTCTAATTCCCTCTAGTTTAATGAAGTGTGCTTTCCAACCGTCAAAATTAGGTCAGGTGATTTAACTATATACAATTAAGAATAATATTTTTTAAGCTATTTTTTCTTTATCGACAAGGTTTTTTCAGCTATTGAGACGACAAATCTACGTGGGGTATGTCACACTTTGCCTTTTCCCAAAGTCGGTGCTTTTTTTTTTATGCTTCATAATCATATGTTATGAAACCAAAAAAGATACATGTTGCTATTACTGGACTTTAGTGTCCCTTGCCAAGTCGAATAATGCACGGATTTAACGAGGCACTACGCTAAATATGACTTTTATCAGCGGTATTTTACCGGTGGTAATAAAAAATGCTGGTAAAGGGGACATTACCGGCATCAATAAGAGTTCGCCGGCAAAAACAGATTTCTGGCCAGGGATGAAGCCAAGCAAGGATGGAGCCAGGGAGGGGCTAGTAGGGGCAGTCGTCCCCCCTACGTCTTAAAAATTCGTATTATTACATTGAAAAAAAAAATTTATCATCAAACTATATAGTCCCGTCCCCCCTCCGTTTTTTCGTTAAAGAAAATAATAGTAACAGCTTTAATATTTATCAAGCTATGAAACAACTTTGTACTAAAACTGGTTTTAATGAGGTTTAAACCCAATTCTTTTAAACAAAACAACACCCAAAATTTATAACCCAACTCATTTTAGGGACTTAAGGCCCGTTCACTTTTAAAAACTAAGGCTCACTGAAATTTCGAAAGCCCAAAACTCTTTAACATGGTCTGTGGACATCAAAGTAAAAATTCATATCGTTGTCTTGATTTTAATTTTTTTTATTGTGTATATCCGTCCCCCCTACGCCAAAATCCTGGCTCCGTCCCTGAAACCAAGGAGGGGCCAGTAGGGGCGGTCACCCCTGCAAGAAGAAAAAACACCTCTAATGTTATATAAAAAATGAAAAAAAAAATTCTTTGAATTATTTAGGCTTGCCTTGCAAAGTATTATGGATGACATATTCGCCTCTACATAGTGAAATTCCTAGCTCTGTCTTTGTTTCTGGCGGCAATGAAAATGCCGATAAAAGTGGCTATTACTGGCAGTAACATAAAACCGGTGACAAAGGTAACTATTACAGGCGGTAAATCCAAAAACTGCCGGTAATAACAGTGATATATAATATAAACAGTATTAATTTCCAAATAAAACTAAAAAACTTTGGTAGTTGGGTGGTTAAGTGTCGGGGCTCCCATCCAAAGGGTCACGAATTCAAATCTCCGGAAGAAAAAAAAAATCCCGAAAAAACCTATACAGGCATTAATAAAATTAACCGCCGATATTTGTTGCTTTTTATTCCCGACGGCCGTGTACGGCGGTCGCATAAACTGCCGGAAAAAATATTACCGGCAGTTTTCATGCCTTTAACAATTACCCTTTTTTGGCATAGTGAGAACGGCAGCGTAGAGCGAGAATTGAGAAATGACAACGGAGGGACTTACTGTAGAATTGAATAATGTGAAATGGGTCACATGCATCCCTGCGAATTTATTCTCATTTTTCCACCTTTCCAATTCTAAGGGACAATTATTAATTGTGGAATACCATCACTACTTTAACCAACTCGTATTGTGGTCAAATTTCAATAATGAATTGAAAATAGTGGATGCCGTGATGGTCATTTGTTCCAAAAAAAAAAAGCCAAAGAAATTGAGCGGAATAAACGATCATAGGATGGTGCATGTCATGTCTATCAATTTTTGATGCCTTAAAAAGTAAAAAATAATCTCCATTAATGTGATAAAAGTGTGTATATAAGCCTACAAGAATATTTTTCTTAACATAATAGATCAGAATAAAAGCCTATGCCAAAGTAAACACAATTTCTTTTTTAACAGCCGAAAGTAAGCATCCTAAAACCCCCCCCCTTTTTTTTTTTTTTTTACGTTACATGTTTGAACGGCCATGCCAAAGTAAACATGTTTGAACCGCTTGGATGCGCCAACTGGTACCGCCACGTGGTATCCGTTCGGCATTCAAATTTTTCTCCTAACATTAAAGTATCCCGAAAAACTACCCCGAAAACTACTCCAAAAGTGAAATTATGGTTTAGATAAACATTCAAGTGAATCTGAACCACTAATTTTACTATCGGAGTAGTTTTCGGGGTAAATTTTTGGATTACCTAGTATTGCTGATTACTCTAATATTTTATCTCTGAAGAATCTTTGTGGAACATCCTTTTTGTCTTCAAACGAAAACATTGATCAATCTTATTGAAAGCACGAATAATTTGTTTTCGGCTTGGTCGACCAGCCCTTTTCTTATTGTCGAGAAAATTAAAGATGCATTTTCTCTACAAGATTCCATCTGTAAATCGTTTTTCATCTTATAAAAAACACCCGTTCTCCGTTCAGCTTAGACGATATACACTACTTGTCACGAAATTTTGTAGCGCGTTTTTATTTTATTTTAATAAGAAGTAGAAATTCACTAACTTGAGTACGTAACAGATGCACGAACGGCAAAGCCAAAAAGAAGAAAGAAATAGCATCATTGCCAAACAAATATATTGATTCCTACTATATAATTGACAACTTTTGGTATCTCGAATCCTCGATTTGCTTTTCAAAACCATTCCGTAAGTTGTCAGCTGCTGCTCTACTAGTGTGAAAGATGACGGTTATGGACGGCCGTCCATTTCGTCAATGAATTGAATGAAAACATAGAGATTCCTACAATAAAATGAAAACAAATTTTAGAAAAGGTGGTGGAAATTGTGAGGGGGACAAAAATGTTGGGTTGCTTGATATGGACGGCTAAAAATGAAAAGGAGATTTACAAAAAGCCAAACAAAGTGCAAAATCTCACCCAAAAAGTGGTCGGCTTGGCCGTAAAAGTCGGAGCATATCTGAAACCTTATCTCCAACAATACCCATATCCCATCATTTGCCAACTTCTACGCTCGATCAATTATTATTCGTGATCTCCTACGTAATTAGAATCAAATTCCCATCATCCTAAATCATTGGTGGGATCCATTCGCCCCACTTGCCAAGGAATGATTATTCAATGTGCTCATCTGGCACTGCCACGTGGTATTTATGTATCTCAGACCCTTTTTATCGGCACACAGAGTGGTGGGGTTCATACATTTTGTGGTGGAAAAGAAGCATGCGCATCAGGTGGTGGTATTCCAGGGCAATGAATAATGTTCCCTTGTGAAGACCACATTGATATTGGGATGAATTCAGACCCTTGTATTCACTACCCATGCGGATGCGGTACCGTCACGTGTTATTCATATATCCTAGACCCTTTTTATCATCCCACAGAGTGGTGGGGTTCATACATTTTGTGGTAGAAAAGAAGCATGCACACCAAGTGACGGTGCCGACAATGAATAATTTTCCCTTGTGAAGACCACACTGTCACTGGGATGCATTCGGACCCGCGTATTACCTATGTTGATATTGTTTTGTTAGAATTATAGTAAATATTGAGGTGAAAATCACTTAGACCCCCTTATCTATAACTTTTCTACACATAGACCCCCTCATCTTTAAAATCCATCAACCACACCCCCTCATCTTTCAACCTGTATCACATAACACCCTTCGTTCAATATTTTTAACAGAAGTTGGCAACTTCTGTTACTATTGTTGGCATTTTCCATATTTGGTGGTTAGATATTAGTAGCACTGGAGTCAAAACTAGTTGGGTTGTGATTAACACCGAAGTGAAAAATAGTAGGAGCCATTGGGGATAGATCGCTTGTTGTAAATGTTTTCTAGTGCCCGCAAAGCTAGAAGGATTGTTACTGTTAGCATAATATTAGGGAATACTATGTTACCACGTTTCTATTTTCTAATATTATATATATTTCCTTTTTATGATAGATTATTATTCGTGTTTCCAAGTTAGAATAGGTTTCCTTTTGTTAAGTATATTTCCTTGGTTTCGGTTTCTTGGTCACTGAGACTTGTAGCCTATATAAAGGCATGCTAGGATACATCAATTACATATCAATGAAAGCTCTCTATTCAATTTTCTAACATGTTATCAAAGTTATAAGATCTAGGCCTTGTAGATATCTGTTCCCCAATGGACAACAAAAGTCTCGACGCCATCCGCCAGGCACTCAAAGTATACTCATGTTCACCACCGTAAACTAATCTCCTAGCTCCCGGCAACTACTCACATCCATTGCCGTAAATTAATCTCTCGGCTTTTGACTTCTCTTAAGTTTTCTTTTTCTGGTTTCTCCTGGTTCTCTCTCCTGGCTCTTGGCTTCTCTTGTTTTAAAATGTTACTAATAAATATATTAGTTATATATGATAATACAATTATAAAAAATTACATCATTAAGTGCATAGGTTGTTTGAAATGTGTACTGTCGACTTTTACGTGTATGAAAAGTTTTACTAATGTTTGTTCATTCAATTTAAATCCTATGTTCGTCCCTGCTTGCTGCCTATGAGGTGCCGGTCTACGTATTACCACTCCTGGATCAACAGGTGGCCGAAGAGGAATTAAAGAATCAGCCATGGCTATGACATTACGTACTATCCACTGGAGGTGACGACTAGAGAACCTTTGGTAATACTGCTTTTTGCATGGCATTATACTTTGTGCATTTGATTTAGGTTCCGTTTCACTAACTTTATTTTTTAATTTTTTAGTTTTTTGAGTTAATATATATGAGGAGGATGACTTATCTCGTAAAATATAAAAGCCAATAATCCAAGTTATTAGTTAATGTTCTGATCAAGAACTTTTTTTTCTTTTTAATTGATTTGGAAAAATTAAATATTAGTTCAAGGATTCGAATACTCTTCAGCCCGTCAAATGAGGAAGACAATTTTGGCTGCGTCTCGTGGGCTTGCAGTGTTATTCAATTTAAATGTTGCGTTACTTATCTATGTCCATCATCCATATAAACGGTCACGATGATTCAATGACCGTAATCACCCACCATGTACGGTCCTTAATTAAAAAAATTTCATTTCTCTCTCTCTCTACTCACTACTTCCAAAACCTCTCTCAAAACCCAAACTGAACAAAACCATTCCACCAAACCTGTGTTACGTGAAATTTTCAAATCTTAATTGTTGTAGAAAATTAGCTCTCTCACACGGGCCCACATGATTTGGGCCATAATTTGGGGTGCCAATTCCAATTGTCTATTTACGAGAGTTCAATTAAAGTTTGGTTAGAAGTCGGTTTACATTTACCCTACCCCACACAAAAATTGATAACGCATTCAAATCAGGGACGGAGTCAGAATTTTACATTTGTGGTGGCGAAATATATACATAAAAAATAAAAAGACAAATTGCATTATGAGGATGAAAGATTGAAAAAATCTAGTGGTGACGAGCTTATATAATTCGGGCATAAAATTTTATTTTCTATATAGCAATTACATTTTTTGAAAACCTTGTGGTGGCGGCCACCACCACTTGTCCCTCTTGGGTCCATCCTTGATTCAAGTTACAGCCTTCATGAGACACCTAATTCACAAGCGACCAGCATTGAAATTCATCAACCAGACAGCCACCGTGAGTTAACCATTCCAGTTGGTGGAGAAAATGTACAGAGAGTGGAGACAAATAACTTGCTTTAGCTTAATGAAGATCATTTACTATTTCTTAATTCCTAATCACCCATGAGTTTCCCCCCTTTTTTTTATTTTTATATAGCTTGTCCCTGTACACCAGCGGAGAGTTAAAGGGAAATCAGTGAACTAATAATTACAGAGAATTCGACGACATCTCTTGCACAAAAACCAAGATAGGTTATCCTCTTACAATACATCACATAAAAAGGTGTGAACACAAAAACCAAAACAGTTTTAAAACAAAACTCCCTTAGTGGAACACCCTTCTGCCAAAAATTTTAAAATATTTTTATATTCTTTTATTCAGTCTTTAACTGACGAAAATATTAATATTGAAAATATCATAGTAGAAACTCATATTTAGGAGGTGTTCCACTAACAAAAAAAGTTTTTTTCAAAAATTAAGACAAGTTATTCTTTCACAATATATCACATAAAAAACTGTAAAAAAAACCAATTTATCATAAAAACACTTTTAAGGGAATACTCCCTAATCACCCATTAGTTGTATTAACGGTATTGTTGATTTTGTCGACTGTGTCAAATGTCGATGTCGGTCTATTCACGTAATTAGACAGCTTGTCAACGAAGGTTTGAATATTCCAACATATCTTCAATTCTTAATGCCTCTTTTATTAGACAAAACTTTTTTGACACTTGCTATACCTACATCATTTGATGCACATCAAATACAAAATATGTTTATAATGATTCCTTAAGAATGATCAAAACCAATGTTTTAAAACCCAGACCGGATCGGCTGATTCGGCCATCAACCAGACCATGTTCCGGTCCGGATGATCCCAAGAACTGTTCATTTCTTAAAACCGGTCTCTTTTAAAAAACCCGGAAAATCGGTGAAAAATAATTGTTAAACCGGTAAACCGTTAGACCCGGATACGGGTCAGTCGGACCGGACCGGTACAAAAAAATTTGAATTCCACTTCTAACTGCTGCATTTAAAGCTGAAGCTTGACTCCTTTGGACAGCTGTCCACGTGGGCAAGCTCTTAGCCTTTCAACGCATGACTGATGATAAAAGAATTACGTCTTCTTTACCTTTTATATATGTTGTTGGCTGTCTTCAAACCTCCAATTTAGGCGATGTGGATAACTCCACATATAGATTTCCAGCTCTCTCATTTTTCTTATGCCATCTCTCCTTTCCAATGTTTTTTTGTTTCATATTTTTTTTTACATATTAAATATATATTAATAACATAATTATAACGTCACGGTTCGATAACGGTTCAACCGCGGTTCAACCGGTGACCTGTCCGCCCAGTCCCATTTCCGGTTTGCCCTCCGGTCCGGGTTTCAAAACATTGATCAAAACCACTCAATTTATTCAAAATATGTTTTTAATGATTCCTGTGAAATATCAGCTCAATCAGATATCAGTAAGAGCTTAATTAATTATTCGCTCAATTTCTTATGCACGTAGAGGAAAACATCTTATATTCCCCCAAAATGACAGGAAACATATAGACACTTAGAGTGAGGATCCCACATCGATAACCCTTTTGCTCAATCCCATATTCGAAGAACCAATAAGGAGTTAGAAAATTAAACAAAGAACTGATAAAGCCTCTATTGATATCCACACGAGTTAATTTTTTACAGGAATTCTTAAAAACTCATTTTAAACAAATTAAGCAATTTTGATCATTTGTGTGAAACCCCTAGTTGGACTCCACACCACACGATGTGCATTAGTTGTTGTTGGCCCAGATAGCAACACAAGAGGGGGGTGAATTGTGTATCTCAAAAAATAATGCAGAATTAAATAACTAAATGCAACACCCAATAAATTAAATAGATTCAAGCTCACACACAATAATTATATGACAGTAATAAGGAGTAAGGGGAGAGAGAAATCAAACACAGAGATTTATAGTAGTTTGGTCTGTAACTTCACGGCCTAATCCACGCCCCAAGTATCCAACTCGGGATTTGTTGCACTATCTCCAATAGTAACACTTTCTAACTTCGCAGGTGCTAGAGAAACCCTTACAACGAGCAATGTCCTCCAATTGCTCCGACTATTTTTTATTTCTGTGTTAGACACACCTAACCAACTAGTTTTGACTTCGGTGCTAGTCACATATACCCAAGTAATTTTTTATCACACAAAAATCACTCACAAAAGATAAATTCTCACAAGGGTGTACAATCCCTTTTACAATGAAACCTCACAAATTAAATACTCTCAAAAGTGTAAATAAAAACAATATAAAGCTCTCATTTTTCCTCTCAATAAATAACCAACTTTGAAGCTCAATTGATAGTGCTTTCTTCTTCCAACTCTCTTCACATTTTTGCTGCAACAACAACTCCTTTTTATTCTTAAAAAAAGTGACCGTTAGAACCAATCAATCCACATTTGGAAATGAAAATGAGCCACCAAATGTGTTAGCCTTAATCAAGCATAATTCAAGTCAATCCCCTTCTTTTTTTTTTTTTCCTAATTAGCCATTTGAACTCATATAAATTCATTCCATGTGATTCACTAGCCATTGAACCCTAAGGCAGTGAATGACTTCAACTATGCTGACTTTCCTTTTGCTTTCTAGCCATTTGAATTTCTTCCATAAGAATACTTGTTTGACCGAAATCCTATACCTAATTTAATGGGTTGCCCCAAGCATAGGGCGGAGACCGGTGTAGCACAATACCCGGTAAGACCGGAATCGAATCCACAGAGAAGGTGGAAAGTGCTTAACTAAAAACTCGGGTTGCTAAGTTTAACACGGCTCTTAGGTAGCCACCCTTGTGATTTGATTGGTGAAATTACCTAAACTAGGAGAATTTGATTTTACTTAAATTAATTAAAAAGGAAGTACGGTCGTGGGGTTCACAACACTAGTGACCAGGTCCGGATATTCCCTGCTCCATTCGTTGTTCTAAAAACATTTGACTTCAGAGAGAAAGAAATACCCCGAAAGATGAGAATCCTTGTGGTCGCCGTTTACCCATGTACAGCGAAGAACGAGTTTTGGTCCCCCGTACCTCGCGTTACATGGGCTCCGACAATGCCCGGATTCGTCCAACGGAAGTCCTTTAATAACTCAAAATTGCTTTTACCATTATTAATCGTGAAAATCGGAGCAAGAACGTAACCAGCCCTGGCCACGGCGTGTTAATCACCCCGCGACCATACTTACGAAACTACTCACTCATATTAACTTGAACGAATAAGAAAATTCTGAAATTAAACATGCTATTGTACTTGAATACGAATTAAACCAAAGATTCGAGTCTCAGAACGCGGACAAACTCCCACGAACTGGGATTAATGTAAAGAAACAGAAACGTTACCGAAGCAATGCGAGAATCCACGAACAAACTTCCAAAACTCAATGGAACAAGCTCCAAAAAGTAATAATTTCCAAGGAAAAACGGCTGCGAAACTAGAAGAAAATTAATGCTCAGTTCGAACCCTCATTCGACCTAAAATCGGAGTATTTAACCCTTCCCGAAGTCAAACCACGTGGCAAAGTCAAACGGGCAATTTAAGACCCTCGGTATCGATACAGGAGAAGTCCTGTATCGATACCCAGACGTTCTGTTCCCAAATTAGCACACGGGTATCGATACGGGACAATCCCTGTATCGATACCGAGCCTGCTAAACTGGCTTCTAAGCTTGTCTGGTCGTCCTCACTTGGGTCCCACTGGTTCCCAACATGCCCGACCGCCATGTGTCCATTTCATGCGCTTTTTCCGACCTGTTCCCTACAAAACAACCAAAAACAAGAAAAACCAAGGACAACACCGCATCAAGTGAAAAATGGAATAAAATGGAATAAAATGCGCCTCTAACGCGCTAATTCGCCCTACTTAGGCGCTTATATCTATGACATTGCGCGCCTATCAATACTTGTAGCCAATCAAAATGTAGGCGAAGATTTGTCCTTAATCCTCCTCCTTTCAATTTGAATCTTTACTATTGGAGACAGGAATTTGGTGCAGAATCTTCCTTTTGTGTACCTTAACCAAATCCTACAAAATAATATTTATTCAAGTGAGTATCAAATATCAAAATTTAATTAATTTTCTCCTTTAATAAAATATGTTTGTTATCATCAAAAATCACTAAGGTTCTATAGAAACCTTTGGGCTAACAGTTGTACACCAAACGGTGTACGCATAGTTTTATTGACTTTTTTTCTTGGCCAACTATCTTAACCTAAATTTCATTTTGTTTGATTCATGATATTTGTATTTTGATAAAAAAAAAATCACACTATCCATCGGCCCGGGATAATGGAGGGAGTGAGAGAAGGAAGAAAGTGTTTGTTAGTAGGAGAGTGGGGGAAAAAAAATCAAATTAAACCATTTTGCATTTTTAATATAATGATTTAATGAGTAATTAATCACATTATCCACTTTAACCGCCTATATCAACTACTACTCAAATGACAAATTAAGTAAAAGCTAATCCGCCTCCTTAGCTAATGTCTCCTTATAACATATCCACCTTGTATCCACTATTTTTTTCTTATCCCTCCAAAATCTTATCCGCCCGATAAATGAGTCAATAAGTCCTACTGAGATACAAGTTTGGATCCATCCTAAGCCAAAAGAGGGAGTCGATCCGTTCATTTTATCCCTCGATCTCATTGATTTTGTTACGTAAGCTCCAAAAAACTGAGTTCCGCATGAGCCAAAACCCCGAAAACAACATTGGTCGAACATCAAGAATAATGTGGACTAAACACGTTGGTCTTAGAAAGAATTAACAGTTAGAATGAATTTGAGAAAAAAGAGTTAAAAGACAAACATATTTTAGTCATATATTGTTATCAAAATCCAATCAATGTGACTTTTAATAAACGGACAAACTTAACAAGCTGAACAAAATCAACCCCATCAAATTACGAGTACAACGAACCAAGTTGAGCTGAGCTTTGTCGAGCTCGAGTTCGGCTCATTTACTAGAATGAGCCAAAATTTGAGTTCGATATCCTCTTAGCTGTAAACGAGGCTTTATAAACGAGTCAAGCCGAGCTTTAGAATATTAATCTCCACTTATTTACTAAATGAGCCCTAAAACTCGAATTTGACTCGAGCTTGACTCGATGGAAAAGGCTACAATACACACCCCTTATTTGGGTGTGTATGATGCACACCCATGTAAAAGTTACGATTTTTTGTGAAAAGTTACGAATTTTTTGTAAAGGTTACGAATTTTTTTTGTAAAAGTTACGAGACACACCAAAATGTTACGAATCATAGAAAATGTTACGAATCGTATTGCTGAAAAGTTACGAAAAACTAAAAAATGTTACGATTGACGATGAGGTGACACAATCTGAACCATACAATAGGTGCATATGGTATACTCAAATAAGGAGTGTGTATTGTAGCCATTTCCTGGCTCAATTATTATATAAGCCAAGTTGAGTAATAATGAGTCGAGCCATTACATGTTCACAAACAGTTCAGTTCATTTGCAGGGTAACACCAAATCTATCTTTTGGAGCGAAGATGACGCCAAATTACGAGCATAGTGGGCTACGGAGACCCCAACTACCGCAGGCCACTCATAATCAGCGTTGAAGTTAGGACACGATCGACCAGGGTGATTTGTCGGTCGATAAGCCGTACCATTTTGGCCATCACATCCTATCACTGTGAAGAAATTAATATGAAGTGCTAATGCCAAAATTGTTTTTGTTTGTGTTAAAATTGTTTTTGTTTTTTCCAAAAATGTAGTGTTTAAAAACCTTATATCATGTGCAAGATACGAGCCTTTTGAGTTCGATATCCTCTCAGCCGAACAAAATCAACCCCATCAAATTATGTGTACAAACGAACTGAGTTGAGATGACCTTTGTCAAGCTCGAGTTCGGCTCATTTATTACAATGAGCCAAAATTTGAGTTCGATAGCCTCTCAGCTGTAAACTAGGCTCTATAAACGAGTCAAGCCGAGCAGGGCCGAGCCAAGTTTTAGAATATTAATCTCGACTCATTTACTAAATAAGCCTAATGCTCGAATTTGAACTCGAGTTTGGTTCAATTACTAAATAAGCCAAGTGATAAAGAGCCGAACCGTTAACTGTCCTCACAGCGCGGTTCATTTGCAGGCGTACACAAAATCAATAATTTGGGGTGACGATGACGCCAATTTAGGAGCATAGTGGGCTATGGAGCCCCCAACTAACGCAGGCCGCTCATAATCAGCGTTGAAGTTAGGACACGATCAGGCTAGGGTGATTTGTCGGTGGATAAGCCGTACCATATTGGGGACCACATCCCATCACTGTGAAGAGTGAAGACATGTGCATGAAAAATTATTTGGTGCCCTTGTGACTAGAATGGGGTATCTTGAAGTGCAGTGCCCTACTATAGCGTGGCATTCGAGTCGTTAATCGTGTAATCAACGGCTCAGATTTCATCTTGGCACTTTCATGATCCTAACCGTCCATTGCCGAGATAAAATTCGAGCCGTTCATTGTCAATATCAATGACTCGTGTGTCTCACAGAACCGCACTACATGATCCTCGGATCCGTGTATATATTTCTATTTACAAATAAAGGTTTTGCTAACGGAAGCCCACCGAACTTCCATTAAGCACAAAAAAAAAAAAAAAAAAACCTTCCAATACAATTTTTACACTTTTTAATACACTTTCATCAACTTTTGTATATTTTTCATACATTTCAATACACTTTTTAAACCTTAACAGAAGCATACTAGGATTGTTTTAGTATTTTCCTTGCAGATTAGTTGTGTTGGACTCAGTACTCCAGGTTCTATACCAATCAACGAAGTCGTTTATATTTTTTTAAATAATATTTTCTGCCATCCTTGTAAATAATCAGCTCAAGCGATATCGATAAATATTTCATCAATTCATCTAGTGTTTTACATCCGATGGAGCATGTACCGATAGTCATTTGAGCTAATTTTTACCAAGGATACTCGTAAACATTATTTTAAATATGACCAGCTCAAATCCTCCCTATAGGACCCGAAGTGGGCCCAAGGCTGTCAATTTGTACAACAACCGTTCTATATGTACAGATGCAATGCATCGTTGGTGCATTGACTGGCGCCGGGGACCCCCTTGTGGATCTCACACGGTCGATCCGAGCCGTTCATTCATCCCAAAATCAAATTCTGAGGAGGTCCACTGGGAAATTAATTCAATCGGACGTTCCTAAGTGCTCAATCCAAAATCACCTCATTTTGTTCCAAAATTTAGGCTCGGATCAACCATGTGGTACCCACAAGGGGGTCTCTAGCGCCGGTGGGTATACCATCTATACCAAGGGGTCGGTACCCCCGGATTTACCAATTTGTACAAAATCTGAACTTGGAAATTTGTATGACTACATTTATCTCTTGTGGCGTGCCCTAACGTCACTGAACAGTTGCTCAAATTAGTACGGTATAAGAGTTGACCTTTATGAAAAACCAAACCCTGAAATTTGAACATCCTCACATCGAACATCCGTCCTCCATTATTGAAATTTCGTTTATTTTTTCTGGTTACCATATTAACTTTTGTGACCACTAATTATTCAAATAATCTAAAACACTTAAGTTGTTTTTAAGAGGGCCAACCATAACACTTTAATGTGTGAATATAGGTTTATTGATTCCTTGCGAGGACCCCCAAAAACATGTTTTAAACACATGGTTCAGATCATCAAAATTTGATCGAAAAATGGTAGGTCCACATCGTAGGAAAGTAAAGGATCCCGCATTCGTTAATTGATTGGTTTCGAGAAATAAAAAGAAGAAGGTAAAATTCCAAAACAATCGAAGTCAAACTCTAGAAGTAATATTTTGTTGTTATAAGAAAACATTTTTTCAGTGGAGGCAGAAAACCGCCCTTTTCCACCACCGCCATAGTTTCCATTGTGAGTTTATTGTTGTAATTTGAACCGTTCAACATGTAGGACCTGCAAAGTAGTATATTCATGCAAAATTTAGCTTGATTGGACATCGATATACGTACATAAAATTTTGAATTTTGTGAAATTGACGGACATCGACAACTATTGTTGCGTTTTCTTTAGGATACAAAAACCGCCAGTTGCACAAAGTTGTTAGACTAGTCCATAAGAGCTGAACCAAGAAAAATGCCAGAAAGAGCAAGGACATTTTTATGCGATGAGGTTGAACCACTCCTTCATAAAGCGGCCTATTGTAGACCGATGTGAACATCACGAACTGTTCCGTGACAAAACCAGCTATTGCTGCTACCCGTCTCCGGTTGTCTTCTATCAAGAAGCTGGGGCCAACGAAGAGATAGCAGTGCAGAGCTATGGTGGGTATGATCATAAATTCACAAAAGAGTCCTGCTTTAATCACTGAATTGAGTATTTTGTCGAGTATCTTGCTCAAAAAGGATGACCCTAAGACTGCCATTTTTGTCGAGTATCCATGACAATCCATTTTACAAAACAAAATTCAAATTTTGATATACATTTTTAAAAGACGTCGATCAAGTTGTTTTTTTTTTGGCATAGATTTACTACTATGCGGACCTTACAAGATGAACTGTTTAAATCAACAATTAATACACAATGGAGCCCACATAAGCGGTGGTCGAAAAGGGCAATACTTTTCCACCGCCGGTATAAAAAAATCTTCTCAGAATGTTAGAATAGGTGTTATATATTGGAACAGAAAAAAGTGAGCCGGTTACGAAATTCATTCATTTAAAGGTGTATTTTCTCTATATTAGAACCTATGGATCCCATTTGCTAACCAGATTAGCAGTTACCTCTAGGGCCCCGAAATTAGTCAAAGTGCGCTCAAACTGGCCCGGACGTCCGCTTATAAATAAATAAATAAGTAAATAAGAAGAAAGTCGGATGTGATGATTTGCCAAAAGTGAGATTAATTAATAACAATGAGATATTAGTTTTGTACTTGGTTTGGTTTTACAGTTACATGGGTATATAAAATTAGATGGACGATTGAAAAGGGTAAGAATTACATGTTTGACCTTTAAAGTGGAGTAGTATTTAGTACCCAAATTTGGGGTTTGAAAGGGGTAATTGAGTAATCGGAGAAGTGGGACTAATTATGAATATACGTGGGAGAGATTATAAATAGACCAGCTGCAGAAGGACTATTTAGTCCACGGGATTAAAATATTCTAGGTGATATCGAACATTGGATTAACTAGTCGTGAAAGACTAGTCCAGACAAATAATTCGGTTAATAAACAGACTCCATATATAGGCACTTTTAGTGCGGACTCCGGACCTCGGTGATCCAAAATTTTTTTTGACGATCCGATCCGTTCAATGTGTTCAGAAGGTGTTTTCAAGGGTCTACGGGAGAAATCTTCAAAAAAAATATCGGGAAGGGCTTGATCCCAAGCAATTTTTGCAAAAAATATATATATACAGTTTTTGCGAAAATTGCTTGGATCAAGCCCTTCCCGGTATTTTTTTTTGAAGATTTCTGGCGTGGACCCTTGAAAACACCTTCTGAACACATTGGACAGCTCGGATTTTCCAAAAATAATTTGCAACACAAAAAAAAACCATTTTTTTCTTATTAACGGGAGGTGTGGACTAGAAGATTGGGCTATATATATATATATATAAGGAGTTTTCTATGAAGGCTCCCTCACAAAAAAAGTGCGAGAAAACAGTTGTGAGCCGTTGGATCGCGTGAAGAGCATAGGATCCAACGGCCCATAACTATCAAGAGCCTGTTTATGAGTCGGATTATTTGGTTGGATTGACTAAATGCCTAGACTAATCCGAGACTAAGTAATTCGGTGTTTGGTAAGTATACAAGCTTAGATTACTCAATTAACCCTAACCACCGTAAGACTTGGATATGAAAATGAATTTTGAAGGGTAAGCAACTATTTTTTCATCCTCCACCAAATTTTATCCACTCATACAAACTATCAACCAAATCAAGTATAAACTAATCTCCCTTTCTTAATTGATCCCCTCTTGTACATTATCCTACTCTTATCCGCCCTTTTTACAGATATTACAAAAGCTACAAATTGAAATGTTTAGACACAGAAATCGCAGATATCGGATATAGATATATCCATATGACCAGTTCAATGTGCATGAGTCACATGCTCATCGTGTGAGTCAAACGTCATCGGACGGTTCATAACACGCCTGTGTGCTAACGACTTTAATCGTAATATCAGGTGGCGCCACATGATTGTGTGGAAGAGGTATGTGGCATATGATTCAAGAAAATACTATATTTTATGGGGAGTGGATTAATGAGACACTCATCAGTTTTCGAACAACTTATTTTTTAGCACAACTGATGTTAAAAAAACACTATAAAATCAAAGACCCAGATCATAAAAATAATACTCTCAATAGCTTTCATTAATTAAAAGACAACAAAAAGTTAAATTTAGCGTTTACTTAACATACAAAAATACAAGTGGACTCCCGTAAAAAATTCTGCCTTAATCTAAATCGGCGTCAGTGGTAATATCCATTTGAGTGAAATTCCCAATTAAGGGGAAAAAACCAAAAAGAAAATGCAGAAAGTGGGGAATCACTCTTCCAATGTTTTTCTGTAATTTGATTACACTTGTTACTTATGTCGCCTATTCCATAAACCACCGTCCGTATACATGTAGAGACGTATACATGTACAGGGTTGGAGTCAGAGGGGGGCCATGGGCGGTCGCCTTGCAAGGGAAAAAAAAAACCTCTAGTACTACATAGAAAAAAAAAATCCTATGAATTATATAGACTCGCCCCCGCAAAATATTTTAGAAAAAAAGTCACCCCTGCGTCTTTAAATTCCTGGCTCCGTCCTTGTACATGTAGAGAGAGATTAAGTCCTAAAAAGTTAATCCGGTTGGTTAGTGAGTTTTCTCCCCATATAATTTGATCAGTATTCAATTCTTTTGGGTGAGGCCACAAGAGAGATGTTCGTGACGTAGATAGTGTGCCTTTGACGAAACTCGAGAGGAAAATAATCAAGGTGCGTGTAAAATGGCTCGGGCGCATGCGGGGGCATCACTTGGTCAACCCAAGAGGACAAACAGACATGGGTATAGTATTTTTTTGGTGCATAGTCCAACTCCAACAGTCTAGATTCGTTTTCTCTACTCATTAACCCCTTTGATTTTTTCCAATCAGCCCCCTCTCCACTCTTTTACCCTTCCAGAAGTGTTCTTTTTATTCTCCTCCAGATCATCTCTATCCTCCATTATTCATTACTTTATTTCCACCAAGACCCCCCCCTCCCTCCTATATTTCAACAACTCTGGTCTCCTAATTCCACACCAAAAAAAAAAAAAAAAAACCCCAAGAAAAATGACTTTCCAAGATCTTTGCAACACAGGCCTCACTCTTGGCTCAACTTCTCTCGATCATCATCCTCAGGATCAACACAAAACGAAATCGCTGTTGAAATTCGATCGCGAGACCCCGTCTCTTACGTTGGGTTTATCGTCGTCGTCGTCGTTGGAAGAGATCAACCAACATCAAGTATCGAACGGGGTACTTTTGCATCGACAGGTCTCTAACTCGGTGAGCGCAGCGACGACAACGTCGTCGCACTCTAATAACAGCTCTAGTGTGATCAAGAGAGAGAAAGATGGTGGAGGGGAAGAAGTGGAAGAGGTAGAGAGAGAAAGATCTTCAAAGGTGGTGATGATGATGATCAGTGATCATGATCAAGATCTTGATCAAGAGGGAAGTGGTGCGAGGAAGAAACTCAGGCTTACTAAAGAACAGTCTTTCGTTTTAGAAGACAGATTCAGAGAACACAGCAGTCTCAATCCTGTATGTTTCCTATCTTATATTTTTTTTAATAAGTGTCCGGGTCAATTTACGCGAATCTCAAAAAATTTCAGCCGGATTATGGCTTTTAAAACAGGATCTTTTTCTAAATTGGGTTTTCGTTTTTTCTTTTTCTTTTTCTTTTTCTTTTTCCTTCAGAAGCAAAAGCAGGTCTTGGCGAAACAGCTGAATCTGCAGCCCCGGCAAGTGGAAGTTTGGTTTCAAAACAGGAGAGCCAGGTAAAAATTTTAAATCTTTTCGTTGTTTATATTTTTATGATAATGAAATTTTCTTTACCGATCAAAAAATTAATTCTAGTTCTTTACAATTTTATGTACTTGGAGAAAATACCGGAAAAAAGTGCTTATCATGCCAACTTTGAATCTACATCCAATACTTCCTTTTGTCTTAAAATGTTAATAAGTCGTACAATTTTTGGACTAAAAAATAAAGTAATTTAATTTTTTGCATAAGTTATTAAATTTCTATAATTGCACCAAATGATCAAAGATTTTAATAATTAGTTCTTTAAGTTTATGCACGGAATTTTTTTTTTATTGAAAAATTATATGACTTTTCGTATGAATGAATATTTTGAGGGGTAGAGTATCTCTCCCATGGGTTAAATACTATTTATGCCCAATATGTTTGATTTAAGTATAAAGTGTTATTTTGTATACCGAAAAAGACAATTTTTCTTAAATTATAAATGGAATTGATCAGGCTCATACTGATCCCTTTATTGCTAATTAACAGATATTGCTATAATGATATATATATATTTTTCCCGATCGGTAAAAAAGATTTTATTAATCTTTGAAAAAGATATAAAGAATAAAAGAATCATGAGCACACCGGTAAAACGTCATCCAAAAACCAACCCCAAAGAAAGGCAAGAAGCCAACCCAAACACCACACCAAACCAAGAGCCGCGAACCACAAAAACAACCTCCTTACAAAACAAACACAAGCAACAAGAAAACAAACTGAAACCCGAGGAACAAAACGAAAGGACAAACCCGAAAACCGCCAATGTAAAACCAAGAGGACAAACCCGAAAACCGCAAAAGCTTGTAATTAAAATTCCAGACAGAGAGATGGACACCATCCTCGAAATCATCACCTTCCTTCACGCCTTCAAAATCCTCCAATTCATCAAGAGCATTAATTCTTTCTGCTATTTTATTGTTCGAAGTTGATACTATCGGATGCGATGTTGTACGTGAAGATTAATTTTTTGTTAGGTTTTATACAGATGTAGATCAACCATTAGACAATTAATTAGCTTGTGACTCACCAAAAAACTCTTGAGAAATTCCTTCTTCCCAAAGGCCCTAGCTAGTTGTCCAATGACATGCTAGAATATGTATCATTTTGATTTCCAGCTTGAAAACTTCCAGAAATCTTATGTCACCATCACGTGAGTAGTTATTCAGTAGTTTCGAAGCATGTCTACATGGTGCTCTAGACACTCCACAACACACATCTACAGATCCCATATAGATGTGTAGTACTGAAATGATCCGAAACACGAATTTGACCAATTTTGCATGGCACATGTGATTGACACATGCAGGGTTCGCCTAAGCCTTAGGTCATCAAGACGAAGGCCAGGGACCTCTAAATTAATTGTGAAGGCCTCAAAATTTTTGGCCATGGTCATATAATTCGTAGTTTCACGGCCTGAATTCTTTATTTAGGTAGCTTAAAAGTCTTTTAGCTTGTATTTTTTACATTATAAGATCATTGGAAGATGATGGTTTGAAAAACATTGTCTTAAGCATGAAGAATCTTTAATGATGATTGATAAGTCTTTGATCGATCAAATGCATGGCTCGGATTTGCAGAGATTTTTTTTTTTTTTTGAAATAATACCGATTACCAGAGTTTAAAGTTCTGCAATAATTTGAAGTAGCTAGAGAAAATGAAAATACGCTAACGTACAGAATTATGTCAAAAGGTTGATTCGTTTACTTATGTATGGATTACTAATAGATCAATATTATTGTAAAATATCCAGACCAATCCAGTGAAAGAAGTTTTAAAATTAAAATTAATAAAAACATATCCAAGATCGACTATATCTCAAGAGAGATTAAGTGATTGGCCACAAAAAAAAATGCTAGAACAACATAATTTTAAAGCTTGATGAGGAATTTTGCAGGAAAAAGTCAAAAAAATTAAATAGTTAAATAAATATTTTAACCAAAAATCCAAATCCAAATTTTAAATTTTAAAGAGGGCTCTAGTTAATATTCTGCCTGAGGCCTCAGAAGGCCCTGGGAAGACCCTAGATGGACACCTGCATGCAATCCAAATTATTCAACGACCGGATGAAGTACGTTTGGCTCGTTTTAGGCCTCCAAAAATTGAAAGGCGTTATTTTTGTTGTTCTTAGTTCTTACATTAATTTCTTTCCTTTATCTTAGCAGGACAAAGCTGAAGCAAACTGAGGTGGAGTGTGATTTACTAAGGAAGTGTTGTGAAACCCTAACAGATGAGAACAAGAGGTTAAGGAATGAGATACAAGAGCTGAAAGCGCCCAAGAAAACTGCGCCGTTTTATATGCAATTACCGGCGATAGCTACCCTCACCATGTGCCCCTCCTGCCAGCAGATTGATAGCGGCGGTGGTGAAAACTCCTCCAAAAGTCTTTTTCCAGTTAGCTCGAAATCTCATTTTTATAATTCCTTCTCTCATCCGTCAGCTGCTTGCTAGCAAGGTTTTAAATAGCTGTATGTATGTATATAGGTAAATATGGCAGATATACATTAAAAATGATATGTACAAATTTACCGACTAATAATATTTGTCTACAAGTGACTGTATTAGTCTTTTTTTTTTTCCTTTATTAATTTACCAAAAAAAAAAGCTGGACAAATTTTAGTGTATATTTCTCTGGAACTAGTTGCCCTGTGTGTGTGTGTACGAAATTATACTCTCTCTCTCTCTCTCTCCATTACGAAATTGTGTTTTATTTCTCAACAAGTTGACAAGGTATGACTAGTTTACCAAACTCGATCGTAAATATTGTAAAGAAAAAGATAATCAATCCATCATCTTTACCAAGTATGCAGAATGAATGAGTTCGATAAAAAACGATAAATTTTCCTATCATGAAGACGATATATATATGAAGCATTTCTTATAAGGTCTCCCTTAAATTCTACGGTGCGGGACTTTCGTTTTCAAATCGAATTTCAACAATTCGAACCATTGAATGTTTTAAAACGTGCAACAATGAAGCACGCGCTTGGCAAACAAGAATGATCGTGGTCACCAATATCATAAGGTAGAAAACTCAAAGTTATATACCGTGTTGAGACAAATACAACATACATATTGGACAACAAGGAAAAAAAGACGATTGCTCAAATGATAGTTTTTTTTTTTATCAGCAAAGAAAAATTACATTCATCGAAGGATAAAAAAAATGAAAATTGCTCAAATGATAAAAAAATTAAGAATTCAAAAAATTCCTTGGACTTTTTTGGTTGATTCATTCCCTTCAATTATTTTACGATACACGGGCCAAATGGGAGTTTATCCATTGGAGATCCCATATTGATGGTTGGTGGCAATGAGTGGAGTTGAATAGGTGCTCACGGATTTGGGATATCCGCAGTGATCCAAGTCAACATATCTCCGTAGTAACATTAATTGTGGGTCTTTCATAATTTGTATTTGGGATCAAATCCGTACAATAAATTAAGGCAAATGTTAATGCCAAAATTGTTTTTGATTGTGCCAAAACTCCAATGCATAAAATGCTTGTACTTATGTGCAATGCACATGTCTTTTATGCATTGGAGTTTTGGCACAATCAAAAACAGTTTTGGC
This sequence comes from Vaccinium darrowii, assembly GCA_020921065.1. NCBI lineage: Eukaryota > Viridiplantae > Streptophyta > Magnoliopsida > Ericales > Ericaceae > Vaccinium > Vaccinium darrowii. Next base: position 6,289,131 of record CM037155.1, read on the forward strand.
ATTATTACTACCCTAAATTAATTGGATATCGGTAGTCATAGAGTCAGATTCTATTTTTATGGATGACCAATATCATTTGCAGAATATACTATAAGATAAATTTCTCACTTGTGTGCCTACCAATATCCAAAGATCATAATTCTTCATATCCATAATGTGCTCAGCATTCTTAAAAAAATGGACGGTTTCAATCCCAAATGAAGAATTCAAAAGACCCTCAATTAAGGTCACTACGGGATGTAGTACACTTGAGTCCCTACAAGAACCCCAAATCTAGGTGGTTGCTATTGGACAAAAAGTTATTAATGTGGTGTACCATGGTGCCCAGTCTCCTTTTTCACCGCACGTGTGGTGTGGAGGCCAAGGCTAGGAAACAGGCTGCACTAAATATGTGGTTAAAAAAAGAGTCTAAGACATTACGTGACAGTGTCTTAGAGGACAATTAATAATGTCTCATATTAGCTAGTTGACAATCGTAGTTGGGATTCGACACGTTATCGTTATGAGTGGTCCCTGGCTGATAATGGCAGCTGTGGTAGTCCTCCGATTGGCTTTCATGATTCGGGTTGAATAGATTGAAGGAATAAAAAAGAAAGCAATTTTTTTTTTTCAATATAGGACAAATCCCTTGATTCACTCAGATGATATTGATGATACAATGTTGACTATAGTCATGAAATATCTACATTATTATTAGAGAAAATGATTTTCACAACCCCTATTTTACAATTCATATTCCTTTTTTTGTCTTTATCCACATGAATTTACAATATTGTCCTTTTTTAATACACCTTTTTCACACATCCAAGAGTAATATTGTAAATTCATGAAGATAAAAACAAAAAAAGAGTGTGAATTGTAATATAGGGTGTGTGAAAATCATTTCTCTATTATTATACATATAAGGGTAAATTTATAATATACAATTTTTAAAGGTGTGTACAACTTTTCAGCTATATGATTCAAAATATTTTCAATAGGAATCATAACATTTGCTTCTTGTTACTTTTCAGCAATAAAATTCATAATATTTTAACTAAAAATATTAACATATTGGTGCTTATTGTAATTTTTATGCGACAAATTCGTAACACTTTGGGGATTCATACGATACACATCTAAATATGGGCGTGTATTGTGAGAAAATTTTGGATGCAAATAGGGTATATATAGTCCACGTGGTATCCTTGCACCACATCTGAACTGTCCAATCAATGCATGAATGGCTCAGACTATGCAGAGAAAAAAGCAGGAGAGAGAGTGTGCCGAAGGGAGGAGAGAGAGTGCTCGGATCTCAGCTGTCGGTTGCATTAATTGGAAGGTTCAGATGTGGTGCAAGGGTACCACGTGGTACCATATTTGCATCCAAAATTTTCTCGTGTATTGTAGTCTTTCCCTAGGCATAAACTAGCATATCTAATTCTATATGCGTAGTTTACTAATATATGTTCTGTATTTACATACTTAAAATTGTTCATAATATAGGCATCGTTGTCCATGCAGAATGCTATAGGCGTTGTCCATGAAGAATGCTACAGACACTAATTAGTGTACCAACTATTATAATAAATGCACATATAGCGTTACCATATCAATGCACTATTCAATATATAGATAGATTCATCTACTAAAAGAGTGTCACATGGACAATTAGTGTAATAGTTTGTACACTAATTAATGCATGTAGCATTTTCCGTGAAGATTTTACTGCGATCTAATCATAACATTTTTAATTTATGGGAAGAATTTGTCGTAGGTCCACGTCCCTCAATAAGACCTTATAAAAAAAACCCGTATGACAACTATCATCGTTGTTGTCCACGAAGATCTCTTTTTTTTTTTTTTTTTTAAACGTGGCTCTTAATATGGGCATTGTTGTTGTCCATGAAGATCTTATTCCAATCCAATTATAACATTTTTTTTATTTTATCTTCAGTCCACGTCCCAAAATTATAACACCTATGGCTTGTTTGGCTGCCGGATGACAGGGCGCAAGGTAGTAAACTTGTGAGCGGATTATTAATCCCGGGCTCACAGATCATCCATGGTTTGGCAAATTTTTACAAGTCCAAACTAATTATGGCCTGTTAGAAGCAATACCCTCCAACCCTTACTATTTATGGGCAGCCCCTACCCTGCCCATAAGTTAATCAAAGATGCTATGAGTACATTACACATGCACACTAAGGTGTTGTGGCGGACGAGGAGCCACCCATTTTTTTAGGTGGGTCACACATTGAGCTTCTCATCATCTGTCACATCACCTTGGTGTGCATAAGTAGTATAGGCATATCATTTTGCTAAATCAACTAATTATTATGGTATCCTTATATGTTTATGAATTACCCTCTAATATGGAGTGTTTGAGAAATATGCACATAATGAATTTTGCAACAGAGTAGTGTTTGATAGTATAATCATCAAAACAGATTATGGTATCCTTATATGTGTATGAATTACCCTCTAATATTCATAATTATTTCTAAATATTGTTAATTTAAATATCGTTTCAAATAGATTTTGCAATATCATTAAATGAAGTATCCTTTGAAATATTATAAAAATATCATTTGCGATATATAAAAAAAATATATAAAGCAAAGGATCGAAAGGCGTACCAGTAAAACCGAAAGATTTTATTGCACACTGAGAGGTTTTTACAAGTGGGAAGGGGAGAAGAGAGAGAGAGAGGAAGAGAGGAGAAGTCTGCCTATCCTTACAAATAAAAATCCCTTATATAGGGATAAAACAAACTGTAGAGGATAAGAACAACCTCTACTATTACACCAAACTTTACTGTACAAGATAGGATCAGATAATTAGATAAGATAACGTCGGGTACTGCTTTGGGCCCCATCGACACGTCTGATCTTATCGCAATCTGAGAAAACGTCATTGGTGACGTAACACCAAATTATTGGTGTCCCTTGCCTTTCTTCATCTGCTCAGTAAGTAACTGAGTAATTCCATCCCAATAATCTGCCAGGGTGGCTCCATTAGGGTCTTCATCTTCATAAGGATCTTGTGATTCACCAGCAAGGCAGGTGACTGGATTATCATCTTCAGCTGATTTTGCTGATGTCATTGACTCATCATCTCCTGGAGGCTTGAATGTCTCAAATAATTGATTCTTCATAAAATCCATTGTCTTGATAACTACATCATCTTCCGATAAGGATGGATTTTCCTGATGAATTTTCTTTGAAATTTCCAGGAAAGGATTTACTGGCTTCTTTTCCTGGCTTTTGATCTGCTTCTTGAGACCATCATTTTTTTATTTAACCTCATTGAGGGTGGTATCAGTATTCATACCACGTGTCCACCATTTGTAGTGGAATGTTCTGGCCAGAATTGGTAAGCCTAAATTGTTGTGCTTTTTTTGCACATCCCATCGCCAGATCCATGGGAGACCATTTTCGGTCATGAATAATAAAAATGATTTTCCTTCTGGCAAATTATTTCCTCGAATTAGAGGATGATATTGATTGAAATTTTCAATTTCTTTTTGAATTGATTCAGGAAGATAATCCTGTCTGGGACCAAATTTCTCCCACCATTGAATGAACCAATTTGGAAAATTGTATTCCATAAGATTGGGACATAGTTTGAAAAACCATGAATGCCTGTGATCTTCATTTTGGTAATAAAAAGTATAAGTCCAGGCATTAATATAATCCCAGTAATTGAAATAAATTGGATTAGCATGAGGAGCATTTTCTCCTGGATAAATTGTCCTCGATCTTTGAGGATGAGTTCCCCATCTTTCTGGAGATAAAATTTTCTTAATGATTGCTTTATTGTAGGTCATTGGACCTTTCTTCCCACTTTCATATCTGTGGGTAAATTCAATAGAACCAGTTTGTTGAAGCATTGCTTCATACTGATATCGATACTTTCCTTCAGGGACATTATATCCCATTGTGTCGAGATAACGACTCTTTATTTCCCATGGCTCATTCTGCCATTTTTCATCATTGAATTCAATGACCATAATTGGGTCAGTTATTGGTGAGGTCAGATATTCTACCTCTTTTTGAAGGATCTCAGCAGCTGATGAGGACCCTTCACCATAAACGATTTCATTGAGGGCAGGAAATTGGGCTGCCTTAGCCTTCAAGTAGGCTTCAATATCTGATTAGGAAATTCTGGGGATATTACCCCTTCCTCTTCCACGGGGATTATTGCCCCTGCCTCCTCGGCTAGGATTTCTGCTCATTGAGCCTCTCATTGAGCCATTATTCGTAATTGCTGCTTCATTCTTGCTGCAATACGACAAAGATAAAAATAATTATCATTTTCTTCTTGGGAAATTAATCCCATGGTATCATGTATAAATGATAAATGTTTATCAAAATATTTTGACCATTGGGCCAGTTCATATCGGGTATTTGGCCTTAAAAGCCATTTGGTCCAAATGTTCCATAGATTATTCCAGAAAACTTCTCGATTAATTTGAGGACCTGGAAGACCACTCCATTCCATTATGCCCTGGATAAATCATACATTTCAGCCTGTAATTGATAGGCACGGTCAGAAATAATTCTTAAACTCACCTGTTGAGCTTGTAAAAGATCATCTGGATCAATAATACCTTCTGGATTAAAATTATCTAATCCTTTTGATAATTGTTTTGTCCACATCTTTAAATTACCCAAGGTATGTGGTAATAGAAAGGTTTGATTCCAAACTGTCCAAAGTCTTAAAAATATATCAGATATTTGTTCTGGATTCATTAAAAATTTGGATCAATGTAAAACATAGGTGTGCAGGCCGTTATTAACTTGTCTAAAGCTGATTGTTTAAATAAAAGTTTTGTTCGATTGTTCATATATTGATGAAGAGCATCTTCATACTTTTGCTCTGAATAATTTTGAAAATTATCTTCAAAAACTTTTATTTTTCTCTTTAATTCAGAGATCTCTTGAGTGCAGGCAAAGATTAATAAATGCTTATCAACTTGTGCCATGCAAAAATTCTCTGGTTAAAAAATCTGGTAAGGAATTATTTTCCCCTTTGATATGTTCGATATCAAAATCAAATGAAGATAATTCTGATTGCCATCTGGCAAATATCTGTTTTGATGCCAGATTCTTGACATCTTTTTTGAGTACCTGTTTTGCTGCACTGCAGTCAACTCTTAATAAAAAGTGTTGATTTAACAAGTCATCCTGAAATTTGTTAATACATTTAACAATAGAAAGAATTTCTTTCTTTATGGTACTATAATTAGCTTGGGCATTTTTAAATAGTCCTGATGAAAACCGAACTAACTCCTCCTTAGTATTACTAGGATTAATTTGTTTTAATATACCTCCATAACCTTTGTCGGAGGCATTTGTCTCCACTATTTTCTTCCATTCTGGATTTGCAAGAGATAAACATGGTAAATGTTTTGATTTTAATTTTATTTTCTGAACAGCCTTTGTGTGCTGATCAGTCCATGGTGGAGGATTCTTTTTCAGCCTATCATACAGTGGGGATGAGTCTTGGGCTAACTCTTTGTAGTAATCTCCAATATAATTAAGACTACCTAAAAATCTCTGTAGTTGAGATTTGTCTCTAATTTCATCTGGAAATTTGGAAGCAAATTCAATGCTTCTGTCAATAGGGATGATTTTCCCTTGATGAATATTGTGACCAAGGAATCTAACCTGGGTTTGAAATAATTTCATTTTTGGTGCGGAAACCACCAAACCATTCTTCTTAACAACATCTTTAAAAATTCTAAGATGCTTGATATGCTGGTCAATAGATTGTGAATATATTAAGATGTCATCAATGTAACATATTGCAAATTCAGCATAGGGATAAAATATATCATTCATGATATTCTGAAATTCAGATGGTGCATTCTTTAAACCAAAAGGCATGACATTCCATTTGAAATGTCCAAATGGAACTGTGAATGCAGTTTTATACCTTTCTGGCTCAGCAATTTGGATTTGCCAGAAACCTGATTTTAAATCAAATTTAGAAAAAATAATAGCTTTATAAAGTCTATCTAATAAATCCTTTTTATTAGGGATAGGATATCTTATCCACATAAGAACATCATTAAGAGGCTTATAGTTGATAACCAATCTTGGTTGACCTCTCTCTTTTTCAGCATTTTTATTTACATAAAAAACTGTGCAACTCCATGGGGAGTAACTTTTCCTAATAATTCCTTTATTCAGAAGGGTAGCAATTTCTTGCTGACACATTTGCAAGTATTCTTGCTTCATCTGGCTTGGTCTAGCCTTTGTAGGAATTTTTCTTTCATCAAAATCCTTTTCGTATGGTAAAGGAACAATATGCTTCTTTCTGTTCCAAAAAGCATTTGGTAAATCACTACATACTTCAGTGATAAATTTTTTGTTAATATGAGAAATTTTCTCTTGTATAACAGGAGATTTCAGATTATCCTCTATTGACATAATTCTAATTTCTTTTTGCAGAAAATTTATCTGCTGATCCTTTCTCTGGATTTGATGAAAGATATCATTAATTTCTTTGAAAATAGGCTGGGATACAAATTCAAAGAATATCTCATGTCCATCAATATTAGTGGTAATACCATTATGATCGGTATGCATAGGCATAATCATAGATAGAAAAGGTGATCCAAGTATCACTTGTTGTTGCAAATTCCTAACACATAGAAAAGATGTCTCAAGACATATACCTTGATTACATATATAAACCTGATTAAGCTTATATTTTATGCTCATTCTTGAGCCACTTGCATTATGAAGATTTTGTTTAGTTTTTTCAAAATATTCTGTAGGAACTAAACCTTCCTGTATGCAGTTCATATCTGCCCCACTATCAACTAATGCAGTAATATTTTCTATTGTATATTCTTTGTGAATAACAAGATTAATTTTAATATGCCATTTTTGACAAACAATATTACTCAGATTATTCAAATACTCAGTATTATCAGGAGTAAACTCCTCTTTGTTCTTATCAAGAGTATCAAGACGATGTCTAATAATGATCAATTCTTGATTAGTACAAGATTGTTGGGTTTTTAAATTTTTTATTTCTAATTTTAAAATATTGACTTCTGATTTTAAGTCAGGAATTGTTGCGGGTTTAGAGCTTTGTGGATCTTCTCTAACCCTATCCATGACCTTCTTAAGGCTATAAATTTCCTCAGGAATTTGAGGTTTCTCAATGACTTCTTCCTCCTTAACAGAGGTAATACATGACTGAATGACCTTTAATTTTAATTGTTGGTCAGAGATTTGATCTATAATGTCAAGTAAAGATTTTTGTTCATTAGTAAGAACATTAATACTCAAGCCATTCATTTGAACAATGGCCTTCCAATAATCAGTGGAAGTTGAGCATTCTAAATTATTGCATTTGCAATCTTTTGAATTAGTGTCAGAATCGGATTCTGATTCTGCATAAGATGAATCATCTGATAATTCATTTATTTCTTCAGAAGAACTCCCATGTTCTTCTTCTGAATCTGTTGAATTAAGCATTAATTTAAACAATTGTTGTTTAAGTTTATCATCAATTTGAAGTTCATTCAACTTCTTCTTAGTTGTACACCTATTGGCATAATGGCCAATTCTTCCACACTTGTAGCATTTTGCTGTGGATTTTGACTTTCTTTTCCCCTTTGATTTGTAAGGGGCCTTCTCATTATTCTTCTTTTTATCTGATGTATTTTCAGATTTTTTCCTGCGATATTTACGCATGTATTGTTTCTTTGCAGGTCTACGGCTTTGACGTTTAACTGCCTTTGGATAAGGATTTGTATTATATGCAAATTGTTCGCAGAATTCTCCTAATTCTTGTTTTCCAGTTACTCTTTGCTTTTTTAACTGGTGATGTAATTTAAGATCATTGCATAAGGATAAACCTTCTTGGGTAATTAAAGATATTAAATGCCCATAAGTGTATTGATTGTAATCAATAGAGAGACTATTATTTTTGTCTTTCAATTTCTTCTTTACCTTTTCAGCAAAATAATAAGGTAATCCATCGATAAATTTAGATTTCCAATGCTCACTATTAGCATCGGTTCTTTGCATAACTTTTGAAAGGAAAACATCTTTATACCAACGAAAATGGGTTAACGTTGGACACTTAAGATTCTGAAGCAATTCTCTGCCTCTTTCCCTTTGGTCATCCCAGTGACCAATAAAATGTAAAATTATTGATTGAGTTAAAGTATAAACAGCATCCTGCTGTGGTCTCGATTGGGTTATAGTAGTTGCAGCCTGGCTGGGATCAACTACCTCCATTTTGACCTCTACTTGTACCATTTTGACAGCATCTAATATTTCCAATTTTTGGGAATCATTCAAACTATTATCCCACCAACCTCTAAGGGTTCCAGTAAACCCTACAGTTATCCAACCAGCTATATTTTTATCACTGTTACCATTTTGTTTACAAATGGTCGAATACATTAACATTTGGTGTATGACTTCAAAGATTTGATATTCAGTCATCCCATCTATATTCCATTGATAAATGGTTCTACCACAATAAGATTTCTGAGTATGAAAGAAATCTTCTTCATAAAGAATATCTTGTGGTGTTGGTCTAGGATAATAATAGCGATCTGCGCCTGAATAAGAAAACTTCTTATCTTTTGGATAATTAATAGGATTTAAAGTCATTTTTTGGAAAATTGGAGTTTCCATATCAGAAATAATGCCTTCAGATTCTATCTCTTCAGAGATAACATTTATAGACATGTTTTTAATTCTCTTATCTAATTCGGCAAGAAGATTACTATGCTCTTCAGGATTACTTAATTTAAACCCTTCAATTTCTATTGGAGGCTTCATATTTGTTTTTTGAACCTCTTTTTCCCTCTCAGTTAATTGATCAACTGATTTCTCATTGATCTGATTAACTTGCTCTTCAATTCTTGTTAATTGATTGGCGATTGTTCCAAGATGCAAGTTGGTAAAATTATTTTGTTTATGAATTCTATTTAATTCTTCATTGTCAGTTTGTTTAATAAAAGCGGACGCCTCAACAAACTGAGTATTTGAATAATCTGAGTAATATTGTTTGTCAAAAATGGCATATTAAAATTAATCTTGTTATTCACAAAGAATATACAATAGAAAATATTACTGCATTAGTTGATAGTGGGGCAGATATGAACTGCATACAGGAAGGTTTAGTTCCTACAGAATATTTTGAAAAAACTAAACAAAATCTTCATAATGCAAGTGGCTCAAGAATGAGCATAAAATATAAGCTTAATCAGGTTTATATATGTAATCAAGGTATATGTCTTGAGACATCTTTTCTATGTGTTAGGAATTTGCAACAACAAGTGATACTTGGATCACCTTTTTTATCTATGATTATGCCTATGCATACCGATCATAATGGTATTACCACTAATATTGATGGACATGAGATATTCTTTGAATTTGTATCTCAGCCTATTTTCAAAGAAATTAATGATATCTTTCATCAAATCCAGAGAAAGGATCAGCAGATAAATTTTCTGCAAAAAGAAATTAGAATTATGTCAATGGAGGATAATCTGAAATCTCCTGTTATACAAGAGAAAATTTCTCATATTAACAAAGAATTTATCACTGAAGTATGTAGTGATTTACCAAATGCTTTTTGGAACAGAAAGAAGCATATTGTTCCTTTACCATACGAAAAGGATTTTGATGAAAGAAAAATTCCTACAAAGGCTAGACCAAGCCAGATGAAGCAAGAATACTTGCAAATGTGTCAGCAAGAAATTGCTACCCTTCTTAATAAAGGAATTATTAGGAAAAGTTACTCCCCATGGAGTTGCACAGTTTTTTATGTAAATAAAAATGCTGAAAAAGAGAGAGGTCAACCAAGATTGGTTATCAACTATAAGCCTCTTAATGATGTTCTTATGTGGATAAGATATCCTATCCCTAATAAAAAGGATTTATTAGATAGACTTTATAAAGCTATTATTTTTTCTAAATTTGATTTAAAATCAGGTTTCTGGCAAATCCAAATTGCTGAGCCAGAAAGGTATAAAACTGCATTCACAGTTCCATTTGGACATTTCGAATGGAATGTCATGCCTTTTGGTTTAAAGAATGCACCATCTGAATTTCAGAATATCATGAATGATATATTTTATCCCTATGCTGAATTTGCAATATGTTACATTGATGACATCTTAATATATTCACAATCTATTGACCAGCATATCAAGCATCTTAGAATTTTTAAAGATGTTGTTAAGAAGAATGGTTTGGTGGTTTCCGCACCAAAAATGAAATTATTTCAAACCCATGTTAGATTCCTTGGTCACAATATTCATCAAGGGAAAATCATCCCTATTGACAGAAGCATTGAATTTGCTTCCAAATTTCCAGATGAAATTAGAGACAAATCTCAACTATAGAGATTTTTAGGTAGTCTTAATTATATTGGAGATTACTACAAAGAGTTAGCCCAAGACTCAGCCCCACTGTATGATAGGCTGAAAAAGAATCCTCCACCATGGACTGATCAGCACACAAAGGCTGTTCAGAAAATAAAATTAAAATCAAAACATTTACCATGTTTATCTCTTGCAAATCCAGAATGGAAGAAAATAGTGGAGACAGATGCCTCCGACAAAGGTTATGGAGGTATATTAAAACAAATTAATCCTAGTAATACTAAGGAGGAGTTAGTTCGGTTTTCATCAGGACTATTTAAAAATGCCCAAGCTAATTATAGTACCATAAAGAAAGAAATTCTTTCTATTGTTAAATGTATTAACAAATTTCAGGATGACTTGTTAAATCAACACTTTTTATTAAGAGTTGACTGCAGTGCAGCAAAACAGGTACTCAAAAAAGATGTCAAGAATCTGGCATCAAAACAGATATTTGCCAGATGGCAATCAGAATTATCTTCATTTGATTTTGATATCGAACATATCAAAGGGGAAAATAATTCCTTACCAGATTTTTTAACCAGAGAATTTTTGCATGGCACAAGTTGATAAGCATTTATTAATCTTTGCCTGCACTCAAGAGATCTCTGAATTAAAGAGAAAAATAAAAGTTTTTGAAGATAATTTTCAAAATTATTCAGAGCAAAAGTATGAAGATGCTCTTCATCAATATATGAACAATCGAACAAAACTTTTATTTAAACAATCAGCTTTAGACAAGTTAATAACGGCCTGCACACCTATGTTTTACATTGATCCAAATTTTTAATGAATCCAGAACAAATATCTGATATATTTTTAAGACTTTGGACAGTTTGGAATCAAACCTTTCTATTACCACATACCTTGGGTAATTTAAAGATGTGGACAAAACAATTATCAAAAGGATTAGATAATTTTAATCCAGAAGGTATTATTGATCCAGATGATCTTTTACAAGCTCAACAGGTGAGTTTAAGAATTATTTCTGACCGTGCCTATCAATTACAGGCTGAAATGTATGATTTATCCAGGGCATAATGGAATGGAGTGGTCTTCCAGGTCCTCAAATTAATCGAGAAGTTTTCTGGAATAATCTATGGAACATTTGGACCAAATGGCTTTTAAGGCCAAATACCCGATATGAACTGGCCCAATGGTCAAAATATCTTGATAAACATTTATCATTTATACATGATACCATGGGATTAATTTCCCAAGAAGAAAATGATAATTATTTTTATCTTTGTCGTATTGCAGCAAGAATGAAGCAGCAATTACGAATAATGGCTCAATGAGAGGCTCAATGAGCAGAAATCCTAGCCGAGGAGGCAGGGGCAATAATCCCCGTGGAAGAGGAAGGGGTAATATCCCCAGAATTTTCCAATCAGATATTGAAGCCTACTTGAAGGCTAAGGCAGCCCAATTTCCTGCCCTCAATGAAATCGTTTATGGTGAAGGGTCCTCATCAGCTGCTGAGATCCTTCAAAAAGAGGTAGAATATCTGACCTCACCAATAACTGACCCAATTATGGTCATTGAATTCAATGATGAAAAATGGCAGAATGAGCCATGGGAAATAAAGAGTCGTTATCTCGACACAATGGGATATAATGTCCCTGAAGGAAAGTATCGATATCAGTATGAAGCAATGCTTCAACAAACTGGTTCTATTGAATTTACCCACAGATATGAAAGTGGGAAGAAAGGTCCAATGACCTACAGTAAAGCAATCATTAAGAAAATTTTATCTCCAGAAAGATGGGGAACTCATCCTCAAAGATCGAGGACAATTTATCCAGGAGAAAATGCTCCTCATGCTAATCCAATTTATTTCAATTACTGGGATTATATTAATGCCTGGACTTATACTTTTTATTACCAAAATGAAGATCACAGGCATTCATGGTTTTTCAAACTATGTCCCAATCTTATGGAATACAATTTTCCAAATTGGTTCATTCAATGGTGGGAGAAATTTGGTCCCAGACAGGATTATCTTCCTGAATCAATTCAAAAAGAAATTGAAAATTTCAATCAATATCATCCTCTAATTTGAGGAAATAATTTGCCGGAAGGAAAATCATTTTTATTATTCATGACCGAAAATGGTCTCCCATGGATCTGGCGATGGGATGTGCAAATAAAGCACAACAATTTAGGCCTACCAATTCTGGCCAGAACATTCCACTACAAATGGTGGACACGTGGTATGAATACTGATACCACCCTCAATGAGGTTAAATCAAAAAATGATGGTCTCAAGAAGCAGATCAAAAGCCAGGAAAAGAAGCCAGTAAATCCTTTCCTGGAAATTTCAAAGAAAATTCATCAGGAAAATCCATCCTTATCGGAAGATGATGTAGTTATCAAGACAATGGATTTTATGAAGAATCAATTATTTGAGACATTCAAGCCCCCAGGAGATGATGAGTCAATGACATCAGCAAAATCAGCTGAAGATGATAATCCAGTCACCTGCCTTGCTGGTGAATCACAAGATCCTTATGAAGATGAAGACCCTAATGGAGCCACCCTGGCAGATTATTGGGATGGAATTACTCAGTTACTTACTGAGCAGATGAAGAAAGGCAAGGGACACCAATAATTTGGTGTTACGTCACCAATGACGTTTTCTCAGATTGCGATAAGATCAGACGTGTCGATGGGGCCCAAAGCAGTACCCGACGTTATCTTATCTAATTATCTGATCCTATCTTGTACAGTAAAGTTTGGTGTAATAGTAGAGGTTGTTCTTATCCTCTACAGTTTGTTTTATCCCTATATAAGGGATTTTTATTTGTAAGGATAGGCAGACTTCTCCTCTCTTCCTCTCCCTCTCTCTTCTCCCTTTCCCACTTGTAAAAACCTCTCAGTGTGCAATAAAATCTTTCGGTTTTACTGGTACGCCTTTCGATCCTTTGCTTTATATATTTTTTATATATCGCATCTGTTTGGTATCAGAGCCAGTAATGGCTCATTAAACCTGCTATTCACATAGGGGTAGAGTAGAGTTTGTGTTTATCTGTTAGAATTTGTTAATTACTTTCTGCTATTATAATTTTCATAAGCATGGATTTTAGTAGACAGAAGTATGGGACGTCACCCAAGTCGCGTAGAGGTTATTTAGTCCGCTTGTCCCGGGTAGGGTTTAGGACTTTGTCTCGTAAATCGTTGACAGACGTGTATTTCTGTACGTTAAAATTCATATTTATGTATATTATATCTTCAGAAACTAATTGACATATTCTTCCTGGTAATACATATTTTACTCAACTCATATGTGAACAACAAAAATAAAAATGTTATTTAATAAATTTTTTAAATCAGAAGAAAAGGTTAAAAATGCCGAATTAATAGAATTCACTAATATACAAGAGCAAAGGGAAAAGCTCAATACGTGGACAATTCCACCTGTTAATCCAGATACCATATATAGATATGGTACCTTTCAATTCAAAAGCAGTCTTGCTATTAAAACATTAGAGAAGACTGAAAGTATTGAAGATAATGATAAGGTCATAAACCTTATGGATCCTAGAGAAGTCTTAAATCATCACAAAGACTTCAAATATGTCTATATAGGACTTGTCCAAGTTGCCTTTAAACCACTCACCTTGTTAGGTACTGATACTTGCTTACAGGCTACCTTAAGGGACGGTAGGTGCAACAATTGGAAAGCCTCAATGATGGCTGCAATAGAAACTAGTCTATGCCATGGACCAGTTTATTTTAATGCATATCCAAACCTTACCCTATCTTTGATAGATAGAAATATAGGTGAATCTTTAAATCTAAGGATGCAAACTAAGGGATATGACTTCTTGCCAGGTTCTGAAGTTATCGCCATAGTCTATAGAATTTACTATAGACTAATGAATACTATAAATCCCAGAGCACGACAATTAGGACCACCGGATCGCACTATATTAGTGGATACAAATTTGTATACCTCAAACATAGCCACTAATAGGCTGATTAATTGGGAAGAAATTACTTTTCCAGAAAACTGGACTATACAAAATGCAGTCCCTCCAAAACCAATTGTTAACCAGTATATAGATCAAGTTATCCAAGAAGATAATGGATCTGTTAGTATAACATTTGATTCCCCAATTAGGAATTATCCAAGAAGTCTGAGTTCTAGAAATAGTTACTCATCTTCTCATAACCCATATAGGGTCAGTCTACCAACAACTAGTAGACACTCGGTCTCAGAAATACCTGAGAAACCAAAATCTCCATCAATTGAAAATTTGAATTTTGAAGGGATTAAAATCAGTGAAAATCGAATTCCCCATCCTATTTATAAAAAGGATTCGCCAACTGCGAGTGATATGAATTTTTCTATACATGATTGAACCAGAAATTAGAAAAATAATAAATAAAGAATTTCAAGATCCTAAATATGATCAATTTAGAAAATGGTATTTCAACAGGTTTAATCAAACCCAGTTGCTTAAATACAAAGAGGAGTTTTATAATTGGTTGGAAAACTCCAAGAAAATTATTCCTTTTGTCCAATGGTTTTACGGAAGACATTGGATTGAAATAGATTGTCAAATTGACATCATAGAAAGCCATTATAAGAATTGGCATACCAACAATGGATTGGTGAGAGCTTTACATCCGCCAACCACTCCATTAAAAGTTTTTTCAACAACTCATTCATCTTCATCCATAGAAGATAAGAATGTTCCTCAATTTGTTGAGGCGTCCGCTTTTATTAAACAAACTGGCAATGAAGAATTAAATAGAATTCATAAACAAAATAATTTTACCAACTTGCATCTTGGAACAATCGCCAATCAATTAACAAGAATTGAAGAGCAAGTTAATCAGATCAATGAGAAATCAGTTGATCAATTAACTGAGAGGGAAAAAGAGGTTCAAAAAACAAATATGAAGCCTTCAATAGAAATTGAAGGGTTTAAATTAAGTAATCCTGAAGAGCATAGTAATCTTCTTGCCGAATTAGATAAGAGAATTAAAAACATGTCTATAAATGTTATCTCTGAAGAGATAGAATCTGAAGGCATTATTTCTGATATGGAAACTCCAATTTTCCAAAAAATGACTTTAAATCCTATTAATTATCCAAAAGATAAGAAGTTTTCTTATTCAGGCGCAGATCGCTATTATTATCCTAGACCAACACCACAAGATATTCTTTATGAAGAAGATTTCTTTCATACTCAGAAATCTTATTGTGGTAGAACCATTTATCAATGGAATATAGATGGGATGACTGAATATCAAATCTTTGAAGTCATACACCAAATGTTAATGTATTCGACCATTTGTAAACAAAATGGTAACAGTGATAAAAATATAGCTGGTTGGATAACTGTAGGGTTTACTGGAACCCTTAGAGGTTGGTGGGATAATAGTTTGAATGATTCCCAAAAATTGGAAATATTAGATGCTGTCAAAATGGTACAAGTAGAGGTCAAAATGGAGGTAGTTGATCCCAGCCAGGCTGCAACTACTATAACCCAATCGAGACCACAGCAGGATGCTGTTTATACTTTAACTCAATCAATAATTTTACATTTTATTGGTCACTGGGATGACCAAAGGGAAAGAGGCAGAGAATTGCTTCAGAATCTTAAGTGTCCAACATTAACCCATTTTCGTTGGTATAAAGATGTTTTCCTTGCCAGGGTGGCTCCATTAGGGTCTTCATCTTCATAAGGATCTTGTGATTCACCAGCAAGGCAGGTGAATGGATTATCATCTTCAGCTGATTTTGCTGATGTCATTGACTCATCATCTCCTGGGGGCTTGAATGTCTCAAATAATTGATTCTTCATAAAATCCATTGTTTTGATAACTACATCATCTTCCGATAAGGATGGATTTTCCTGATGAATTTTCTTTGAAATTTCTAGGAAAGGATTTACTGGCTTCTTTTCCTGGCTTTTGATCTGCTTCTTGAGACCATCATTTTTTGATTTAACCTCATTGAGGGTGGTATCAGTATTCATACCACGTGTCCACCATTTGTAGTGGAATGTTCTGGCCAGAATTGGTAGGCCTAAATTGTTGTGCTTTATTTGCACATCCCATCGCCAGATCCATGGGAGACCATTTTCGGTCATGAATAATAAAAATGATTTTCCTTCCGGCAAATTATTTCCTCGAATTAGAGGATGATATTGATTGAAATTTTCAATTTCTTTTTGAATTGATTCAGGAAGATAATCCTGTCTGGGACCAAATTTCTCCCACCATTGAATGAACCAATTTGGAAAATTGTATTCCATAAGATTGGGACATAGTTTGAAAAACCATGAATGCCTGTGATCTTCATTTTGGTAATAAAAAGTATAAGTCCAGGCATTAATATAATCCCAGTAATTGAAATAAATTGGATTAGCATGAGGAGCATTTTCTCCTGGATAAATTGTCCTCGATCTTTGAGGATGAGTTCCCCATCTTTCTGGAGATAAAATTTTCTTAATGATTGCTTTACTGTAGGTCATTGGACCTTTCTTCCCACTTTCATATCTGTGGGTAAATTCAATAGAACCAGTTTGTTGAAGCATTGCTTCATACTGATATCGATACTTTCCTTCAGGGACATTATATCCCATTGTGTCGAGATAACGACTCTTTATTTCCCATGGCTCATTCTGCCATTTTTCATCATTGAATTCAATGACCATAATTGGGTCAGTTATTGGTGAGGTCAGATATTCTACCTCTTTTTGAAGGATCTCAGCAGCTGATGAGGACCCTTCACCATAAACACTCCATTATTCCATGACCTTCTTAAGGCATACCAACAATGGATTGGTGAGAGCTTTACATCCGCCAACCACTCCATTAAAAGTTTTTTCAACAACTCATTCATCTTCATCCATAGAAGATAAGAATGTTCCTCAATTTGTTGAGGCGTCCGCTTTTATTAAACAAACCGACAATGAAGAATTAAATAGAATTCATAAACAAAATAATTTTACCAACTTGCATCTTGGAACAATCGCCAATCAATTAACAAGAATTGAAGAGCAAGTTAATCAGATCAATGAGAAATCAGTTGATCAATTAACTGAGAGGGAAAAAGAGGTTCAAAAAACAAATATGAAGCCTCCAATAGAAATTGAAGGGTTTAAATTAAGTAATCCTGAAGAGCATAGTAATCTTCTTACTGAATTAGATAAGAGAATTAAAAACATGTCTATAAATGATATCTCTGAAGAGATAGAATCTGAAGGCATTATTTCTGATATGGAAACTCCAATTTTCCAAAAAATGACTTTAAATCCTATTAATTATCCAAAAGATAAGAAGTTTTCTTATTCAGGCGCAGATCGCTATTATTATCCTAGACCAACACCACAAGATATTCTTTATGAAGAAGATTTCTTTCATACTCAGAAATCTTATTGTGGTAGAACCATTTATCAATGGAATTTTGCAACAGATTATGGTATCCTTATATGTGTATGAATTACCCTCTAATATTCATAATTATTTCTAAATATTGTTAATTTAAATATCGTTTCAAATAGATTTTGCAATATCATTAAATGAAGTATCCTTTGAAATATTATAAAAATATCATTTACAATATTATTAATTAAAATATTTCAAATATAATTTCATGTATAGATTTGCGATTATTAATTATAATATAATTTTCAATATTATGAATTAAAATATTAAAAAATATTATGAATTAAAATATCATTTGCAATATAATTTAATTATTATTAATTATTAATTAAAATATATTTTTCAATATTATTAATTAAAATGTTTTGAAAATATTTATTATTATTAATGAAAATATTATTAATTAAAAAATTAGTAAAATATCGTTTGAAATATTATTAATTATTAATTAAAATATCACTTACAATATTAGGAATTAAAATATTATTAATTTTAATATTATTAAAATATCATTTTCAATATTGCTATTTAAATTATTACTAAATAAAATATTTCAAAGTAAATTTTGTAATTTGTAATTATTATTGAGTATTACAATTAAAATATTGAATAATGACAGGGGTAATATGGTCATTTCATCCAGAGGGTAAAGGTAGAATGCAAAATGAGTATCTAAAAGTACCTCAAGGGCTGATTAATTAGTAATTATTAAATTGTGTCTACATTGTGTAGTTTTGAGAATTCATTGTAGCATAATACATTCTCAGAATTAGGCTCCCAAACATGCAAAATGAATTACTTTAAAATGTAAAATGTAAAAGGAGGCTCCCAAACAGCATTTAATTCTTGTTTTCCTTAACTACTAAAAAGGTTTTTTTTACCCGATAAAATCAGAAGTGAAAAGAAAAACCCCCAAAAAAAATTGTGGTTACTCATTTTACCTACTTCGTGAGGCAAATGTAGGACACATGCCTCATCACAAAGGAAGCACCAAACAAACATATTGGACCGTGAGCCCGAGAGGCTTCTAGAGAGAGAGAGAGAGAGAGAGAGAGAGAGTGTGTGTGTTGGAGAGGATGCGTTTCCCCTTCTCATCCCACCATCCCCCCTTCCCCGATTCCTCCTTCCCTCCTCCGATCTATTCCCTCCTTCTCCCTCTCAGTCCCCCTTCCACGCTAACATTTCTTTCTCCTCTCCTCTCCTCTCGACTCTACCTCCATGGATAAGAGGGGTTGAGGAAGATCTCCCTCTCTCTCCTTCACTTTTAGGATCTTGGGGGACCAAATCTCGATTCAAGTTCTCTCGCAGCGGAGGTGACGGCCGGCGTGTGCAGCTGATCATGTTCCGATTTTTCGGTCTAGATCTGGCCTTTGCAGTGGGAGTAAGCATCTTGGCTTGGTCCCATGGACTATCCACCATTTGACGGGTCCGAATTTGATGTTGTTGTATTTTTTGTTTTTTTTTTCGTTTTTTGTTTTGTACTTGTGGACCGGTGGTGTCCTTTTATATATATATATATATATATATATATATATATATATATATATATATATAGAGTCTCCTTCCTATCCAAACCACAATTTACGGACCTACCGTCCAGACTTCACTTTCCGGACCAAATTTCGACGATCCGAACCGTATTAGCGTTTTTGTGAAAAACTGCCCCGATCAAGCCCTTCCGGGTATTTTTTTTGCCAAATCTTCGCGTTGGACCTTAAAAACACGTTTTAAACACATCTAACGGTTCGGATTTTCAAAAAAAAATTGGGAAGGTGGAGGTCCGGATTTTTTTAAAATCCGGGAGCTTGGATTGGAAGCTCGGTGTATATATATATGTTTTTGCTTGCTCAAAAAAAAAAAAAAACAAAGGAATTAAATTAAATTTACTTTAAGTTGTTCACGCCTCACTTTGTCAATGACGAGACATGCCTTGTCGCAAAATCCTCGATTGTTGCCATTAAACTCCTTCATCAATAAAAAACATCGTTGTCATGACCACCCACGGATAGACTTTCTGCTTTGTGTACGTCAATTTACGGATAACTCGAGTTATTAAACATCTTTGAGTTAATGACCGAGTAAACATGTAGGAGTATTAAACATTGTTTGACAACATATTTAAGTAATAGCAATCCTCTATGTTTATGTTTATCTATTTATGATATTATCAATTAACTTCTCCCTAACGTAGTCAAGGACGGAGTTATTTGGTGGGGCGGAATAGCGCGTGTCACCTCCAATTCTAAAAAAGATTTTATTTTACATTAATAGATTAGGGTCTAATATTCTTTCACCGAAACTTGAAAATATTTCATTTTGAAGTAAAATAAAGAATTTTTGAGAAAGAACCTTAGTAGATAGTAGATGCTAGTAGTGTTCTCTTCGAGAATTGGGAATGCTCGAGAGTGTCCCATTTGCTAAAATCAATATTTGATAAAATCAAGATTTGATTTTAGCAAATGAGGAAATTAAAGATGTGCTAAAATCAACACTCAAATGAATGTTGATTTTAGCAAATTTTCTCCTCATTTGCTAAAATCAACATACATGAAAGTTTGTTTCCCTGCTGATGATCCATCACGCTGTATTATAGGGTTTCTTTCAATCTCCAAGTAAATCACCAGTTAATAACATTGGTTAAAAATAGAAGGCAAGTAATATAAAGTAAGTTATTTGAGAGTTTCAACCAATAGGGAGGTGGTACCTTGGTAATGTTCACTTCACCCACTTTTTATGTAGGTGAACAAAATTAAATCGGGCAAGTGGTAGCTAGCTCATGCGGTAGAGTTCTTAGACTCACATTACATTTCAGGATCGAATTTCATTCCCTCTTCCCCATAATAAATTAGGAATAACGAATGACAAAAATTAATAAATAAATCGGACTCCGTGCTAGAGTCTTTACATGGTTGGTGTTTTTTGAGAAATGACCATTGCAAATATTGCATGCTTATTCACACACATTAATATATAAATGCACACAAGCTCTTAAATATCTATTGAATTACAAAGTTGGCCGGTCATTGGCCTGATTTATTTATCGATGAAGTCATGTAGAGTTGAAGAGGGTTACCATACCTCTAAATTATGTGTAGGTCTTACTTCTAAATTGAAGGATTTAAAGCATATGATCAGAAAACAAAAGCTCGTTTGAAAATATCTTTTGAATTATGCATTTACCAATTAATTTTTGATAGAGCCCTAGATTATGGTAGAATGCATTATCTAGTTAGTAGTATCGAAATATTCGAAAATCAAAATTGCATAATCCAAAAACAAATATTTAAGAGGACAAATAGGCCCTTAATGGTTACAAGTTTTTAGGCATCAATGTCAAAATACGTTTTGAAATTTTTTTATTTGGTTTGCATGAGAGTACAATATTTCTATTCAATTTTTTTTGTATCCCCAATTTCTTTTCAATTAAATAGTATGGTTTTTATAAGTTACGACTCTCGAGAGGGGACAAACAAAAAAGGGTAAATTTTACTGACCTTCCTTGATGTTTCTAATAATTTCACTGACCTCCCTGAGATTTCTAAAATTATACGATCCTCGCTTATTTTTGAAACTATTGCCAAGATTCCCTCTTTTATTAACTAAATCACTAACGGCATTAAATTTAACTCTTAAAAGACAAAAATGCTCTTCAGAATATGTTATTCTCCTCTTTTTGTTTTATCCTAATCTCTAGTTCAATTTTATTTAATAAAAAAATATTAAGAAGTATTTTGTTTTATCATGTCACTATGCCAAATTTCGCCGTTATCGGCATTTGACAAATGCCGAAAAAACCACAAAAAATGCTAGAAAAGGGCATTATCGGTAGCTTTTAAGCATTACTGGCATTTATTACTTATGTCGTCTATACGAGTGTCGTTAATTCTAACATATGCAGGAAAAAATTGTCACCAAACACCGGTAATACTAGACACTATTTGTGGCATTTTACAAATGCCAGGAAGGCCGATTGCCTTATAAGGGAAAACCAGGAAAGCCGATTACCTTACAAGAGGGGAAAAAAAATACCAAGTGGCGTGCAATATTTAGAAGAATTGCTTGCCCCAGGACTTGAATTCGCAACACTTGCCCCCTCGCACGCGCATGGTACCACTGAGCTAGCATGCATTTGTTTCACAAAGGACATACAAAAATATTTACATTATACAATAAAGTATTTTTGAAGATTTAATTGTTACCAACAGTATTGGAAAAACCACCGGTAAAAAAAAAACTTCCGAGCTTATTTTCTTATAGTGACATAGTGTCAATGTGTTTTTTTTTTTTTTTGGGGGGGGGGGGGATTGAGTAAAATAAATAATTTTATCACATGACATAAAAATACAATGTGAACTTCTAATTAAAAACAATGATTTAAGTGTTTTGATTAGATGAGGGATTTCAAAAATAATCTTTAGCGAATTTTTTTTTTAAGTTTTTGGTCATAATAGTAATTTTTAAAATCCTACCATCGAGACATTTAAAAAATTTTGACGTAAAAATTTGTAAATTTCATAAACAATAAAAATAAATAACAAAATAAGTTAGACTAAATTACCTCTAACTCAGCCAATGATAGAGTAATTAATACTTGTTACCGAATAAAATAGAACTACAAATCAGGATAAAAATCAAAAGACTAGAAGTGTAATGCATTCTGAAGGTCATTTTTGTCTTTTAAGAGATAAATTAATGCCGTTAGTGATTTAGTTAACGGAACGGGGAATCTTAGTAATAGTTTAAAAAATAAGGGAGGTCAGTGAAGTTATCATAAACATCAGGGGCGGTCATCGAAGTTTACCCAATAATAAACCTCAGGGATAATTACAAAAATCACCCAATTGCAAAGAGTACACCTATGCGTCGAGGGGCTATGATTGGCAAATCACAGATCTATCCAAAAATATCTACAAACGCCGACCATCCATCTCCTACCGCCCTCCAAAAGGTCAAACCCTAACTCCACAGACGACGGCGGCGGAGTCGAGAACGACGAGGCGACATAGTCGGCGTCTAACTCAGCACGAGTCCTACTGGTGAGTGTCTGTACACTGATCAAGCTGTTCGTGTCTTGATTTCGATGTCGTGTCTAGATTGGTGATCCCTACCTTTGTAATTCGGTTAAATTAAAACGAATCTGGATTGAAAGTTTTAATTTTTATCTCTATGGATCTTGGATTTGTTGAAGGCATGAGTGTTCTTGTACAATTGTCTGCGTCCAGAAATGCTGTGTCGTGTCACCGCAATTCTATCAACGTTTTGTGACGGCACTTAGTTGTATGGTTGTAACTTGTAAGGATAGGTGTATGGACTTGGCGTGCCAACGAGTCGAGCCAAGCCAAGCTGAGCTCTGTAGTAAACGAGCATAAAACTCAAGCTTGGTTCGTTTGTAAACAAGCCCAGCCTATAACTAGCCCAGCCCAGTTCATTTACTAAACAAGCCTCTATAATTGAGCCAAGCTTTTTGGAGCCAAATCGAGCTTTATAGTGTTGAGCTGAGCTCGTTCATACCCCTTTGCCTACCCAACCGGACTAATGAATGCCAACTGGAAGAACTCACATTTCTATTGTCATTTACTACAGGAGCTCAAAATTTGAGCTCAAGCTCAGCTTGATTACTAGGAGAGTCGAACCGAGCCCTTAACAAGCTGTGCCACGAGCTGCTCCCGTACTCGCGAGCAGCTCTATTCGTTTGCATCTGTGGTCTAACGATTGGATTCCTCCCATTTCCACTATAGGAATTCAATATTGTTTTCTGCTAGCTGCCTTAGAATCTTATATAGTTTGTGTATGTATTGGTCAAAGTAAATTCGAATTATGAAATAGGCTGTCTAGGTGAATGCCCTACTTAAAACCCGTTCCAGTGGTACTGACTTACCCATGTTTGTTTGGTGGGATTTGGGGTTGGGATGGAGTGGGACCCAAAATCCCATGTTTGTTAGCTTTTTTTCGGATGGGATTTGAAATCCCTCACCAAGTTTTATCAAAATCCATACGGGATTTGGATGGGATATGAATTTTTCAACCAAAAATCTACTTTCCAATGGCTGTATCCCGTTGAACACAAACACTGGACATGGATTTTCTCCATCTATTGATATCCTGAGCAATATCCCAAGGGATTTCATATCCCATCCATATCCCAGGTGATTTCATATCCCATCCATTTATCTCCGGTCAAACAAATGAGGCCGGATTTTTTGGTTGTCTTTATTCAATTTTATTTTATTTTATTTTTATGTTTGTTAGTTTTGCGTCAATTTTACATCAAACTTTTGATGATTAAGCCGGCTTAAGCTGTCTTTTCTTGGATAATTTCCAAAATATTTTTTGGTAAAAGTCATAATTTTACCCACTTTTGATTCCTCTTAGCGAGACGAACCTATAATCACCAAAAGTTTGACGCAAAACTAACAAACGAAAAAAATAAAAATAAAGACAACCAAAAAATCTTAAGGCAGTACCACTGGAACGGTATATGTCCGATCGAGAATGTCATACCCATATCCACGTGGTGAGTGTCGAAAAATGGAACTTTATTGTTTTATAAGAGCCGATGTAACACAAGTTACCTTTGTTCTCAAAGTCCCGTCAAACTCTGTCAACCGAGGTATTTGACATTCCAAACATGTGCCTTAAATTGGTCTGACAATGATTGACTATTGATGGTAGAATTCTATGGAGATGCTTGAATATACTGATTGGCCCAATTGGAGAATATTATAATGTTGAAACAGGATACATTAGAGACCAGGCTTCCTGTACCATCTGGAGGTATTGGTACCCATTCCTATCCCAGTGGATGGTTAGCAAATGGTAATAATCCACTAGTCGTACAAAGAATTATTCACACTGGCGTTCGACTTGTGTGACTGACAGGGTATTTTTCTTATGAAATAGTAGGCTGATTTGAGGTTTGCTTTCTGTATTGCATTTGAAAATTCAAGTGCCGACCGCAAGTGCATACATAGTGCTCCATAGTCACATGCAAATTCAATATTCAGCTGCCCAACCTTCCATGCTAAATGAGTTTATGTCCATTTTCATATTCTTCTAAGGTTGCTGTTAAGGCCGGTTTGTACTTACCTTTGAATGTTAATATTGTTATGAAATTTCCTATAAAAAAATTAATATTGATGATGGTATTTAGTGCAAGCCAATGTGAAAAGCTGCTGTTCTGTGCTTCTTCGGGGCTGACATTGTACCTTTTTTTCTAGGGTATATTTCAGCACACTGTTGCCTCCCTCAAAAGCTTTCTTCAATTGTATATATGGAAACTGAGGATTTAAATGATCTCCCCCTTGCTTGCACTTCTCTCCGTAAAGGAGAGAATGATGACCTTCATAACTCCAACTGTATGCCAAGTGATGCTGGTTCTCAACCTAGTAACTCAGAAATTACAGAAGACAAGCTAAATGGAGAGACCTCGGGGACTTTGGAGGTTGATGTTGGTGATGGAGGCAGCCAACCGGTTGTGGCAGCCGACTTGATTGGGAGTTCATCTGTCTTGGAAGTTAGTGTTGAATTGAAAGAAACTGTTGTAGTTGCAGAAGATGTGAAGTGTGTCAGCGCTGAAATACAAACTGAGAATGGCCGTGTAACTGTTCAAGATGGAAGTCCCATTAGCAATCGAAAGAGAGGTGGAAGTCCTATCAGCAATCGTGAGACAGATGACACTTGTATCCTGTTATTTTATTTGCTTGAATATCTAGAAAATGAAATACTCCCTGTCCATTTTTCGTTATCCATTTGGAATGTCCCAATATGCATACCTGCTGAAAATGCAAGTATAGAATTTTGAAGTTTTCCAAACCATCCTTTAGTATGCATACCTGCTGAAAAAGTAAGTATAGTATTTTGAAGTTTTCCAAACCATCCTTTAAAATGTATGGATACTTTGCAAAATATGGATGGAGGGCAATGTTGGTAATCGATACTTTGTAATTTCTTTTTAAGTACATAAAATGCACGTCCCTTAAAGAGTTGGAACTCTCAAAACGGACCAACATCTTGAGATGGATGGAGTAGTATATGGTTATTGGCGCCTTCTGCTATTGCCACTGCCTTAGTATATGAAAAATTAGCAATTTCTTTGTGTCTGTGTGAGTGTGCACTTATCTATCTGTATCGATGTCCGTTTGCATCCATGCAGCTACGCAATCTCTTCTACTATTGCCACTGCCTTACTATATGAAAAATTAGCAATCTCTTTGTGTCTGTGTGAGTGTGCACTTATCTATCTGTATCGATGTCTGTTTGCATCCATGCAGCTACGCATACAAGCGCTCGGTTTGCACGTTTGCTTGTGTTCAGGTTCATCTACAGAAACAAGCTTCTTCCTTGGGCTTAGAATTAGTTCCATTGTATCATGTTTTCCATAATTTGAGATGCCAGACATAACTGGAGTTAAGAAAGCCAGAACAACAGTTGATGAACAGCAACCGTCAGTCCATATAAAGTATCATTATTTGCGAAGGTATTTTCATACAAAGTTGAACTTTCCTTCAACTTTTTAGGAAATAGTATTCCTAAGAGAGGACTTTATAAGGTGTGATTTTCTTCTTTTAACAAACTCTGCATGGCTCAATTTCTGCATCAGAGACAGCAAACGGAAGCTTGAGGAGCTATTACAGAAGTGGTCGGACTGGCATGCTCAACATTGTTCGTCTCTTGTAAGCTGATTCCTTTTTCGTGTGTGTTCTATGTTGTCTTTCAGTTGCTTTCAATTGTTATCCGAGTGGTCTTGCAGTTTTCCCATAGTCAAGCACTGTACTTCTCGTTGCTTTGGGAATGAACAAGACAATCAGTCAGTGGGACCTTTTTTCATTTGTCTAATAACTAACTGAATCAGTGGGATCCTATAGTAAGCGCTGTTGTACATTTTTTATACGACTACCATTATTCTGATATTTTCTAGTTAGATATGAATGGTATGTCTGGAATGGGGAGCATTAAGTATGGTTTGCATGAATTGGGAAAATCCTGGGACATTAGGCCACGTTGAGTTCAAAGTTGTCTGCCTTGTTCTTTAGTTCCGCCCAACAGTTCTGAGAAGATCCCCAAATCTGGTGAAATGCAAATTGTTTCAAAGTTGTCAGCCTTGTACTATACTGAGTTTAATTTAAGGGCCAAGGCATGCATATTATTTCAGATATGTTGCAATGCAAACAACCTGAACCAACAGATTTTGTCTCTTGTTCAACAAATCATCTTGACTAGAACAAAGCCAAAAGGTTTCTCCTTAATTGGCCTGCTGTTGTTTTGCAA
The DNA here is from genome assembly GCA_020921065.1 of Vaccinium darrowii. Taxonomy (NCBI): domain Eukaryota; kingdom Viridiplantae; phylum Streptophyta; class Magnoliopsida; order Ericales; family Ericaceae; genus Vaccinium; species Vaccinium darrowii. The sequence goes on from CM037155.1 coordinate 6,316,186, forward strand.
ACTATGTGTATAAGTGTGGATTCGGCATTTAGTTGGATTTTTTGCAGTTGCGTTTGTACGAATTACGTATCTTATATTGGTTATGTGTTTGACATACTTTTCTTTTGCTTAGCTGCACCTTTTGCATTTATGAAAGTATTCTTTCTCCTGATTCATTTATTTCTGTCTCTGCAGGATTCTGGTGAGGTGCTTGAATCTGGTGAAGAGACATACTTCCCTGCTATTCGTGTTGGTTTGGATAATCCTTCTTCAGTGGTATGTCCTACTTCCCAGCCCTCTGTGTTGGTTTGGATAATCCCACAAGTGAAAACTATTTAAAAAAAAGCATCAGTAAGGTGCTACTATGTACAGTATGTGAAATCATCAAAAGAGGATCAACAAAATTTCTCCATGGCCACTGATGAAACGAATAAAATAAGGATAATTTAAGTCCATCAGCCCATGTATGGTGGTAATTCTACTCCACATCATCCAGATATGGAGATTCCGCTTGCGCATATGACAGATCAAACACAAAAGTGCCAAACTTCCATGCCTTTTCGCTTCTTCAAATAGCACCCACCTTTTTAGCCTGCTTTCCTTGTCTCTATACTGATTTATTAAATTTTAGTCGATTTCAAGTGTGGGGTGACCTTTCTGACCCAAATTAGGAAGTATGAGTGAGTGGAACTACCTCGATCCATCATATTAACAAATGGTTTTACAAGTGCTGACTCCTTGAAAGTCCATGGCTGTGTTGTATCAACAGATCCTGTAAGTGATCTCACTCCCCAAATTCAGAAGAATGGGCCTCTGCAATTTAGTTTAGGATAAATTTGTGGTCCTGTGTTCATCTAAGTGACAAAATAGAAAGATCTTGCGATCAGGATTTCTTTTGGCACTATATTCACTTAGTACTTAATATCGATGGTAATTATATCATCAGTATGATGGTTTCAAAGTTGTAGCTATTTTTGGTAAACTGTGTGTTGGTTGAGTGTCGGCATATAATGCGCTTTAGTTGATGTTGCAAGTCTCATGAGAGTGTGATTATTTGATAGATGAATTTTTTTGTCACTAGAATTTTAGTCAGAGATTAATTAATGTAACAAATTGTCCTTATCTTTACCAGGGTTTGGGGTTATCGTAGGCTTAAATTGTTACTTGTGGGTTAGGGGCAATGTTGTATGTTATGCCTGTTTCGATTTTGAAGGAGAGTAGAAAAAAGGATAAGGCCTTGGAGATGAAATGTAATCGGAATGTTTGGAAGAGCTTCAATTTTATCTCTCTGGTGGTTTGAAGCTTTAGACAAGGAAAAGGCTAAGGGTTTGTGAATGCAATGGAAGCAAGCCTTTGGTTCTAGTTCCAAGGCTTATAGCTGGAAGCATCTTTCCTTTCTCTTTTTTGTTCTTCTTCTCTTTTTTCATTTTCCTGATGCCTGATGGAAGGCAACCTAGAATTTCTGTTGAGCTAGTGGGTGTACAAGCGCGAGTTTGAAGATATAGATTTTCTGAAACATCAACTTCAGGGTAGGCCACAGTCGGTGATGTTTGTTGTTGACTTTTAGCATTGTTTTCTGAATATTAGGAGACATGTTCTAACTTGATCGAATTCATATCGACTCTTTGTACATGGTTTTTAGTTTCTGGCTTTTGCTGGTGCTTTCACCTTCTTCTTTATAAGACTTTGTTTGAAAGTACTTGCCTCATATTCATGACATCATGATATGTCATCTTGATCTTTTGCTTTAGATCAAAAGTTGCTAGTGGTTTCATCTGCTACCTGTAATATGCTTTTTTATTGTTCGTCCAAGAACTGCGTTTACCTTCTATTCCATTTTTTTTGATTTCATCTTCTTGTTAGATTTGGATTGGTGTGGGACAGTGAAACAAAATAATCTGTTAGTTGTTTGCTTTAATTGTTTTCATATATTTGCTCTTTGAGATTATGACAAAAACATGGAGTGGTTTTCAAGTTTCCTCGCAATTCAAGCTCTGAATTCTTAAGTACTCTTTTACCTGTAGTCTTTCTGGATGGACAACCAAACAAGGGACCAAAAGAGCAAGGAGTTTATTGCATTGGACAGTAAGACTGTTCCACTTTATGATCGCGGATACTCATTGGAAGGGTAAATACTTTTAGTTGTCTTGTAATATACTTTATAATCACTTTAGAGAACAGATCTATAATGGACTCGGGGGATTATGGCGGGTGCAAGTACGTGTCTAAGGATAGGATTTATTTATTTTTTGATGTTCAAGGACCGTATACAAGCAATATGCGTACTTCTTTGTATGATTCTTTTGTTTTGCAATGTTTCATGGAGCATTTCATGTGTAATTGTGAGATTGATGTACATTAAGTGTTCGGACTTTGATTCCTCGGCATACTTTGTTAGACAAATGTCTGATCCACATGTTGGAGGTGGACACATACCCGTACACTCGTATGTTTGATATGGGTACTTAAAAAGATAAAGAAGAATCCATGTAGCACATGTTTCTCAGCCCATGACACATTAAAACTGGACAAGATTAAAAACTGAGCCAGACAACTTCTCAATCCAGTTGGTTCAGATTTGTTGTTGGATCCTGCTGATTTTTGAACCCTGTCAAAGTACCTGTCCGTGGTTTAAATAATGGAATTTGTTACACCAAACTGTTTCAAATCACACGTGTTGCAGACAAATGGCGAAGATATATAGTAGTTCGATAAGTTTCATGGCTATTGTGAATTTAAGTTTTTCTGCCCTTGTTTATCTTCGCCTTCTAGTGGTGATGTGATATATAGAACTCTCTTAGTGTTCCATTTTGTATGAAGCATCCTTTGAGGCTATTGTGTCTTTGAGAACTGAAAGTGATATAGTTCCAACGGATGCTTGATTAAAAAAGACGTAAAAAATGTGATTAATGAATCCCAGCATATCTATTTATACATTTTAACTTTTTATATTGCACACATTTTTTTCAATTAACTTGTGTTTATTTTCCTCTCATTTTTATGTTATAGGGGCTTGGAAATAGGAGATGCTTCCCGGTGCTTCAATTGTAGTTCGTATGGTCACTCACTAAAGGAATGCCCAAAGCCTCGTGATGCTAAGGCTGTTAATAATGCTCGCAAGGAGCACAATTCAAAGCGTAATCAAAATGCCAATTCCCGCAACCCAACTAGATACTATCAAGATTCTCCCAGGGGAAAGTATGATGGTTTAAGGCCAGGCGTCCTTGATGCTGAAACAAGAAAACTTCTGGGTCTTGGGGTAATGTGAATCATTCTTTTGCAAATTTGCATGGAATGGCTTTGGTACATTTTTTAATTGTTGTTTAACATGAGCATTAATTGCTATGAAAAAATGTCAATCTCAAAGCAGTAGATTAAAACCATTTGTGGTTGGATTAGGTCGTTATACATATTTAATTCTCAACTTTTTGTATTCTTCGTCCTGGTGCTTCGTACACCTGAAAAGAGTTAATGCATATGTGTATTATTAGTACTCCACTGTTTCATGTCTAGTTTATAGATGTTAACTATGGGTGACCCTGATCAGTATTGAAGACATTGCTTCTTATAAAACCTCTCTCTCAAGTAAATGTTTCGTGTAAGCCCCTTGTTCTGACAATTACGTACTTCTTGGAATCCCTTTTTATGCTGCTTGCAAGCATCTTGGATTTATACCAAACCTCTTGCCACTGCCCAATCTTGGCTAGAGAAGACCAATGCTGTTGGTCCAACTGTTAAAAAAAATAGTCAAGCCATTCGCACAAATGGAGCACTATTACCATTTTTTGACATTAGGATCCTGCAGGAAGGGGAAAAAACCGGTTTGACTTGGGAAAATACCTGTAACTTACCAGAACTGGCATTTGCTAATGCTAATAAGCTGTGCGATTTTGAATTTTTAGTATTTGGGGGTGAAGGTATCTTTATGTGGTACCTACTTTCCTCTTCCGTGTTTAAAAAGAGGAAAATATGCTACCGTGTACCACCATGCCTCTGCAGTTAAGATTGGAAACATTTCTTTTCTTAAATTAGTAGGGAAATTGAAATGCTTCATTTTGTTCTCAAATTTTGGATTGCTTGTTGACTTTGTTGGCTTAGCGTTTCAAGAAAAAATTATTGGATTATTTGTCGAAGTAATATGCATTCTTGGAGAAAGGTCTTAACTTTTAACAAAGTAACAATGTTTTCCTTCTTCGACATTCCAAGTTCCCAATTTGTTTTTCGAATATATATGCAGGAGCTTGATCCACCTCCTTGGCTTAACCGGATGCGAGAGATGGGATACCCACCTGGATATCTAGGTAATTGTGTTATTTACTGAGAGTCCAATTTTAAGTTAGGTTGTGATATTCAGAATTCCGGAGTGCACATAAAGGTGATTCGATTCAGTCTTGTACTCATTTTCTTTTCCAGAGTGTCTGCAGTTTATTCTTTCTGCTCTGTTTCTTGTTTTGTTGCCATATTTTCCTAAATAAGGAATGTCTGGAAATATGAAATGGCTTGAGACCGTGCCCTAGTTAAAATGTCTCTGGTTAGATTGAGGTAGGTTAGATAGTACTAGTAGCAATCGCAGATTCTGCTTTCCATAAAAAGGGTCAATGCCATTCATCTCGAGAAATTACCCAATAGGTTAGAAATCTCTTTGTTTGGCATCTCAAGCTCTTTCGAGAATCTACTCCATCAGTGGCAATAATGCCAGTCAAAGGTGAATAATTTTTGTTGTAGAGGTAATGTACTAGTTTACTGTCACATAATGGGGACATCTCTATCGAATATGTGTAGATGTACAGCTGATGAGTTTCGACAACGTATGGGTTTGTGCTCGGTTTATGTATGACCACCCTGGTGCAATAATTTGTGTTTACCAAATGAAAAGGAGAGTCCCTCCTCAGCCTTTGGACTTCCGCACTGTGGATGCTTAAATCTAGTTTTCCTTCTGTGGCTCACTCATCTAGTCTACGTTTCTTTCGACGAAATTATTTTGCACTACTCAAAAATTGTTTTGCGCTCCATGACTTTGATTTTTTGATATTTTTTGGTTTGGCAGGGTCTTAGACTCTTGGCCAAGCACTGAAGAATAAGAAATACTGTAAAGAAGTCTTATGTGAAAATATCTTCTGAAGTAAAGCATCATACATGGATATAAACGTAGCCATCCTAATTATTGCATTGTTCATGTATTTTTCAGATGCAGAACTTGAGGATCAGCCTTCAGGGATTACAATATTTGATGACGAGGAAATTAAAGAAGAAAAAGAAAAGGAAGACGGCGAAATCCTTGAGGCTGGCAATCCTCCAGACCCGCCCAAGAAAATGAGTATCGGATTTCCAGGAATAAATGCACCGATTCCCGAAAATGCAGATGAAAAACGATGGACTTCAGGCTCCTCAAGTAGCAATTCATCTAGGAATCGATCTCACCACAGAAATAACCATTTGTCAGAAACTATGAACAGAGGCCAGTATCACGATCGAAGGTGGGACAGGGATTTCAGAGATGACGGGCCACCTGGCTGTGATCCTGTATTTAGCACCAGTTACCCCCCGAGGTATGGCGGTTATGAGTCTCCCCAGTATTCAGGAGGTAATGTTTCTATTCCAAGCCCTAGTTTTGGAAGGTCAATGTCCGATAGAGGTAGATGGAACCCGTCAGTCTTTGAAGGTTCTTCAAATCCCGGTTCACATAGTTCTGTACTGTATTCGTCTCCTAATGCAATGTTTTCCCCTCCGAGTTATGGTTCAGCCGGTTTTCCAAGACGGGATGATGACAGCCGGAATGGTATTGACTCTGATTTTTCATCTCATCGAAGGGATAGCTACCACCATCGCAGTCGGAGGTAATGGCACTTTTTGCGTCCTAATCTTGATTAGGGTTCAATGGGCATTCTTTTCATAACAGACTTAGATGTACAATATTTCTCTGGAGGAATGAATGTATTGTGTTCTTTGTACAATGATAAGATAGAGGTGATCTTTAGATCAGGTGACACAGTAAGATGTATTGTCTAATGTGATTGCTCCAACTGCAATAGGGTTTCTGTATTTTTGGATCCGTTTATTTGTTTTGATTGGTATTTTTGGGGCATCTTTTGAGAAAAGATAGAGTCTCCAACACTTACCAACAATTGCGAGAACTCTCGTATGGGATATGTGGGACCCACATGTGTAAGTGCATGTAGCAAACTTGGTATTTTTTGTTGTCAATCATTGAATGCCCTAGGTTTTTCGACATTACCTCTCTTATCAGGAAGAATTATAGGAACACAGGCTTCTGGCAACTCCAAGTACATTCCTGAAGTTTTTGACAACTGTGAAAACACCCCTTCGAAAACCTCAGGAAAGGTTTTTTCATCCATCTGAGATTTTAATTTCCATATCCATGTTAAAAAATGATGGCAAACCCAGAGAAGTCGCACGACACTAACGATTTCTGTTAAGCCGATCTAATTTATTGCAAATGCTCGCGAAGAGATTCATGGTTTCCATGGAGCTAGGTCTGGTGGAAGTGACGGATTGAACTTGGGTAGCAGCAAGCATGAAGGTGTTAGATTTCCAGCCAGTGAGTTTTATAAAGTGTTGTCTTCTGCTCACAACATTAAAACCTTGAAACAGTTCAAGATCCATAATGTGGACGTGCCTGATCAAAACAGCATTCACTAGATTCTGTTTGTAACAAGCTCCATTGTATCAATGGCTGAGATCAAAAAGATACCGCACACACAATTGTCTAACTTTTTTTGTCCAAAGATTCTTCCATATTATAAGGCCTGAATTCTGAATGAAAAACTCAACGGGTTAGATCAATTACGTACAAAATACTATCTGATTGGTTTGAAATTACACAAAACCACTCAAATACTTAATTTTAAATTACTGGATGGTTCAGCTCGTTTGTGTGGATATCCAAAGTGGGCCATACACGAACATGTAAAATGGCCTATTTGACTTACCCCCAAAATGACGTTGGTTTGGAGGAGAAGATTGACACATAAGAATATTCCGTCTTCAAGTTAACAAAATTAGATGGTGTGGGTGTAATTGATCAAATCTTGTAAAGTTTGGAGGTAAAATTAATATTTAATGAAGATGTGAAAATCTATGAGACATTGCGGTGGTAGTTCGGTGACTTTTTTGAAATTTCCTTTTATTTTAAGAGAAAAATATTTTAAATCATCGAAAAACGACATCGTCTTATACGGATGAAAGTGGCCAACTATAAATATGAAGTACTTGATCCAAATTCCAAACCAAAGGCCAAAAACTTCTCCCCCAGTTGATTACACCTCTTCTCTTATCTTCTCTTCTCACCCCAATCCAATCCTGCACAAGGAAGAAAAATGTCAGTTTCAGCTTTACTCGGTTCGAAAATGGCGTTCCTACCAATCTCTTCCGCTTTCACCGCCTCCGGTTATGGTGGCGGATGCGCGAGGAAGACAATCGGCAGTTGCGGCAGTGGAGGACTGGTGATAGAGTGCTCGTCGAGGCCAAAGAAGAAGGCGACGGCGCACCACAAGAAGACTCGGCCGCGTAAGACACAGCCTTGGGATATCAAGCGTAAGCCTACCGTGTACGCTCCTCTCCCTCCCATGCCTCCCGAATGGACACTCGTCACCGACTTCAACGACGTCGTTGCTCAGGCTCCGTCCAACGAGACTACTCAGGCAACGGTCGGAAGCAGCGAGCAGTAATCGCCTTTATTTAATTTATGTTTGTCACTTTGATTCTATTGCTGGTTTCTGTGGTCTACTGTATGGTTTTGTGATGAATGAATGGTATCAATCGCGTTGTAATGGCCGGTTTCAGTGCATTTGTCTTCATTTTATTCCCAAAATATGCCGAGAGATTGTGCCTACAAGGTGTTCGATGTTATGTCTATGTAAGAAATTGTAAAACTCAGAGAGACAACAGCACATGAAGGAGCCAAAGTTAGAGTCCGTTTAAAAAAAAACTGACTTATTCGCAAAACTGTGTTATTGCGTTTTACGAGACAAAGTGATTCTCTCGCAAAGTTTGAAAAGAGTCTTTAAAAATTATAGTATGTTTTAAGTCGGCAACTTATGCTCTAGCATTCTCAAAAAGCATCATGGGCCTTATCAAAATATTGCATCACCTGGGTGCCAAATTTTGTAGTGTATCCTAATTGCCATAGCATCTTTAAGGTCCACGAACTCAAAAAGTGATCACATCTTCACACTGGCAAGGCAAAAAAGAAGCGTTTGAATGAGCAATCATGGGGCGAAGTACATGTTTCTGAGTACATTCCACATTAAAATAAATAAATAAATAAATAAATAAAGTAATCATGTACTAGCAACAAAACCTCAACCCATTGCCACAACAAGAAGTAGGTTAAGAACCAGAATTTTAGCAACAGCAATCAGCAACAAATTTCCCAAAGTAAATCCACGATATGAAGCATCGAACATGACAAGCTCATAATCTCTCATTGCAGCAACATGAGCATTGTCCCTCATCATTTTCACCTATTACTAGCCTATGTACACCTTCAGTGCCATATTCAACAGGTTAATTTAGCATGCAAATGAGCATATCGAACTTAAATAGAGAAAAGAAAATGCACGCATTCATGTACTCTAATTGGTATAGACTTCAACCTGCATATGGTATCTACCCAAAATGGGCGACTATTGTCCAAACAATTTGTAAACTCATTGACAGAAGAAGAAACACTTTGCAAGATTGCAAGATGCATATCGGAAGGATGTTGAAAGGGCATTTGGTTTATTTGCCAACGAGATTTGATACCTGCTTCAGTTCATTGATGATCATTTGTGTTTTTGCAGAACTCTTCTGGCACCTGGACCAAGAATTGACCTCTTCTTAAAACCCACTGTCAAACCCATCATTAAATCCCCAATGAAACCCACCCATTTGTCATTTCCAATCAAGCCCAGCCTTCAAATTGTTCCGATCATATTAAGATTCCGATGCGGTTCCAGATTCGGATGGGGTTCCAGTCATACCCACCCCACCGATTTGGTTCCAGATTCACATTCCAACGAGTTTACAATTTCCGGTGAGTTTTTTTTGTGTGGCTAATTCAGGTAAGTAATTCGGCTACTTTTAGTTGGAAATAAGTATGAGTTGTTGTGCTTGCAAGGATGACCGTACCACCATATTTGGAACTCATTTTAGTTTTGTTCCATTTTAGAACCAAATTTTAGCATCCCATTTGGAGCATGGTTTTGGATTTGCTTCTATGTTATGAGTATAGAACCGGTTATGAAAACAATATTGGAGTTGCTCTGACCTGGTTACCACACTGTAATCTTATTTTCTTGGCTTAATCTGTAAAATAAGAAAATGTTGATTCTAGTAAATTTTTCAAAATTAATGTTTCCTGAATAAGATTGCAAAAATACTTAACCGCTGCATCCCACCCCTTGAAGTTCGAGTAGTTCTCGAGCTAGATTTTTATAGAGCACCAATCATTTCTGAGGTTCACTTGATCTTGAGCAGATGGAGGGCCCAAAGCTAGAGGGGTAGGAATGGTGTCATTTTTTTTTATGAGAACTGCCTTCCCCTTCGCCTTGGCATTGGAATTGATGGCTTCTAGACATGATATGATATCTCAAACTTCGACAATGAGAAGCTCTTTGGACAAAGGTGATTAGAGCTTATGGAGTGAGAGAAAAATTTCAAAGGATGAATGTATTTATAGCCTCCGAAGTAGGAGATAGTTATGAAATTTACTGTCATGCCCTAGGATGGAGTGGATAGTGGGTCAACAAGTGTGGAACTAGTTTGATTGTAGGGGCAACATGTGAGGATTGATTTGGTTTGTGCATGAAGTAAATTAGTTGAAATATTAACTAACATGGTCATTTGCTAAAAATCATTTTATGCATTGTCATGGGTACTATAGTGAGTTTAACCTTTTGTTTAAAATGTCAAAAAAGAATATTGAATTCGGGTGTACTACACCAATAACACAACTAATAATATGTTTTTATAAATTCGTCCTCAGAAACTTTTCTCTCACTCCATAAGTTCTAATCACCATTGTTTAAAGAGCTTCTCATTGTCCAAGTGTGAGATATAAGATCATATCTAGAAGCCATGAATTCTGATGCCAAGAAGAAGGAGAAGGCGGTTCTCATAAAAAATGACACCATTCCTACCCCTCTTGCTTTGGGCCCTCCCTCTGTTCACGATCAAGTGAACCTTGAAAATGATTGATGCTCTACAAAAATCTTGCTCGAGAGCTACTCGAACTTCAAGAAAATCGGTCCCCCAACCCGGTCCATGTACTATTACTCTGGGTCCTAGCTTGAGTTCTGAACCGAAGTGGTCGAATTTGGTGCATATGATATGATCATGTTTATGTCTTGTGTGGCCTAGATAATGTATCTATCATGTCAACAACAAAGTTATGAGTTAACTTGTATGACCATTATTTAACACTAAAATTCCTATCAATTCCTGTTTCAGTTGCAAAGCCTTTGACCGACGATGGAAGTGTGAAATCTTACCAATACTTGTCATGACATCATAATTGATATGCCCATTCAAGAAACTTGGACTTTCAATTGCTTTACAAAGGGTTTCTTACCATGGTTATACCAGCTTCACTTTTGCGCTTTCTTAGCACATTTACAATTTACTAGTGTGCTAATAACGATGGAAGCAGCTATTTGGTGGTCGTGCAAGGTGCTCTCTTAATCTTTGCATATTCGTAAAAGTTTTAATTTTACCTTAAATTTTTCCCTATCTGGTATTCCACTTTCCAAGGTTTCTTTGTGCTCCAATATCTGTTAAAACTACCTTTGTTACCTTTCTTGGATGTAAATTCTGAATGGTTTCCAGTCACCTAAAAGCTATGTGTGGATAGCAAGAATCTTAAAGTAGGAATGGAAATATAATTTCCAGGAATCAATTTCCTTGTAAATCAATGCCTGAAATAATTCCACAATTGTTTGGATTAATTTTGTAATCTTATTCAGGAAACATTAATTTTGAAAAATTTACCAGAATCAACCTTTTCTTATTTTACGAATTAAGCCAAAGAAATAAGATTGTTGTAAGGTAACCGGGTAAGAGCAACTCCAATGCTGTTTCCATAACCGGTTCTATACTCATAACATAGAAGCAAATCCAACACCATGCTCCAAATGGGATGCCAAATTTTGTTCTTAAATGAAACAAATCTAAAACTTTTTCCTAATATGGGAGTATAGTCATCCTTGCTAGCAAACAACTCATACTGATTTCCAATTGAAAGAAACTAGATTATTTACCTGATTTAGCCGGAAAACTCGCAGAAAATCGTAAACTCACCGGAATGTGGATCTAGTACCAAATCGGGGAGGTAGGTTTGACTGGAACTCCATCGGAATCTGGAATCCCATCGGAATCGTAATCTGATTGTAATGATTTGATGGTTAGGCTTGATTGGAGATAAAACATGACTGGATTTCACAGAGATTTAATGGTGGGTTTGACGGTGGGTTTGGAGAAGCGGTATGTTAACTGAGGGGGGAGAGAGAGAGAGAGAGAGAGAGAGAGAGAGAGGAGGAGGAGGAGGAGGAGGAGAAGACATGCATGTTGGTAAAGAAAGAGAGGGGGGCAAGTCGGCAACCCTAATTTGTAGAGAGAGAGAGAGAGAGAACCCTAATTTGTAGAGAAAGAGAGAGAGAGAGAGAACCCTAATTTGTAGAGAGAGAGAGAGAGAGAGAGAGAGAGAGAGAGAGAATGAACTTAAATAAAGAGAAGAAGACAGATTTTAGGAAAGTGAAAAAACATTGAGAACAAAAATGAATTTGACCGTTTGATAATTATATCCGTTCAACGGTTATAATTTGTTTAACAAGCTATAATTTTTTTCCCAATAAATATCATTCAACAAATCCACACCAATTTCACAATTCCAATATATATATATATATTGCACGTCAATAAATTAGTCCTCTAATATTGGCAGAAAGTAATCTACCCACAAGAGGAAAATCTCACACTCTTGAGCATGACGAAGCACTTTGTGTTGGTATATTTTTAATAAAAATAAATATTAGACTTTAATCCCTCAATTATCACCTTCATTATTTTTCCGTTACAAAATAATAGAAATTTATATTTGTCATTATGTTTATACGTTAGTGCATAATGAAGCATTTTCTTATTACAACTATATAGTTAAAAGTGTCGAAGGAGGAAAAACGGATAGACATATAAGGGAGATACAGAGATACCCATAAAATGAGATAGTGCAAGAGATTTTAAAGTGTTTTATATATACAAGAGTAAATTTCACTTACCTCCCCTAAGATTTTTAACACTTACAGGGACCTCCCCTAAGGTTTCTGAAATTCCACTGACCTCCCCTACTTTTGAAAATAAATGTGATATACCTCCCTTCCATCAACTTCCGTTAGAAAAGTTGACGGAAAATGATGGCTGTGTTCGTTTGGGGGTTTTCCCCCAGTTTTGCACTATTCCAGTTTTGATTACATCATCACTTTTTTCACTTTTCTCTCTATCTCTCTCCACTTATTACACCTGCTTACATCATCAAAACTAAACTAAACTAAAATGTCTAACCGAACAAGGCCGATGATGTCATGCTTCTCTCTCTCCTCTTTTCATTTTAAATCTTAAAAATGTTTATAACTTTTATATTATATATTTATTTTTTAGGAAATTTATATATTTAAAATCTACTCGAAGAGATCTACAAAATGAGATCTGCATTGAATGGGAAATTTTAAAAAAATAAAATCTTATTTTTCAATGTGAATTTTAATTATAATGTTACATAATTTAATTTTTTTTCAATGTGTAAGTCAAAGTTTTATGCTAAAATTGTACAAAATATCATAAAATCTTCTTGTATAACAATTTAGTTTTTTCCAAATACATTCTGAATTAAATGAACATGGTAAATTTGCAAGTCCATTTTTCTAATTATTGGTGACTTTATCCCAATAAAATTTTAAATTTTCAACGCAAATTTTAATTATACTGTCACATTTTATATTTTTACCATTCAATATACATCAGTAGAGTTAGCTATTAGATGTTAAGAAACCACAAGGGTTGAACTCCTCTCCATAGGAGTCGAACCCAGAACCTCACCTCTATAGAAGGGGCTACACGACCAACTGGGCTAACTGCCCTGGTCTACTGTCACATTAAAAAATTATAATATAAATTTTACATGAATTTTATGAAAAAAGAATATGAACAAAAAAAGTTGTAAAAATTTTGAGGTTTAAAAGTTTGAGTTACACGTTGAAAATTTTAAATTATATAACATTATAATTCACATTGAAAATTAAGATTTTATTTTTACATAATTTCACATTGAAGATGGATTTCATTTTATAGATTTTTTCGAGTAGATTTTAAACATATAAATTTCATAAAAAAATGAATATATAAAACAAAGGTTATAAACATGTTAAGATTTAAAATAAAAAGCGCGCTAGGGGTAATAAAGTAATTTCACCATAAAAGTTAAACCCGTTAGGGGTAATCTATCATTTATTTTCAAAAGTAGGGAGGTCATTGGAATTTCAGAAACTTTAGGGGAGGTCCCTATACTTGTCAGAAACCTCTGGGGAGGTAAGTGAAATTTACCCTACATACTATGATTTGTACTTTGGGCAACTCGGTTCGTAACTCGTTCAAACCTCCCAGTGATTGTGAACATCGGATGAGAACTGCTTGTGAGCTCTTGGGGTTTAATCTTGGGGCTAGTACACTCCGGTGGTACCTTCACGAGGGGAGAAATATTAGCCTTAAGATGATGACTACACGACTCTCATTCTCACAGGTGACATCTTTCCTACTTTTACTATTTTCTCAATTTCTCTCATACTCGTTGTTTTCTATGTTAATACACTCTAGTAATTTAAGTGCTAGAATGATATATGTGAATAAAAGTTTTAACACTTTGTAATACTTATTTGTGCGTTACTCAAGACCAAATTATCAGTGACAATCAGAGGAGTACTGCAAAGTGCAAATAGACAAATGTTAATAAACAAACTGAAGTAAATATGAAATCGCATTGGCAAATAACCAAAAGGCTTGCAACAAATTTCATGGGTGTTTAAGGAGTATTGAAGCTCTGCATCAAAGTAGAATGACCCATCAAAATGAGGTAATTAATTTGATCTTTATTACTAGTTTCAAATTGTAGTAATTATGCTTATCTTTAATGGGATTTTCCAATATACAATAATCAAGCAAAGCAAGCGTACTTTGAGGGCACGGGCAAACATTTCTCTGGTAGGGATGGTTGGTCTAAGATATATTTAGTGGCTAGCAGGATGTCATTCTACTGGGACGAAAGCAAGAACTCCTAAAATGGTCGCGAGCTCTGGCCCTCTATTCCCTAATGGGACTCCAAGCACATATCAATCTCTAGATGCGGACAACACTCCGGTGAGGTAGAGGTAGTAGTAGTGTGGACTAAAATTCCAGGCAAAGTAAAAAAAAAAAAAAGAGAGCAAGCAAGAAGAAGTTGAAGATACGAAATTTTATAACTTGATGGAGAAATTCAACCAAATTGCAATTGATAAGCCTGGAGAGTTGCTACTTTAGAAAGAATGATAGTAGTTGAGGAGAGGAAGGTAGCGAGGAAGGATAAATAGATGGAAGATAGTTTTATGCAAATAGACTTGGCTCTGGTCAAGGACCCGCAAATGAAGGCTTATTGCTAGCATCAAGGGTAGGATAATGGAGAAATGGGCTAGCTCAACTTTCAGAAATTATTATTTTGGTCTACCCGATTATTGGTTGTTTTAGTTTTATCCATTTTCTTTTTTAAAAATAAATTTGGAGACAAAATCTCTGAGAACATGACCGGTCTCTCTATACAATACAAAAACTTGGGGAAAAGAGGGGATAAATTACAAAAACTCCTCTCAATATATTACGTCTATTCTCTATTTTGAAGTTTTCAAGATGGGTTAGAGACGCTCTAATGGTCTTTTAAGAGAAGTACATGATTACATGAGGATGCATGGGTATTATTAATAACAATAAATTATCCACAGTTTTCATTAGTTAGACACCTGTTCTTTTTTCTTTGGCTGACAAAAAATTTAAATTAATACAAGGAAAGGGTTACATTTGATAAAAAAGTAAAACCATAACAACCAATAATCTGGCAGACAAGAATAATAATTGATTTGAGGATGTTGAGCTAGCCCATTTCTCCATTATTTTACCCTTGCGATACTGGTAATAACCCTTCATTTGTGGGTCTTGAACCAAAGTGAAGTCCATTTGCATAATTATCTTCCATCTCTTTGTCATTCCACGACACCTTGCTTCTAATTCAACCTTCCTTGCTTTGTTACCAATTGCATTTTCGTTGAATTTCTCCATCAAGTTATAAAATTTTGAATCTTGAACTTCTTCTTGCTTGCTCTTTGATTTTTTTTCCTTTGTTTGCTTTCTTCACCCAAGTCTCTGGCGAGAACACACTACCACTACCTCCACTCCTAGGAGTGCTATCCACATTTAGAGACTAATATGTGCTTGGAGTTTGAGTCCAATAAAGGGATAAAGGGGGTTCGAGCTCGCGGCTATTTCAGGAGTTCTAGCTTTCCTCCCAGCAAGAATGGCATCCTGTCACTAAATACAATGTTCTAAGATTGCCTAACAAACCATCCATACTAGAGAAATATTTGCCAATGTCCTCAATGTACGCTTACTTTGCTTGATCAACCTGTATATTGGATAATCCTCCTAAATCAAAGATAAACATAATTTCTACAATTCTAAACTAGTAATGAAGATCAAATTTAATACCTCATTTTGATGGGTCATTCTACTTTGATGTAGACCTTCAATACTCTTTAAACACCCCGAAAGTTGTTCCAAGCCTTCTGGATTATTTGCCAACGAGATTTCATACCTGCTTCAGTTCATTGATGATCATTTGTGTTTTTGCAGAACTCTTTTGGCACCCGGACCAAGAATTGACCTCTTCTTAAAACCCACTGTCAAATCCATCATTAAATCCCCAGTGAAACCCACCCATTTGTCATTTCCAATCAAGCCCAACCTTCAAATTGTTCTGATCATAGTAAGATTCTGATGGGGTTCCAGTCATACCCACCCCACCGATTTGGTTCCATATTCACATTCCAACGAGTTTACAATTTTTGGTGAGTTTTTTTTTTTTTTGGGGGGCTAATTCAGGTAATTCAGTAATTCGGCTACTTTTAGTTGGAAATAAGTATGAGCTGTTGTGCTTGCAAGGATGACTGTACCACCATATTTGGAACTCATTTTAGATTTGTTCCATTTTAGAACCAAATTTTAGCATCCCATTTAGAGCATGGTTTTGGATTTGCTTCTATGTTATGAGTATAGAACTGGTTATGAAAACAATGTTGGATTTGCTCTGACCCGGTTACCACACGGTAATCTTATTTTCTTGGCTTAATCCGTAAAATAAGAAAAGGTTGATTCTAGTAAATTTTTCAAAATTAATGTTTCCTGAATAAGATTGCAAAAATACTTAACCACTGCATCCCACCCCTTGAAGTTCGAGTAGTTCTCGAGCAAGATTTTCATAGAGCACCAATCATTTTTGAGGTTCACTTGATCTTGAGCAGATAGAGGGCCCAAAGCTAGAGGGGTAGGAATGGAGTCATTTTTTATGAGAACTACCTTCCCCTTCGCCTTGGCATTGGAATTGATGGCTTCTAGACATGATATGATATCTCAAACTTCGACAATGAGAAGCTCTTTGGACAAAGGTGATTAGAGCTTATGGAGTGAGAGAAAAATTTCAAAGGATGAACGTATTTATAGCCTCCGAAGTAGGAGATAGTTATGAAATTTACTGTCATGCCCTAGAGTGGAGTGGACAGTGGGTCAACAAGTGTGGAACTAGTTTGATTGTAGGGGCAACATGTGAGGATTGATTTGGCTTGTGCATGAAGTAAATTAGTTGAAATATTAACTAACATGGACATTTGCTAAAAATCATTTTATGCATTGTCATGGGTACTATAGTTAGTTTAACCTTTTGTTTAAAATGTCAAAAAAGAATATTGAATTCGGGTGTACTACACCAATAGCACAACTAATAATATGTTTTTATAAATTCGTCCTCAGAAACTTTTCTCTCACTCGATAAGTTCTAATCACCTTTTGGTTTAAAGAGCTTCTCATTGTCCAAGTGTGAGATATAAGATCATATCTAGAAGCCATGAATTCTGATGCCAAGAAGAAGGAGAAGGCGGTTCTCATAAAAAATGACACCATTCCTACCCCTCTTGCTTTGGGCCCTCCCTCTGCTCACGATCAAGTGAACCTTGAAAATGATTGATGCTCTACAAAAATCTTGCTCGAGAGCTACTCGAACTTCAAGATAATCGGTCCCCCAACCCCGTCCATGTACTATTACTTTGGGTCCTGGCTTGAGTTCTGAACCGAAGTGGTCGAATAGCTCCAAGCCGGGTTCGACCAAGGCAAGCTGGTGATCGAGATAACAAACCAGGGGTTTCAGTTTCTTCTTCACTTTTACCACATGGTTCATGTCGATTGTGAGAGCGATCGAAGAAAACCGGTCCATCTCATGGACCGATATCAACGACAAATGATTCTTCCCCAAAACCTACATCGACATATACAAACTGTGTGATAACTTAGACGTTAGTTTGAACGTCGAGGTTTTGAAAATTACCAAGGATTCATCCTCTAAAAATCCTAAGATTGGGATCGGGATCTGAATCGGAGGTAGTCCAAATTCAAGAAAGAGGAAGAGGGAGAATTTTTAACCTGATATATACAGAGTTTAAGGCTGGCGTGCTTCCACCTATGAGATTTCTTCAAATTTGTGACAAATTGGGTGTATCTTAGATATGATTTTGTAGCATTTTTTTTCTGTTTCTGTTAGCACAGTAGAATTTGGTGCATATGATATGATCCTGTTTATGTCTTGTGTGGCCTAGATAATGTATCTATCATGTCAACAACAAAGTTATGAGTTAACTTGTATGACCATTATTTAACACTAAAATTCCTATCAATTCCTGTTTCAGTTGCAAAACCTTTCACCGGCGATGGAAGTGCGAAATCTTACCAATACTTGTCATGATATCATAATTGATATGCCCATTCAAGAAATTTGGACTTTCAATTGCTTTACAAAGGGTTTCTTACCATGGTTATACCAGCTTCACTTTTGCGCTTTCTTAGCACAGTTACAATTTACTAGTGTGCTAATAACGATGGAAGCAACTATTTGGTGGTCGTGCAAGGTGCTCTCTTAATCCTTGCATATTCGTAAAAGTTTTAATTTTACCTTAAATTTTTCCAAGGTTTCTTTGTGCTCCAATATCTGTTAAAACTACTTTTGTTACTTTTCTTGGATGTAAATTCTGAATGGCTTCCAGTCACCTAAAAGCTATGTGTGGATAGCAAGAATCTTAAAAGTAGGAATGGGAATATAATTTCCAGGAATCAATTTCCTTGTAAATCAATGCCTGAAATAATTCCACAATTGTTTGGATTAATTTTGTAATCTTATTCAGGAAACATTAATTTTGAAAATTTTACCAGAATCAACCTTTTCTTATTTTACGAATTAAGCCAAAGAAATAAGATTGTTGTGAGGTATCCGGGTAAGAGCAACTCCAATGCTGTTTCCATAACCGGTTCTATACTCACAACATAGAAGCAAATCCAACACCATGCTCTAAATGGGATGCCAAATTTGGTTCTGAAATCAGACAAATCTAAAACTAGTTCCAAATATGGGAGTATAGTCATCCTTGCTAGCAAACAACTCATACTGATTTCCAATTGAAAGAAACTGGATTATTTACTTGATTTAGCCGGAAAACTCGCAGAAAATCGTAAACTCACCGAAATGTGGATCTGGTACCAAATCGGTGAGGTAGGTTTGACTGGAACTCCATCGGAATCTTAAACTGATCGGAGTGATTTGATGGTTAGGCTAGATCGGAGATAAAACATGACTGGATTTCACAGAGATTTAATGGTGGGTTTGACGGTGGGTTTGGAGAAGCGGTATGTTAATTGGAGAGAGAGAGAGAGAGAGAGAGAGAGAGAGAGGAGGAGGAGGAGGAGGAGAAGACATGCATGTTGGTACAGAAAGAGAGGGGGGCAAGTCGGCAACCCTAATTTGTAGAGAGAGAGAGAGAGAGAGAGAGAGAGAGAGGAAGAATGAACTTAAATAAAGAGAAGAAGACAGGTTTTAGGAAAGTGAAAAAACATTGAGAACAAAAATGAATTTGACCGTTTGATAATTATATCCGTTCAACGGTTATAATTTGTTTAACAAGCTATAATTTTTTTCCCAATAAATATCATTCAACAAATCCACACCAATTTCACAATTCCAATATATATATATGTATATATATAGGATCCCGTTCTACTAAGGACTCCCTCAAACTCCCAATTTGCGGACCTCATGGATCGGGGTCGAATCTCGATGATCCGAACCGCTTAATGTGTTTAAAACGTGTTTTTAAGGGTCATCACGAGGATTCGACCAAAAAAAGTACCCGGAAGGGCTTCATTCAAGCATTTTTCGATAAACTATATATGTACGATTATTATGAAAAACCACTCGGATGAAGCACTTTCGGGTATTTTATTTTTGTGATTCCTCGCGATGGCCATGGAAAAGATGTTTTAAACACATTGAGCGGTTTGGATTGTCGAAATTTGGTCTGGAAAATAAAAAAAGGAGTGGTCCTCACCGAGGAGATCCGTGAGGGAGTCCTCAATAGAACATCAATAAATTAGTCCTCTAATATTGGCAGAAAGTAATCTTCCCACAAGAGGAAAATCTCACACTCCTAAGCAGGACGAAGCACTTTGTGTTGGAGTATTTTTAACAAAAATAAATATTAGACTTTAATCCCCCAATTATCACCTTCATTATTTTTCCGTTACAAAATTTCATTATTAGTTACAAAATAATAGAAATTTATATTTATCATTATGTTTATACATTAGTGCATAATGAAGCATTTTCTTATTACAACTATATAGTTAAAAGTGTTGAAGGAGGAAAAACAGATAGACATATAGGCTCCGTTCATTTGTCAAGAATGTTACGCAAGAAAGTTAATTCCGAGAAAAATGAAATGAAGTGAAGTAAAGGAAAGGAAAATTTACTTTCCTATGCATGTTCACTTGACAAAGAATTTTTCCGGGAAAATCAAAATTTGTTTGTTCATTTGGCAAGAAAGGAAAATAGTGGAAATGTTGCTTTTGCACTGGCTAACTTTGAACAAAAATTAATTTATGAGCTAAGTAATCACCAAAACATAATCAAAATTATCATCATATAACATTGTAATCAACCACTAGAAAGATAAATTAGTAAGATAACACTTCATATCTATCCTCGAGTATTTTTTTTTTTCGCAACATAGTTAATTTTCTAATTAATATCCGATCTGCATTCATGTAAAAGATATATACATACATATGAAAGATACATATATGTGTGTGTGTACGAAAAAACAAATAAAAAGCAAATAAAAAAATAAAAAATCAAACAAAACAAATAAATAAATGAGAACAAATAAATAAATTACTGAGATTGATTTGATGATAAAATTTAGATGGAAGACTTACCTTGCCAATAGACAAACTGTAGAAAACAGAGGGAGAGAAATGAAACCCCATAGACCCCGCCCTTTAACTCTGATATAAAGAGAGGTGTGAAATAGCACTAGAAAAAGAGCCTTTTGCAGCCAAAAAAAAAAATTGGCGGGATAAGGATAATAGCAATGGCGGTAACAAACTTTCCCACGACGCATAATTCCTTGCTTTTGGCAGGATGCATTTTGAGGGAAAGTGAATCCTAGTGGGAAAAACATTTTTGTGGGTCCCATTACTTTCTTGGTAACTGAACACCCCAAAAGTTAAGGGAAAGTTGGTTTTCCCATCCTTTCCCATCCTTTCTTGACAACTGAACGAGGCCATAAGGGAGATATAGAGATACGGATAAAATGAGATAGTGCAAGAGATTTTAAAGTGTTTTATATATACAAGGGTAAATTTCACTTACCTCCCTTGAGGTTTTTGACAATTACAGGGATCTCCCCTAAGGTTTCTGAAATTCCACTTTTGAAAATAAATGTCATATACCTCCCTTCCATCAACTTCCATTAGAAAAGTTGACGGAAAATGATGATGTCATGCTTCTCTCTCTCCTCTTTTCATTTTAAATCTTAAAAATGATTATAAATTTTATATTATATATTTATTTTTTTATGAAATTTATATATTTAAAAACTACTCAAAGAGATCTACAAAATGAGATCTATTTTGAATGGGAAATTTTGTAAAAATAAAATCTTATTTTTTCAATGTGAATTTTAATTATAATGTTACATAATTTAATTTTTTTTCAATGTGTAAGTCATAGTTTTACGCAAAAATTGTACAAAACGTCATAAAATCTTCTTGTTTAACAATTTAGTTTTTTCCAAATACATTCTGAATTAAATGAACATGGTAAATTTGCAAGTCCATTTTTCTAATTATTGGTGACTTTATCCCAATAAAATTTTAAATTTTCAACACAAATTTTATTTATACTGTCACATTTTATATTTTTACCATTCGATATACATCAGTAGAGTTAGCTATTAGATGTTAAGAAACCACAAGGGTTGACCTCCTCTCTATAGGAGTCGAACCCAGAGCCTCACCCCTATAGAAGGGGCTACACGACCAACTGGGCTAACTACCCTAGTCTACTGTCACATTAAAAAATTATAATATAAATTTTACATGAATTTTATGAAAAAGGAATATGAACAAAAAAAGTTGTAAAAATTTTGAGGTTTAAAATTTTGAGTTACACGTTGAAAAATTTAAATTATATAACATTATAATTCACATTGAAAAATTAAGATTTTATTTTTACATAATTTCACATTGAAGATGGATTTCATTTTATAGAACTTTTCGAGTAGATTTTAAACATATAAATTTCATAAAAAAATGAATTTATAAAACAAAAGTTATAAACATGTTAAGATTTAAAATAAAAAGCACGCTAGGGGTAATAAAGTAATTTCACCATAAAAGTTAAACCCGTTAGGGGGAATCTGTCATTTATTTTCAAAAGTAGGGGAGGTCATTGGAATTTCAGAAACCTTGGGGGGGGGGGGGGGGGGGGGGGGGGGGGTTCCTGTACTTGTTAGAAACCTCTGGAGAGGTAAGTGAAATTTACCCTACATACTATCATTTGTCCTCTGAGCAACTCGGTTCGTGACTCGTTTAAACCTCTTAGTGATTGTGAACATCGGATGAGGACTGCTTGTGAGCTCTTGGGGTTTAATCTTGGGGCTAGTATACTCCAGTGGTACCTTCACGAGGGGAGGCATATTAGCCTTAAGATAACAACTACACGACTCTCATTCTCACAGGCGACATCTTTCCTACTTTTACTATTTTCTCTATTTCTCTCATACTCGTTGTTTTCTATGTTAATACGCTCTAGTAATTTAAGTGCTAGAATGATATCTGTGAATAAAAGTTCTAATACTTTGTAATACTTATTTGTGCGTTACTCAAGACCAAATTATCAGCGACAATCAGCCACTGGGTCAATTCTAGGTCCAGGTGCTAGAGGAATATTGCAAATTAGGGGGTGAAAATCGGTCGGTTCGGTTCTGTTTTCGGGGTGTTCGGGACCGAACCGATCGGTTTGGGGTGATTTTGCTGGGAACTGATCCCAGCCGAAAAAAATAATGGACCGATCAGTTCGGGGTGGTTCGGTTTTTTCGGTTTTTTTGGTCCGGCGTTAAAATTGAGATGGACGGCTGTGATTGGTATTTTTTGCTTGGTCAATTTCAGGAAACCGAGATAGGGGTGGTTTTCGGTCCAAATAGGGGTGGTTTCGGGATAATTTGGTCCAAATCGGGATGATTTTAGGGTATTTCGGTTCGGTTCGGTCTGACAAAAATTCCGAGAAACCGAAACCAAACCGAGATTTATTTCGGTTTTTTTGTTCGGTTTTTTTCGGTTTTTTTTCTAGGCTGGACCAACCGAACACCAAACCGTATTTTCAATTTTTCGGTCGGTTCAGGTCCCGTCGGTTCTTTTTTTCACCCCTACTGCAAATGGACAAATGTTAATAGACAAACTGAAGTAAATATGAAATCGCATTGGCAAATAACCCAAAAGGCTTGCAACAAATTTCATGGGTGTTTAAGGAGTATTGAAGCTCTACATCAAAGTAGAATGAGCCATCAAAACCATGAGGTAATTAATTTGACCTTCATTACTAGTTTCAAATTGTAGTACTTATGTTTATCTTTGATTTAATGGGATTTTCCAATATACAGTCATCATGCAAAGCAAGCGCACTTTGAGGGCACGGGCAAATATTTCTCTGGTAGGGATGGTTGGTCTAAGATATATTTAGTGGCTGGCAGGATGTCATTCTACGGGGACGAAAGTAAGAACTCCTAAAATGGTCTCGCGAGCTCGGGCCCTCTATTCCCTAATGGGACTCCAAGCACATATCAATCTCTAGATGCGGACAACACTCCTATGAGGTAGAGGTAGTAGTAGTAGTAAGGACTAAAATTCCAAGCAAAGTAAAAAATAAAAAATGAAAAATAAATAAAAAATAAAAACGAAATTTTATAATTTGATGGAGAAATTCAACCAAAATGCAATTGATAAGCAAGCTAGGAAGGTTGAATTGGAAGCATGGAGAGTTGCTACTTTAGAAAGAAAGATATTAGTTGAGGAGGGGAAGGTAGCGAGGAAGGATAAATAGATGGAAGATAGGATTATGCAAATAAACTTGGCTCTGGTTCATGTCCCGCAAATGAAGGCTTATTACTAGCATCAAGGGTATGATAATGGAGAAATGGGCTCGCTCAACTTTCAGAAATTATTATTTTGGTCTACCTGATTATTGTTTGTTATTGTTTTATCTTTTTTTTATATATAAATTTGGAGACAAAATCTTTGAGAACATGGCCGGCCTCTCTATAAAATACAAAAACTTGAGGAAAAGAGGGGATAAATTACAAAATCTCCTCTCAATATATTACATCTATTCTCTTCAAGATGGGTTAGAGACGCTCTAATGGTCTTTTAAGAGAAGTACATGACTACATGAGGATGCATGGGTATTATTAATAACAATAAATTATCCACAGTTTTCATTAGTTAGACGCCTGATCTTTTTTCTTTGGCCGACAAAAAATTTAAATTAATATAATTTGGGGATTTCACATTAGGGTGGAAAATAGGTCATCCACTTTACGAAACAACAAGAATTTTGTAGAGAGCATTCTGTTTTCCTTTTTCTTGGAACATGATAAAAATTCTTCTAAGCATCATAATTTTAAATCGGTTTAATGCAAGCTTGAAAAAGTTGAATGAATTATTTAGCGAATAGAATATGTTTGTGTGTCCTTCGTTGTGATCGAGTTAAATTTTCATGTTTTAAACTTTCCTGCCCACAAAATAGATGTGGAATCTCACAAAGAGATTGCAAAGGGATGGTGGGGTCAAAATGTGTGGGCCTTGTTTGAGGATGCGGTAAATCTGTGGGGCTAATTTTTCTTGGGCATTAAGTAATTAGTTGGGGCATTAATTAACATAGTTATTTGCTTGCTCTGTATAGAAGATGGGGTCAAAAGGTGTGGATCTCGTTTGAATATGGGTTTAAATTTTGGATCTAATTTGTTATGGACATTAAGTAATTAGTTGGGGTATTAATTACTTTGGTTATTTGCTTACTCAGCATAGTTATTAGTTTTGTACAACATTTTTGTTACGTTGCTGTGCAAAAAAAAAAAAAAAAAAACATTTGTGTTACGTTATTGGTGGTACATATTGGAAGTTTATTGGTTTATTGATATTATACGCTGATGGAAAAATTTGTATAAACATGTGTATAGTGTTAAAAAATCAATATAGCATTATAGCTTATGCATGGCAAAGGATATTTAATAATTGTTAAGCTTGAAGTTTGATATGTAATGCCATTTTGCATGGTATACATGTCATTCTCCTTACCAAAGATATAGAACATCAAGTACTTTAAACAACTAGCACCAGAAAGGCTAGTGTCCATTGATACCAATGTTAAGGACTCAGAATGAGAAAAAAGTTCTTCTTTAAATGTTTTTTAGTAAGTAACTCGTGGGAGGTTATCGACAATCAAAAAGCTTACAAAAACCAAATGCATTTTTTTTTTGTTAAACGGCGAAAATGGGGAATTTTATTAATAAGAAACAATTACAACAATGAGTTTGAGAAAAAGAATCACAACGCGAGAGTAGCATCCCAACTATGTTGGCGCCCTATTTCACGACAATCATACGCTAACCAAACTCCCAAATTTGTTGACAAGATGACAACCCAATCATAGATAATACAACCAAAATGAACTCCTCAACTTGCTTAACACTCCTGAAATATAGCACCTGGGCACAAGTAGCAGCAGTAGCACACCACAATCACCAGCAGCTGGAATATAGGTAATACAAGCAGTGGCTGAAACGATTTCAAAAGGGGCAGCAGTATAGCAATCACCACAATCACCTTTGGGCAGCCAAAAACTTGCGTCCAGCAACCAGAATAAAAAATAGAGCTCAATGATCCGTTGAACATTCCTACAGATGTCTTTTCTGAATCTATCTATAATAATTACTTGGGCGAAGATTATCTCCCAGTTGATTTTTTTCGTGCAGCTGAGCATGACCGTGTCGTGGACCAGTTGTTGCCCTGCTGCTAGAAGGGTACAATGGCCTTGGTGACCATTTTGATATGTCCCAGGTGAGCTTTGATAGCGTTTCATTATTTCCAAGTTTCAGCAATCGCTATACTATCAGTCGAAAAATTGCATTTTGTCTTGCCCAAATTTATTCGTGGAAATTTTAACAACTGTGGCTATACCAGGTGAAAAGCGGAGTAGCAGAGAGTGCAGATTTGGAATACCCATTGAGCTCTTGTGATGATTAGTTTACCCAATGGGAGCAACCAGAAGAGGGAACTAGATGCCGTGATGGGAGCAACTAGTTTTCCAATCACTGTCTTTTGGTTGCTATGATATGGATTGGAATCAGTTGCTCCCATCACGGCGTCTAGTTCCCTCTTCTGGTTGCTCCCATGAGTAAACTAATCATCACAAGAACTAGATGGATATTTCAGATCTACACTCTCTGCTACACCGCTATTCACCTGGTATAGTCACAATTGCTAAAATTTCCAAGAATAAATTTGGGCAAGACAAAATGTAAATTTTTGAATATAAAGTGCTGAAACTTTGGAAATAATGAAATGCTATCAAAGCTCACCTGGGACGTATCAAAATGGTCATCAAGCCCATTGTACTCTTCTAGCAGCAAAGGCAACAACTGAGAGAAAACTTTGTGAGCAAGGATGTATTTATAGTCTTCAAAGTAGGAGATGTTTATGAGTGGATTTACTTTCATGCCCTGGAAACCAGTGGGTGGTGGAGTCAACAGGTGTGGACGTTTGAATGTAGGGGCAACACATAGGGATTGATTTGATTTTTGATTGAAGTAAATTAGTTTGAGTATTAATTAGCATGCTTATTTGCTTAATCAGCTAGCATAGTTATTGTTATATATGAACATACTAGTAGTTGTGTTATCGGTGTGGTACCTACCGGAATTTAATAATTTTTTAAACATTTTAAAGAAAATTGTGTAGACATGTGTAAAATGGTAAAAATCCTGGAGAAAGGATCCTGGAGAAAGGATTTGGTTTTTGTTTTGCTTGGAAAATGGTAAAAAAATGTACTGTTGAGGACCATAATTTTAAATCATTATAATGCTGCTTTGAAAAGAACAATGATACATACACACCCACTCGGACACGCTCTGCCACACCCCCTCTCACATGTGAGGGGACCCACCCGGGAGGGACCCACCCCACATGTAAGAGGGGGTGTGGCAGAATGTGTCCGAGTGGGTGTGTCTGTATCATTTTTGCTTTGAAAAAGTTGAACGAATTACTTACAAATAGAATACATTTATGTGTCATCCAATGTTATCGAATTAAATTTTTATGTCATAAGCTTTCCTATTAACAAAATAGATGTGGAATTTTACAAAGAGATTGCAAAGGGAGGGTGGCGTCAAAAGGTGTGGACCTCGTTGAAGATGTGGTAAATCTTTGGGGCTAATTTTTCTTGGACATTAAGTAATTAGTTGGGGTATTAATTATCATTATTGTTGGCTTACTCAGCATAGGAATTAAGATGGGTCATAAGGTGTGGACCTTATTTGAAGATGGGGTAAATCTGTTAGCTGATTTGTCTTGGGCATCAAATAATTAGTAGGGGTATTAATTATCGTGGTTATTTGCTTATACCCCAACTAATTACTTAATGCATAAGAAAAATTAGCCCCACAGATTTACCAAATCTTCAACGAGGTCCACACCTTTCGACCCCACCTTGTAATATGAGTAAATTAACCACGATAATTAATACACCAACTAATTATTTAATGCTCGAGACAAATCAGCCCACATACTTACCCCATTTTCAAATGAGGTCCACACTTTTTGACCCCACCTTCTATGCTGTGTAAGCAAACAACCACGATAATTAATACCCCAACTAATTAATTACTTAATGCCCAAGAAAAATTAGCCCCACAGATTTACCAAATCTTCAACGAGGTCCACACCTTTTGACCCCACCTTCTATTCCGAGTAAGCAAATAACCACGGTAATTAATACCCCAACTAATTATTTAATGCCCAAGACAAATCAGCCCATAGATTTACCCCATCTTCAATGGGGTCCACACTTTTTGGCCCCACCACCTATGCTGAGTAAGCAATCAACACGATAATTAATACCTCAACTAATTACTTAATGCCCAAGAAAAATTAGCCCCACAGATTTACCCCAACTGTCCTAGTTGTTTGCTTACTCAACATAGGAGGTGGGGTCAAAAGGTGTGGACCTCATTTGAAGATGGGGTAAATCTGTGTGCTGATTTGTCATGGGCATTAAATAATTAGTTGGGTAATTAGTTACCGTGGTTATTTGCTTACTCAAAATAGAAGGTGGGGTCAAAAGTTGTGGACCTCGTTGAAGATTTGGTAAATCTGTGGGGCTAATTTTTCTTGGGCATTAAGTAATTAGTTGGGGTATTAATTATCCTGGTTGTTTGCTTACTCAGCATAGGAGATGGGGTTAGAAGGTGTGGACCTCATTTGAAGATGGGGTAAATCTGTGGGCTGATTTGTCTTGGGCATTAATAATTAGTTGGGGTATTAATTACCATGGTTATTTGCGTACTCAGAATAGAAGGTGAGGTTAAAAGGTGTGGACCTTATTGAAGATTTGGTAAATCTGTGGGGCTGATTTTTCTTGGGCATTAAGTAATTAGTTTGGGTATTAATTATTGTGGTTGTTTGCTTACTCAGCATAGGAGGTGGGGTCAAAAGGTGTGGACCTCATTTGAAGATGGGGTAAATCTGTGGGCTAATTTGTCTTGAGAATTAAATAATTATTTGAGGTATTAAATACCGTGGTTATTTGCTTAGGATAGTTATTAGTTTGGTACCAACATATTTGTTACGTTATTGGTGGTACATACCGGAAGTTTATTTAAAATTATACAATGGCGGAATTTTTTTGTATAAACATGTGTATATGGTAAAAAAAAAAAATAATAAATATAGCTTATGCATGGTAAAGGATATTTAATGATTTGTTAATATCGATGTTTGACACTAATTTTAAAATTTAACTAACGACCATTTCTTCTTTCACACTGTCTTTTTGCTCCTCGCTCCCTTCTCGGCCGAATTGTTCTTTGATTCGTTACCTGACCGATAAGTTCCTGGGCTAGCTGTGCTTATGCTTGACGGTGAGGTTGATCTGTCAGTTTTGATGCTTGGCAGGCGTAGCCTCCCACCGGTCAACACTGTTGGAGTTTCGATAATCGCCTAACTGTTTGGTTGAGTGCTCGCGACAACTTGGGTTCACCTCGACGGATCGTTCTTTCAGGGGTGTTGGCATGTGGTACTCGATGGTTCTGGAGATGATGATCTGGCGGTGCGGTGTTCGTCTGTCTGAAGTGTGTTGGCGAGTTGATGGTGTGGGTGCTGTAACTGGACAATGCATTAGGGTTTTCTTGGGCTGAGCTTCATTGTTTATTCTGGGCTATTTTGGCCTTAAAGTGTTTTGGACTTTATTTGTTTTACCAAGACATTTTGGCCATCGGTCGCTCAGGGCTTTGTCCCTTTTTTTTTTGGGGGGGGCTTTATTGGTTTTATTCGGGCATTTTAGGCTCTCGAGTGTTTAGGGCTTTGTCCCTTTTTTTTTTTTTTGGGCTTTATTGGTTTTATTCGGGCATTTTAGGCTCTCGAGTGTTTAGGGCTTTATCTCTTTTGTTGTATTTCCAACTTTTGGTTGGAACCCTATCCCCCTTTCCATTAATAAAATGTTACTTTCAACGGTTAAAAATAAATAAATTACTGACATGCAAGAATCTATAACTAATAACTACAACTTAATTAACGGTCTGTTTTTTTTTGGTCAACATAAATGAATCTATAACGATAATGACTATAACTTAACGGTTTTGTTCATGAGTTAGACCTATATGTCCGTTTTTCTTTGGCCCGATTAAAGATTTAAGTCAAACATCAACCTATATATTGGATAATCCCCTTAAACCAAAAATAAACATAATAACTACAATTTTAAACAACTAACTAATTATGAAGATCAAATTTTTACCTCATTTTGATGGGTCATTCCACTTTGAAGATCATTTGTGTTTTTACAGTACTCTTCCTGCACCCGGACTAAGAATTCGGATGCCAAGGCGAAGGGGAAGATTGTTCTCATAAAAAATTACACCATTCCTACCCCTCTGGCTTTGGGTCTTCCCTTTGCTTACGATCAAGTGAAGCTTGAAAATGATTGGTGCTCTACGAAAATCTTGCTCGAGAGCTACTCGAACTTCAAGAAAACCGGTCCCCCAACTCGGTTCATGAACTATCACTCATGTCCTGGCTTGAGTTCCAAACCGAAATGGTCGAACAGCTCCAACCTGAGTTATACCAAGGCAAACCGGTGATCGAGATACAAACTGGGGTATTGGTTTCTTCTTCGACCTGTACCGCATGGTTAAGGTTCATTTGGAGAGCGGCAAAAACCAGTCCATCTCATGGACCAATATCAACAGCAAATGCTTCTTCCCCAAAACCTTCACCGATGAATACAGACCGTTCAATAACTTAGACGTTAGTCCGAAGGCCGGGATCGAGATCCGAACGGTGGTGGTCAAAATTCAAGTAAGACGAAGAGGGAGGGTTTTGAAACCTAATACAAACAGAGTTTAAGGATGGCGTGCTTCAACCTATGAGATTTCTTCAAATTTGTGACGAATTGGGTGTATCTTAGATATGATTTTATGGCATTTATTCTGTTTCTATTAGCGCAATAGAATTTGGTGCATATGATACGATCCTGTTTATGTCTTGTGTGGCCTACATGATGTGTCTATTGTCAACAACAAAGTTATGAGTTAACACTAAAATTCCTATTAATTCCTGTTTTAGTTGCAAAGCCTTTTATCGGCAATGGAAGTGCAGTAATCAGGTCAGAGCAACTCCAATGTTGTTTCCATAACTGGTTCTATACTCATAACATAGAACCAAATCCAAAAACCATGCTCTAATGGGATGCCAAATTTGGTTCTAAATGAAACAAATCTAAAACTAGTTACAAATATGGTAGTATAGTTATCCTTGCCAGCAAACAAATCATATTGATTTCCAATTGAAAGAAACCGGATTATTTACCTGATTTAGCCAGAAAACTCACAGGAAATCGTAAACTCGCCTGAATGTGAATCTTGAACCAAATCGGTGAGGTAGGTTTGACTGGAACTCCATCAGAATCTGGAACCCATCGAAATCTTAATTCGATCAGAACTATTTGAAGGTTGGGCATGATCGGAGATAACACATGGGTGGATTTCACGGTGGATTTGATGATGGATTGGACGGAGGGTTTGGAGAAGAGGCATATATATTAATTGCGCAGAGAGAGGGGGCAAGTCGGTAGAGAAAGAGAGTGGTGCAAGTCAGCAGCCCTAATTCTCGCGCGCGCACACACACACACACACACAAAGAGAGAGAGAGAGAGAGAGAGAGAGAGAGAGAGAGAGAGAGAGAGAGAGAGAGTAAACGTAAATAAATAGAAGAAGACTGGTTTTGGGAAAGTGAAAAAACATTGGGAACAAAAATAAATTTGACGGTTTGATAATTATATCCGTTCAACGAAGATAATTTGTTTCAATAGCTTTAATATTTTTCCCTATAAATATCATTCCAAAAATCCACACCAATTTCACAATTTCCTAAAAAATGTTCCACATCAGAAAATTATTCTACTAATAATGGCAAAGAGTATTCGTCCTGCAAGAGGAAAATCTCACACTCCTGAGCAGGACGAAGCACTTTGTAATACTTATTTGTGCATTACTCAAGACCAAACAATATCAATAACTCCCAGCCACAAGGTCAATTCTGGGTGTGGGTGCTAAAAGAGTACTTTTAGACACCGGTGCTAAAAGAGTACTTTTAGACACCCTAAATTTGCTCAATAGATATTTTAAGCATCACTGCAAGCGGGCTCCCGATGATGAAAATGACACTTGAATGCTTTGGGTGAGCTCACATAAATCTGAGAAACTTTGTGAAGATTTGTAACCAAACCATCCAAAATCTAGCCAAAATATCGGCCGGTATATCGTTTCATCCACCCGAGAAAACTAGTTTCTTATCACAAACCAAAAACCCCCAGCCCGATGCATTAACCGACTGGTACATTCATCAACCGGCTGAGAGATCAACTTCTTCTAGAAGCTTTACAACCAGAGTCTGATCAGGACTCAATCTCTTCCCCGTCGATCGGATTACCCCGATTTGCTTTGCAAACAAGCATGGGACTCTTGTAGATAGAGTTTGGTACGTCCAAAACCTCTCCCAATTCAAGTTTCAATCGAATTGGGACATCCACTTTGCAAGCCCTATAAATAGGAGCCCTCGAATCATGAAATCGACACAATCTTTGACCCCCACACTCCAATACTTTGCAGAAGTACTCCCACAAATCCAAGCTTCAAAAGCCCTAACCTCTCGGAGAGTAAAAAAAAACACCCAAGTGCAAAACCCCCAAAAATCCAAACTTAGGCTCATAGGGTTTCGTGGGTTCAACCACAAAGCAATCGAATCCAACAAATCAACCTCTGAGGGAGTAAGTTACAAAGGCTACAGAGCCTTCTATTCAGTTTAATCTCATGTTTTTTTTTCATTTATAGCATCTAATTTCGCGTATTTAGTTTTATGTTTCTGGTGTTAGGGAAGAACACCGGCCAACACACTGATGTGCCAACCGGTATATTAGATAGCTGGCCGCCAAATCCATTGGCCAGCTGATAGATCAAATTCCTGGTACATTACTTTTTGCTTCTGTTGTATTTTATGTTTTATTGCGTGGCGTCCCTTCCACTATCCCGTGTGGTTTCTTTCTAGATCACCTATATTTGTTAAAACGCTTAATCAACCAGTTTTTCTGTGAAGACTTTCAAAATATTTAAACAATTTCGTGTCAAACAAGTCCGGGCTTGCCTTTGAGGCTAGGCAGAGAGGGGTGCCTAACGCCTTCCCCTCACCGTACCCTTGTTTCTCGAATCTAGAATCTCTGTATGGTTTCTTGATTTCCTCAAGAGGCGACTCTAACCAAATTCATAAGGTGTGCTACAATAGGCATCTTTGCTATCTAAACAAACGCCATTGGCCATCATGTGTAGTGAAACCCTCTTTAAGGTCAAACTCAATTGGAATGTCTACAGTACTGCAAAAACACAAATGATCATCAACGAACTGAAGCAAGTATGAAATCTCATTGGCAAATAATCCAAAAGGCTTGCAACAAATTTCGTGGGAGTTTAAGGAGTATTGAAGTTCTACATCAAAGTGGAATGACCCATCAAATGAGGTACTAAATTTAATCTTCATTACTAGTTTAAAATTGCAGTAATTATATGTATCTTTGATTTAAGGGGATTCCAACATACATATTGATCAAGGAAAGTAAGCGTACGTTGAGGACACTGGCAAATATTTCTCTGGTAGGGATGGTTGTTGGGCAATCATAGAACATTGTATTTTAAGTGGCAGGATGTCATTCTTGTAGGAAGGAATTCAACAACTCCTGAAATGGCCGCGAGCTCGGGCCCTCTATCCCTTGATGGGACTCAAATTCCAAGCACATGTCTCTAGATGCAGACAGCACTCCTAAGAGGTAGAGGTAGTAGTAGATTAAGACTCAAATTCAAAGCAAAGGAAAAAAAAAAATTCAAAGAGCAAGCAAGAAGAAGTTGAAGATATAAAATTTTATAATTTGATGGAGAAATTCAACCAAAATGCAATTGACAACCAAGCTACGAAGAATGAATTGGAAAGATGGAGAGTTGCAACTTTAGAAAGACTGATAGCAATTGAGGAGAGGAAGGCAGCTAGGAAGGAGAAAGAAATTAAATATAGGACAAATGGACTTGACTCTGGTTCAGGACCAGCCAGTGAAGGCTTATTACCATCATCAAGGGTGAAATCATGGAGAAATGGGCTTGCTCAACTTTCACAAATTGTTATTCTGGTCTACCCGATGATTGGATGTTATACTTCTGTATTTTTTTTATAAACTTCGGAGACAAAATCTCTGAAAAGGTATGGGTCCCTCTAAAAAGTACAGAAAGTTGAAGAAAAGAGGAGATAAATTCCAAAATCTCCCTTCAATATGTCACATCTATTCTCCATGTTGGAGTTGTTGCATTTGGTTGGCAAGCGTATATTTGAATTTCACTTGGTTATGAGGAAACTCGATTTTAAACGAGCCCACGGAACACGAGTCAACCTGGAGTAATTTAATTTTTTATACAACATAAGTAGCTTGTTTGAACGTAATTTGGAAACTTGACAAGCTTAAATAAAATGTTTAAATTAATTAATTTGTTGATGTCACAAAACCTTTATGAACGGCTTTTTAACTAGTGAAATGAACTTGAAAGTAGTGTGTGACCTGTGTGAATCAAGTTTTAATTAGGTGTTGAAGATTTAACAATGTGATGATTTATTATTGTAATCTCTATTTTAAGCAATTATTGAAGGAAAAAAAAAAAAAGAAACTTCTATAAAATCTACGGGGCTTGTCGTCTTTTTATCTTTCTTGCCCATTGCCATTGCATTGGAGTTCATAAAATGGACAGTCCACAACAAAAGCGTTTCTAACTGTATACGGTTCGGTGTAAGCTTCCTTGTGTATAGCATTTCTTTAGTTGAGACTAGCATCTCCGCCCCAACAATCTGCTTCCTGAAACTTCTTTAGCCATTTTTCCCTCCTGATACAGCAAAAAGGGGATAGCAATCAACAGTGATGACCATTCTTACTTCAAATTAATGTTAACATCTCACTATATATATGTCATCAAATATATTTTGAAAGTGGATAGTCCATCTTTTACCTGCCAGACAATTTGTATATTTGAAGCTCACAACACACTCGGGAAGAATGTGACTGTTCATATCGGTGGACCACTCAATGTACCACTTCGAATTGCCAAGATCATCGACACCGGTATCAAAATTTCCAGTGCACGGATACAGTTGTTCGGACCCGTCTTCAATTTCCTCGCGTCTCAACCCGACACAACACAACATGGCGTTCTCCATAATCATCTACCTCGGACAACGAAGCACTAGAACACAACTCAACCATCAATTAACGATACGGAGAACCAAAAAGCAGTATAAAAAAAAATCTCATACGTCGTATGCAACAAGTGTAATAGCATGTTTATAATACAAACCCAACTTGTAGAACAAGAAGATATTCTGAAACCAACAAGACATAGCAGAATCATCCAGAATCTGCGTATGAAAACAGATTACCAAACAGAATGAAATAGTGGCTGTGATTGGGTTGAGTCGCGGACTAGGTCGCTTTCTTTAAGACGTTTTGCGGCTCTGCCCAAATCGTGCAAGCAGTTCAACACACCACGCCGTCCCCAGGATAAAACAGCCCCGAATTCACCACCTCTGTCTCGGTCTTCTCTGCAAAGAAGAAAAACTGAATACAAAACACTATATCGACCTTCTTGCTTTCTGGAAAAATGTATGTGAAAGAGCTTTTCTTTTTGGGATGATAAACAATGGAGCGGGGCTCCCTTTTATAGCATAAAATTGGAACAGGAAAATATGATTTTTGGAAACTGAATGAAATCAAACAATATCAATCAGGGCGCTAATTGAATCAATTAGTGAGCTAGTTAAGAGCACGTTTTACATACGTTTTAATTGATTTGAAATCAAAAGCTTTCCATAAATAAAAGATTTCAGTTTTGACTCCAAAAAATAGTTTCTTAATGTAAGCAAAATGTTGGGCTTCCCTTATGAGAGCGCGAGGTTCGCAACGCGCACCCGGTTAACTAATTTCCGGAGCGGGTTTCCCAAATTGGCTTGGACCTCGGCCCATTTCGTGTGCGTGCGAGACCTCCCTTGGGTCTAGCCACATTTTATAAGTCCACTAAAGAGTTGTGTAATATAAAACCTTTCAAGTTCTTTCAATTATCCAATGTGGAACAAAAACTTTTCTCCTTGTTTTGGAAATACATAACTCAACACAATAGATTTTGGTGCATATGATATGGTCCTGTTTATGTCATGTGTGGCCTAGATGATGTATCTATTATCAACAACAAAGTCATGAGTTAACTTGTATGATCATTTAACCAAAATAAACTTGTATGATCATTATTTTAACACTAAAATTCCCTATTAATTTCTGTTTCAATTGCAAAGCCTTTGGTCAGCAATGGAAGTTCGAAATCCAACAAGGGTGGTTTCACTGGTAGGGGCGGAGGCAATGTAGGACCATGGGGGCACGTGCACCCCCTGAATCTCTCTCTCTCTTTCACTTATACCCCTATATTTTGATAGCATAAATACTTCACTTATTGCCTTAAGAATTGCATTAGTGCCCCCATTAATATTTTATACCAATACTATCTGTCACTCTTATAAGACTCAGAAAGTATGAAATCAATCCTTAATCGACTGTTTAAATTTCTTTCTGGAAAAAATAGCTCGTTCAATTACAATTTTGTGTTCTTGAGATCTAGAACATTGATTTGTACTTTAATTGCAAGGCATTTTATTGTATGCTTTTGGCATCTCCAAATTCATGGATTGATTACATGTGAAAATTAATGCTTTCAATCTAGTAAGAACTTATAATATGCTTGATTGGGAAAAACAAAAAACAAAAAATATTTTCGAACTTATGACTAATAAATGCCTTCTCCTCAGTCGAGTTGAATTTCTGGTTCCGCCGCTGTGCATTCACACATCTACGTACGGATTGAATTTATCCACAATCACTCTTCACTGCTTCCTGAAACTTCTTTAGCCACTTTTCCCTCCTGATACAACAAAAAGGAGATAGCAATCAACAATGATGACAATTCTTACTTCAATAAATGTTAACATCTCACTATGTCATCAAAAATATTTTGAAAGTGGATAGTCCATCTTTTACCTGCCAGACAATTTGTATATTTGAAGCTCACAACACACTCGGGAAGTATGTGACTGTTCATATTGGTGGACCACTCAATGTACCATTTCGGATTGCCAAGATCATCGACACCGGTATCAAAATTGCCAGTGCAGGGAAGCAGCTGTTCTGACCCTGCTTCAGTTTCCTCTCGTCTACCCGATTCAACCCGACACAACAGAACATGATGTTCTCCATAATCATCAACCTCAGACAACAAAGCACTGGAGCACAACTCAATCATAAATTAACAATACCGAGAACCATAAAGCACTACTATAAAAAAAAATCTCATACATCGTATACAACAAGTGTAACAGCATGTTTATAATACAAACCCAACTTGTAGAACAAGAAGATATTCTGAAAACCAACAAAACATAGCAGAATCGTCGTAACAAGTGAGGTTTGGAGTCAATTGTTTATTCAATGGATTTATAGTTGTTAATCTCCTCAGGAATATGTGAACTAAAAAGATGTGTGGGTCCTACTTTTATAAGTCCAAAAACCTTATTCTAAAATAATTTACAGTCCTATAAGATAGTGAGAAAGAGATTAAATGAATGAGGGTTTTTTTTTTCACACCAAATGTTGATAAACCAAAACGCAACAAAAGGCCCAATTAATTTAAGAAAATAAACAACACCAAAAATCAAATACAACATGGATTGAACGGCAAAAAAAAATAATTTATTAATCAAATATGCGATTTACCTCACATGGGGGGCGCATAAGGGTGACAAGTGAACCCCAATCCCATGAGCTTGAGACCCAAAAATCCTACTCGGCCTCACAAACCCAAAATTCATAATGCTCTTTACATTTTCAACTGAAGTCCCATGCCACCCAAATGTCACTTTGGCCTCAGGACCTCTTCTATCCGGTTTCGTTTTATCCACTTCACTGGAAAAAATCGAACTACGAGCCTTATCCATCCGGTCAATAAGAAGACACTGGTGAATAGCAATGATCTTCACATTTTGCTCGTTTATTCCTACACCAGACATGAAATGTTCCTTCACGATTTTGTACAGTGGCTCTCCTTCGACCAACAACTTTGTATTTGGCCACCTTGGTAACCCCAACCCTAACGGGCCAAACCCGCGTTTGGCACGATTTCCTAATTCCAAAACCTCTCTTTTTCTCTTACTCGAACTTGGGTTCAGGTCGGAATTAGGGATCGAGTTCAGATTTGAAGTCGGAGTGCCTCCAATTTGGATCTGGAACCCGATTTTTGAATTTCTAGAGGATGAATCCTTCGTGATTTCCAAAACCTCGACGTTCGGACTAACGTCCGATTTATCAAACTGTCTAAATTTGTCCACGAAAGTTCTAGGGAAGAAGCTTTCGCCTTTGATATCAGTCCATGAGATGGACCGGTTTTCGCCACTCTCCATATCAACCTGAATCATGCGGTACAGGTCGAAGAGGAACCTGATGCCCTCAGTTTGGACCTCAATCACCGGCTCGCCTTGTTTGAACCCAGCTCGAAGCTGGTCAACCACTTCGGTTGGGAAGTCTAGCCAGGACCCGGCGTGATAGTACATGAACCGGGTTGGCGGACCAGTACTCTTGAAGTTCGAGTAGTTCTCAAGCAAGATTTTTGTAGAGAACCAATCATTTTCAATGTCCACTCTGGATCGTGACCAGAGTGGTAGGAATGGCATCGTTGTTTATGAGAACTGCCTTCCCCTTCACCTTGGCATCAGAATTCATAGCTTCTAGATATGATATGATATGATATGATATGATATGATATGATATCTCACGCTTAGATAGGGAAAAGCTCTTGCGATAGAGGTGATTAGAGCTTCTAAAGTTAGAGAAAACTTTGTGATTGAGCAAGGATGTATTTATAGTCTTCGATGTAGGAGATGTTTATCAGTGAATTTACTATCATGCCCCGGGATGCAATGGGTAGTGGGGTCAACAGGTGTGGACCTCATTGAATGTAGGGGCAACATATGGGGATTGATTTGACTTGTGAATGAAGTAAATTAGTTAAGGTATTAAATAGCATGCTTATTTGCTTAATCAGCATAGTTATTGCTCTATATGAACATATTATTAGTTTGTTATTGGTGTGGTACCTACCCAAATTTAATATTTTTTTTAACATTTTACAGAAAATTGTATGAACATGCGTAAAAGGTTAAACTCAATATAGTATGAATGACACAGAATAACATGATTGTTGGTATCGACATTTCAAACTTACTAAAGGAAATGACTACAATTCACACCCATCAAAGGTGTGTACCATATGCACATATTGTATGGTCCAGATTATGCCACCTCATTGGCAATCGTAACATTTTTTAGTGATTCATAACTTTTCAGCAATATGATTCGTAATATTTTCTAGAATTCGTAATATTTTGGTGTGTCTCGTAACTTCTATAAAAAAAAATCATAACTTCTATAAAAAAAAAATCGTAGGGTGTGTATCATAAACACTCAAATAAGGGGTGTGTATTGTAGCCTTTTCCAACTAAAAATTACCCAATATGCAACGACCTTATCGTATTTCCAGATTTATTTAAGAGTATGTAACTGCTTCTATGTAAACTGAAAATTTACCTGATAGACAACGGTGTTATCGTCTTTCCTAAATTATCCTAGAGTACATATCATACTATGTCAACTTGTACGACATGGTAGTAATAACGACAACTTAACGGTCTTTTAGAGAAGTACATAAGGATGGGTGTCACTAAAGGAGAATTCTACGGTACACCCCCCTATAAATTACTCCATATGAAATTTTGTGGCTAGAGGTATGAAAGGGCGTACAGTATGCACCCACATACGGATAGTCACAAAATCTCATATTTGGAGCCACACAATCTCATATTGGAACCATGCGGATCGTGCGGACCTCGTACGGATAGTCATAAAATCTCATATTGGAACACCAAATCTCATATCTAGTCCCATAAACTCTTATATCGGTAATCACAACAATTACTATTGGATCTGTCACAAAATCTCATATTTAGTCCACAAACTCTCATATCAATATACACTCAATCTCATATGGTCAACGGTCAAAAGTGGCACAAAATCCTACATGGCATATGTGGTGCAATCTCGACCGTCCATCCATATGGGGTGCATACCGTACGCTCTTTCATACCTCTAGCCACAAAATCTCATATTTGGAGTCACAAAATCTCATATGGAGTAATTTGTAATGGGTGTGTACCGTAGTAACACCCTTAATGCAACCTCAATTAATTACTTCATGTCCATGACAAATTAGCCCTGGAGATTAACCCCATCTTCAAACGAGATCCACATCTTTTGACCCCACCTTATATGTTGAGTAAGCAAATAACCACAGTAAATAATACCTCCACTAATTATTTATTGCCAAAGACAAATCAGCCCACAGATCGACCCAAATCTCCAAATGAGGTGCTGAGTAAGCAAACAACCACAATTAATACCCAAAGTAATTACTTAATGCCCAAGAAAAATTAGCCCCACAGTTTTACCAAATTTTCAACGAGGTCCACACCTTTTGACCTCACCCTCCCTTTGCAATCTCTTTGTAAAATTCCACATCTATTTTGTAAATAGGAAAGTTTATGACATGATCAAAATATAATTCGATCAAAGGACACATGAACATATTCTATTGGCAAGTAATTCATTCAACTTTTTAATTCTTTCAACTTTTTCAAAGCGGCATTATGCCGATTTAAAATATATTATGATGCTCACAAGTATTTTTACCATTTTTCAAGCAAATCGAATCCTCTCCCTAGGATTCTTGTGGTTTCGTTAAGTGGCTAATCTTTTTTTGTCCCCTAAAATGTGAAAGCTCAACATTATATTAATTTAAATTCTTCATCAGTCAAAGAAAAAGGAACACGCGTCTAACTCGTAGAAAGTAGGGTTATTTGCTTACTCCGCATAGTTATAGTTTGGTATCAACATGTTACGTGCGTGGTACTTATCGGAAGTTTATTTAAAATCATACAGTGATGGAAATTTTGTATAAACATGAGTATATGGTAAAAAAATTAATATAGTTTATGCATGGTAAAGGATATTTAATGATTTGTTAATATCAATGTTCGATACTAATTTTTTAATTTATTTAATATGTAACGACCATTTCCTTTTTTATTTGTGCCAACTTCTACACAAGTGCATCAAGCCATCAACGATGTCATTTTCAGTAGAACCACCTTCTCTTTCGCCTTGGAATCAGTATTCATGTCTTCTGGAAATCATAGTATGTCACTTAGGAAATGAGAAGTTTTTTGGACAAAGGTGATTAGAGCTTTTAGAGTGACATAAAAGTTATGATTATGCTTATAGTAGGCATTGTCGGAGATCGTGTTATGATTGAGTAGGTAGTGGGTGGGACTATTAAACGAGCCAAACAAACGAAGCAGTAGACTGTTCGAATTAGGTTTGAAAATTTAACAAAAATGATACGTTTACAACAATGGGTTCCAAACCGGCTCCAACAGATGACGTGGCGGTGGGTCCCACCTTGGGTCCCACCAACTTAACCCAGCAGAAAAAAAAAAAAAAAACTGAATTTTTTTGAAAACCCAGATCGTGCATCTCTCTTCTCCATTTCGTTTGGGAGTTAGAGAGAAAGAATGGCAAGCACCACCACCACCACCACCACCGGCGGCAACCCAGCTCCTCACGCCTCTCTCTCCACCTCAAGCAACCACCATCGCCACAAGGAGCCCTTGGAAACTAACGACCGGCACCAGCTTCGACCGATCTCCCTTCGAACGCTCAGGCTTCGAACCAAACACCCACCCCAAAGGTCTCTCTCTCTCTCTCTCTCTCTCTCTCTCTCTCTCTCTCTCTCTCTCTCTCTGAGATTTTCCGTTCATAGAGATCAACCCAATTGAAAACCCTAATTTTTTGGAAAAACTAGGGTTCCAATTTAAGAACCCTATTTGGAACGCTTAATTCGAACCACAACCCCTTGTTTGACCCCTAATTCGAACCACCTGAATCCAAATATGTTTCTAACCACCAAATTTTTAGTTTCTTGGTAACTGAGACAAGGATGAAGACGACGAGAAAGAGGATAAAATTATGCAGCCTCCAGCCAACAAAATAAAAAAGCGATAGTAGAAAGTAGAAACTTAGGCTTTTTTTTTTTCCTTTTCGTGTACATAGAGCTAGGTTATTGGACATGTAAAAACTGGATTCATGTATTTTTTGTTGTTCAAGTAATGAATGCCATAACTTGTTCAGTGATCTTGAAGTTTGGACTTTAAACATGATTGTTGTTGTCAATTGAGCATCACTTGGCGTGAATGTAATATATGAATTGTATTTGCTGCTACTGTTGACTAGTTGATGAGACGTTGAGACGTCGGGCTAGAGAAAAAAATAGGGGAAATGCTGTCCAATTTTTTCCAGAATTAGCACTTATACACAATTCAGCTCTCCATAGCCCGAAAAAAATAGAGGAAATGTTGTCCAATTTTTTCCAGAATTAGCACTTATACACAATTCAGCCCTCCATAGCCCCAAAAAAATAGAGGAAATGCTATCCAATTTTTTCCGGAATTAGCACTTATACACAATTCAACCCTCCAAAACCTGTTTCATCTACTTTTATACAAATTCCAAAGATAGAGATGCTGCCCAATTTTTTTCATAACAGCCTATTTATTTAACATACATAACAGAAAAATGGAAGCTATATGACTAACTATCTCGATTTTAATGACCCAAAAATGCAAGCTATATGACTAACTGTCAACTAGTTATATACATACTATCAAACAAGAGTATCATGCACTACAAAAAAATGGAGCCAGATACACCAATAAAATGGACACAAATACGGAACAAGAATGGACATATACCATAACAAAAATGGCACATTTACACTTATTTACACCACATAAAGTAACAAGAACACAAGATAGGTTCTAAATTGTATTAAATTGCCACATTCATATTAACATTTCCATTAACCAATTCAGGATTCCAAAACAGTCAAACATTACTACTACTATCTTCCGAAGTACCAACTATTCTAAAAAACTTGATTGTCCTCGCCAACCCTGCCCTTGACTTTGCAACGAACTTGATTGTCCTCCCCGACCTTGACTTGGCATAGAAGGTGGTTGCCCTTGACTTGGCATAAAAGATGGTTGCCCTCCCCAAACTTGACTTGGCATAGAAGATGGTTGCCCTTGACTTGGCATAGAGGATGGTTGCCCTCCCCAAACTTGACTTGGCATAGAAGATGGTTGCCCTCTCC
Organism: Vaccinium darrowii; assembly: GCA_020921065.1. Classification (NCBI taxonomy): domain Eukaryota; kingdom Viridiplantae; phylum Streptophyta; class Magnoliopsida; order Ericales; family Ericaceae; genus Vaccinium; species Vaccinium darrowii. The sequence goes on from CM037155.1 coordinate 6,359,043, forward strand.
ACACTTGACTATCCAATAAACTTTGCACGTTGCCTTGTGAACTTGGAAAGTAATTCACCAATTGGTTAAACGTCGATGCATTTGGGCCTAAACTTGGAGAATATGGAAAGATGCTACCGCCTTGTATCATATTTGGTCGCATATTATGTGGCATCATGTTTGGCCACATAGGTGGCCCCATGTAAGAGCTCCGGTAACTCTGCCCAACAATAAAAATAAGGGAATTATCAATAACTTGTGCAAGAAATATGAAATTAGAATGGGAAAAAAATTTAGATTCTTACGTTTACATTTGCAACACTCTCTTGTGTCCCAAACACATGACCAACCGCAATCTCATCAACATCCTGAAATTAGCAAGTAAACTAAACTACTAAGCATTCATCAAATATATCTATATGTCCATATTAACTAGTAAGTAACAAATCAAAATAAAGTTGTACCTTGGTTTTTCCATTGGACAATGTCTTCTTTATTGTTTCCCTTTTCTTCTTAACTGCTTTTTCCACACAACTTTGCTTCCTTTTAGTTGGCGGTCTCCCTTTTCTTCTTTGATTTTTTGGGTCAAGTATGTTCATGCTTTCTTTTGAAGGTAAATCTCCATTTCCAATTGAAAAAAAATTAACAAGAGTATCATGCGCCATATTATTTTCACAAACAACCGAAGCATCAATCAACTCTTGTTTTAGCTCGTGTCCCCGTTTCATCACCAGTTCATAGTTTTCTTGAGAAATTTCTGCCAAATCCGCAACGTCATCATAAAGTTTGATTATGTTGTCATGCCGTTGGGCCTCAATTGTCTTTGCCGACTTGTCGTAGTTCATCCTAACTTTAGTGTGGACCCTTTTTACATTTTTGCACCATCTTTTGAAGACATACTTGTCAGGCACTTTTTCAATCCCCCTTTCATCGTACACAATCAGCTGATGTCTACACACCATTCCTCTAGTCTCAAACAATCCACAATTACAATGTGCCTCATTGGTTTCAACATTAAAATCGACAGTATATGGCACTTGTTTCCTCGTTCTATTGTCTGCTTCTCCAAATGTAACCCACTGTTTCACCTCATATTTAGACACAATCTGACCTTCTTTTTTATACGAATGACATCTCATTTTTCCGGCCAATTCTGTTTGAAACTCTTTTACCTTGGCATGTGTGTAAACACTTTGAAATTGCTTCTCCAACTCATCATCATCATCTATGCACGGGATGTAAGTGCTCCAACTTCTCATATCATCCAGTTTTTCGCTTTCCACCTTGTTTGCCAATGCATTTTCATATTGCTCCACAAACTGTTTCAAAGTCGTCTTGGAATGAATATATCCATCGAAATATGCATTCATACCCTCACTTCTTTGTGTGGATGACATTCCCGCCCAAAATACATCCTTCAAATATGCACGCACCCATCGATTTCTCTCCATATACAACCCGTGTAACCATGTGTTACTTTGAAGCTCGTATTTTGTGATGAACTCTTTCCAAGAATCCTCAAATTCTTGAATTGATAAGGACTCGTAAACTGCATGGCGCAAACACCAACCAATTGATTCATATTTCTCGTACCCTTTCAACTTTTCTGGCACTTTTTTCATTATATGCCAAATGCACCACCGATGTCGGGTATCAGGGAATACAATTTCAATGGCATTTTTCATGGCTAGACATTGATCAGTAAGGATTGCATTTGGAGCACGACCCGACATGCAAGCTTTCCAAGTCTTGAATAACCACACAAATGACTCTGTGTCTTCATGAGAGATGAGTCCGCATCCCAATAATATCGATTTACCATGATGATTCACGCCTACAAATGGAGCAAATGGCATGTCATACTTGTTTACTAAGTAAGTTGTGTCAAATGTCACAACATCACCAAACTCCTTCCAAGCCGCCCTACTCCTTGCATCAGCCCAGAATACATTCCTCAGTCGGCCGTTTCCATTCAAATCCATTGCAAAGAAGAAGTCAGAATTATCGGCTTGCATTCTCAAGAAATAACTATACATTGCTTCGGCATCTCCTTCTTGAAGTCGTAAACGCCGAAGTTTGTCCAAATAATTTCTGCAATCCCTCTGAAGATACACAACCTCATTAGGTCCCCCAGCCTCAATTCGAAGTGAGTCATAACTTTGGTGCAATTTGATCCCGGCTAAGTCATTCACTTCAAGCTTCTTTTTTACCCTTTCATCAAGCACCCTATTGCTCTTGAAAAACCTCGCCTTCCCCGGACTTTGTTCGTGATTGTGCTCCAAAACAACCCGGCTAAACCCCCACTTTCCATCCGAGAGTATAACAACCGTAACGTGAGCTAGACAACCAATTCTTGATTGTGGCCTTGGTCTGACTGGGTTGGTTGTTCTCACCTTTGCCTTTCCCGCACGACTACATGAAAGAGTCGCATCCTTTAACTTTCCATCTGCTCCTTTTCTCGATGTTCTTTTAACTATAGCAAACCCCTTTTGTTTAGCATAGCTTGAGTAATACAAATAAACTTCCTCAAAGGTGTCAAATGTCGTTCCCACCTTCGGTTCATCAACTGTATCTTCACAATTTTCTTTTCCTTCCTTCCCATTCTCATTAGCATCCACCTCAACACCTTCTTCGTTTGAAGAACCACTCCCATCTACTTCATCTTCACTGTCTTCATTCCATACCTCTTCTTCTACTACATCAGGAGACATTGCCGACGTAACAAACTCCGGCGACATCATTTACTGGTTCAAGAACAAAAAGAAAAACAATTAGTTATACCACTAAAACCAGGCATTCCATGGAAAATAAGTCGAATATACATGTTCATATGTGGTAAAAAATTAAGTGAATTAGATCTAATTACCCTGTAAAAAATAGATAAACCATTCTAATTTCTTTCCTACTTACTGGAAACCGTTCTTCCCACTTCAAAAATATGCACATTAATAGTAAATTACCTATAATGCCAGACAACCCATGTGCATGATTTTGACTGAGTATTATCTTATGGGTAAATTGCGTTGACTATAAGGTTTCTGAAATTTACCCAATCTTGTCTAAAGAATCTGTAATAACATATGAAGGATTAGTCAGAACAATTTCGTTGTTAAGTATGGACACCAGGTAAGTTGATTTGTCTATTGTTTTTGTTTATATTTACTATTTTGTCTCAACCGATTGAGATTTGTATATTCTAAGTGCAGACATACTACTACTGATCATAATCAATTGTAGACACACACACACACACACACACACACACACACACACACACACACACACACACACACACACACACACATAAAGAGAGAGAGAGACAGAGACAGAGAGAATTTCGAAGTTGACTTACCCAGTAATTCAATTAGTGAATCTGCAATGGCAGTGCTCAATTAGTGAATCTGCAATGGCAGTGCACCGATATTGGGTTTTGCGTAGCTAGTTGCAGTACTTCCGATCGCCGGAGGTGGAGAGGGAGGCTGGAGATCCGGGTCGCCGGTGGTGGTGTGTGTGGGTGGTGGCACACTTGCACCCTAGTTTTTCAAGAATTAGGGCTTCCAATTAGGGGATATGTAGATGAACGAACCAGCTGTGTGTGTGTGTGTGTGTGAGAGAGAGAGAGAGAGAGGGAGGGAGGGAGAGAGAGATCGACCTACGTGGTGGGTTTTTTTTTTAGCGTTTGAAGCCGGTACCAGTCGTCTGTTTCAGAGCGCTTTTGGCAGCAGCAGTAGCGGTTGCCGGAGGTGGAGAGGGAGGCCGGAGATTTGGATTGCCGGTGGGGTTGTCGCTGGTGGTGGTGCGTGTGGGTGGTGGCACACTTGCTCTCTCTCTGGTTTGGTCGACTGAAATGAAATGGAGTGGGGGAGGGAGATGATCTGGGTATTTCAAAAAATTTCAGTTTTTTTTTTTTGCTGGGTTAAATGAGTGGGACCCAGGGTGGGTCCCACTGCCACATCACTGTTGGAGCCGGTTTGGAACTTGTCGTTGTAAACGTATCATTTTTGAAAATTTAATGAGCTTCAAACAAATGTTCAAGTTTCACTTTGTTATGAGGCAAGTCGATTTTAAATAAGCTTCAAACCACCTAACACGAGTCTACGTACCTTTGAGAATATATAATTTTTTATTATATAATATAAGTAGCTTGTCTGAACTTAATTTAAAAACTTAACATGCTTAAATAAAATTAATTAATACATTTATGTATCAAATCCTTCGTGAACGAGTTTTTGACCAAGTGATGTGAAATTAAACACAAGTAATTTGGTTCATTTAACGAGCCTACATACTAGGGGTAGTATGTGATTTGAATTGGATTAGAGTGTTTGGGGAATATTACGGCAAGACTATAACATGACGATGGGTCAACAAGTGTGAACCTCGCTTACGGCGCGGTCAACAAGGGCTTTCTCTCTTGCTCGGGCCAGGTTTCCGTTTAAGGGGCATTGTACATATAGATTTGATAAATGTCAAAGAGATTACAGCAATTCTTCCGACGTTAATTTAAAATGTATTATAATTGAAATTTTAAGGGAAAAAATCTGATGGAAGATTCCTCTAAAAAGCATCCATTAAAAGCTTAGCATATATGGGTTTATATTTCGTAAAAGTATCATGTGCAATAAGGTAAATAATTGAATATTCATTTATTATAATTAGCTTCCAATGAACATTACAGGTTAACCTTTATGGTCTTGCCTAAATTTGAAATTGATAGAATCTACTGTACATAAGTAAATATTATTATTAAAAATATCACTACCTTGTTATTTTAGATAACGATTCTTTATTTTTGTACTGGTATTTTATTTTTAATTTATGTCGTGTTTTCTTTTTTCATTCATGCAACGGTTGGATGTGTTGGAAATCACTTGACATTTGTAATCTTTGGTTCAATGATGGAGCCAGAGGGGGAAAATTGGTGGCGGCCACCACCATAAAATTTTCAAAAAATGCAATTATGATGTAGAAAATAAAAATTTACCCCTGACTTATGTAGATTCGGCACCACTGAATTTTTTAAGCATATATATTTTTGTCACCACAAAGGTAAAATCCTGGCTCCGTCCTACTGGTTTACAGCAATTCTTATTGAACTTCACATAAAATGGTAAAAAACTAGAATGATTTTTCAACCTTTACATATTTATGCATATGTACTAATACTACAAGTAATGTCAGATTCAACCCCATAAGAGTTATTATTAATTCCGATAAGAGATTTGTCATTCGTTTTAGATGTAGTTTTTCAGTAATAGCAGATTTTATGTGAATTAACGAAAGAGACAAAATAATTTAAAATAATTTATGTAGTTTTGCATAGTTATTGTCATTACTAACTACTTTTGTTATCAAATGAAACATCCTTATACATAAAGTTAAACTTTGTCGTTGCATATATACTTTCAGTAATAGCAGATTTTATGTGAATTAACGAAAGCAACAAAATGATTTATGTAGTTTTGCATAGTTATTGTCATTACTAATTGCTTTTGTTATCAAATAAACATCCTTATACGTAAAGTTAAACTTTGTCGTCGCATATATATTTTAAGTAATAGAAGATTTTATCTGAATTAACGAAAGTGACAAAATGATTTATATAGTTTCGCATAGTTATTGTCATTACTAACTGCTTTTTTTTTATCAAATAAAACATCTTTACGTATAAAGTTAAACTTTGTCGTCGTGTATATATTTTCAAAATAGCAGATTTTCCATGAATTAAAGAAAGCGACAAAATGATTTATGTAGTTTTGGATAGTCATTGTCGTTACCAACTGCTTCTGTTATCAAATCCATTATCCTTATATATGTAAAGTTAAACTTTGTTGTCACGTGTATATTTTCAGCCATTCCATTTTTTATCTATCTAAAAGGAAATGCACTTATAGAGATCAAATTGTGATGTTATCCAACTTTATCTCGTAAAACGTGGTAAATGTTATAACTGTTTAAAATATATACTCCTCAGCCTTGTGTACGTGCACTCCTAGTTTAAACTTTAAAGGTTGTCAACTGTAAATTTTTATAGTTCGAATGGAAACGATTTAAATACATGCTATACTTCAGGGGGCAATATGTAAGAAATCCACAAAAACCGTAGTATAAAACCCTAAACTTGAGGGTTTGGTTTCAGAATCTGGGCCCCTTTCTCCTTCTTGTAGACACTGAAGAAAAGCAACACAGAGAGTTCAGTCGAAAATCCAAGCTTGCACACAATCAATCACTAATTGAAACTGTACGTCTCTCTTGCTCTAAATATTGTATATTCACATGTGGGATTGGTTATGGGTTGTGTGTTTTTTGTAGCATTTGTGTCAATTCGATTGTGTTCAGTTTCTTCACTCTGTTTTATGTTTCGGAAAGGGTATTTTTTTGCTTGCTTTTAGTGAATTTGCATGGGTTATGGTCCTTATGGATCGTCGGAGTCTTCTCATTTTCGTTTTTGTTTGCTTTTCGCTTACCACTTGATAATCTGAAATAGTCAGATTACGAATTCAGTGTTTAACCGGCAAAAGAAATGATGGTCTGACTTGAAACTTGGATGCGAGCAAAATTCACGGACTTTTTTTTTTTTTTTACAATAACATTTTTCATAGAACTTATCATGCTATGGCTAGATCTAGAATTTTTAGGTTGGAAGGTGACTAAATTGTAAGCCCTAGCTTCTCTAGCCATTTGGGAGCAAGTGGATACACTTCCCAATTCCAACTTCTTTCCTCCGCGGACCGGGGTGCATTACCTGCACTAACTTGTTAGTTGTCACCATATCAAACTACATTTACACACGGTTGAAACCATAAGTACCCAAGAAACCACCCCTATCAGGCTTTCAATTTCGGATTGGCGTTCTAGCCGTTGGATAGATTGTTTTGCGGGTTGAAATTGTACGAGGGTTGAAACATATTGGTGGGGTAGCATTTTGGTGTGAGATTCGTATATGGACATTTCTGCATGAATTGGATTAGAATAATGCTGGTCTACCGAGATTGAATGTTAATGGTTTTTGGATTCACTTGAGTTATAGTAGATGAGGTTTGAGGTAATAAATATAATCCTCCGACGGGTGTCCCATTGCTTTAGTGGGTGCAGTGGGGAAAATGACTCCCTCAATGTTCGGGGAACATCATTTCGAAGGCCTTGCTTTGTCGGTTTGTCCTCCAACGTTTATTAATCTTGTTATGTAGTGGTGCGTACCATTCCAACATAAGAATTTAGGGTAATTACATAAAGGACCTTGGTGTATGACCCTTGTAACTCATTAAACCCTCATTTTGTAATTGTATCAATGATCCGCGATCTTCTACTTTGATTTCAATTCCAACTTTTCGTCGCTTTTTGTAACTTACCTAATGGATCGAAGTATTTACAAAACACATGTTACATTTTCTCTTGCTCTTTCAATTTGACTGGAATCTCTCAATTTCTAACTTTACCGCACTTGATAAAAACAAAATTTACCAACCATTGATCCCATTGCTACTGCCATTAATGAACCTACCACGTAGGTAGTCAAATAGGGTTAGATCATCGCATCCGCGGTCACTGTATCATTATCATCCGCAGTCACTGTCCCATTTAGCCCCTCCTTAGGCGAACCCACCTGCAACTTAGATCGCCACCTTGCCCTTGCTCCATCCACTTTAGCATGTACCTTTCCCCTCCTCCACAACAGCTACTCACCCCTCTCGTCCCCTCACAACAGCTTCCTCTTCATGCAACTGTATCGCACTCCTGAATTTTTGAAGATCTTCCTTTGGGTGCATGCTGCTTTCTGGGTAGAATTACAGATTCCCATGTTTAATATTGTCATGATTTTCTGAGGTTTATTGTAGAGCAAACCATTAGACCCTCCGCCTTGTCTTTGGTTATATTTTGTTTTGTTAAAGATGTGACCGTGAATCTTAGACGTGTTGAATCCATGGAAGCAGCTATAGCTATTCTCACAGGAGGTGGAAATTGGTGTAGACAATTGTCGGGCGGGGTTGCAAAAGCCTTTGGATTATCTTGCTTATTGCTCTGACTTTATGGTAGAAGATCGGCATATTGGTTTTTTATTCTTCCTAGGTGATGCCAATCTTGGGGTAGGGAGTTTGGTGGTTTTTAGCGTTGGCAACAGGATGGGGCCAGATTTTACAATCCCTGTCCCCAATCCCCAAACCCACTCTCCATTCCCTCCCCAATCCCCCAAGGGGAATCGCTTTTACCCTTCATCCCCTCCCCAAACAGAGAATGTAGATCCCTGCAGGAAATCGGTAATTACGCCTTAAAAAAATAAATCCTCCGCTAGTGGAAATGGCATGTACTTCTTTTGAAGATGACCACCCAACCGGCTCTCCCCAAACATGTTGCCTGATCGATCAACACAATCAGTTTCTTGCAACAGGGGTGAGTTCCGGTGGTGGACTTGGGATTTGACTGATTCTGTTAATTTTGAATCAAATTATAATTGTCTTTACAAAATTGAGTAGCCATATTTTTGGTAAAGGTTTTGTGGAATTTAGTCATTTTGGTGGAAGATATGGAAAGTCTGTTGTTGTGAATGGAATTGTTGTACCTGACTTTGAAGCTAATCGCAAAATGAGATTCTTCAGGCTGAGAGCTTGTGGCCCTGTATGCAGCAGCATTCCCGTTGGAATTGGCAAGGGCCATGGAGAGAGACAGAGAGAAAGGTAGGCAGAGACAGAGATTATCAGAGTTGAGAGGAGAGGTGCGGCATTGACAAATACCCGAGGCAGAGGAAGTGTCGAAAACCTAACTTAAAATTAATATACGTAGTTATATATGTATAACGTATGTATGTATGTATGTATAGCAAGGAAGGGGTGGGGATTGGGGCGGGGCAGGGACAGACATAAACCCGCATCCTATCGTCTCCCGATTTTTTTTTTTTAAAGCCATGCCCGTATCCTACCCAACCTGGTTGGATAGCACGAAATGGCCATTCCCATTGGTTTTATGGGTTAGCAAAGGAATGAATTGGTGTTGTTGAGGGAGATCCGGGTGGTAGGATAGGTGCTCGCCAGTCTCGACTGTGATGTCGGTTGTTGTGGTGGTAAAAGTAAAAATTTAGCTGCCTCTGTTAGTGTCTTTAAATGGAGTTTAACAGATGGTTTTAATTGAGAACGTTCCAAAAGTTTTTGATACCAACCTTGCTAATTTTGCTTTAATTTTTGCTTGTTTTCTTGCATGTTCCGGTTGTATTGCTCTATTTTTCTCACTTCACGCTGTGTTCCTGCTGGTATTGGTGCAACATGCTTTGAGGTTTATTGCAATTATATTTTGGAACACTTGTTTGGGTGATGTACTTGTAAATATCACACCATCCATTACTCCTACCAAAATAATAAGAAATCTTTATTCAAAGATGATGCTCTCTGTCTCTCTCTCTTAGCAAGAAGCTCTTTTTGTCTTTTCCAACATTCCTCTGGAAATAGGAAGTATTTGTGGGATTTCTCTTCGTTTTATCAATCATATACTAAAACACAACTGTGTTTAGGATGAGTTTTGTAGTTCAATATTTATTTTGACCATAAAATTGAAAACATTCAATATCAAGTTGCATGTCTTGCGTATTATGTAGTTAATACTGAATCCATAATATTCAATGTATGAATCGGTGATTGTATGATGGTAATGGATTAGTGATGAATAATGCCCTAGTAGTAGCGACACCGTAACCGTTTTGTAGTTTGACTCCGTTTGTTTCATTTATGACGATAAATTAGGAAGAATATCTCAACTGCACTGAAAACCACTAAGTATTATACAAGAGACCAAAGCAGTACACTCATTGGTACTGTTGATACGATATTCATGGAAACTAGAATAAGAAGAGAAAGCAAAAAAATACAAACAAGAAGAGCAAAATCACTAGAGACTAAAAAGTAAGTTCTTAATATAATTCAGTAATGCAGTCACGTGCCTGTCAATATTAGGGCTTCTAGATTGGGGCTGTTGGAAGGCACAATTTAGAAGCCAAAAGAACAGATACAAAAGATTGAAGGGGGTTGCTCTTATTCTTGTTTGAAATTTTGTTACAAAGGCTCCCCAATTTAGATGTTTCTTCAATTGGTCGTAATTCGTACAGGTCTGGGAATATTTCTGGAAATGTCAGTCCAATTGACGCCTTCCAAGAGACAGTATGATCGGAGGCATACAGAACCAAATGGTAAAGGAAAGTGGCACAAGTCGTCAAGTTTCAACTCGCAAAATTTACCATTGAAAGTTTCTCGTGGCAATAGTGTTTTTCGTGTACTTTGCCTTGCTTCAAAAATTGGTAGTGTTATTGGGAAAGGCGGCAGCATCATATCACAAATACGCCAGGAAACCGGGGCAAAGATAAGAGTTGAGGAAACTGTCCCTGGATGTGATGAAAGAATAATTTTTATAATAGGTTCTGACAAAGAGAGTGAAGTTGCTGCTGACCAGAGCAAGGAGGATGTTGATGAGACTAACAAAGTTGCAGAGGGTGATGATGCAAATGGTCAAACTGAGGATAATGAAGATACACAAACCATTCCTGTCGAAGATGTACAAACTGAAAAGGGAATGTCTTCTGTTCAGAAAGCTCTTTTACTTGTTTTCGAAAAAATGGTTGAAGGAGAATCAGAGACAGATGGGGGGAATGAAGAGAATGACAAGTCTTCTACATTTGTTGTGAGGTTACTTGTGCTTTCCAGTCAAGTAGGCTGCCTTATGGGAAAAGGTGGCAGTGTGATCAAGCAAATGTCAACTGATAGTGGGGCCCAGATCCGGATTCTTCCTGCGAATGAACTGCCTCCCTGTGCCTCTCCTGATGATGAGCTGCTTCAGGTAATTTTGGTTATATTTCTGTGAGCTTAGATATCATCCATTTTGCATGGGCCGTTAGGTGATTAATGGACTGGACTAGCTATGCATTTGAGTTTTGCTGTCATTTCGATGTGCACATCATTAACTAGGCCATTAAAATGCGTAGAGGATGATGCTTGGTTTGCTTGGGTAATCACCTTAAAGACTGGCTTCTTGGAGTTACAATTTTGGAATACGCAAATCTATTTTTTCAATAGAATATCTCAGAAAGAGAAAGGGGAAAAACATCATGGTGCCTACACGCGGCTTCGAGTTCCAGATTTGATGGTAAACTAAATAGAAATTGTTGCATAATTACATATGTGATACGTGAATAATTTTATGCTTTGCTCATTCATGTACTTTTTTCCAGTTAGTCGAGGATGTAAAAATAAAAACAATCACTTGGGGAGCTTAACTGAATGTTGAGATCCAAGCTATTTGGTTGACTGTTTTAGCTCTAATTTGAGTGGCTTGTCAGTCATTGCATATGGGCGCTTAGGTGTAAATGTGTAATGGCAACTTCTCATAGCGATTAGTCGCAATAACAGTTGTATAATCTACTTGTCAAAAAATAATAATAATTGATATAACAGTTGTATAATCATATATATCTCGTTGACAAGCAAAACTTGTTGGTGTTAACTATTGATAGTTTCGTCCATAACATCTATTTCAGAATATAATTTATGACCTTCATGCAGATTACTGGAGAAGTGGATATGGTTAGGAAAGCTCTTCAATCTGTTTCTCAGCATCTGTTGGAGAATCCACCTCGTGATCAGGCCCCTTTTTCTGCCAATCCTAGTGGGCCATCATCTCATGCATTTGGCAATCATTTTTCTAGGCCAGAAGCGCACCCACCAGCGAACTATCCTTTCCCTCCTCAACGAGCACCTTATGCTCCTGGCCACATGAACCCTTTTGATGATATCCTGACCTTCCGTGTACTGTGCCCTGAGGAGAAGGTAGGAGGTGTAATTGGAAAAGGAGGAACTATTGTCAAGTCACTTCAGCACGAGTCTGGCTGTGAAATCAAAGTTCAGGACCGTTTGTCTGATTCAGATGACCGCATTATTATCATATCTGGTCCGGCGGTATGGTTTTACACTTTGAAATTGCTTTGAGCAACTCCAACCGAGCTCTATATCTCCCTAAAATAGAGAAGAAACAACTCCAATCAAGCTTTGTTTTGGGTCTCTATGATAGAGATCTCTTTTTGAGTTTCTATTTGCAATGACACACTCTAAAATGGAGGAGTCTCAATTTTGACTTTTCACTCGCTGTTTTGTGATACTAACGACTATCATATTTTCAAATCCAATTGTTAGAGAATTGGTACCTTTTTTTTTTTTTTTTTGATAATTAGAGAATTGGTGCTATTAACAAGATATTGATGACACCTTTAAAATGATATCCACATCAATTACATTTGACAAAAAAATTGGAAATTGTTAGTTTGAATTTTATTGGGGAAAGTGAGGCAATGTTTGTATTTTTTCCAAAATGGAGATGGAAATAGAGATCAGGGTTGGAGTTCTGATGAATATTAGTGCTCTTCATGCAGTATTTTAATTGAAGGCATCATTTTGATCTGTTTTTTAGAGACAAAGGTTGGAGTTGCTTTTAGATAGTATGTTTTAAGATCCCGATAAGTTTCATGAAACTTTTCTTTGCTAGAAGAAAATTTTTAGCTGTTGGTTCAGTTAAAAGAAAACAATGCTGACATTTGTGTCTGAAACAACTAATCCAGCACCCAGATGAGAGAATGTCCGCTCCACAAGATGCAGTCCTTCGTGTCCTGTCAAGAATAGTTAGGGCTGCACCGGAGAGCAAGGAGAATACTGTGACAGCAAAACTTCTCGTCTCATCTCATCAAATAGGTTGCCTTCTTGGGAAAGCTGGTTCTGTTATTACTGAAATGAGGAAGTTATCTGGGGCTCAGATTCGTGTATTGGGGAAGGATCAACTTCCAAAGGGTGCTTCTGGTAATGAAGAAGTAGTTCAGGTGTGGGTTGCAGGCACATCACTTCTTTTGACCATTCTTATTTGCATACAGGACTACAGTAAAAATCATGTTTTAATACTGCCCTCTCAACTTTACTAAATTTTATGAGTGCTCTCCAAACTAATATGATTGTATTTTGTGATTTTTTTTTTTGTGTGTGTTACTTTGTTCTAACAACCTTTGTTGCCTTGTGCCTTCACTTTTAACTTAATGATGGCTCCTTTCTAACAGGTAAATGGAGAGTTTGAAAGAGTGCAAGATGCTCTTATGCATATAACAACTAGGTTGCGAGATCACTTTTTCCGTGATGCATTTCCACCTATGGATCATCCTTTTCCAGATCAACCACCTCCATTTCCTTCCTATGGAGGAAGGGATATTTCACCGCCAGGAATGTATTCCAATTTAGGACCTCCATTTCATAAGTTTGACGCTGTAGGTGGTATGCCTCCACATGGGGGCTTTCAACCACATGATGACCGCCCTCCGTTTATGCATAATATTCACAGACCGGGCATGCCCCATAACATTTTGGAAAGAAATCCATCTTCAACATGGGGTCCTCAGGTATCAATCTTTTATTATCTCACTTGTAAAATATTTTCGTTTTAATCTTGCAGGGTTTGCTGCATACCATAATTATCATCTTGGGTTTTCATCTGTGGTTGCTTTATCGAGTTACGTTTGTCATGGGTCAATATTCCTGTCTCTATGACAAGAAAAAAAGGAGACAATTTCTTTAGGAATATCTTTTGAGGGTGAAGCATATACTGTGATAATATGCTCAAGATAGGAAAGATACCATTTGCCCAGAAATTGTGAATCTTTTGTGTGTGGTTAATTTACTGATCTTCTTTAATGGGTCGTAGGGACTTGCTGAAGGTGGTGGGCCTTTAGGCATGCCGGAATTTGCAGGAGCTCCCCAAAGAAGGATGGGTGGATTTGGAGGGTTGGTACTTCATATATTCATACAAACTTGATGCTCAAATTTTGTTGATGTTTAGAATTTTATTAAATTACATCTTATCTAATATATGCAGAGGAAGTCATCTTGCCATCATCACGAACACCACTGTGGAAGTTGTTGTCCCTCGTTCTGTTGTTCCTGCTATTTATGGAGAGGATGGTGGATGTCTGAAACGAATTCGTGAGGTATTTTTTCGTCTGATGATCGTCTTTACTGTCTTAAGTTCTCTAGGTTGAGCGTTATTTTGTTAAGTATGTTGCATTATATTACTGAACTGTTCATAAATATGATATCACCTTGCTCTTATTTGCGGTTGATTCACATTGCTTGAAATTACCGTCCCTATGCGGAGTTTGATACTGTATTGGATACTTGCGTACATGTGGGAATGTTCTAGTGTTTCTTCAAAGTGCTTGTTTCAAGCACTGTCAGGGCAGAAAGTATTGATGTTTAGTTTTTGTTCAGTACTATGAAAATCTTTCCCTTGCGGGAAAGTTGTATGTTTTCCCCTTTTTGTTTGCCACACAAGCAAATGCAGAGGTCAAGGAATCTATATCAAATATTGTATATCTTTTCCTTACTCTCTAGGTGAAAGCAAATTTGTTTTTTTGTTCTCTCAAAATAATCATTGCGACGGGTCTTTACCTACCAAAGAATATGTAGGTAGATGTCTTTTTATGTCTATATGAAATGCAAAGGTCAAGGAATCCTTGCAATGATTTGCATTTGTGTGCATTATTTGGAAATACTTTCCTTACACTGGTTCTTGAAACCCTCTACTGTTTGTTACCAAAACTCCGTAAAATTAAGTGCCCCAAAAGGAATTAGTACTGATCCTACTGATGTTTGATTATTTTTCTACAGTAATGCAATTCCAGTACTGGAATTTTTTTCCCAGTGCTGGGAAATAGAGGAATTAGTAGTAATCATGTTGATAATAGGGAAATTAGTACAAATATCAACATAAGGAAACAAGAAATTGATCATCTTGTTATGGCCATGACTGCTACTGGGGAAAAATCTCTCACTTGCTTCATGTAAGGTGTGGAAGTGCCTTCCCATTTGCAATCTTTCTGGATATACACGCCAGAGGATGAATACGTCTCTGATTAACAAACATATCACTTTAGGCACACATTCTTGGATCTCACAAGTCACGACCTTGATAATGATGTTATTACTGATCTGGTTTTTGCAAATACCCTGAAGCAATGAAGTAGAAATTTTGACCACACTTGCAGATTTCCGATGCTAAAGTTACCATCATCGATCCCAAACCTGGGGCAACTGAAACCAAGATTATAATATCTGGCACACCTGAGCAAACCCATGCTGCACAGAGTCTTATTCAAGCATTTGTACTTAGTGAGACGGAAGCTTCTTGATCTTTGTATGGAGGTAAGGCTCTATTGTCTTCTTTAAACCTTTCTGTGATAGTGCGTTTGATATTTGGCGTCCATTTTGCTGGCTGTACACTCCTTACTTTAATAACTTAATTATCATAACAACTTGCAAGAAATAGCTTACCACATAGCATTTACTTTTTGATGTTTAAAACTTGCTAACTCAGCGAAGAACAGGGTGGCTGGGCATTGTTGGACTTACAATTGTGCCACTTTCTGAATAGGGGGAACTTAGTTGGACAAGGCTAGGGCAGCACAGAAACTTGGCATTGGAAAATTTTGGAGTCATCTGAACATTAAATGTGCCTTTGGTTGTTGTTAAATGTGAAAAAACAACGGGAAGAAAACAGAATGACATTTGACTGTTTGTACTGGATGAGATTTTAAAATTATAGGAAGCAAATCTGCATTTGTAATTTCTCACGCGTGCCCTTAGTTATGTGAATGTGCATGTGTTTATATGGTTTTCGCTACTTTTTCGGGACTTGCTTCCTCTTGGGACGAGTGGTGGAGATACTTCATTCACATTGAGGCATAATGGTAAGGAAAAGGAAGAGGATGTTGTGAAATATGATCTCTCTTTGTTTTGATGAGGCTTGTGTAATACTCCTATGGATGGAGAAGAATGGTCCTGATTTTGGAGGGCCTTAGAAGTCTTATATTTGGACTCGATTCTTTCGGTAGTAGCTTATAGAGTTGAGAATCAGGGGTAATAATCATTCCTTGATCAATTTTTTAGAATGATCAGGGCTGGAGGGTGTAAGGGACGAGTGGGGCAATGTAGCCAAACTCGACTTTCGAACAACGTAACTGCACAAAATTACGAGCTTTCGTAATAATTGCCCTTAGTTGCCCTTAGTTTTCAGTTTATCAGTTACCCTTTTGTCCGAGTCCTACTTCAACCCCAGAACAGAAGGGCAGGGCCATTTTTTATAGCACTAAAATGGAGTTATCCTGCATAGATTGGATCCCAAAACTTGAAAGGTGTCCGGGGTCAGTTGTCCATCGAAGTTATATTTTGTGGTTGGATATTTAGTTTTTGATTTAAGCACTTGTCCGTTTTTATTTTTTTTTATGGTCAATTATGCGAAAGTACAAGGTATGTTACTAGTTTTTTTGGTTGGAAAATTAGTTGGCTTTTCTGTTGCTGCATATATTTTCGGGAGTCCTTAAAATTTATGCTTTTGGGAAATTTAACACCTTAGAGACTAGTACATGCACATGGTTGGTTTTTATAATAGGAAATTCAACGTTATATTATTTTGGATGCTCACTGTACTTAGAGATTTAGTACTCCTATTTGATTAAGAATTGTAACATTAACCATGTAAGGAGAATACTTGGCTTCTTTGGCAAAAAAGTTCTCAACTGGTTTTTTGGGTTTTTTTCGTTCTCTATTCAAATTTTTTTTTTTTGCATTTGTTAGTTTTGCGTCAAGTTTTGTGGTTTATGTCGAGACGAATCCAAAGAGTATAAAATTATGGTCAAAAGTAATATTTTTTTGAATAAAACCGAAAATAAATCAAAATAAACCAGTTTATTGGTTTAATTTTGGCTTTATTCAAAAAAAAAATATAGTTTCGACCATAATTTTATACTCTTTGGATTCGTCTCGTTGAGATGAATCCATAAACCACGAAAACTTGACGCAAAACTAACAAATGCAAATTTTTTTTGAATATAGACAGAACAGAAAAAACCAAAAAACCGTTTTTTTCCTTTTTTGGCCAAAGGAAGAATTTTGATTTGGCTGTATTGTATTTCCGATTTTTAGGGGTAATTTTGTTGATAAAATGGTTTGTTTTATCGTCGGCGTTTCGTTGAGATAGTTTTGTTCAAATATGGGGAAATTTGATTGATGATGTCGAACACTAACTGACAGAAGGCCCTGTTCGATTTAGAATTTTGTTTTAATTTTGGTTTTGCTACATTATCATTTCCCTCATTTCTCTCTCTCTCTCTCTCCACTCATTACACTTGCTTACATCATCAAAACTAAACTAAACTACAAACCAAACACAACCAGAGTTTTGTTTCTTTGTGAAGAGATAGAAAATAATATTAAAACCCAAAACCACTGGCCAAAACCGGGTACAACAAAACCACCGGCCACAAAACAACCGGCCGCAAAACAACTCAAAAAAAAAAAAACCAGCCGAAAACAACCAGCCACAAAACAACCCAAAAGAAACAAAAGAAAAAAACAGGAAAAAGGAAAACAACGCCGCCGTCGTCGGAGCTGTCACCAATCCAATGCCGCCGCCGTCGTCGTCAGAAGCCCGGATCTGAGAACCGCAGATCTGGCTCCCCCAGGTCCAAAAATCGGGCATGGTCACCCATACCAGAGCGGAGAGGAACACCCGCCACGGGGAGTCTCCAAATGCCAAAGAAGCATAGCCGTAGAGAAGATCGGGGAGTCAGAAAGGAGCTGGGGTAGGCGGTCGGAAAGGGCTGAGCCCGCCAAGGCCGCCGCTCAAAACTCTCTCGGTCTCACTCTCTCTCTCTCTAAAACTTCCTCTCGCCTCTGTTTCTTTTTCAGAGTTTTGTTTTGGCTAACAGAGATGGTTGTATTCTTCTGTTAAAATTTGGGAAATTTGGCTCAGAACGTGGTGAGGTTTACAGTGATGTTTTGATGGGATAGCCTTTTTTTTTTTTCCCCTTTTTTTTTGACACGATAATGGTTTTTTTCAGTTTTTATAACTCGGCATTGACCAAATGGATTAGATAATTCGGGCGACCAAATCCCTCATCTTTTTATAGGGGCCTCGATTAATGCCAAGGCAAAGCCCTTTGTGGACTGACCATCACAGGAATTGATAGCAGGGACTGGATTCACCCATCGTAGGAATTGAACTACACCAACGTAATGGGAAATCAGAGTAGACCTTAGTCATATAATCTTTCAAAATGTCATGTGCTCTCACTCTTAATCCTCGCGCTCTAATTTCTCGCTTTTGCAGTTTTTAGTAGTTTGAGATGTCTCATAGACGCTTTCACGCTTGTGCATGAGCACGTACACGTGAATTATGTGACTTAGCTCTATATAAGGCGTCCTTAGGTCCCGACTCCTTAGTTGCCAAGTGACCACTATGCCAACTCTTAGTTTCTTCTATCATATGGAAAGGGGAAAAAAAATACCCAATAGGCTGGAAGAGGGAACTACGTATTTTGTTGGACTTACCTGGACTTCAAAAAGAGGGGAAAGGCTACAATACAAACCCGTATTTCTACCATATGCATCTCCAAAATATTATAAGTTTTTAGTATAAATGTTACGACACGGACTAATATATTATGAATTTTATTGTTGAAGAGCTACGAGAAGCAAATGTTGCGATTCCTAATGAAAATGTTATAAATCATATTGCTAATAAGTTACGACTTTTTCGTATAAAAGTTACAAGACGCACCAAAATGTTATGAATCTGGCACAATTTGAACCACAAATTAGGTTCATATGGTAGTATTGCAAACTTTTCCAATAAAAAGAGAAAAAAAAAAAAAAGAAGACTTGCAATGTGATGTGTGGTTTCAAGCAACTTTTTTCAGAACCAAGCTCAAATAGTTACACTGATATGAAATCAGAAGCAAAATGTAAGAATTGAAACTAATCACTTCTAGTAAATCAACGGTTGAGATTCACAGTGTGAAGGATAACCAGGGAGTGCATTCTTACTATTGAATTGGGAGAGAAGGTATCAAACCCTGTCCCTCAACATAAAACCACCAACATAGACAAGACAGAAGTATCTTTAGTGATCTCCGAGAGAAATTCAATAGTCTCTAGAGGGGTGCAAAACGCACGGTTACCCAAAAGGCCAAGCAATTCAGGATGGAGGGAGTAGCAGATTTTGCTCATATACGAAACGTATATCAAGATAGAATATTCGGAATTTTTTTTTTCTTTTTCTTCTTTTTGCTTCATTTAAGCTCTTTTCGCTCCATAAGTATACACAAAAGCTGTGCTAAACAAGCTACCAGAATTGAACAGAAAAAATATCATAAAAAGTTTACATAAATATGCAAAGGTTTATAATCTCATAGGTAATACAAGGTCACTGATCTAGAAAATACTGTGAATTCAAAATTCTTATTGAAAATATTAGCATTTTAGAATGCAAAATATTTCATTTTAATTCAGAGTTTGGAATGGTTTATATGTCTTGAGGTCTTGGGCCAACCCCTGAATAGACCCAGCAGCAGCAACAAGTGAAACAACCAAACAGGACCAAGTCAATATCTTCAGCCATATCCATGTGAAAGAAAACTTGGGTATTTTGGTCTGAGCAATGTGCATTTCTATTGGGAAATACACGGTCAGGGGATAAAAAGACGCGGCCCCGATCAGGCCGAGGAAGTCGTTGAAGAAGGGGAAAATCATCGCGAAAAGCGCCGTCACGATTACATAGGCTGTTCTCCACACCAATCTGAAGAAGTTGAAGTTGTAAGCTCCACAGAATGGTAGCCTCAGAGAATGCTCACTTGTTATGAATTTGCTTTCGGGCCAGCGGGCTTGGCAACTGGCCTCAACGAATCCAAATATGGGCTGGCAAAAGACCTGCAAATATGGCAAGAATTGTGAAGAGTGGTTAGACCGCATAAGACTGTCTTAGATTTAAGGGTGCACCGTCCAGATTGGTGCCGTTCTCCAGAAATCTAGTACCCGGATTATTCCAAACTGTTTTAGAAAATTGAGAACCAAAATGAACGAATATGTGTAAAAACTTGTCCAAATCCAAGCCGAACGACCTGATCAGTTGTTTGGTTCCAGTTCTACCCAATTAACATCCAAACACTATTATTTCAAAAAACGTGAATTCATAAAATTATTTACAAATAATCATAGCTATAAATATAGCAATTAGGGTTTTGCTTGGGGTGAAAGGAAATTGTGAATCTGGAAGGTGGAAGAAGAAAAGATTTTGAGCATTGGGTCAAATAATTATAGTAATATATTGAAAACTTCCAAACAAAGGAAATTTCTACTCTTACTAGACACAAAAGATTAACTTATTGGGAAAAAATTAACTTACTAATTAATCAAGATACAGAATTACTAGTTCGATTTCTAACCGTGGTTTTTTAATTGAGAATCAGTAACTGAACCAAAATTACAGCCGTTTCTTATTTTTTCATGACCATAACCTGATCAATGAATCGTAGAACAATTCAGTCCAAATCAAACCAGTTTAGCAGTTATGTCGGGTTTTTTTTTTTTTGGTATATGTACCTGATAGGCACCCACTAGGTGAACCGCGATGCAAATGTTAGCCAAGTCAATCAGCCAGAATGGCTCATAGAAACCGAACCCAGTGAGGAAATTTCCAGGTGCTTTGTTTCCAAATGCTGCATAGCCAAGGCAACCACAGAGCATATAGAACATGGTGGTTGTTGACACTCCCATTAGTGAAGCCTTCTTCATCACCTTGTTCTCTGGTGGGTGTGATCTCAGTGTGTCCTGTCACATCGTAACGATATACGAACAGATAAATTTATATGACGAAATTTGAAAAAAAAAAACGCAGGATGTGCACAATTAGGGTTTTATCATGGCAAACCAGAACGATTGTCACATAGTCGCGTCATTCAAAAAAAAAATCGCCGTTGTGTATAATGGGCGTGTTTAATTTTTTTTTTTTTTTGGATAGTATAATTACTGAAATGATCTGTAAAGGTAAATGAAATTGGGATTTGATATTTTCTCTTGATTTCTTTCTTAACACATGTTAAAATACAAGTATATGAGTGTCTTGGTTACCCCAAAGAACATTTGAATTGCATAGGATGTAATTATAAAGAAATGAAAAATAACCAACAAAGAAATCTGAAATTTTTTTTATGCTAATTAAAGATTTATTTCTCATTTTGCTCTTACAAAATGAAGATTTTGCGTCCAGCATGGGCGGAGCCAACAGAGGGTCAAGTCTTTCATCTATCATAGTTTAAATATGATAAATCGTCGATGATTGTTTTAAAGTAATGTACGTGTAGAATCCCTACTTACTTTCTGATAAAAATTAATTCCTCTGTCCCCAAATAAGTGTAGCATATTAATTCCATTTTGGGTTGTCGATTAATAAATGTGTGTTTCGAAACTTAATGGTAGTTCACACAATTATTATTTTACCCTTTTTAAAAATTAATGCGTAAAAAGTTAATGGGTAAAAGTGGACAATAATTTTGAAAAATTGAGGTAAAAATTGATGGGAGAGGTGTAAAGTGAATGTAAAAGTTGACGTGAAATGTGTAATAATGATTTATTTTTAATAAATTGAATTTACGAATCAACACGTTTAAAAAGGAACGGAGGGATTATTTTTTTGTCATAGAAAATTATGCCATAAAATTTTACGTACGTACGTGTTTAACTCCATTGCCTAAAACTTCTAGCTCCGCTCCTGTCTCGTATATCAGACGTGACGATCCGGCATTGAACCCATTATTTCTCCAAAACACGTACTCTATGTTACATCATATGCAAAAGACCAAATAAAAATGGATGGGTGATGGAAAAGATTAGAAAAGATAAAAAAAGGTGGGGCATTCACTTTTTTGTGAAAAATCCTACACATTCAGTGGCCCAAAAGTTCTGAACACTTGTGGTCCATTAAGTCCAATGGTCCACCAGGAATCTCTGAAGTAAAACCCTGTACACAAGTAAACTCTTTCAGGCAGGGATGGAACCAGAGAGAGACCAGTAGGGGCGATTGTCCGAGCAAAGTATATAGAAAGTATTTTTCCTATGAATAATATAGGTTCGCCCCTGCAAAGTATTTTGAGAAAAAAAATTCGCCCTTACGCACTAGAATTCCTGGCTCTGTCACTGCTTTCAAGGCCATAAAGGGCAAAGAATAATTCAAGGGGAATAAAAAGTTTTTGGTCCTAAAATGCCTTTATATAGGCTAAGATCTTTGTCCTTTTGATTTGAACTTGTAGGCATGTGAAAGCATCTTCATGTATGGACCAAATAACATGCTTGTTTCTTTTGATTTGTTATATGTATCAATCACATAGCTGAGAATAAGATTCAATTTTCATATATGGACCAAATAACATGTTTGTTTCTTTTAATTTGTTATATGTATCAATCACATGGCTGAGAATAAGATTCAATGTTATCATAGGAAAGGACATTAACCTAACCTAAAATTATTCTCATGTTGAAGACGTATCTAAATGCCTGACCGTGTTTATTTATACTTACGCGCAAATTTTTTTTCTTTCTTAGGATAGATGTTGTGAGCATTAAATTGTCAATCATAGCGAGAAAGTTTGTTGAGAATAATGCCGGGACTGCGTTATTATGTTAGTTAAGCTACAATTTTTCTTGTATAAATATGTTTTATATAAGATGAACTATTCAAATTATCAGTGTCGACTTGAAAGTACGACGCTGACAAGAATAATATGAAAGGATTGAAAGGATACAGATTACAGAGAGATGGGTTAAAGGAGTGAACTGACATGCAATGTATATGTAAAATGTATTGACTGAATTAGCCATACAGGTGTATATAAAACCAGGGCACACATTTCAAGAACCATACAATGATGCATATATATTTTAGTAGTCCTATAAAAACAAGTAAAATCTGTTGAAGATAATGAGATAAGCATTGACTCCTTGGTATAGAGAAAGAAGGGGGAGCTGGATAAACATTCATATATGATATGATGATGCATATTTTAGAGTCACGCAGAAATGATCGGAATCGTTTAATCTTTGAAAACATATTTTTACAAGTTTCCGTAAAATATCAACTCATTCTGTAATCAACAAGGACCTAATCGATATTTGTCCTTAAATTTTACTCGTATTCTATCAATAATGAGTTGATTTTTCAAGACAACTCGTGCAAACATGTTTTATATAAATTGAAAGGTTCCGATTATTTTTTGTCAAAATTCGTATCCCCAGAACCGGCTCTTATGAAACTGAATGAATCTATGAAACTCTAACCAATATCTAAATGAGTTGAAGTTTAAGGGAACTCTTAAAAATATATTATAAATAAATTGAACAATTTCGATTATTAGCATGAGACTCTGATTAAATTTGTGTCAAAATTTGTGTTACGGAACCGTATATGCTGAGTGTGTGTGTGTGAGAGAGAGAGGGGGTGTGTGTGAGAGAGAGAGAGAGAGGGGTTGCATGCCTGAATCTCGACGAGGACGGTGGAGTAAGCATAAGCAAAGGCGATATCTCCAATGGCTTGGAAGGTTTTCCAGACTTTCTCAGACCCTGACACGTCCACCCCTACTGTCACGCCTGTTAAGCTTGTCCTTGCATGCCCGCCTCCTAAAACAAACACACACAAAATTCCCATTCCAATTCATTCATGGACCCCACACACCATGTTACTTTTTCTCTGTCCGTATTTGTTGGTTTTTTTCAAAGTTTGTGTTGCTTTTCAAACATTTATATCTTTCAATTTATAATATTTTTCATGATTTTCAAAATTTTAAATAAATTAATAGAGATCAATTAAACAATGTCTATATTACATAATTTTTAAAATTTGTATGATAAAATATAATCAATTGAAAATTTGAACAATTTTTCAAAAATGACCAATAAACACGGACAGATGGAGTACATACTGTATCATATCTCCAATCATTGAATAACAGATGTAAATGTGGAAAGAGTTTAAATTTTTCCACGTGGTTGAGTTTTCCACCGCCGCTTTTGTTGTGGATTTTATTGTGCATTTTTTTATTATAATTTGTACAAATCAACATCTTGTAAGGCCCGCAAACTAGAATATTCACATACAAAATTAGCTTGTTCGAAATTCGATACATGTACCAAAAATGGAATTTTGTTTTATAAAATGGACGGTCATTGATAGTTTAACTTCAAAACTCGTGACCATCTATTTTGCAAATCAAAATTAAATTTTTTAATATACTTTTCGACAACCGATCAAGCTAATTTTTCATGAATATATTACTTCGCAGGCCCTATAAAATAAACGATTCAAATTACTATGAAAAAAAAAAGTTCGGCGGGGCTAGAAGCGGTGGTGGAATCCACCACTAGCGGATAGAATTTAATCCCTTATGGAAATTGGTATTTTTGTTTAAGATGATAAAAGATTGCATAAAGCCATATTAGTAATTTCTGTAAGAATTTTACTAAAAAGAAATTCTACATTAGTAATTTTGGGTTGTCTCTAAATAGTGGGGGGAAAAGGCAGACTTGGGCTAGACCGTGTTCGAGCCCATGGGCTCAAATAATTAATGTGTCCATAATTCAAGTTGTTTGTTTTTTTAATACCCTATCTAAATAATAGTATATTCACTAATGGATTAGACAGTGGGCTAGCCACCCAATGTCGTACGTTCATAGTTCAAGCCGTTTATTTTGTAAATCTATGTGCATATTTCATTCACTTATATGCGCTTGTGCACGTATATGTACACGTAATTCGATAACTGTATCTTCTAAACTATGTGGATTTGTGTATTATTACCTGCAATTTTGGCTATGGAGAGTCCGAGACCAATGGAAGAATAAGCAAAGGACATGATTGCGGCCAGAATAGAGAGCCATGAGAGCTTGTGGAAGTTTGGTATTTGGCTCAAAACTATCTGAATTGTTGCAAATATTATCATAAATGGGTAATTTGATATTGAGCACTTCACATCATGTCCATGCTTGTGGAAACAATTTGACCTTTTCACAGCCCTGATTCATGTCAAAGAAAATAATCTAATTAGTTAGAAGTAAATATAAAATCATCATCTCTAAATATTAAACATCATTCGGTGTTTCTGAAGCAGCGTTGTGACACGTGCACGCAATTCGTCTAAGCAATAAAGGTATGCAAACTTACACGAGAGATTAAGTTAATGTTGTATCTCACCGCCCGACCAAGGCAGTTCTTGTCGGCTCTAAGGCTGACTTTGAGGCTTTGAAGACCTAAGTGAGTGTCTATGCATTTCTAGCTTAGAGATGAATTCAACCAAAACAAAAAGGGAATTAAGAAGGTAACATGTGATCTTGTTGCTTCTTATGTTAAACAAACTTTGTTCACAAAGTAAAATAAAGAAAATCTTGTATACAAGAAAATTGAACCAATCGCAGTAAAGTATCAGTTAAACTTTCCTTTCTCAAATTTTTAAGTGAGAAATGATGGTTAAGCTTGTAATGGAGTTTATCTTGTCTATCCTTTTCACCAACAAATTGCATATTTTCTTGTATCTGTCACTTGTTTGATGAATGTTCGATGAAGTCAAAACCAATTACTTTAGTCTCTTTAATAAAATTAAAAAAAAAAGTGGTAATTGTTTATAGGTTAATTTGTTTTCAAAAGTTGGACTTTTGTAGCGGATATTGAAAAATGTTAAATTCCATGACAACTTTCCCCGAAAACGTCCAGGAAAGAGAAATAGACAGCTCAGATCCATATAAAATGTGAATTTGAGCCGTTCATTTCTCTTTCTTAGATGTTTTCAGGGAAAGTTTTCCTAGACCCAACTATTCCTCAGTGGATATTGATAGAACTAAAATATATTAAAGCGATTGAGGCACAATTAAGTTTGTTTTTTATTTTTACAATTAGGTGAAAGAACAACTTCATAAATACATGACACCACCAATCTCAATACCTCACTGATGAAATTATCACGTCGGTCATATGCTGAGTTAATTTATTTTTTGGTTCGACGGTCAATAGTGTCTGAGCCAGTATGCTGAATTAATACGTAAAATAGCCAAGAGAGCTAATTAGTGTACTCACACCATGCTGATAGAAGCAGTTATTGTGTATCCAATTGTGACCCCTACGAGGTTACCATACTGAGCTATTCCACACAGCTGGACCTTCACACCCCCTGAGAAAAAAGGAAAGGACCAAATTCATTAAATTGTTCAAGATTTCTAGAAAATATTACGGACACAAACAAGATCACACACGCACTTACAAATACACTCACGTAAGATTAGGAGGTCCACACACACACTCACAAGATCCCGACCCATATGAGTGTGTGCGATTTTGTGCCTATCTGGCACTATTAGAAATGAAATTAGAATTGTATATATGTTATCATCGTCTTACTTCAGTGACACTAGGCTACTTAAGATTTCAATTTATTTAAGAATCATTTCAATCATAAAGGCGATTAAGAATCTTTTGAATCATAATGGTGTTTAAGAATCATTCGGATCATACTGTTGGTGAAATAATTTTTCAAGTTATCTCAGCTACAAACATTGGATCATAATGACAAAAATACCACCGATACGACGAAATTTTCATTTGATTTCTGTCAGAAACACTATATATGTTCATGACAAAAACGTCACTGACACATCATCATTTTGACAAAAATTCATTTTTCATATGTTGTCATGGTTGAGTAAATTTACCTAAGTGAGCTCTCACAACATCCATGTAAGTGTAGTTTCTCCGGCCGGTGATCGGGTCGGGAGCCCGGTAGCAGTCGGCGAGGAGAGTGGAAGTGAAGTATGTGATGAAAGAGAAGGCCATGAGGACCGCCGGGCCGGCCACCCAGCCCAGTTGAGCTATGGCCCATGCCAGAGAAAGGACTCCAGACCCAATCACAGCTGTTATGATATGTGCACTTGCAGTCAGCACAGTCCCTTCAAAAAAACCAAAACAACACCGTGTAAGAAGCTCGTAGATTAATTCCTCATAAACACATGCCATGAGATTTTCTCCATTATATGTATGTATGTATGTATATATGTATTTTGATACTTAAGCGTCCAGGGCCCAGACCAGCTTACGTGAACTGAGATTTTCTCCATTATCGTGCAGTTGAAATTGTATTAAGACAGACAGACGATAAAAATATTGATAACGAAAGATTTCAGACTAAAAGCATCTCCAGCCTAAAACTACTTCTTTTTCTTTATGACTAGGCTTAATTCTAAATTCAACTTTCACTCAAATTTTTACACATCACGAATTGGAATAATCGAGAATCTCGAGTAACTGGCCAAAAGCTAAACTTACTAAAGCAGTGATAAATCCCGTCAAAAGCTAAACTTGCTAAAATAGTGATTAATCCCGTCAGTCAAATTCAAGTAAAAGTACGAGTAAAGGCTAGAGATGCTCTAAACATGGAATGAAATAACACACCAGTTCTTTTGGGGCGACCATCATCATCCAAGTTCTTGCTAATGTTGCCTGCTTCAATGCCCTCTGGGACTTTTTCTATGTACATGCTGCTGTTGTTCCGCATCTCTTTTCCCATCTCTCTCTCTCTCTCTCTCTCTCTCTCCCTATGAGAGTTTGGGCATGGGTTATAAATAAGTAAGGAATCTATTTATAGAAGAGATAAGATTATAAATGGGTCAAAAAGAAGGAGGAAATTAATTTTGGACCGAAAGGAGTGGAGATTCGCGAAAAGAATGGTAACAGGGGTGAATTAATTAAGCAGTCAAACCACAAGTCTTGAGACATGATACGGAAGTGAAAGAAAGTAAAGACCAGTTCCACTAAGTGAATTCTTGGGTTTTTTAGCTTTTTATGTTTTACGAGACAAATTATTCTCCTTACATACATCAATTTAAAAACGGGTCCTAACTGATCTGTACGTATAATAAAAGCGGGAATGCATTTTTCCATCGTGGTGTGCGGACGTCAGAGTTAATGTCAATACCGTTAAATACTTTCTCGAGGGGCCAGGCAAGCAAGCCACCATCAAGTGCGACCCACCGCATTTAGTTAGCATATAAATATTCAAGTTCTGTAACACCCGCAATATTTTTATGCCTCTTTTCCACATTATTAAAGAAAAATAGGAAAACCATATCAAATTCAAATTTAGAATAGAAAAAGGTATAATTAGTTCATATATACTAAGTGAATGCTTGACCTGGTTTTCAACCATTGTTGGTGCTTGGTTTTTTTTGGGTCTTCGCTAAAAATCAAAGATAGATCCCCACTTTAACTTCTTTTTCATTTGTTTGGTCCAGACCCTCAAAATTCTGTATTAATTTATGGGAACCACCCATTTATAGGATTGTTGGAATTTAGTGACTTTATGGAATGAAATTCAATATAGGTTACTTTTTCTCAGAGTAAAATGTAATATAACAGATTTACAGTTGCTTAATTTGAATTTCCTGCTTTCCTTAACCTTGGGAAGATTTAAGGAATCTCTTTCATATTTTGAGCATGTTGCGCAAATATTGTTAATTTCTTGGATATCACACGCCTTCCCTTGATTTCGTAAATCTAGTTAGTACAGAGAACAGCGTGTGAAAGCTTGTGATCAAGAGGATGTATTAATAGATCTCAATATTGTAGGGATAAATGATAAGAAATGCATTCGTTTAGGTGATAGTTTTGAGATAAGTTTTGGAAATAATAATTTTGTATCAGGTTGCGTAATTTTTCGTCTTTAGTAATTTTTAACATTTTAACAAACTTTTTTACTTTTGGAATAGAGATACATAATATACATCCAAAAGTAAAAAAAAAAAAATTTACATTAAAAATTAATAAAAATCTTTAAAAAAAAACATAAATGACGAAACAATAAAAACTTTGCGAGATAACTAAACTGAACTAAACCAACAACATTAGAGACTCAGTGAGGTCCTCTGTTCCGATGGAGAAAATTAGAGAGCAAATTTGTTCAGCCTCGCTTTGTTCACCCCCACGATGGTGTACTCATTCTGTGGCTCACATCAAGAATCAAAACCGTTCATTCTGTCTAGATTCATTTCTTATGAGCCCAAGGAAAACTTGAGTTCAATCCAATATCGGTGAGCTTATCGATGAGCTCTTCATGTTCAATTTTTTAGCGAGAATTTTAAAGAAAAACAAATAAAACTATAGGTGAAAAAGCTTACCTATATTTGATTGGACTAAATTTTTGTGTGGCCTCCTAACAAGTGAAATTGGACATAATGAATGATTTCGATCATTGAATTAAGATACAGAATGATGGCCTTTGCCACAAGCTCTGGTAAAGGTGCCTCAAAGTTACCTCCGGAGTCACAACACCTGTACCAGCCCGCGAGGTTGAGTATACTAGAACCTCTGGCCTGTTTGGGGCCTGTTTGTTGGTAGGAGAAGGGTTCTTCAGCTCCTTTGGGGAAAAAATCAAAAATGAATTATTGGTTTTTTCATTTTGTCCTTATTCAAAAAAAAATTGCATTTGTTAGTTTTGCGTCAAGATTTTGTGGTTTCTGAATTCCTCTCAACGAGACGAATCTAACAAGTATAAATTTATGGGCAAACCAAATATTTTTTAATAAAGCCAAAATTAATCCAATAATCCAAGTATTTCAGCTTTATACAAAAAAAATATTTGGTTTGACCTTAAATTTATACTTGTTAGATTTGTCTCGTCGAGAGGAATTCAGAAACCACAAAATCTTGATGCAAAACTAACAACTGTAAAAAAAAAATTGAATAAGGACAAAATGAAAAAACTAATAATCCGTTTTTGGTTTTTTTTTTTTTTTTTTCCAAAGGAGAGTGGCTGAAATAAGCTAAGAAGGGAGGGTTTTCATATCCGGTGTTTGGTTGGCTCTAAGCACCCGGATTGATTCTCCTTTGGATAAGCTAAGACCCATGCAGGGGTCATAGCTTTTTCCACCCCCACTCCAATCATAAGCTTATCATAGTACAGTAATTACCGGTGTGCCCCAAAGATTCTCCAAAAGGCAACTAAGTAATTTCTCACATTATTT
This sequence comes from Vaccinium darrowii, assembly GCA_020921065.1. Classification (NCBI taxonomy): domain Eukaryota; kingdom Viridiplantae; phylum Streptophyta; class Magnoliopsida; order Ericales; family Ericaceae; genus Vaccinium; species Vaccinium darrowii. The sequence goes on from CM037155.1 coordinate 6,388,916, forward strand.
CGTTATCCACCCATTCTTATCTACTCATATTAACTACCGAACAAACTTTTTCTTAGCTAATTTCTCTTTCTTAACTAATTTTCATTTATATAATATCTTTCTCTTATCCATCTTCATTCTTTATCACGCAAAATCTTATACATCTGACAAACATGCTGTAAAAGACTTGATATGGGATTCCTCCAAGTAGCCATAATGGCAGCGGATTCTTTATGCTACTAAGCTTGTTCGACTTCCCTGTCCCACACCCCAGCTGCTGCCACATCACCCATTTTTCAGAGATCATGTTCTCTCCTCATATGAACTAAAATCTCTCTTTTTGGTTCCAATTGGGCAATTCCATAATTTTGTGGGGCAACTTTGTGCAAAGTGTTAAATTATAAAACCAAAGGGAGAATTTTTTTTATTTTGTCAAATAGTAGGAGAATACAAAGATGAACTATATCAAACTTGAAACAAAGTCCATAATCACTATTATCCCAAACCAACTAAAGCATCATTAAGGGGAGAAATACCACCAAACTAGAAACAAAGGTCACAATCACTATAAGCCTAACCCAACTAATTGCCTCATTAAAGGAGAAATACCCCCAACAAATACAAGGGAGTAATTCTCACACGTAGATTGAGAGATTCGAATCCCTGACCTCCTAATGAGATGGAGGAATTCTAGCCAATTGAGCCGCTTGGCCTTAGTTGGTTATTGTCAACAAAGTTAGGCTGTGTTCAGATAGCTTCTCAGCCATATTCCAAACAAGTTTTGTGGGGTCTACCGTCACCCATTGTCTGACATTCAAATTGGTCAAAAATGGAGACTGACCACTCTGGGGTACTCTGGCGCAGTGGGCCCCAGACCTCAGCAATCCATGTCAAACAAAATCAGCCAATCACGTTTTGAGAGAGGGAGGGCAAGTTTTGGGGTGAGGGGGCTAGTGGGCCCCGTTTTAAGCTGTCAAAAGTCAGAGGAAGAGAGAGAGAGAGAGAGAGAGGTGGGGTGGGGCCTGGGTCTGTGGGCATTTCAAATTTAAAAAAAAAAAAAAAAAAGAAGTTTGGCTCGAATATGTATCCGAACAAAGCCTTAATTGATCACTTAAATGTCCCTCTTTTTGTGTTTTGGGTAATTCTTTAATGTCCCTCTTCACTTGACATGCATAACATTTCAAAGGCACTGAAGGAAAATTTCATTTTTCTGGTCAACCAATCTTGACCAACACATGAGGATCAGAGACGTGATGTGTTGGTCTAGGATTTTTCCAAATGTTCGCACAAAACTTAACGTGATTCACAAAACTAACTTTAATTTTATTCCTTATCTAGTGGTTAATCTTCAACTTTCCTGTGGCAAGCAAGCAGCCATTTTATTCCTTAGGTAGCGTTTTCACAATTTCCGTGCAAATATTTGCTTCTTCAATCACATTTTGTGCTCCATCTGTTGCCAAATCTCTCAAAATTGAAAACTGGACATGTGATAGTTTTTTTTTTTTTTTTTGATCGGGTGTGACATTTCCAATCATTATCTTTTTCTCTTGCTACTAAGACTGATAAATGAACCAATTACTCGAGTTCGAGTTCATGTTCCCTTGTCAAAAGCTCATTCAGAATCGATTTGTTTTATAAAACTAAGCTGTAAACACATTTTTTAACTTACTTGGCTCATTTGACTTATAATGTATGGAAAAATTAAGCTATTCCAAATCGATTGGTTCACGTTTAGCTCGATAAAATTTTGCTTGAAATCAGCTTGCCTCCTAAACAAGCTAAACTTGAACATAGTTTTGAGGTTCATTAAGTTTTCAAACCAAATTTAAATAATCGACTGTGAATCCGAGTCGTCCATCTCGCAATCAATGATCCGGAGTTCATCTCGGCAACGGACCAAGATGAACTCCAGATAATTCTCGCAATAAGGATACAACCCACATAAATTTCAAAGATTACACGGGCGGCTAACGCTATAAACTCGTTGAATACATCAGGGAAGTATGCGAGCGGGTCCGTTTAAGGTAATATTGGAGGATATTAGGAAAGAAGTAGATTGGTTCAAATGGAAAAGGACAATTCACAACATTCAATGTATTACAAATGATTTGAAGGCCTTTGTTGCTTAGTTTTGACAGAGCCATGTGTCACAGGGACATCTCAACATATAGAAAATAAAAGAAATGGAGAGAGAGAGAGAGAGAGAGAGGACAACACACAATTGGCTCTACATAATTATTAAGCAGTACTATGTGAGTATCCATGTCTGTACAATAGAAATGTGATGGGGAAAAGAGAGGACAAAAAATGTGGATCAGAAGCCATGTTTCTATCCATGGAGACATTATTCACTGTCACCGCCGCGTCCCCAAACTTTTCCTTCACTACAAATAAGTGTCATGTTTGTCCATTTGGTTTTACATCAGTGGCAGTGCAATCGCTGCCCCAAACACTGGAGTATTGTACAGTAATTTTTTTTAATCCATGGATGCAGTCTGTGATAAAACAAAAGGTAATAATATCTTTATTACTATCAACAGCAGCTTAGAGGTAGTGTTGAACAGTGGCGGAGCCAGAAATCGAAGTCGGAGGGGGTCGGAATATGAAAGAAATCTTCATACGATGATTGTTTCAAGACTACATCTAGTCATTCGAGTTTTAATGGGATGTTTTCATAAATTTAAAAGATTAACCATGAATATTTTTGTTATCATATCACTCGACGAACGCAGTGTCACTATCTCATGGTATCATTCAACATAATTTAGTGTTCTCGATATAATAATTAATTGTATAGTTTTTTTTTTTTACGAATATCTACAAATATATATATGTAAAAGGTACTCCAAAATAGGAAATCGGGAGGGGCCGGGGCCACCCCCAGCCCCCATATAGATCCGCCACTGGTGTCGGATGAAAACAAATTACACAAATGTTAGGATGCATGGAAAGTTTTCCCGAATTGGCCCTAGAAAAAGAAATTAATTGTCCAGATTTACGTTGATTTTTGGACTTTTGATTTCTCTTTCCTGGATTAATTCGATGAAACTTTTCATGTACCCTAGTACCAGGGCTGGTCCTAGGCATAAGCCCACCAAGTCATTGCTCAGAGTCCCCTGTTTTCGGCCCAATAACAAAGGCCCTAAGTTGTAGAATATATTATATTTTATTATGTCAATATTTTTTCATTAAGGTTGTTGTGGTTCACCAGTAAGTTCATTGAGTATTATCCATAACGTCATAGGTTTGATTCTTCCCATCTTTATTTTTTATACCAATATACATCGAAAATGTAAAAAATAAAAATAAAAAAATTCTACTACCTGGGCCAAGACTGGAACACACGACCCCAGGATAAGGACTAAGAACTGTAGTTCTTTGCAAAGCACCACCGCACCACAAGGCATTTCTTAACCTATGTGGAACAACTAATATATATACACAATTGTTAAAGAGGCCCCATTATTAAAGCACGCTTAGGGCCCCCAAAATTTTAGGGCTGGCCTTGCCTACTACTACTCAAAAAATTAGGGTAATATACACCAACCTCCACTAAGGCTTCTTTTTAAGGCCAATAACTTGGAATCTAGCTACAAATCTAACAAAAGACTAACGAAGTGGATTTAACTGAGCTAAGTTGTTCATATTCAATGGGAGGCTGGGTGTAATAAGTAAGGTTTGGGGCAAAGTGCATTTATCAGAAACCTCAGGGGAGGTTTTGTAAATTATCCAAGTTTAGAGGAAAACAGTCTTGGTTACACAAAACTAGTTGATTGTCGCGCAAAACTACATAATGCCACACCTAACTTAACGAATGTTGCACTGAATAAAATCAGATAATTGAATGTACTTTCCAACAATAGAATGACATCGATTTGAATACCAACATAGATCTAAGCAATTTCATAATAGGTACTGTATTATCTATACTTACTGATATAATCACTTTCTAAGTCATGAAAGTAGTAATTCACTCTTGAAAGCTTTTAGAATACATTTGGATTTTGGACACAACCAATAAATTGTTGCACCACAAAAAAATACGGTTGCACCGACATAGAAAATAGTTGCACACAATCAATTTAGTTGTTGCACGAAAACGGGTTATAAATTACATATATATCTAAATAACCTTTGTAGTTTGACAAATTACAAAATTACCCTTATAATTTTCTAATCTACACATAAATCCTATTTTACTAAATTACCAACGTACATATGGGAGGGTCCATAAATTTACTTGTGGCTAACAGGCGAGAGAGGTTTAGAGAGAGAAAGTGAGGAAAGGGAGAAGCCTCCCATGGCGGCTGCCCCTCCCCCACCACACCCCTTCCACCTTCTTCCTCATCCTCATCCTCCTCCTCTAAACACTTTTTGGGTGGTCCGAGACCCTCAATGCCCGGTCCGTTCCTCTTCGGTCCAGTGTGGGTGACCGCACTCTATTTTTGGGCCCGTGAGGGCTAGATCCGGGGTTCCGGGTCTGGATCTCCACCATCGACTGTGAGCGGCAACTTCCAACAGCTCCGGCGGGCGCGAAGACGACCGATGACTTCTAATGACACATGCAAGGCAGCAATTTCATTTTCCTGTACTTTTCCTTTCTTTTTTCTTTTTCTGTATTTTTTCAGTTTTTTCTTGTATTTTTGCTGGTTTTTGTTGTTTTGTTTGTATTAGTTGGCGTTTAATGCAATTTTCTATCTATTTCTCAACAAAAAAAATGTACCTATGGGTCACGAAATTACAAACCAATTCTCAAATAACCATTTGCGAAATTACGAACCTATAGCTTGAACTTATGTGCTAAAACACCATAATTAAACCCAATAGTCACAAGGACAAAATCCAAATAACTTATGTGCTATTAATCCACGTTACGAGTTGTAATTTTTGTTTTTCCTCTATAATTACACTGTTGAAATAAATGTTTATGTGAAGATTGTTAGATTAGCCAAATAGATTCACCGGGTTGGCATACATGCGGAGAAGATCACATAGACATGGATTAGAAATGAAAAGACAAATATTTGTCAAGTGTAAGTTGTGGGATCTTATTGAATGATAGAGTAATATTTTGTGAAGGCGATTGATGGTTAATGTTCTCTTGCATTATTGTAGCTAACGTACTATATTATAGTTGCACTATGGTACGTGAAGTACCGAATAATAAACGCCCTATATGGTACTTAATGTACGGAATTGTAGTTTCATTTGTGCTATGATACTTAACGTATAGAATTGTAGTTGCATTCGCGCTATGGTACTTAATGTACATAATTGTACTTGCATTCACACTGTGATACTCGATATACAATATTATAGTTGCACTATATATGGTATGAGATATACTGAATTATAGATGCACTATGATAATCGATGTATAGAATCATAGTTGCTTTTTCTAGATTATATATGGTGTTTTGGGTGGATTCATTCATTTCCTCGTGATGGCAGTAGAGGAACCTAATTTAGTAGAACTACATTGATGACTTAGGGCATCCACAGTGGGCTCCTTAAAAATTACTCCTAAGTTGTATCCTAAGGTGTACACATAAGCATAATTGGGGTCCACTTTTCACTTCTAGAGTTTGTTAAATTTAGAGAGGATGTGTGCACTCAATGGGCTAGCAATCACATTCTCTATTTTCTGAAAAAATATATTAGGAACAACTTTTTTGGGGTAACTTTTTCAAAGATTTCATATTAAAAAAACATTTAAAGACTTTGGCCCCACTTGGAGTTAGCTAGAAGGCTACCTAAATTTAACTATTGTACTAGGAGCCAAGCATAGGAGCCACCCTTAGGAGTTTGTATAGGGAGCCCATTGAAGGCAACATTTGAGCACAAGACTAGGTAAATGTTAGGAGTCTCACTTAAGAGCCATTTTGAGAGCCCACTGTGGATGCCCTTAGCCTTAGGCTAGAGGTTAGACAAGGAAGATATACTCCAGGGTTGAAAATCTATAAGAGCACTAAAATGAAAATTAAGTTGGCTAACATATCAAATTACATGTTCCGTAATGTAAGGCTTAGTGGGTAAGAGTTAACTACTAAGTGATTTATCTCTTTTGGTGCTATTTTTTGCCCTGACATTTCACGCCAGATATCGAAGAGAGATGGGGTGAGGATTACTACCAAAACGAAGACCCTACTGTCAACCAAGGTCCAGTCATAAAACGAGGCCTTAACCCAAATCACAAGAGTGCTCTGTTCATTTCAGTGTTATATTTTGGGAATAATGTAATCTTATTTCTAAACTGTGTACTTCTTTATGCATCAGACTTAAGTTAATTTCTGAAGTTTAATTCTAATTCTGCCGCTTTAATAAGATGATCTTTTTACTTAATTATACTATTTTCAAGAAATGGTTTTTATTCAGTTCAAAAAAAAAAAGAAATGGTTTTATTAACGTTTCCAAAATCGGGGCATTATAGCATGAGTCTATTGATTATATATGGACCTAAAAACCTATAGATTATGGACCTAAAAACCTATTGATTATTGCTTATGGACCTAAAAACCCGCACGGCCGCACATTTTCCTTCCTAAATAATATTGAAATGTAAAAAACATATAATTATGAAGTGACTATCCAATACTATAAATAAAGATACACGCACTAAGTAACGTGGGATCCGGGGTGGGTGTTATGCGATAGGTGCACTGTGTTGTGCGGTAAAACTACGTCATTTTGCTTGATTTTTGTGCACACTTCCAAAGCTTTCAAGGGCCTTGTTTGGAGGAAGAAAAAACTATTAAAAAGTGCCCAAACCCAAAGTACCTAAACTCTAAACCCAAACCCAAAGTGTCTAAATTCAAGTGTCTAAACCCACTATACTCTACCCCAAAGAGCGTAAATCCCCTAAAATTGAACCCCCAAAATTAAACCTCACACTTAACTCTCCAAACAGGGTCCTTGGATATACTAAGAAAATGAGCAAAACGACGTAATTTTGCCGCACAACATAGCGCACAACACCTACCGCACAGCGCCTCCCCAGATTCAGTAATGTGAAGCATTGTCACTATCGCTATGATTCTGCATTTCTAGATCATTCGAGATTATATTTATATAATTAAGATACATTCGTGTTAATAAAATACGAATATAAAATAAGTGTGTGCCTTGACACCTTTCATTAATGAAGAGCTGAATTTGGGGAATCTGGGAATTTTTAAAATTAGAAGACCAAACCATTTCTATTTTAAAATTCAAAAAAAAAATTAATTAGTTAATTCTTTTACATAGCAAGAAAGACCAAAATAGGTCCGTAAACACCCTTAAAATAGGAATAATGCTACGCGCACACCATCTCCTCGCATACCAGCTCATCCGGACCATCCAAACGCTTTTTGGACGGTCTGGATTTGAAACCGGTCATAAAGTTTATGACCGGTTTCAAATCCAGACCGTCCAAAAAGCGTTTGGACAATCCGGATGGAGTGGCGTGCAAATGGTGTGCACACACATGGTGTACGCGTGTATTTTTCCTTAAAATGGGGTCCAAAGCAGCCGTCCTAGAACTTGCTGTGAGGTCAGATAGAGCTCACTCCGGGCCCGTGAATTGACCCAAGAAGTTTATTTTTTTCCATCGTCCGTGGAAAAAGTCGATTGGTCGGATCTTTTTAAAATGTATGATAGAAATTTACCCTTTATTTGAAAAAATGAGCGACCAATATGATTTGAAAAACGTGTCATCAAATAAATTGCTCTAGTTGCATGCAAACAAGTTTTTATTTTTTTCCATTGACGACCAACTCAAAAAAGAGCCATATAAAAAATAATAATAATAATAATTTCGATTGTGAAATTGATCGAGCCCGAAAATAGTCCGGAGCCCCGGTGGAACCATTAGACATGTGATGGGTCCCGATTAACACACACTATAACACCCCACCCCCCTCTCCCCCGCTTTTATTTTATTTAGTCGGGGGAAGGGGGATGAGGGGTGGCCGGATGATTTAGTTGGGGGTGGGTTTTGGTGCGCTCCCAAAGCTGGGATATGGCATGGGTCCAGGATGAGGAGGAGGTGGATGATTTAGCTGGGGGCCAAAACCCTCGTCCAAACGAGCTCTAAGTCTTTCTTTCCTTTTCCTTATGAGCAAAAGACATTTGAGTTCACGAGCCTCCCTCGAGCCCCAGCCCTGAAAATAACCTAAGCATATAAGACAACTCGTACTATAATCCAAAAACACAGCTTTTGTTTTCTTCATGCGATTCTATCTAATCCTTCTTCTTTTCTTAACTGTGAAAAAGGGTGGGAGGGAACAACCAACGCAACCCTCTTAGGCGTGACTGTAGGGCCGAGCTTCCGACCAACTGTGGAATGTCCGGTTCGAACCATAACTACTGTCCAGAAGGACAGGTCATCACCACAATACCATGTTACAAGATGGTATGTGGCACCCACTCCAAAAAAAATGCCATGGGCGAGATTTGAAACCAAATCGTACATGAGGAGTGAACTGTGTCTTACCATCCAGACTTCCACCTTCGGTTCTATCCAATCTGAAGTCAGTTTTTTTTATTTCTTCCTCTAATTTTAAACCTTTTTTGGGGGACCAAAGTCATACCCATCTGTCACTTTTTTCTCTCTATTATTGTTGGTCCAAAACATCTTACTTTATTTTAAAATTCATTTGGAGTCCCTGATCCACAAAAATGGCCACTGGCAACAATTATTTTTTTGCATTGGTTAGACTGTCTTGTTAGCGTGTACTTGATAAGATAAGATGGCAGCCAGTAATTCGAGCTCGGCTCGTGTTGTTGACGATACTAAATCTCGTATGGAATTAAAGCGACAGATAAATAAATTAAAAAGTGAGCACATTCTACGTTCCTCAAATTTTCAAACCAAAATTTCAACTTGGGTTTTTCTTCTTTTCTTCTTTTGGAAAAGATTTTCCCATAAATACTAGAATCTTGTGGTGAGAAAAAGGAGCAAGGAGACTTTTGGTTTGGCAATTAGGAATTGACTTAACTGTTCAAGTCTCCAAATAACTCCAATCAACATGACTTTTTATGTGTGTTGGAGTTTGAATTTGGTCCCATGGAAAATAGAGATTTCGGGACCTTTCAAAGAAAAGCAAATCTTGTTGATAAAAGTTTGGAGAACATCAGAAAAAAGAGACACATTTAGGGACAAATGTTGAGGTAAAGGACGGTAGTCAATAAAAATAGGTTTCGGTAAGACACCACTTATCTATCAGACTATCACTTAACGAATCGCGAAATTCCATTATGTAAAGTACTCTTTTCTTTTCTTTTTTTTTTAAAGTAAAAGAAAGGGGTACTATGCCGTCATGTTCAATCACACTTTTACGCGAAATAAATATTTTCCATTTTGAATTTTAAAAAAAGAAACGGTGGATTAATCTAGAATGTTCTTGGTTTTGGAACCCAAATATAGAATCCTGAACCGTGGAGGCCCAAACTCAACATAGTTTTAGGCCCTAACTTAATGTGGAGGCCCAAAATCAACATAATACGCTGTTACTATTTTTATTTTTATTTTTTTGGGATATGATTTTCACAATTTTTTTTTTAATAATTGCACACTATTTCTTGTCTTAGGGCATGTACAACAAGCTCAATAAATGGCTTCTTTACTCTATTTTAGTTATAACAAGTATATGCACTGTATACTACAGTACCTAATTTACCTAGTTATTGTTGGGCTTGCTTTATAGTGCACTTTTATGTGCAATTTTTTCACTAAAAGACAAGATAAGGTGTGCAATTATCAAAAAAAGGGGGGTGAAAATCTTTCCCTTAACGTTTATGGCCAAATTCATTTCCATGAAAAACATTTTATGGTGAAACAAACGGGGCCTTAACGTTTGTTATTTGTGAGGTGTTTGATTCTACACAACTTTTGGTCTTTGGTGAATTCTCCTGTGGATTTCTGGTGTCTTTTGGTTGAAATTAAGGGAGAGTTTGGGAGAAGAGACTCTAATTGGTGAGCATCATACTGAGATGAAGGTATCTTTTGAATTCGCGTATAGTTCTTTGCAAAGGTTTAGATTCGACGTTGGATGTTAGCAACGCGCCGAACTCTACGTCGTACGTACCTGAAAAATTCGATTTTTCAGGTACGTACGATGTAGTCTGGCTTGTTGCTAACATGGTATTATGCCATGTTTTTGCCTTCTCCAAAGCACAAAACTGCAGTAAGGGAGCCTGATAAATTTAAGCAATCGAGCGAATACGAAATGCAGCTCTACATATCACAACTCAATTGCATCTCCAGGAAACTTTTCGACGTAAACCAGTTGGTGTAATCATTCGCCTTCGATAATCAAACATACAAACTCAATTTCCCAATTACCAAACCAAATATTTATTCATTTGGCACAAGCAAAATTATTCTCAGACCCGTTCATCACGAATTCTGGAAGTTCAAAACACATTCTTACGCAAACGACGCGTAGACCACAAAATACGTCCCATTCGCGAACAAAAACAAGACACCGGGAGATCTTACGATAGCAGAAAACTGTGAAGATCAATACTCATCTCCTTCATCACCGTCCTCGCCCTCAGCGGACTCAGCACCAACCTCCTCATAATCCTTCTCGAGTGCAGCGAGATCTTCGCGCGCTTCGCTGAATTCTCCTTCCTCCATCCCCTCACCCACGTACCAATGCACAAAAGCTCTCTTTGCATACATCAGATCAAACTTGTGGTTGATCCGGGAGAACACTTCCGCCACGCTTGTGGAATTCGATATCATGCACACAGCCCTCTGCACCTTTGCCAGGTCGCCGCCAGGGACCACAGTTGGCGGCTGGTAGTTGATGCCGCACTTGAACCCGGTCGGACACCAATCCACAAACTGAATCGTCCGCTTGGTTTTGATGGTGGCAACAGCTGCGTTCACATCCTTAGGCACGACATCACCACGGTACATTAGGCAGCACGCCATGTATTTTCCGTGGCGAGGGTCACATTTGGCCATCATGGAAGAAGGCTCGAATGCACTGTTGGTGATTTCTGCGACCGACAGCTGCTCGTGATGGGCCTTCTCGGCAGAAATGACAGGAGCGTAGGAGGAGAGCATGAAGTGGATCCTGGGGTAGGGCACCAGGTTGGTCTGGAATTCAGTCACGTCGACGTTCAATGCTCCGTCGAACCTCAACGAGGCAGTAAGCGAGGAAATCACCTGCATCAAAGAAATTAGACTCCATTTGCATAGACATGGATTGCAATTTAAGGGTTCAAGAGGAGAAAAACTTCGACATAAATTTGCACCGAGACATCGTGTTTGTATTTGTAGCTGCCACATTTGCATGGTGGGGACAATATGCAAACAGGGTTATTTTCTATTTAGTTTGGTGCACCATTCTGCGTCATGACATGATCCAACCATTAAACTGAAGTTTTTCTGGTATTAGAGATGTTCGACATTGGGATTCTTGTAGAACTAGAATCCATTACATTAAGGATTTCAATTAACTAGTACTCCCTCTGTCCCGAATTTGTTGTCCACTTTCTCTCCATGTATCCAAACGTAGAATTAATTTTCATTTGAAACATATCTTTAGAATTGATATTGCATGGTGATCATTTACCTGAGAGATAAGGCGATTCAGATTGGTGTAAGTAGGGCGCTCGATGTCAAGGGATCGCCTGCAGATGTCGTAAATGGCCTCATTATCAAGAATCACAGAGACATCAGTGTGCTCGAGAAGGGAGTGGGTTGAAAGGACACTGTTGTACGGCTCCACAACAGAAGTGGAGACCTGAGGTGAGGGGAAAACAGTGAACCCAAGCTTTGATTTTTTGCCATAGTCAACAGAGAGACGCTCCAAAAGAAGCGACCCGAGACCAGAACCAGTACCACCACCAACAGCATTGAAAACAAGGAAACCTTGAAGCCCAGTACAGTTGTCAGCAAGTTTCCTGATGCGATCCAAACAGAGATCAACAATCTCTTTGCCAACTGTATGCAACAGGAAACCAATAAATCTTAATGCTTTTTACAGAGGAAATAAATACAATTGTTTGGAAAAAGGTATGTGTTTACTGGTGTAGTGGCCGCGAGCAAAGTTGTTGGCAGCATCTTCCTTGCCACTGATGAGTTGCTCAGGGTGAAAGAGCTGGCGATAAGTGCCAGTCCTCACTTCGTCAATGACAGTGGGCTCAAGATCCACAAAAACAGCACGAGGGACGTGTTTCCCAGCTCCAGTTTCACTGAAGAAGGTGTTGAAAGCATCATCTCCTCCGCCAATTGTTTTGTCACTTGGCATCTGGCCATCGGGCTGAAAACAAATGCAAAACTTCAGTTACAGTTACAGTTATAGAACGGAGGGTTCATACTAAAAATCATTGACATGCAAGTAAAAAGCCACACTAATTTCAAAACAGACGTAGGGCAGGCCCCTCTGATTAGTTAAATTGTGCTTGGGACTTGGGTCCAAAATAAAGCATACAAGTGCACCCATTACTCAATTTCTACACAGAAAAGTATGTCACAATTCCGAAAATAAAACTGATCACTGATATTGAAGACATGGGAAACATATCTAAGAATTCATTTCCCTTATTTCTTTATCGTGGTGTACTGGTGTTGATGCCTTGTTCTTGTCAGTAGTAAGTAGCATAAAAATTGGTTGTGTAATCCAATTAGATGATCCAATTGGTTGACTAACTCTTCCAATGGCAGATTTTCCTCCACTGGTACCTGGAATACCATCAGGCAGCATTCTGCAGATCTGTAGTATTTAACTTTTATGGTTTCTTAAACTTATTCCTGGGGCGTCGTTTTATATTTTGGTTGCCTATCAAGGAAAGGCTTTATACTAAAGATAATCTCAAATACTGGGCACCAAGAATCATGATTCTTTTGTTCTTGTAACCCACATATTGAAAGCATTCTTCGTCTCTTTTTATGGCGCATTTTCTAGATTTTTTTGAAAAACATTTGCCACTACGTGCTGTATTACTATTTCCAAGCCTCAGCATACTTGGCCCAAATCCAATCGCATAAGTTGGCATACTGGGAAATACAGTCCTAAATGTCTCTAGAACTTTTGCAACTAAAGATCACACCCTCTCCGTATTTTATCAACTAAAAACCAATTAAAAAAAATTGTGCTTTTGTTAAGATGACTACTTGTAATCAAAGAGTATTCCCTCCTTGACATGTACTCTGTTTCTTCCACATCAATCTAACTTCCCTAAGGAACAAAATACAGAAGACTTACGAGCCACAAAATAAGAAAGTTATCGGAATTAAAGAGGCAAGGATTAACAACATAAATGGCATCCCACAGAAAAAACTCGAAATGGACGAACTTAACGCATTCAGATTAAAAAGACGGCATAACGAAATTAGGATCTATGTTGAAGAACAGGATACAGCAATTGTAGGCACCCGGATTCAAATCTTGGAGGTGTTAACCCCTAGAGTTTGAGGTTACGATACTCTTCATATTTTGACATTGGATTGAGAATTTTTTAGCATAAAGTGAAGGTTATTCAAAAACATTTGGGAGTTTGACCGCCCCCTAAGCCCATCCTTGCATCCATCACTGGTCAGTCAGTAAGCATACATAAGAAACATAAAAGAAAAAAACCGACTAATTTACAGTCAAAAAAACATTAAAAACCCATTGACCAGCCATTACATATTAACAACAGATTCCATGATCTAAAAGGCAATTTGATGAAAGAAATGAAATTGGGACTAATGATCCACAAATCATTTACAATTGTAGATTGCAGCATTTCAAATGCCAATTCTTCCAAAATACGCAATACGCCGCATTGAAGGCGGGCATATAATCAAGTCATTATTCTCTCGATCTCATTCATAATCGTCTACCACAAGACAATTCTTCAAACAACATACGCAAGCATCAGTTTTATTCAAGTCGGAGCCGCAACAATTCAAAAGACACAAATCAACGAAATCAAAACTTGAACCTAATTTCGACAAGAAGATGACTACAAAAACTATCTTCTATCATCACGTTCAATACCAAACGCATTGGAAACCTAGATCGTGGCATGTTTCAGTCCAACCCATACATTATAAGAAAATCAGATCACAAATCACAGATTGCGCAATGAAAATGAAGAGACACAAGTATATATCCATGCATCTTCTTTCTCTGCATATATACACACACACACGCACACGCATACATATACAGAGAGAGAGGAAGGGAATTTTGATACCTGAATGCCGTGCTCGAGGCAGTAAAGTTCCCAGCAGGCATTGCCGACCTGAATTCCGGCCTGACCGATGTGGATCGAAATGCACTCTCTCATTTTCGATGAAATCGAAATCGAAGAACCAAAAGTTCGAAGAAAACCCTATGAATTCGAAGGAAGATGAAGAGGTTGACGAAGGCGTTTATGAAGACGCCTTTCCACGGTATGATCAAAACCTTTCGCCGGCCGTTTGCATATATAGGTGCAGAAGCAGATGAATGACGAAATATCTGGTGAATTAACCACGGTTAAAGTAACCGCGGTTATTTATTGCCGTAAGCTAGGCAGCAAAGTCAGCATCAATTATTGCCGGCCGTAACCCTGGTTAATAATTACCCGCCCGTTTTTATTGTTTGATTTGAGTGGTGAAAGGGTACGATTCGAAATTATGGGGTGGTTCATAAAAATCAAAAATGAAGCAAATGTACCCCGGATTGTGAAGGTGCTTATTGTTTACATAAATTATTAGTCATTCAATTTATTTAAAATATATTTTTAAGATTCATTGTGAAAATTTAATTTATTTGGATATCGGTAAAAACTTTACCTGTTTAAATTTAAGATAAAAATTGAATAAATCGATCAAGCTTATATCGATAACCAAGTGAGCAAAATTTTTACGGGACGTTTAAACCAATGTTCTAAAAGTCATGGACCTAAGGGGTGTAAGCGGAGGCGTGGGCCCCTGTACACCCCTCAAACCGAAGTGAAGAAAGTTATATATCCTCAAAATTGTGCTATTAATATATAAGGATGATACTTTGTTGTTAATTTATGAATATATATGATTTGGTCCACCGCGACAAGAATCCTTCGTTCTCCACTAATTCTAAACATATTGAATCCCTCGATCATGGACTTGGGTTCTCCATAGTGACCCAAAGTCCGTACTCTCCGTAGTGGCCTCAATTATGGGTCCTCCAAAATCTATATTTGGTTTTCAAAAATGTGGAGTACATTATGTGTACAAAAAATTATGATCATCAAAGATTGGTAGACCCATAATTGAGATAAATTTGTCTTACAGTTGGCCCATGCACACCTCTCAAGCCGAAGTGAAGAATATATATATATATATATATATATATATATATATATATATATATATATATATAGTGTGATTTTCTTATCCGAACCTCCCGGATATAAGAAAAAATTGATTTTTTTCGTGTTGCAAATTGTTTTAGTAAAATCCGAGCCATCCAATGTGTTCATAAGGTGTTTTCAAGGGTCCACGCGGGAAATCTTCAAAAAAAAATACTGGGAAGTGCTTGATCCAAGCATTTTTTCGTAAAAACTGTATTTTTACAGTTTTGCAAAAAATGCTTGGATCAAGCCCTTCCTGGTATTTTTTGTTTTTGAGATTTCTCGCGTGGACCCTTGAAAACACCTTCTAAACACATTAGACGGCTCGGATCATCAAAAAAAGCCTCGGATCAAGGAGGTCCGGAGGTTCGGATCCCGGACTAGAAGTGGACTCTATATATATATATATGGGGCCGGTTCCCCTCGCACATAAAAAAACACAAATTTTGACACTCCATCTTAGCCATTGAAACAAATGGCTAAGATTAGAAGTTGGGGTATTGCACCCAATCACTTGTATCTCTACCTCACACTATCTCCCTCCTTCTCCCACAATGTCACAGCCCCCTCTCCACCGCCCCCTTGATCTGCCGACCCACAACCCACCTCCATCGCTACCGACCCAACTCCGGCCGATCACATCTCCGGCGTTTCCAGCCCTAACTCCGGCGTGTGATCTCTCTTTGTCTCCGGATTCTCTGTGTGTGTCTTGTTTTGAGGGCATTTTTGATAAGCGTATTATAGATAATAAAGATGTAATATATACATATACACAATAGGGGTGCACACCAGCCCAGTAGCCTGCCTAGCCCGCCCAACCCAACCCGATTTTTTTAGGGCTTGGGATAAATATTCAGGCCCATAGGGCCGGGGCTGGGTTGAGATTTTAAGCCCGTTTACTAAATGGGCTGGGTTTGGGAAACTTCTCTGAAGCCCAGCCCGGCCCGGCCCAGTCCGATTTAAATAATTTCTTATTTAAATAGTATGTATAAAAATTGATGGATATCGGAGAGTCCCAACTTTTTGAATATTTTAATTGCACTTTAAATTATAGGTATGTTTTTAATATTTTTGTAACAACTTAGAACTTTAAATATATTATTACGGTTGTGAATTATAATTGTGATCGTTATGATTGATTAATTTATGTTTATAATACTATGCTTTAGTAAGATAAATGGGCTTCTTGGATGGGTTTGGGAAATTAAAATTTTATTTGGGTTGGGCTTGGGCAAATTAAATGAAGCCCGATTATAAATGAGCCGGGCTTGGGAATGCACTAGTCTTGTTATTATCTAGTATAAGCCCGGCCCGAACCCGGCCCAGCCCGGTGTATGTGCACCCCTAATACACAATATGTGCCTTGTTCTGTAATCATCAATTACAAATAGAGAAAATATATGCGTCTTGTTCTATATATACATAATGTCTTCTGAAAATAAAATAAAAAAGAATAATGGGTCAAATCCAATACTCGTTCTTTGATGTTGAAATCTAATTTGTAACCTAAGAGGTTGGAATATAATTTGTATTTTAAGGGGTGGACTCATGGCGTGATTGTGCTTTATCTTTGTGGTCGAAAAGAAATTAAGAGGAGGGATATATTGTTGTATCTTACTTTTACATATTTGTATGGGTGATTCGAGTTGAACTTGAAAGGATCTGTCTATCTTAACGAATATGGGTCGGTGACAATGGAGGTGGGTTGTGGGTCGGCTGGTCAGGGAGGGAGAGAAGGGCTGTTGTGGGAGAAAGAGGGAGGGATAGTGTGAGGTAAATGTACAAGTGATTGGGTGCAATACCTCAACTTCTAATCTCAGCCATTGGTTTCAACTTTCAATGGCTGAGATGGAGTGTCAAAATTTGTGTTTTTTTATGTGTGAGGGGAACCGGTCCCTATATATATATAGTCAAAGCTTCTTATGCAGACCTCCCGAATCCGGACCTCCATGATCCAAATATTTTTTTGACGATCCGAGCCGTCCAATATGCTCAGAAGGTGTTTTCAAAGGTTTATGCGGGAAATCTTCAAAAAAAAATACCGGGAAGGGCTTGATCCAAGCAGCTGACCCCCCTGAGCTGAAAATCCTCCCCAGGATATGCATATTTTTGTAGTTATTTTTGTAATTTTGCCCCACATGAATAAATCTTGTTGTCTTTACATTGTGATCCTTGCCCCACAAATAATTCACTTGCCCCAAATGTGCTAGAAATATTTACAACATTACCCAAATAATTCACCGAATCTCCCCTGATTTTTTCCATTTTTTGTGATTCCACCATTTTAACACACTCCTAATGATAAATCATGTACAAAATTTGCATGTACAAAAATACTTCAATGTTTTATCTGAAAATTTGCATATAACTTCATAGGGAACCATCAAAATGAAACGAAGGAACTAACTATTGTAGAATATTGACCCCTCTAATAATAAATTCTGCGTCCGCCCCTATGATTTGGTCCCTCGCGACAAGAATCCTTCGTTCTCCACTAATTCTAAACATATTGAATCCCTCGATCATGGACTTGGGTTCCTCGTAGTGATCCAAAGTCCGTACCTCTCGTAGTGACCTCAAGTGTGGATCCTCCAAAATCTATATTTGGGATCAAAACCATTGATTTTTTCAAGAATGTGGAGTACATTATGTGTATAAAAAATTATGATCATAGGAGATTGGTAGATACGTAATTGAGACAAATTTGTCTTACAGTTGGCCATCCATTTTCGTAAAATAAATGGTATCCAACCGTATGCCTACCAACATCTAATTAATTTGATTTTTCACATAAATGATCTACTCGGACATTCCCAAAAAATTAAACGGTTCCGATCCCAAATACAGATTATGGAGAGCCTAAATTGAAGTCGTTACGGGGTATGGTGACTTTAGTCACTACGAAAATCCCAAAATGAAACCTCGGAATGGATCCCACACCATCTATTTACACTAAATGGTTTAGCAATAGTTGGGTTCATAGTGAAAAGGGTTTGTTTCCTTTGAAATTACACCGGTAGACGCGAACTTTTTTTTTTTTTGCCATTTAATATACATTAGTGGGGAGCTAGCAGTAGACACGAACTTGAACTGGTATTATGTCGTCGAGTAGGGGCAGGAAGGTCATTTCAGTTAGAATGTGAAATGCTACTCCATCTGGGAATTTTGTGGGTGGTTTGTCCGCTGATGACGCGATGCACATGGGAATGTTTGTTGGACAGGCGACCTCTCAACGTGGATTTAGATTCGGTGGATCTATCTGTGGGCCTAGCCTTACCTCACTTGATTGGGCCGGCTCGACCAATAAATTTTAGTGATCACTGATCAGGGCTGGGTTTACAGCCTGATTTGTGTAATTCTTCAGCATTTACCTGGGGCTTATATAATGGAACAGAATAGTTCAACTTGGAGCTCGTGTTTGCTTGTTAAAAGTTATCGGATTGTCAAGCAATCTTAAATTTTTTTTAAGTTCGTTAAGCTTTCGAACCAAACTTGAAAAAACTATTATTCGGCTTGTTCGACTTCTAATGTCTACAAAATTCAAGCTACTCAAGTTTGGTTTATGTTCGGCTTGATGAAAGTTACACTTCAGATCAGTTCATCTCATGAACAAGCCAAGCTGAAACACTTTTTGAAAACTCGTTAAGTTTTTAAACCAAACTTGAAAAATGAACTATTCGGCTTATTCGGTTTGTTTATTACTACCACTACCAAAAATTGCTTTGTGAGTTTTCATGTACCATCTCATGTAAGAAAATAAAACTCATAATAGTTGGTGTTTTATTGGTCGACACGAGGAGATGGTGAATTAAATAGTAGTTTCTTTTCAAGTTATAGACAAAAAGTCACGTTGTCTCTACCATCTAGGTTTTTTAATTGATATATGTGAGGAGAATGACTTGTGTAGTGGGTCAAAATAACTAGGCACAATATGATTGCCCCAATTCCATAAACAAGCCTGGGTAGGCCTAATCACCATCAACGGCCCACGTTCCAGAATGTTCAAAGTACCCGCCCTACCCATATCATCCTTACCGTGCCGAGCCTTACATTCAGATCACGACTCGAAAAACAGAGGATGGACCGGAACAAAGGAACAAAAATATTCGTCTTAGCACCAAGCGCCAATCAGCACAGTCGTATCGACTAACTACAGTATGGTATTAAAAGATTGTACATGCTAGACACTTGGTGTATGTCTTCTTGCAACGCGTGGCTCGGCCGTGCAGTCATGTTGCGCCTTAATTCCTTGTACACGCGTCCTCAAGATCAACCAACCAACGCATGTGCTTGCGGATTATCGTGTGCTACGTTCGGTTGAGAGGTGGTGGCCAGGTGCTAATTGTCGTGCAGAGGATGTTAGTGACGTCACCTTGTCACGAGAATGGCACGCGAGATCCTATCCCTCAAACCAAAGGCACTCCTATAACTACTATAGTGATAAACCCTAGCATGTATGCTATTTCTTCCTTCTCGAAGCTCTGTCTTTCCCTTCTCATTCAGGAACCGACTTAGCCATCGAAGTGCCACCTAGTCGTCTTCGACCAGTCACGTACTAACATGGTTCTTGTTTTATAGAGCTAGTGATTGTCAAAGTCTAATCAAGAAAAGTTAAGTCACAAAAAAGAAAGTTTAGACACCACCCCACAACTTGGACACGTGAAAACTAGTGCAAAAATTAACAAAGACAAAAAAAAAGGCTCAAGAAGTCAATAAAGTGAAATGACACCTAATTGATAGATTACTAGTAGGAGCATCACAAGATGGGATGTTCCATCACTCCGAATTCAATTATTCATACCATAAGGTAATGCAACACGATCTTAAACCAACTGTCCTTGTCATTATTATTGTTGTTATTATTATCAGTACTTTTTTTCCTTCAAAGAAAGACCGACACAGTTTAACTATATGCATCAAACGTGTAGTATTATAAAAGACTTCAAAGGACAAGATTAAAGCTTCAACTTGATAGAATTGACCTTTTTTCTTATTTTTCGACCATGGCAAAACAAGTTTTCAATGGAGTAGCATTTAGTGTTTGTCGTCTACGAGATCACATGGTCGAATCACACAGAAGCCAAACATTTCAAACGTTGGGACTATTAGAGGATTTGCCCAGTCATAAACTCCAGAATCCCGAAATTAGTCGAGGTGTGCGTAAGCTGACCCAGTCATCCGGTTATTAAAAAGAAAAAAGAACAAGAAAAAACATGCAGGAAGGTCTACTTCTGACTCACCGCTCTTTCATATTTATTATTTAAGTGCCTTTAAATCTCTGAAATTGGAGACAGATTTCCCAAAAGCATAAGCTTTACTGGAAACAGACTTTAAACACAGCTTGCCACTGCTTAAAAGCAATCTAGAGTTGGCCAAATTGGTTAAAGGCTCCCATCTTTTCACAGAAGTTTTCACTCCCCTTTACAGCTTTACTCGAGAGGCAGTTGAATGTAACGGGGGATTTTGGATCAACCACTTACAAAAGTCTGATTTCTCACGGGTACAGGTGAAGTGTTTTTTAGCATGTTTTAAGGGTACCGTTAGGTCGGTCTGTACATGGTCGGTACACCCAATACCAATAGCAGCGTTGTAACATAATGAAGTCGTTTCTTTAATGCAAAATGCCACCAACACAACTGTGACCAGAGCCGTTCAATGCACATGAGTCCACATGCATCGAACGACTCCAGACGCAATTATGTCCTGAGTTGTGTTTTAAAGTCGTGTTTGTAGACATTTGTTTCTTTTATTCCAGAAGTAGTAAGCAAATGACAAATTCAGAAACATATCTCAATGTATGGTGAGATCCACGCAATCCCCAAACAAAAAACATTATAGAGCTCTGTCCTTGTACTATCAAGGTTTTACTAAAATGCAGCAGCAGTAGCTATTACCGTGACAATAGCGTTCGACGTAAGAGTGATATGACTGAGAATTTGTTCAGACTACTATGGTGTCCATTTCCGGACTTGGTGTCCGTTACGCAACTGCCGATACCATTGAGTATCACCAACATTTGAAACCATGACTGCTATCAAAATTCAGAAGTACCTCACATATCAAGATGAAAGCATATTGGTTTTTTTCTAAGGGAGCCTCCAGAGGAACTCAATTGATCAAAGGCAAATCCATAATGGCAGATTCATCTAGAAAACCATGGCACTAAAGAATAAAGAGTGAAAACCAATGATTGTAAAGAAGGAAAAAAATCAAGATAACATCTAGGTCTACCCCTCCTACATTTGAGTAATCAGATACTAGAAAACGACACCGGTTATTGTTGGCCTTCTTCAGCTGAGGCCAACAACAATAGGCAAACTGGCACTTTTTTCTTATAACTGAGGTGTCCGGGCAACTTATGCAAACGGGTATTTAGAACCGTTTCATGGTCTTTAAGCCCCAATATGCAAATGGTTTCACTAGCAGATATCACCTTATTTTTTACTCTGGCTGATTAAACCTTGAAGGCTTCTTTGCTTTGTCTAAGAGGCAAGAGCATTTCCAACTCAAGTTAACAATACGAACATTCAAGAACGATACGATCATCTCACAAAGTTTAATAATGCATCCGTGAGTGTAAAACAATAAAAATCAGATAGAAACTCGAAACAAAATCGATGCTAAAATATGTCCAGGCCCCTGGGCGCAGAACTATCAATGGGAACTTAAAAAACACATAATGAAAGAGATCCTGGAAGTATTTTAAACCATTTAAGGGACCAGTCTTTCTCTCTTAGATATTCATAGTTTCAAAGCTTCATCACTGTATGTTTCCCCTGGTTTTTTAGTACAAGCACATGCCCTAAGGATTTTGAACAATTATTTTTTCTTCTGTCAAATTCAGGCATTCTATGGTAGCTTTTCTTCAACTAATTGGAGACAAAATATAACTTCATAAGAACGTAAATCTGAGCAAATGTAACACTTTCAGGTTAGCTTTTACAGTTTTACTTAATACTCACAAAAATGTGTAGTGCAAATTCTGCTAGTTTCAGTGATCAAGCGAACCCATAGTTTATAGGAGTAATAGACAAGGAATACACAGCGGTGTCCATAACTTGCATTTCATATGCCTCTTAGTAGAGTTGCACGTATAGAAGTATAGAACACAAGGTACACTCTCTTGGGGTCAGGCTGCAAAAAAAATAGTAAATTCTTGTGAATTCCCTATTCGCGGCGAGAAGATCAGTCGAGGAGCGCTTAAGCTGGCCTGGACACTCTTGATTGAAACGGGTTAAAACAAGATGAAGCTCCATACATGTTCATCCTTTTTTTACCTCATACAAATACACAAATGCAAATTGTGCAACATATAGAGATAGAGATACAAATCCAGCAAGATGAGAAAATCCAAGGATTGACCAACTATTTCTTATATATCAATCGAAAAATGAGCAGAAGCCATAAATTGTCATTTACCCATGTCAATACCGGCCAAGTACCACACATTTTGCATAAATCTATATGTACAAGCATAAATACACACAATTAAAATGCTCCAAAAACTCTGCTCTCCTCTAACTAGAAACAAATGCTTCGAATCGCTTCCCGATTCAGCCTTTCTAAAATCAGCAAAAACGTTTTTCTTTCTTTCGATAACCAGATGTCCAGGACAGCTAAAATCAACAGAAATATTGAATACGTTTGATAACCGGATGTGCAGGCCAGCTAAAATCAGCATAAATGTACAATATATCAAGAGGAAAGAAAGAAAGAAAGAAAGACATAATAAAACCTAAGAAGTGGTTTTCTGAATGTGTAAGTAATGCCTGGCTCCATTCTGTGTGCCGTGAATCCATGGATTGAGAAGAAGCAGAGGACCCGTGAATTCCCCAAAAAAACCTTCCGATTCACAGAGGAATGGCCCAATAGTCTCTCTTTGGGAACAAGGGCAGCTTCGTCATTGCAGGTAACAGTAACATCGTCTCAATACAGTCCATTGCAGATGAATCTCTGTCTCTTCTCTCTCTCTCTCAAACGGTTAATAGATACAGAAAGTTTGAGTGAGAGAGAGAGAGAGAGAGGAGAGAGAATGTGATTGGTGGAGGAGGGAGGAGGCGAGGGGGTGGTGGTGGTGGACCTGGGTGGGTGTTGGGAGAGAGCGTAGGGAATTTGTTGGGGCGTAGAGGTATTTGGGATTTTGGGGAGAAGGCCGTTGAAAGGCCATTTTCAGCTTTCTAAATTTTGTTCCTTTTTCTGGTAACACTCCAAAAACACGCCTCTCCCACGGACCCCGGGCTAAAGTCCTTACTGGTCCGTCGCGTAATCCTTCAAAATGACATCGATCTCAAGTTCCATTATGCGTTCACGCTTTCAATCCTTGTTATGAATTTTATCGCGAACACCTGTTCAATCCTACAATGCAAACGCCCCTACGGATCTTGGGAACAATGAATCACAGAAAAAGCAAGCAAATAAGTGCGTAATGAAAAACCGGAAGGAAAGCAAGACACAAGATATACGTGGAAAACCTCAACGTGAGGAAAAACCACGGGAGCCACACCAGTCTACTATGAAATCGAATCAAAGAGTACAAGTCTTCTCACAATCTCTCTGAGATTGGTTTTCTCTCGCCTCTCTCTATTTTTCACGCTCAGAAAATCTGATACACACTCACTAACACACGCAGCGGCCAAAACCCTAAAAGAACATTTTTAAAGCTCGCGGTAGCGCTACAGGGAAAAACCTGTAGCGCTCCAGAACTCTCTGTTCCGAAATTAGGTCCTAGGTAGCGCTACACCAAAAGCTTGGTAGCGCTACCGAGTCCTTTAGGCTGAAGGTTTGCTGCACTCCCAACAATCTCCCACTTGAAGATAACCTGAAGCATCCGCAAACAACCAACTGCAACCCAAATGATCTCAATCAAAACATGGGCGTAGTCATCTGACCCCTCTTGGTGTGACTCCTGGCCCATCATCTCTTCAAGCATGAAGGCCAACTGAAGTTGAACACAACTTCAGTTTCTGAACAGTAACAGACTTGGTCAACATATCTGCCGGATTTCGATCCCCCAAAATCTTCTCTAGCAACAAATCCCCATCCTCCAAAAGCGAACGGATAAAATGGTACCTCAAATCAATATGCTTCGTCCTGGCATGGAACACTGGATTTTTGGCAAGGTGTATAGCACTCTGGCTGTCACTGAAAAGAACGCAGTTCTCTTGCTTCAAACCCAACTCCTCCAAGAAGCCCTTCAACCAAATCATCTCCTTTACAGCCTCAGTCACGGCCACATACTCAGCTTCTGTCGTGGATAGTGTCACTAATTTCTGCAGACGTGAGACCCAGCTCACCGCTGTTGAACCCATAGTATAGATATAACCTGTGGTACTTCGCCGCATATCCTGATCACCGGCAAAGTCTGCATCCACAAATCCCTGCACTGTCAATTTCCCTTTCCCAAAACAAAGTGGCAAATCAGTGGTACCTCTCAAATATCGCATGATCCACTTTACTGCTTCCCAATGCTGTTTTCCTGGATTGCTAGCAAACCTGCTCACAACTCCCACTGCATGGGCAATGTCTGGTCTCGTGTTCACCATCGCATACATCAGGCTACCCACGGTCGAGGTATACGGAACCTTGGCCATGTTCTCTCTCTTTGCATCTGTCTTGGGTGATTACCCCTGAGAAAGTTTGAAATGACTTCCCAAGGGTGTGCCAACTGCCTTAGCACTCTGCATATTGAACCTCTCCAGAACACGTTCAATATACTCAGCCTGACTCAACCGCAAGGTCCCCTGAGCCCTATCTCTGCTGATCCTCATCCCAAGTATCTGCTTAGCTGCACCCAGATCTTTCATAGCAAACTCCGTTGCTAACTGTTGCTTCAACCTGTTGATCTCCCTAACACAAGAACTTGCTACAAGCATATCATCTACGTAAAGCAATAAAATGATGTAGCTAGACTCAAACCTCTTGAAGTAACAACAGTGATCTCCATTGCACCTTGTGTAGCCACTGCGCTGCATGAAACCATCAAACTTTCTGTACCACTGTCTGGGAGCCTGTTTCAAACCATACAGACTCTTCTTGAGCCTGCACACCATCTCTTCCTTGTCTTTCACAATGAAGCCAACAGGCTGCTTCATGTAGATTTCTTCATCCAAGTCCCCGTGAAGAAAAGCAGTTTTAACATCTAACTGCTCAAGGTAGAGATTTTCAGTAGCAACCAAACTCAACACCACTCTGATAGTGGCCATCTTCACAACCGGCAAAAATATCTCTGTATAATCGATCCCCTCCTTCTGTTGGAAGCCTTTTACAACCAATCTTGCATTGTACCTTTTCTTGCCATCACTCTCCTGCTTAAGTCGAAAAACCCATTTGTTCTGCAAGGCTTTCTTTCCTGCGGGAAGCTGAGCTAACTGCCAAGTATCGTTGGAATGAAGAGAATCCATCTCTTGCTGCATCGCAGTCTTCCACTTAGCTGACTCGGAAACCTGCATAGCCTCATCATAGCACTCTGGTTCTCCACTGTCCGTCAAAAGCAAGTAATCTAGCGAAGAAATGTATTTCGGATTCGGCTTGGGTACTCTGGCTGACCTCCTCAACTCTCTGACCGCTGAACTAGTCCCTGTCTCTGGAGCTACCTCATCTGAAACTATCCCCTCTGAAACTGTCTCATCTAAAGCTCTCTCCTCTGCCTTACCAGACCTCTGTTCAACCCCACTGTCATCTGGAAGATCTTCCAAATCAAAGTACTCGGATGTATCTCCATCCGAAATGGTACTCTCACTGTTCTGTTTGTTGTCCCTATCTTTGTACATCACATTTTCATCAAACACAACGTCTCTGCTTCTGATTATCTTCCGGTTCTTGTCATCCCAAAAACGATAACCAGACTCATCTCCGCCGTACCCAATAAAGGTGCACTTCTGTGACTTAGCATCAAGTTTATCCCTGTTCTTGTCGCTAATATGCAAATAGAAAACACAACCGAAAACACGTAAGTGTGAGAGATTTACCTCTTTACCACTTCAAACCTCCTCTGGTATGCCAAAATTCAACGGAACTGATGGCCCAAGATTGATCAAATATGCTGCTGTGCTGACTGCATCTGCCCAAAACATCTTGGGCAACCCTGTGTGTATCCGCATGCTCCTAGCACGCTCAGTCAAAGTCTTGTTCATTCTCTCTGCAATGCCATTATGCTGCGGAGTCCCTGGAGGTGTCCTCTCTAAACGAATCCCGAATAGAGCGCAGGCTTTCTTGAACTCCCCCAACTCATACTCTCCGCCGTTGTCGAACCTCAACCTTTTCACCTTCAAATCTGTTCCATTCTCAAACATGGCCTTCCACTTCTTGAAGACTTCAAAGACCTCTGACTTGTGCTTCATGAAGTATACCCATACCTTCCTCGAGTAATCGTCGACAAAGGTAACATAGTAGTAAGAACTGCCAATAGAAGACACTGTAGCTGGACCCCACACATCTGTATGGACAAGCTCTAGCTTCTGAGCCCTGGGAGGCCTGCCGCCTTTCTGAAAGCTAACCCGTTTCTGTTTCCCGAAGATACAATCCTCACACATGTCAATATCCACTGACTCTAAACCTGGTAGCTTCCCATTCGACTGCATAACCTTCATTCCCTTCTCACTCATATGCCCCCGTCTATAGTGCCACAGATTTGAACTCTCCTTGCTGTCTACAACTGCAAGTGTGTCGCTACCATGTGAAGTCAAGTAAAGTGTACCAACTTTCTTGCCTTTAGCCGTCACCATGGTACCATTGGAGACTTTCCACGTGTCCCCTGTGAATGTTGATGTATAACCTGCTGCTGCGAGCTGTCCAACCGAAACAAGATTCCTTTTCAGCTTCGAAACATGCCTGACATCTTTCAGACACCATCTGTACCCCTGCGTCGCAATCTGAACATCCCCTCTTCCCACTATACTGCAAGGCTCGTCGTCCCCCAAGTATACTTTCCCAAAGTCCCCTGCTACATAGTTCTGCAGAACCTCCCTGTTAGCAATGGCGTGGAATGAGGCACTCGAATCGATCACCCATGATTCGGCGTCGCTGTTCATTGCAAGAATAAGTGCATCATGCACAATGTGAGCCTCCTGCTCACCGTTATTCTTCTTCGGTGCTTTGCAAGTTTGTGACATGTGGTCTGTCTGACCACAATTCCAACATTCACCTTTAATAGGCCAAACCTGAGATTTGGCCTTATTTCCCTTACCCTTGGATTTCGACCTGTTCCTGTTCTGATTCTGACCACCCCTGGTCTGGCCTCTGCCTCTCTGCTCAACACTTAGAGCTGAACCTGAACTACCTGAACCATCGATCGAACCCCTTCTGACCTCCTCAGTCAGAATCAAACTGACAACCTCACTCAGTTTCAACTTTTCTTTCCCTGCCGAATTACTGACTGCAGTAACGGTACCCTGCCAGCTCTCTGGCAACTGAGACAGAATTAACAAGGCTTGAACCTCATCATCAAACTCGATATCGACAGACGTAAGTTGATCAACTATCATATTGAACTCACTGAGATGTGACATAAAGGAAACCCCTTCTGCCATAGATAGGTTGAAGAGTTTTTTCATAAGATGTACCTTATTCGCAGCAGACGGTTGCTCGTACATCTTCTTCAGCGCTTCCATAAGCTCCTCCGTCGTTTTCTCTTTCAGAATGTTGTGTGTGACTGACTTGGAAAGAGACAGGTGAATAACCCCTAAAGCCTTCCTGTCCAGAACGTCCCAATCCTCGTTGCACTCTCCTGTCTTCTTCCCCTTTTCTTTACCCAGCAGCGGCCGGTAAAGATCCTTCTGATACAGATAGTCCTCTATCTGCGTTTTCCAGTACGCAAAGTCTGACCCATCAAACTTGGCGATCCTCTGTTTGCCTTCTTCAAAAGCCATAGCTCCCACTGAAACCCTAGCCTGCCCGAACGAGATTAAACCCTAACCTGTCGAACAAAACCTACCACAACCACGGCTCTGATACCAGTTGTTATGGATTTTATCGCGAACACCTGTTCAATCCTACAACGCAAACGCCCCTACGGATCTTGGGAACAATGAATCACAGAAAAAACAAGCAAATAAGTGCGAAATGAAAAACCGGAAGGAAAGCAAGACACAAGATATACGTGGAAAACCTCAACGTGAGGAAAAACCACGAGAGCCACACCAGTCCACTATGAAATCGAATCAAAGAGTACAAGTCTTCTCACAATCTCTCTGAGATTGGTTTTCTCTCGCCTCTCTCTATTTTTCACGCTCAGAAAATCTGATACACACTCACTAACACAGGCAGCGGCCAAAACCCTAAAAGAACATTTTTAAAGCTCGCGGTAGCGCTACAGGGAAAAACCTATAGCGCTCCAGAACTCTCTGTTCCGAAATTAGGTCCTAGGTAGCGCTACACCAAAAGCTTGGTAGCGCTACCGAGTCCTTTAGGCTGAAGGTTTGCTACACTCCCAACAATCCTCAAGTCGGAACGGGTCTTAGCTCAAACCCAAGTGGTCATGGATGGGGTTTAAAGGTTGTTGCAAAAACTGACTTACTCACAAACTGACTTAAAAAATTGACTTACTGCTATTTATGAGATAGATTATTATTTCACAATAGATCAACTCAAAAAGTCAACTCAGTTACTAAAACAAGACTTCAAATTCGAGTGGATGGAGTCGCATCGGCTTGTTTTTGTAACTAACTACTCCTTCCGTCCTAAAATGTTAGGGCGCTTTGGGATCCTAACTTTTTTTCAAGACATAATCATTACACTTTTTTATTTTTCTCTTTCCAGTTTAGTCCATAATCATTGTAATTTTCATTGGGATAATTATAAACTACATTAATTTATTTAAAGGAACTAACGTTCTAAGACTGCCTAAAATAAAATACAGGATTGATATTTAGAGACGGAGGGAGAAACAACTAATCCATAAAACTAGGATTGGGGGGCTCTGCTACCCCTTGGGGTCGGCAGGGCCTGCCAACCCCATCCGCGCCGTCCAATTCGCGCATCAACGGCTCAAATCTCACCTCTCCAAAGTGTATCCGAGCCGTTCATTGTTTGATGCAATCCGAGCCGTTGATGCGCGAAATGAACAGTGCGGATGGGGTTGGCAGGGCCAGCCAACCCCCACGGACAGCAGGCCTCCCGAATCCATAAAACTATTACTGTGGGGGAAAAAAACACAAAAGAAACTCAGAGCCGGCTTAAGGGCAAAGCCCAAGGCTTCAAGCCCACAAAAAATGTTAAAAATTAGGGGCCTCCAAATTTGTTAGAACCCTTGTATATATGTATTAGGCCCTAATAGTATTCATCTAAGCCTAAGTATTGTAATGGTTATTGTTTTTTGGATAGTTGTACGTTTACATTTTGGAACAGTAAATCTTTTGTAATAATTTTTATAAAGACGCTTTATTGATCAACCTTTATATACAAATATAAAGCGGGTCTAGATTAATATGTTCGCTTTCAGCTCCCGAAATCTTTGAGCCGGCTCTGAAAAAACCTTGACTCTCCCAAGACTCCCACTACACTGTCGCAAACTATTTGACCCCCATTCCCACAGTAATTATTTTGTCGTCCTGGAGCATGGATAATTTGACAAAGGGATTCCCGTGGTGTCATAATGCATTAATTTCGATGTGTACTGCATCCTGTAGACTCGATCGAGAATTTACCATTGCGATATGAACCTTTTAGGGCTTATTCTCCTACACATTTTTTCTAATAAAATCTCACATTTTATCATATTACAATCTCAACACATAAAATGTAAAAGTGATTTTATGAGATTTTCATAAAATCCTCCTAAAATCTATAGAAAAACCATTACATTTTATCATTTGGGAAAACTGTTATGGATTTATTCGCCGAACACCTGTTCAATCCTACAACGCCCCTATGGATCTTGGGAACAATGAATCACAGAAAAACAAGCAAACAAGTGCGTAATGAAAAACTGAAAGAAAAACGAGACACAAGATATACGTGGAAAACCTCAACGTGAGGAAAAATCACGGGAGCCACACCAGTCCACTATGAAATCGAATCAACGAGTACAAGTCTTCTCACAATCTCTCTGGGATTGGTTTTCTCTTGCCTCTCACAAATTTTCACGCTCTGAAAATCTGATACACAACTCTAACACACACGCAGCCGGCCGAAACCCTAAAAGCATATAAGGCTCTCGGTAGCGCTACAGGAAAACACCTGTAGCGCTCCAGAATGCTCTGTTCACAAATTAGGTCCTAGGTAGCGCTACACCAAAACCTTGGTAGCTCTACCGCGATGGTTATCTGCACTCCCAACAAAAACAACTCCATTTTATCACCCCTCCATAAAATGTTCATTTTATAAGATTTTCATAAAATGCACCTAAAGCCTATAAGAGAACAAGCCCTTAGTCCGTAGACTTCGTTGAGTGTTTCAATCGTACTAACGACCAAGTTAGTTTGGCATCGATAATCACATGATTAAAATAAATAAGTTTGTTTCGATTGATAATCACATGATTAAAATAAATTTGTCTGACAATTCGTTTTTTGAATTGTATTGGCACATAGGACCAATGTTGGATGACGAAAGAGAGAATAATATTTGATTATTTTGATTTTCTTACTGAATGATTTACTTAGCGCACTCTGCAAATTTAAGGTACTCATACACTTAATTGCGGGCACATACCAATCAGTGAATGTAAATGGTGTTGGACACCACCTAAGAGCACCCATAGAGCATGCTAAAAAACTTCCATGTCGAGCGGGAGTGCCTTATCTTGTTGTGCTCTTCATATGTGTTGCATTTTGAGCTCAAAAAATTAATTTGAATTGTTTACTATGAATGGTTCAATTGGAAGCGGGGAGCATGCACGTCCCCCAAATCCGGTTCAATTAGGTGTGACAAGTGGAAAAAATCATGCTAATCGGACATCGATAAACGTTTTCAATCTAAAGTCATGATTGGTAAAAACCCACTGGGTGTTGGACTGTTGGGACTTGGGACAGGTAAAACGTGTGAATCCAAAAGGAAATGGTGAGCCTAAAAGACAAGTTAAAGGTGGGCCTAAAAGAATGGTCTTCATGCCCATACTATTTGGCAGTTTTTTCCTTTTCTTTTTTTTTTTCAATCAAACCAATTTTGGCAGTTAGCTCAAAAGTTGATTTCTTTTTATGTTTTCTACAATATGATGGCTGTCACTTATTGAGGTTGTCATCTAGATAATTTCGTAAATTATTTGTCGTAAAAAA
This sequence comes from Vaccinium darrowii, assembly GCA_020921065.1. NCBI lineage: Eukaryota > Viridiplantae > Streptophyta > Magnoliopsida > Ericales > Ericaceae > Vaccinium > Vaccinium darrowii. Next base: position 6,420,406 of record CM037155.1, read on the forward strand.
AAATTCAATAGATTATGAAATTTTAAGTTTTTGGATTTTTCGGTGTTTGAAAAAACAAACAAATGGATTCAAATCCAGTGTGCATGAGTTTTGGTGTGGTTGAAGTTCTCGATGAGATCTACAACGATCTAAAACTAGAGAGGACTAGAGAGCTGTTGGTTCCTATCTACAATAGTAACAATATGGTCATCATGACTTATCGGTTGTCATCTTGATATATAAAATTCTATTTCTTAAATTATGTGTCATAGTCTTTCAACGACAAAAATTTCAAAAGATTATGAAATTTAAAGTTTTTGAGTTTTTCGGTGCCCAAATTTCTCCAATGCCTAAAGGGGAGACAGATTTAGGGTTTCAGATCTAGGCTTCAGACATCAGCAGCAACAGCGTGGCACATTCTTCGGCGGTTTTTCTTCTTTGTTCTTCCTGTTTTCCTTTTTATTTCCTTTTCTATATTTTCTTTCTGTTTTTTTTAGGTTGATGTATTTGTTGATTTAATGTAATTTCTATCTCTTCATTAATAAAAAAAAAAAAAAAGGTGGATATGTTGTAGACGACTATTGATAGACGAAATATGATCGTGCTAGGCGACTAATTTTATTAAGAGATAAACTTATTTACAGATGTGGCCCAAATCATGGGGTTTGTGCCACTACCGAGCGTACATTGCAATATTCTAAACCGTTCATCTTGTAGGACCCGCAAAATGATGTATCTACTCAAAAAATTAGATTGATAGGACATCGATAGGCATGTCAAAAGTTGAATTTTGGTTTAAAAAACCGACAGCCTGGATTCTGTCACTAGTTTTTACGCTAAAATGTCCATGACCATCCATTTTTTAAACCAAAATTCAACTTTTAACATACCTATCGATGTCCGATCAAGCTGATTTTTTAAGTAGATTCATTATTTGGCTAGCCCTATAAGATGAACGGTTCAGATTATTGCGATGATCACATATGGTGAGCCTCACAATAGATGGCATAGTATGCACCACACATCCGTAAATAAGTTTATCTCTTTTATTAATTCCCACATTAAATTAAAGAATTTTGATAGGCAATTTCGTTACATATTTCATTGTCTTTAGTTGTAGAGTATCATGTTTTTACTTCTATCGTCAATACGAATTCGGACAATTTTAAATAAATTTAATAAAATAAAGTGAAAAAGAAAATGTAACAAAAAGGTAAAAGCCTGTTTCACAAAACCAACTTATTCTTAAAATTAGCATATTATGCTTTACGAAATGGGTTATTCTATTATAATGCATCAACCCAATTTCACTCAGTAAGTAAGTTTGTAAAACACCTCTAAATCAATTAAAAAAGAAATCAAGTCAGTTCAAATTAATGAACAAACAATCAGGCATGTATAATGTGCTCAAATCCCGAAGGCCAAGAGGAAGAAAAAGAGTTCCATAAATCCACCGTCCACTAGCAGAGCTTCACTCAAAACTAAAATAAATGTTCCAAATGAATTGGCCTAAAATAGTTGATATATTAGACCTAAGACTTTAAAAGGAGCAAACTCTGAGACTAAGACCACCAGCAGCCGCTGGTTTTGCCCAAATACTGTCGTTTAAAGGTATTTTTTTACAAGATTTGTATATTTCACTGCATCATTCATACTTTTTAATCACCAGGTTCACAGTATTGGAATTTGTTGAGGACACTTCAGCCTTTTGCATAATGCAAACAAAGTGTTTGCGGAATTGCGTCAATGTGTTCAAGCACCCTAGTTTGAGTGTACCACTTCCCTTAAACAGTGGAACACAACCGGCAAAAATTCATCCACTAGAAACTTGCACTCATTTCGTCGACATTTAATCAGATTTCAGACCCTTATTTGTTGCCTGCAATTATTGTGTACTAGACTCAATTTGCTCACTATGTCAATGCTCAGCCCATTGTTACTACTTTAGTTTTAATTTGCCATTTCAAGCAGTGAAAGAGCTATTATATTGCTATAGTGAACCCAAACTGAGAGTTGTTGGCATAGTTGTTAAAAGTTTATTTCGAAAAGCTATACATATCCCACCCGTTATCATTATTGTATAGAAATCCCACGATATGATGATGTATCACACATTATATACGTGTGATTACTTATTGAGAAAAATCAAAACGAAGCGGGATTCCAAATGCGTTCTCCAAGTTGTTTGTGCGAATGTATATGTATCGTGATCTCGTCATATCTTCTATTTTAGGCATAGAATCGTTTCGTGATAATATCGTAATCATATCTTTTTGTCATCTCCTAGTTAAAGCATGGATTAGGCGTAATCATATATTTTGTAATATTCTATTATAGGTATATATTTCTAGGTTTTTTGTATTTAAGCTTGAGTATTGTAACCTTTTTTATTCATTCAGAAATACGTATCAGTTCTCTAAATTGTCATTTCAAGCAATGAAAGAGTTACTAGTATATTGCTATTGTGAACCCAAACTGATAGTTGTTGGCATAGTATTGTGAACCCAAACTGATAGTTGTTGGCATAGTTGTTAAAATCATACTTCGAAAAACTATGTATTGATCCTACCCGTTATCATTATGATATAGAAATCCCATGATATGATCATGTATCGTATGTTATATATACATGTAATTACTTATTGAGAAAAGTCAAACCGAAGCAGGATTCCAAATGCGTTTCAAGTCGTTTGCTCTAATTATGGTGACATTCAAATTATTTGAAGGAAATCCACCTCAATACATTAAGGCTCGAATGAAAGAAAGAAATATACCTCTATCTTGTTTTGCATGAATCAATAAAGGCTCTTTTTCTCCACTCTTGACAAAGGCGTTAGAAAGTCTCAATGTGATAGAAATCTCATTTTGCATGAATCAATAAAGGTTCTTTTTCTCCACTCTTGACTAAGGCATTAGAAAGTTTCAATGTGATAGACTCCATTTGTAATATTAGGAATTTTTGCATCCAAAAACTTATTATTTCATATAATTGCCGTAGATTTTTGGTTTGTTATTAGGTACAACTATGTTTTGGTTCTATATTGACGTTTAATGTATCTAACGATACGCGATATGCATCTTGATACAATTCATGAAATTAAAAAAGCACAATATGTATCATAACACATTGGCCAGTAAAGTGTTAGTGTGGTGGTATTTGCTTAAAAAACTGTTGATGCTTTTTGGCTTCTGTTTTTGAATAATGAGCTCTTAACATAAGTTCAGCTGCCAGTAGCCATATACCCCTTTCGCTCCACTCCACTATTGATCTTTTTGTGTGTATGTGTGTAGATTTACAAATAATTTTCTCAAAATAATTTTAATTTATCTCAGTACTCTTTCAAAGTTCCTTTTCCGTTCAACAATCACAGTTGTACTAACTATATCGACTGCGATTTTACTATTGAAAGACCATCTTCCATTTCTAACAATGCCAAGAATCAAGGAAGAAATCAGATTGGTGTTTAATGGATGCAACTGCATACATAGAGAGAGTCACATTTAATAGCGTCAATAATGAAACTTTCATGCAGAACTTTGACAACATAAAAATTAGACGTGATCTATTGTAAAAACTTAAATTAGTAACTTCGTTAATATATTAGTTTTGTTCTTATTTTAGAGGGAATAATCTTTATTCGCTCTTCATTGTATATTTTGGTGAGGTTTTGTTTTCAAAATCGCCCCCATTTACCCAAAATCTTGACTACGCCACTATCAGCTACGATAACATTGGCAATATCGTCCACTGATAGGTATAATCAGATGCTTGTGTTTTCCACTGAAATACTAGTGAAGACAATGAAAGACATCTTGAAAGATTGATTCTTGTGTGGATTAGACTGTATATGTGGAGGGGCATAAATGGCTAGTACTTCCAATATCTAAACTTTAATGGGTGGTCTATCTTTTTTGGGTTGGAAAAACTATTCCTTCATTCAAATTTTCTTGAATTGCTTTTGCTTGTGGACTCTCCACCATGCCAAAATAAATATATATTTTTGTCACCATGAGTCTTATTCTTCCAAGAGGACCCCACCCACCACTCCAAAAGGTGAAACTTACACACGTGTTAGTTCATACACTGGTGCAAAAAACATGATGATCTTTTTACATGCTTGTCCCTGAATATGATTCTGAACATAATTTACAATACTTACAAGTTGATGACCTACTATTATAGCAGTTCTAGGACCATTTTAGGAATGCATACCTTCAAATAGTGATGGAGGAATCTAATGTCTTTCTTAGATCACCTTAAATAATGGAAGAGTATTTGAGTAAGCAAGTAAAGAAACTTTGGATCACCTTAAATAAACAAACAAAGAGTATTTGAGTAACCAAGTAAAGAAACTTTGGATCCATTCCAAAAACTAAAAGATATTTGGTGGAGAGCTCCAACATTATAGTAAGAGATCAGAGATGTATGGTGGTAGATTACAAGTAGCTTGACTAGTTCGACCCATCTTCCCTCAAGCTCCTTGCACCTACAAAACGTAGCAACCATTTGTGCCATTCCAATTATAAACGCCGGAAGGCATTCGGATGCTTAAGTTAGCACTTGGAGGAGAGAAGAAAGGACAAAACTGAATTCATATAAGAAACGGCATACCTCCCCTAGAGTTTATCCTAGAGCATTTATAGATAGTCTGTATTTGTCCTCCAAATCTCAAGTGCACGACATGAGTGCCTGACGCCACCCATAACCGCTTCAGTTAGTGACATCATGAATAATGCTAGGTAGACACGTGGCCAGGCCAAGCCCATTTGCATACAGTGTGATATCAAAATATCTTCAACTGTGTCTCTAGGTCAGCTCATGGGTTGGGTCGGGTCCCTTCAGCCTGACATGAAACCACTGATTCCGTATGAACATACCCAACACGTGGGGGGCTACAGGTGGGCCGTTGACTCTGCCCACTCAAGTTTGGCCCATTGAGCCATCCGTGAACTCTAGACTGTCCCATATCGGCAGGCCAAATTAGAGTCGGGTTCAGGCCGTTATAATGGATTCCATATCCAACCAATATGCGACTTGTATTATCTAACATTCCTTAACGTGCAGCCGCTTCTGAAGCTAGTTACATGTAGCTTCCTTTTTTTTGCACTATTATCGTGCAGTATTTTTATTAGATCTATCTTCATGGAGTATAGATTGGTTCATCTACAATGTGTGATAGGACGGACCCTGGTTTGGATACTATGTCAAAATTTTGAATCCGACCCAAGTATGTAATCTATTAGATGAAGAGGTCTCAACATTATATTAAATGATCACTCATTCCATTCCGAACTCATGTGAGACTTATAGTATTATTTAAGGGCAAGTAGAGGTTCATTGCACAATATCTGTGGTGAAACAAGCTTGGTGCTTTTTTTTATCTCTGTTAGACATGCTTTTCAACCTAAACAATCACACTTGCAAAAGGGAAAAAAAAAAGGAACGAGATAAAAAGGGAGAAAAGGGTTTATGCCTTCTCCATTGTCCCTATATAGATACAAAATTGCTGATCAATCATTCAGAGCCCATTAATCTTTTTTGCAATAGATACTAAGCTAAATATGGCCCTCCAAAAACAAATCATGCACAAAACTTTTAAGTGCAGAATCAGGAACCCACTTTGGTGCAAGAAAGAAGTCTCATAGGTAAAGAGGAAAAAAACAGAATTCTCAAAAGCTATCTAGGGGATTATTTTGTTTGTGGGCCTGGGAAACTTATCAGATGCTATGCGTTCACATTAAGCAGTTCCTCAAAATCTTTACAATATGCCAAGGAGAAAAGCAGATATACATGACTGCAAAAAAGGTAAGTAGAAAGAAATCTATATACTATACTTTTTCATAGGAAAAACAAACAAGGTCAATAGTTCATTGTCTAAATACTTTAAGAGCTAATACTATTCTGCAAATGCTATAGGACACCTTAAAACCCTCAACATCTCCTATAATCACTCATCATTTTTACTGTGTGTCCTAATGACATTTGCTGATTCTTCAGTCTTATTTGAAGACTTGCAAATATCGCATCCGTACGGATCCGCCTCAATCAGCAACTGAACCACCTCACTCATCGTTGGACGATGGCTGGGTGTTTTGTACGTACAACGAATAGCAATCTTGAGCACCTTAATCATCTCATCCTTGAACAACCCGGGTAGTCGTTTGTCTAAAACTTCAAAAACTCCTTCTTTGGTCTCCACTTTGGTTGAAACCCAATGTATGATGTTCATGTTCTCTCCAAACTCTGCCTCCACTGGCTTCCTTCCAGTTATCAGTTCCATCAATACCACTCCAAAACTGTAGACGTCGCACTTGGTGGTTGCCTTTGAAGTGTATGCATATTCTGTCACATCATTCACAAAAATAAAGTTGATAAACGTACAAAGATATGAAATAATTGTTTGGACAATGGTACAAATTAAGATTAAACAGATGAAAAGTGGATGTATGTGTTTTCTTGTCGTGATATCACTACCTAACATTTGGGATCATGTTCATTACCCACATTCTGTTTTACAAAATATTAAGCAGAAGTCGTTGGAACACTTCTTTAACAAAAAAAAAAAAAAATGCTACTTAACAAACCAAAAAATACTCATTTGAATATTGGGTGCTATAAGAAAGTTTGTAGTTAATCAATTATTGTAGCTTTTGAGCATCAAACAAGACTAATCGAAAGACAAAACAATCACCCATCACAAGATATTGTGGTTTCACTGTGTGTCTACAATTCTATACCATAGTTTTAAATACCGGCTGTTACGTAACGTATCAGCCATTACATAACGATTTTTGAGCTCTCCGATATCGTTACACAGTATACTAGCAAGAGTAAAAATCTCATGCGTATCGGCCGGTTCCCAGTGCGTATCGGTCCGTATCCGATTCACAAACCGGTTTACAGCCGTTACGGCTGATACTCGACCGTTATGGGTTATTTAAGCAATTAAAAAAAAAATTCCAAAAAAAGATTTTTTAAAATTCGGGACCGCAACACCCAATTCCCCCCCTCGCATAAGATTCGATACTACCGAAACTATTATACTCAAACCGTTACCGTTACGCATCATGAAACCATTATCTAAAACCTTGTTCTACGCTGCAGTAGAGAGTAGGTCTTGGGTTCAACTTTTCTTTAACTTCTTAGAGCCACCTGCACAAGATCTCATAGTTCTCATGGAGTATTGGTTTTGCCCGGTTTATGAGTGTGGCGGAGTGTACATATACCCTGGGATTAGTTGAGGTGCGCACAATCTGGCCCGGACCACTCAGTTATCAAAGAACAGTTAAGAGGAAAACATTATGCATTTGAATAGTATGCCAGTGTGGGAGGATCGTAAAAGAACTTAAGCAATTAACAACATGTGTCCATCTTTTCGTTATAGATATATCTGCATGACCATGTAGCCAAATTACTATGGAGTTGGATTATGAAAATACCTGGAGCCATGTACCCGCAAGTTCCTGCAATTACAGTAGTGGTGGAATCTTTCCCTCCTCTTGCTTGTAAAACTTTAGCTATGCCAAAATCCGCGACTTTTGGTTTGTAATTGGCATCCAACAAAATGTTGGTCGACTTGATGTCTCTGTGAATGATGGATAGCTTCAGATCATGGTGGAGGTAGGCCAAACCCTGTGCAACCCCTAGCGCGATCTGATGACGAGTGGGCCAATGCAAAAGGACTCTTCCGTTGTGAAGTGCATCCCAAAGGTTCCCGTTAGGCATGTACTCGTAAACCAACAAGCTGCAATCCAAACTCGAGAAGTACGAGTACAACTTGACAATGTTCTTGTGCCTTATGCTTCCCAGAGTCTCAACCTCCGTTTTCAACTCCTTGTCCAAATACCGATCCTCTGAAGCAAAGTCCTTTGTACTTCGACTCCACAGCTTCTTCACAGCGATAACTTCCCCATTGCTCAAGTCAATTTTGTACACCGTCCCAGACCCTCCATGCCCCACTATGTTCTTGTCAATCATGGCTTCAACGATTTCTTGTTGATCAAAGCTTATTCGATGGAAGCTTTTGACCTCGAACGAGAAAAATGGGGACGAGGAGGTCTCCTCATGTTCCATCTTGGAATTTTCTTTTCTCAACTGTCTCTTTAGATACAAAAGCATTCCAACAATCAAAATCGCTACAGATATCGTTATCACCCAGATAACGTTTATTTTCTTTCGGTTATAGGATCGTGAACAGATGGGGAAATTTATATGTGATGAGCTAAGGTAGACTGAGACACAGAGACCTGGGTTACCCGAAAAACTTTCTACTAATCCAAACTTTATAAATGGAAGAGGAATTGGACCCGAAAGTAGATTGTCAGAAAAGTTCATCAAGTTTGGTAGCAATTGACAAAGACTCTCTGGAATACTCCCCATCAAGTGATTGTTGGAGAGATCAAGGACATTTAGAGATTTTAGTGAAGAAAGGGAATCTGGGATAGAAGAATTGAACTTGTTACCTTGCAATACCAGTATATTGAGCTTTATTAGATTGCCAATTTCGGAAGGTATCGGACCAAACAAGAGATTGTTGCTCAGATCAATCTTTACTAGATTGATAGCTTGAGAGATCTCTGGAGGTAGGACACCTGAAATCTCATTGCTTTGTATGAAAAGTTCTGACAAGTTTTTGGCATTTCCAATGGACTCTGGGATCGAACCGTTCAAACGATTGTAACCCATATCAAGGATTGAGACATGGGGAAGAGCAAGAAGCCCTTCGGGTATGACTCCCTCCAAACGGTTATGACTAACTCGAAACCGTATCAGAGACTCACATCTTGCATAGTTTTCCGGTAGTTTCCCAGAGAAACTATTTCCCAAGACAAGAAAGTAAAGCAATTTACCTCCGTTGCATGCCCCCGGTGGGAGCTCTCCAGAAAGGCGATTTTCGGACAATTCCAAAATAACCAAAGGTGATGATGCCCCAAGGCCTTTAGGAACTTCTCCGGTCAAGAAATTGTCGTAGAGTGACAACGTTGTTAGAGTTGTCGAGTTTTCAATCGCCTGAGGGATTTCTCCGATGAGGGTATTGTTGTAAAGCTGTAAGACTTGAAGCTTTGGAAGCCGGAATATAGATTCCGGGATTTTTCCACTTAACTTGTTCACAGACATGTCCAGGTCTATAAGCTCTGTGAGATTTCCAAGCTCCTCAGGTATTTCACCCTCGAGTTGTTGGTTGTAGTAAAGCTCGAGTAGTTTCAAGTTCTTTAGCAACCCAAGCTCTACGGGAATCCGACCCACCAGGAAATTCCCACTCAACTGAAGATCGGTAAGCGATGTCATGTTGCCTATCCATTTTGGGATAGAACCATATACCATGCATGTTGTTAAGACCATGGAACTGAGTTTTTTCAGCCTCCAAATATTCTCCGGCAATTCCCATAAGTTGAAACCTTCGTTTTCGTTGAAGTTTATAGCCTCCAGATTTGTTAGGTTGGCCACAGAAAGTGGGAAATCGCCGGTAAAAAAGTTGTAGGAGAGGTCAAGTAACCTGAGAGAGTTCAACGGCGAAAAGTACTTTCAGAAATATAATAAGATCACTAAAAACGCAAAATATTAGTACATTTTTCAAGACTTCGAAATTATGAAGAATAGCACAACAAAAATCCCCTCAAATCCCTGGTATCTAATTTTATCTGTACCATTGTTCTCGTGCATTTTTTGTCATTAGATCATGTGGGAATCTTGAGATGTGAATATTTTTATGTGAACTAATGGGCTAATGGCTGAAAATGCACTGGAATACCGGGACAGATAAAAATGACAACAAAGATTAGAATGGCAGAAAAGTCGTTGGAGATTGAAGTAACCTGAGAGAGATCAATGGCGAAAAATCCGGCAGTTTTCCAGTGAGGTATGTGGAGGTAATATTGAGTTCTTCTAAGAGAGAGCAGTTGGTGATACTGTTTGGGAAATTGCCACGGAGGTTGTTGTGGCCGAGTTGGAGAATACGGAGCTGAGGGAGGTAAGAGCACACGTGTTCCGGGAAGCTGCCGGAGAGGGACTGACCCGAAAGGTCGATCCTCACCACGTCCCCGTTTTCGTTGCAGCCGATTCCAGGGAAGTTGCAAAAGGATTTGGAATCGGTGGTGTCGTTCCAAGTAGACAAGAGAGTCCCTTTGAGGGAGTTTCTCATGAGAGTGAAGAACTGAGACTGGTTGGCTGTTGTTGCTGCTTGAGAAGAGAAAAGAGAAAGTAGTGACAAAGCAAGAATGAAACTGAAGTGAAAAGCCATTGGAGAGAGAAACTCCAGAGAGAGAGGAAGTTATGTTGGTTGTTGCAGAGGAGGAGACGAGGGAGGGAAGAAGTTTATATGAGTGCCATGAGTCTAGGGGATCAATGGGTGCAGCAGTGGTTATAAGTGATAATGACAAATAAGGAGGTTCGTGCAGTATTCGTACAGAGAGAGAGGGGGAGAGGTGTCTAATTATTCAATACTCCCAAACCACAGCCACGTGGTGTTCCGGAACAATCTAACACCGCACGTTCTTGTGGGGTTCATGACTAAGTATATGGACCCTATATATATGTGTGATGCTAGAATGATCTGGAGCACCATGTGATTCTGCGATACTGAGGTGTCTAATTATTCAAAACTCCCGGACCATAGCCACGTGGTGCTCCGGAGCAATCTAACACCATGAGTTCTTGTGGGGTCCACGACTGAGTGTATAGACACTATATAAATGTGTGGTACCAGAATGATTCGGAGCACCACATAGCTGTGCTCCGGAACTACTGAATGATTACTCGAGAGCACATTTCTTTGCATAAAGTGGCTTTATGTTGATACTCCACCTACACTAGTAGAGAATAACATCAAATACATGTATGGTTTGAGTCCTTTATACTATATGACTGAATAAACTGCATCCAATCCTAATCACTGCATTTTCTTATACATCAGAACCTCTTTTTGTGATCATGTTTTCCATCATTCCTTTATTTTCTTTTTGGACTACAACAGCTTACAATCGTACCCCTTGGGTGCATCTCATATGAAAAGTTATCATGCACTCCTAGAGCAAGGCCAAGTGGTGCTCCACAGCATACCCGGATTTGTTTTTTGTTCGAATCCATGTCTATTAGACTAATAGACTAATGATATGTTATAGGACTCGGCTTCTTTGGCATCCAATCACGGCTGTTCATCTCGTTTGTCTTACCTGTAGCATAAATCTGGTTCATCAACAACACTTTTGGACGGCTCAGATCACACAAATAGCCTTTTGCAATCCAAAAGTCATTTCCTAAAGTATAATATGAAACGACACAACCCAAAATACAGAAACCGAATCCAAGTACTGCAGCGTTGTTATCATTGTGAGCCATAATGGGGATTGATTTAGCTACGAATTAGAGGACCCCAAAAGGTCACGTTATTTTTTACGAAAGTTCTGTGTGCGTAGCATTGCTCTGCGTATTAATTTATGCCGTATATATGACATTGCCAACGGCCTCCGTCGTTCAGTGTTTGGATCTTAGTTACCTCAATCCATCATTGTTCCTGCATTTTCTTGGATCAGGTCTGAGAATGAAGCAACTCAAGCAAGTATGTCTCTGAACCAAGCACAATCAAGCAAATATTAGCCTTTTGCAGTTCTTTTGCTTACAAACCAAATACTTATCAGTACAGACAGGAGTTTCCAAATCTTGAAGACTTGATGTTGATCTTAGCAACCTTATTGCTGCCACGCAAGGTCCGGTTTTTTATAACGTGAGTGACAACCAAGTATAGGTAATTGATTTTTACACGCTCCGGTTTTTTGTTTTGTCTTTCTGCATGTAAATTTAACTGTTGTCCTTCCCCGTCCTACGAACAAGAAAAGAGTGCGGTTATAAAATAAGAAAAGTGGGGAAATCGCTACCCAAATTTATATGGTGTAAAATCATTACACTTGTGATTTGTCCACTCAATTCACCCATATGATGGCAGGGTTGTATTTTGTGTAAATCAGAGCCGTGACTCTTTGGGGGCCTAAAGCAAAAATTAAAGATGGGTGCCTTTTTTGCTCGACTAAACAAAGTAGGAGGGCATCCTAAATTTTGTAAATTTTTAGGAGCTTAAAACGGTCGCACCTCAAGGTTTAGATCAGGACGGTTCTGGCAGAAATGCTGAGTGGATGCAATTGGAAAAGCTTCGAATATATCGTGTTGACTTATAAGTGTTTCGATTCCCAGTGAGGACCACTGTTAGAGGCTAGACCATGCAGGAATATAACACCACCCGAAACTGAAAAGGGAAATTAATGATAGGACACAATATTCCACCACAACATCAACCACAATAGCTTGCACGGCACAGCGTGATGGATAATGGAAGAACAAGCATTTTAAAACTACTTTGACTCTTTGAGTAATCGTAATCGTAAGAAAGCTCCGGCACCTATTGATTTTGCACCTTCCCGATCAAAATGCTTGTTCTCCAATTATCCATCACGCTGTGCTACGCAGGCTGTTGTGGAGTGTTGTGTCCATAGCATTAGTGAGGAAACATCGACCACAACATTAGAGTTCAATTATTCCCTAGCATTATTATAAGTTAATTTTGACACACATTAGAGTTTCAGAGAATTGCAATGCATTAATTAGAGCAAGAACATCAGGTAGCGTAAATTACATATTTGGGCAAAATAGACAAGAGGGAGAAGAAAAGAGTGCTGTAGCAGGTTGTCTATTACCTTGGCTATTCTACATTTTCTCTGCATTTGCTACAGTACCTGTCTATCTTTAGACAAACACTGTTCACCAGCCACCAATTTTATTATTATTTTCTCTCTCTCTCTCTCTCTCTCTCTCTCTCTCAGCCAGCGATGATGGAGTCTCAATCACCGAAGTTGCAGTACCGACGGTGACGGCGACAGCGAAAGGACGGAACGGGATTTTAGATCTACGACCATGGAGCTCTGGATCGACGGGACCAAGATCGACGGCAGTGAGAGCTTCGACGGCGATGAGAGCTTCGACGGACTTCGACGGCAGTGAGAGCTTTGACGGCGAGGGAGCTGGACGGTGAACAGTGCTTCGGCGGCAGTGATATATATAGGTGTATATATATATGTGTGTGTCTGTGTGTATATTATGTTATTTTAAAAAAACGAAAAACAATATTTTAATAAAAAGGTAAGGTAAAATGGATAAATTGTTGGAGTGTTGATAGTGACAGGGTAGCTATATGCATTGTACACCAGGTATTTTGGCCAATTTTTTGGCTTAGCTGCTATTGTTGCTCTTAAGCAAGGTTCAATTATTTATAATTACCCCATATCGTACAACTATATATTCGATAATCGTTTGTGCTTCAACATGGCTTCAACATAGCGTGGTTAACTTGGGGATAAGGATACCCATTTCAAAAAAAGAATAGCCATCTCATCTGATCCATTCCTACTCTCCGTTCGGGGATTTTTCAGAGATCGAGTATCATAACCACATAGGTTGGGGATGATGAACTTAGTTTGCATGCTTAGTGGATAAGTTGTTGGAATTGAGCTCGCGCAACTCCCGTCATATTCAACTGTTAAACCAATTAACTAATGGCTCACTCGACAGCGAATGGTTAGTGTGCCAAAAGTGTGTCAGGATAAGGACAAACTATATAAGGATGTATGGAAATGTACCGATACGCGTTGACTGCAATTTTGGACTTTTAACTTTTCCGGATATATGCGTGTGCTATCGCCCCTTGGGTAGTAGTTAGCATGAGGTTGGTGTATTTCTATGTGACAAGGCTTTGTTTCTCTTATCGACTTTTTCGGCTTTTTTAACTTGTTTGTTTAAAAAGTCTTAAAAGTCTCTTCTCACATAAAAAGTTCAAAATGCCACAATAAGAAAAATAACTTTACTTTTCTCTACATCTTAAAGACAAAAAAGCACACACTTGGATTTATTGGAAAAATAAGCTTAAGCTAAGCCCGTTCCAAGGTTGTGAGTTAAATATAAGCCCAAAGCTATAAGAAAAAGAAAAAAAAAGCCCCACCTTTTCTGGGTCCATAGAAAATGATAAAAGTGGGCTTTTCCTAAAGGGCCGTGTGGGGTTGTGATATTGGTTCAAGGCATATGTAGAAACCACCATTTGAATTTTCTTCCATTGTACACCAAGTATTTTGGCCAATTTTTTGGCTTAGCTGCTATTGTTGCTCTTAAGCAAGGTTCAATTATTTATAATTACCCCATATCGTACAGCTATATATTCGATAATCGTTTGTGCTTCAACATGGCTTCAACGTAGCATGATTAACTTGGGGATAAAGGATAGTCATTTTGAAAAAAGATAGCCATCTCGTTGGATCCATTCCTACTCTCCGTTCGGGGATTTTTCAGAGATCGGGTATCATAACCACCTAGGTTGGTGATGATGAACTTAGTTTTCATGCTTAGTGGATAAGTTGTTGGAATTGAGCTCGCGCAACTCCCATCATATTCAATTGTCAAACCAGTTAACTAATGGCTCACTAGACAACGAATGGTTAGTGTGCCAAAAGTGTGTCAAGATAAGTACAAACTATATAAGGATGTATGGAAATGTACCGATACGCGTTGACTGCAATTTTGAACTTTTAACTTTTCCGGATATATGCGCGTGCTATCGCCCCTTGGGTAGTAGTTAGCATGAGGTTGGTGTACTTCTATGTGACAAGGCTTTGTTTCTCTTATCGATTTTTTCAGCTTTTTCGGCTTTCTTAACTTTTTTGTTAAAAAGTCTTAAAAGTCTCTTCTCACATAAAAAGTTCAAAAAGCCACAATAAAAAAAATAACTTTACTTTTCTCTACATCTTAAAGACAAAAAAAACACACACACTTGGATTTATTGGAAAAATAAGCTTAAGATCGTTCCGGGGTTGTGAGTTATACAAGCCCAAAGCTATAAGAAAAAAGCCCACCTTTTCTTGGTCCATAGAAAATGATAGAAATGGGCTTTTCCTAAAGGACCGTGTGGGGTTGTGATATTGGTCCAAGGCATATGTAATTGGATATTGTAAGAAACCGCCATTTAAATTTTCTTCCATTTATGTTTGGAAGTTGTATCAACAATAACATAACACATCTAGTCTCCAATTATTGGAGGTATGGACGGGGATGACTGGAGACAGACCTAACACTTGGCAATACGTACAAAGTAACTGCTCTCAGAATGACACTGAAACAGTGAACCCCCCCAAACCTTTAAGAACCGTGGAGCTACGTACAGGATTTTACTGCAAAACCATGCTCCCAAATCAAAGCGCAAAAGGCATTAGAGAGAGGGCAAGCCTAGAGTCCCAAATCAATTTTTGTGCTCATTATCGTGCTTCCTTTATTCATGGTCCAAAGCATTTGACTAATGAGCACTAGGGTTGCACATACACCGGCTGGGCCAGGTTCGGGCTGGGCTTATAGTAGCTAGTAACGAGATTTGTCCATTCCCAAGCCCGGCCCATTTATAATTGGGCTTCATTTAATTTTCCCAAACCCAACCCAAATAAAATTTGAATTTCCCAAACCTGTCCAAGAAGCCCATTTGTTTTTCTAAAGCATACTATCACAAACATAAATTAATCAACCATAACGATCGCAATTGCAATTCACAACCGTAATAATATATTTATAGTTCTAAATTCTTACAAAAATATTACTAAAATAGACCTATAATTAAAGTGTAATTAAAATACTCAAAAAGATGGAACTCTCCAACATCTATCAATCTCTATATATATTATGAAAATAAAATATTATTTAAATCGAGCTGAGCCGGGTTGGGTTTCAAAAGAATTTCCCAAACCCAGCCCATTTAGTAAACGGGCTTAAAATCTCAACCCAGCCCAACCCTGTGAGCTTGAATATTTACCCCAAACCCTAAAAAAATCGGGCTGGATTGGGCGGGCTACCGGACCAATGTGCACCCCTAATGGGCACTGATGTTTGAAAGTTGTAGCATGAGAAGGAAATCTTTCTTCCGGAAAATTTTGATACCCAAAGAGGTTATGAAAACTATGGGCCAGATGTTTAAATTTCGCAGCTAGCCCATCGATTGTGTAGCACTATTTATGCTGTGAAATTTTGAGTTTGAGTTGATAATAAGCATCTATAACTTTAGTGATTATCTAAGTAATCCGCCATTGTCCCATTTAACGATCAAAACCAATTTGTGCATTTTCTGTTACTCAAATCAATTTCATGACGACAAATGCTTGATCGAATCATACTTTTTGTTAGTCATTGATCTTAAGACAACTATTTGTTCGTAATGTACACTGATGTCCGATTACCATATTTGTTTTTTCACCGTTCAAAAGATCTCGATGAGTTATTTTAAACGGTACAAAAGTGTCCATAAATTATTATCATAATTACCTATTTTTAACATCAAAATAACACGATTCCTCATATGAAATGAACAAAATGGGATGGATAGAGTATCAAGTTATCCACATCTCACATCACGGAAGGCCAAGTTATCTATTTTTATATGTTCTCAACTAACTATCCATCTCTCTGTTTCTTGGTCGTTTCTTTCTTTCCATCCGATGTACTTTTTCTAATTTGCTTTTTGTTTTTAAGACCAAAATAAAACAATTCTTTGTATGAAGAACAAAATGTGATGGAAATAGTATCAAGCCATCCTCATCTCGCACCAGGAAGGCCAAGTTTTCCATTTTTTTTATGTTGTCAGTTAACAAGCAAATTGTCTCTCTGTTTCTTGGTTGTTTCTTTCTTTCCAGCTGATGTTTTTTTCTAATTTGTAGTTTCGTGGTTTTTGTTCATAAGATCACAACAAAACGGTTTTTTCGTAGGATGTAAACAAAATGGAACGGAAAAAGTATCGAGTTATCCACATCTCGCAAACTGGGTGGCCAAGCTTTCTTCTTTTTTTCTTTTTTTTTTTCCCTCAGCTATCTGTCCATCACAAGTGGTAGCTAGCTCATGCGGTGAAGCTCTTGGATGCCCTACACTGCATCCCGGAATCGAGTCTCATTCCCCCCCCCCCCCCCCCCCATATGTAATAGATTAGGAAATTAGGAATGACGAATAACAAAAAAAAAAACTATCCATCCATCTCTTCGTTTCTTGGTCGTTGGTATATCCTTAGAGGTAATTTTCCGATTCTTCCAATCTTTTTCTAATTTATGGTTTTTTTTTAAAGATCACTTTTATTTATTAAATTCATCTATTTCAATTGGATGTTATCTTTTTATGGAAAAAAATTCAAACTATCTTCCATACATGTTTCTTTTCCTTCCCTTTTTGTATGTAATTTTCACATCATGACATGACAACTCACTCAAGTTAGTCAAATTGATATGAAAAGCTAAAGAAGAAAGGTCACGAAATTAGGCAGGAAGCAAAATCCAAGTAGCCATCGGCCCATCACATGGCCATTGCGCATTGTTTTCTTCTCTCTTGGCCCGGCTCTAAATTTAAATTCAACGGTGACAAGAACGTCATTTTAATTGCTCCCTACGAATATCTGTGTCATTTTCAAACGCTTATATCTTTGTTATTTGTAATGTTTTCAAAGTTTTTAAAAATTTTAAATAATAGAATTCATTGAGATCCATCAAATAATATCTATATTGCATATAATATACATTATAGAATGAAAACTACAAGAATTTTTTAAAAAAGACACGCATAACCGTAGGAAGCAATTAAATTGGGACGGAGGAAGTATAGAATATGATACATAGCTCTATATAAACTTAAGTTTTTTATTTTAATTAAAAATTTGTTGGGCTTAATTTATTCTGTTTTGTTGAACAATATGCTATTTAATTACTCACAATTTAAAGTGATTTTATTCATTTTGACTTCATATTGATGATATCCGGCACATACGCTAGAGGAAAAATTAAATTATACGTTAAATGCAAAATTTTAGTACATTTTTTGAACCCAAGGTATTCGCTTAAACCCCTCAGCAAAAGTCAATGCTTGAGGAAAGATTGTTGTTGTTACTTGGAAAATAGCAGTGTTGTTCCAAATTATGTTTGTCATTCTCCTTGATGGGAAAAGTTTATGGTGCACTCACGATCAATATTTGCCTAACCAACTAGAATAATATGTTACTATTCCTATTCTCCGATCGTTTTCTTGTTTTCACTAGTTTTTGGGACTAGTAGTTTAAGACTGCATTGAGCTGCATATAGAAACAAGAATCTCGCAAATCGGATTCACGGATGGGAAGATATGGGCTTCGCTAGCCGGAAATGGCTGAGGAGAGGAAAGGTTCCCTTTTTTTAGGCTACTCTCAGGAACAGATCCACTAACGGGTGGAGCCTGTAGCTCAAAGGATTACAGCACGTGCCTATAAACAACAGTGTCAGGGGAAAGTATTGGCACTCTACAGTGTATTTCCTCATTTTATAGAACATTTGTTGGTGGGTGTTGGTGGCTGTGATGGGCGACTCAATGGTGGGCGACGCTGTAGCTAGTGAGTATATCTTTTTAAAAATTAGGGTCCATGCAGTCTTCTCATGACGAAAATTTTAAAATAAAAAATTCATAATTTTTTTAAAACTTAACTCAACGGTTGTGTAGCTACACTTAGACAGTAAGGTTATGGGTTCAACTTATATGCGGATGAAGTTGACACCCTTGTTAATGGCTTCGGAAGGAGTTTGGGTAGCAAAAATGTTCCTAAAAAACAAAAAAAAAAAACTGAATTTGAGAATCACTTCAGTAATTACGTAGTAAATTCCCTCCCTAGCAATTCAGAATGTACTTTTTAATCCAGAATCCATAACAACCCTAAACAAATCCCTGCCAAACGAGGCCTTACTCCTTTGAACCACTCATTCACAAAAGTGACTTATAAAGCCTGTGTTTCCTTCCAACATCCAACAATAATTACACCAAAAAGGAGTCACCAAAATCATTACTGTATTCATTATGGTACAAAAGTGACCAGCACCACATTTACAAGGCCCAATTTGATGTTCACACACCATAAAATGCCCCATGTCTCTATCTGGCCCCATGTCTCTATCTGGCCATGGAAGGGCTAAGTATTGCATGCTTTAGGGCGACGCGACGACAGTTTCGAGAGTCACGCAATTACGCGAGGCCTTGCGTAATCGTGTAGCTCTAGATAAATCAAATTTTCATGAAATAACTGCTTCGATTGAGTCTGTTACCCTAATATGTGAAATAACTGCTTCATGAAAAGGGTACGTCCAGATAAATCAAATTTCTCAAAAAAACTTACGACTAATAGATTTCCACCTGTTGAATGGTTGGAAAATTTGTCATAGACCTTCACTCTCTCTTTTTTTACTACCATCTTTGTTGACAACAAATTGTATAGAGTTGCGTAATTTTTCGTCTATAGTCAGTTTTTTTAATATTGTAGTAAACTTTTTTACTTTTTGAACAGAGATATGGTATGTACATTCGAAAAGTAATAAATAAATAAATAATTTGATTAAAAAAATCATTAAAGATGAAAAAATACGAATGACGAAACAGTGAAAACTTTGGAAGTTAAATTTTCAAAACTGGAAACCAAACAAAGCCAAACTTGACTCAACGGTTGTGTAGCTGCACTTAGACAGTAAGGTTATGGGTTCAACTTATATGCATGAATTCGGAAGGAGTTTGGGTAGCACAAATATTTCTAAAAAACAAAAAACTGAATTTGAGAATCACTTCTCCGTAATTATGTACTACTAGTAAGGCCCAGTTCTACTAAGGGATTTTTTGTTTTAAAACTGTCATAATTTTTATGTTCACACATTTTTATGTGATATATTGTGAGAGGATGACCTATCTTGGTTTTTGGAAAAAACTAGTTTTTGAAAGAAAAAAAATAATTACTGGAACACCCCCAAAATTTCCACCCTAGCAATTCAAAATGTAGTTTTTGAATCCAGAATCCATAACAACCCTAAACAAATCCCTGCCAAACGAGGCCTTACTCCTTTAACATGTCAGTGTGAATGATGACACAAAAGTGGCATAAAGCTTGTGTTTCCTGCCAACTTCCAACAAAAAGAGTCACCAAAACCATTACTGAATTCATTATGGTACAAAAGTGACCAGCACTACATTACAAGGCTCCATTTGATGTTCACACACAACAAAATGCGGCACCCCATGTCTCTATCCGGCCATGGTTATGCTTTAGGGCGACGCCGCGACAGTTTCGGGAGCTACACGATTATGTGAGGCCTCTTCATCTTATTACGAACTCTACATAATCGTGTAGCTCTAGATAAATCATACTTCCATAGAATAACTGCTTCAATAGAGTCTGTTAAATCAAAGGTACATCTAGATAAAAGTACATATATAGAACAACTGCTTCCAGGAAAAAGATACGTCGAGATAAATCAAATTTATCAGAAAACCCGACGACTAATAGATATCCGCCCGTCGAATGATTGGATTAAGGTTTATCATAGACCTTCACTTCCTCTTTCTTACTCCCATCTTTGCTGACAATGATGCCAACCAACTTACAAGGCTCACCATCTTCCAGCATTTGTACCACCCTTCTCATTGTAGGCCTCAGTGTTGGTAGCCTATCAGTACACAGGATGGCAATTCTCAACATATTGATTGCCTCTTCCCTGTAAACTTCTGGGATGCTAGAATCCACTATGTTTAACACACTCTCTTTGTTCTTCAGCTTGCTGGACACCCAAAACACTATGTCCTTGTTCTCTCCATACTCGGACTCGATCGGCTTTTTCCCAGTTACGAGCTCCATCAAAACCACTCCGAAGCTGTACACATCACTCTTCTCGGTCACATTGTAGGTATACCCGTACTCTGCAAAATAATCACGGATGCGAAAATATCACCTCAATAATTCTCAACATTGAGTTTCTTACTAGAAAGAAAAGTGTAGTTTTCGAAAACGTAAACTTCAAATTCCATAGTTTTTCAAACTGAATGAGAGCAGACAATCAATCAATATAGACATACACACAACATTAGACAAGATAAGAGGAATTAAACACGAGAACAAGCGTACCAGGAGCGATATAGCCATGCGTTCCGGCAATCACATGGGTCGAGTCCTTACTTGCATTAGCCTGAACAATCTTCGCCAACCCAAAATCTGCTATCCGAGGCTTCAAATTCTCATCCAACAAAATGTTACTAGACTTAACGTCCCGGTGAATCACCGGCCTCTCACAACCGTGATGTAAGTACTCCAACCCTTTCGCTGCACCAACAGCTATCTCATATCTAACATCCCAATCCAAACCCATCTTCCCACAACTATGCAACCGGTCCCACAAACTCCCGTTAGGAAAATACTCGTACACCAGCAAACTCGAGTCCTCACTCGTTATACTACAGTACAACTTCACCACGTTCACGTGCCTTATCGAGCTCAGCGTCTGAACCTCCGCGTCAAATTCCGATGACTTCTTAACGCTCTTCGGTATCATTGGAGTTGTACTCCGGGAACTTCTCCGGCCACCGGAATCCGAGTTCCAAATGTGTTTCACTGCCAATTCTTTGCCACTACCCAAAACAACTTTGTACACATTTCCTGACCCTCCTTTCCCAATCAAATTCTCTTTCTTTATTGAATCAAGAATCTCATCCTCTGAAAAGCTCAACACATGAAAAGACTTCATGTCCCATGAATCTTCTTTCAATGATTTCTCGTGGTCTTTTTGGCTTCTCCGTAGGTAAAGAGTAATAAACGAAACAGAGGAGAACAAAACAACTACTCCCACTGCTATAACAAGGAAAATCAACCGGAGGTCCTTCGAGCCGCCGGAATCAGGCGAACACCGCCGGAAAAACTTGATCTTTTGACTGCAAAGACCATTGTTTCCGGCGAAGCTACCGTTATAAGCCTCGACATAAAGAGATTCCGGAATGGGTCCAGACAGTTTGTTGTCGGAGAGATCAAAAAGGCTTAGCGTCAGAGACGACAGACTCGCCGGAATTTGACCGGAAATCTGGTTTTCGGACAGGTTTAACGAGTTTAGAGCCGGTAATGATCCAATTGTCGCTGGAATTTCGCCAGACAGAGAATTGTGGGCAAAGTTTATGAGATTGAGTGCCGCACAAGAGGATATGGTATCCGGAATTCGGCCGGAAAAATTGTTGTTCTGTAGTTGAAGACTGTTCAGTTCTTTGAGATCTCCAATTGTCTCCGGGATGTCACCGGAGAATCTATTGTCACTCAAATTAATCTCGATTAATCCGGTTGCTCTGGAAATATCCGGCGGTAATTTGCCGGATAATTGGTTATCATAAACCCACAGTTGGGCTAATGATTTTGCATTTCCGATATCAGATGTAATTGGACCTTCCAATCGATTAGAACCAATATCAATCAAACCCACATTGGGTAATCCCCAAATTCCCCTCGGAACGATGCCGGATAGAGAATTGTCGCTCACACGAAACCGAGTTAACGACGTGCAATTCCCGTAACTCGCCGGTATGCCACCGGTAAACCTGTTCTGAAGCATTAAAAGCTCCTTCATTGTTCCCCTATTGCACATCTCCGGCGGAATTACACCCGTCAGAAAATTCGTCGACACGTCTATGTAATCGAATTCCGCCCACGACCCAAGTTTCTCCGGTAGAGAACCGGTCAATTGATTAGTATAAAGAGATAAATTCACCAGCTTTTTGAATTCCCCAAATTCCACCGGAACTTCGCCGGAAAGATTGTTTTGGAACAGTTGCAAACTAACCAAATTAGTCAATGACCGGAGCTCCGATAAGTCGCCCTCGAGGTAATTCATGGACCCGTCGAAGTTTTCTAAGCTCGTTAAGTTTCCAAACCCGGATGGGAATTTCCCAACCAAGCTGTTGTTGTACATTTCCAACTGCCACAACTTTTTTAGCTTCGAAATTTCCACCGGAATTTCGCCGGAGAGAAAACAGTTAGACACTTCAAAATTTATCAGCTCCGTTAAATTCCCAATTCCTTTAGGAATTTTCCCTTCGATGTTACTGTTCGATAAGTATAGCCACTTCAGTTGTGATAATTCACCCACCCTGTTATGAAGTAATTGAAAGTAACTTATCAAAAACCCTGTACTCGTTCGCAAGAGCAAGTCCATCCGTTCGTGTCAAAATCATTTTTTTGCTTGATACAATATCAAAAAGGCCCACAAATAGCACTTTTGTGACGTTTTGGCACAATCTCAAATTCAGATCATTAAAATTAAACCGTTTTAATTTCGATAAAAATCAAATGATGCAGCAAATCACCAAGAATGACATTGTAAAAATTCGGCATTGAGTTATGTACAAAGATGGAGAGGATTTGACACAACGACGAACTTGCTCTTATGTATCCAAATATAAGCTTTAACATGCTTTTATATGGGCAACAAAATTTATAAACAAAGGAATTAAAGGAACAGAAAACATGGTAACATAATATTTCCTAACCTTTCGGGGAATGGGCCCACATCGAACGGGTTATCTCCGATGCTCAAAACTACGACGTTTGTCATGTTGAAAACCGAATCCCAAGGAAATTTACCAGAAAACCCACTTTTATTCAAGTACAGGTACTTCAACTGAAACAGGGGAGATAAATCAGGAACAGAGCTCGAGAAGAAATTGCCCGCCAAATCCAAGTACTCCAAATTAACGCAGGCACGCAATCCTTCGGATACGACGCCGGATAGGGAATTCCTCCCCAAGGAGAGCTTTTGGAGGGATTTCAGCTGGCAAATCGAGTCGAAGGGGATTGTTCCGGTGAGTTGCCGGCTTGATAATTCGATTGATTTGATTGTGTGATCTGGGTTGCAGGTGATTCCGGTGAAGTTGCAGGTGTGATTGGTGGGTGTCCATGAGGCGAATAAGGCGTCGGTGTTGGGGTTTTGGAAGGTGGTTTTGAGGGTGAGGAGGAGTTGGAGGTCGTCGGAGGTGGCGAGGGAGAGGAGAGAGAGGAAGAGGAGGAGGACTGTGACGGAGGTGGTGCTCGCCGACGGCATCGCTGGAGAGAGAGAGAGGAGAGAGAGAGAGAGAGAGAGAGAGGAATTAAGTCACCCCAATTTGACTTGTTCTCTTTTAGTTGCTGCTGATTCACTGCATGAATGGATGAAATGCCCCACGAGGATAATTGAATTTTGTGTTTTTGTCTTTATCAGTAATCATTTGTAGAATTGTTATTGGGGAATGATTTTCACGTGATTTTCACGATCAAATCTGGACCGCTCATCCGAGCATCGGACGGCTCGTAGTGCACTGCACCCACCCAGTTCCCATTTTGTGCCAACAATTGCATAAACTCTCTCACATGGGATATGTGAGATCCACATATAAGTGGTAGGTCCCACATATTCCATCTGATAGAGTTTGTGCAATTATTAATATAAGTATTAGTGTCTGTAACGAACTTGTTTTTATTATTAAATTGTAGGTCTCTTCAAGAAGGAAATATTTATTGTAGGTGTGGGTTTTTTTTTTTTTTTCAATAACAGAATATTCTGATCAATTTACGTTAGGAATGGCAACAAGACAGAGAGACTGAGGAACATATTGGAGTATTAAAGAATAAAGACTTGTGTGATAAGAAATATATCTCGAGAGGTCTTGAGATAAAATAAAAATAAAAATAAAAATACTCATTTTTACTTACACAGGGATTGGTTATGTGGTTTAACAAATTGATTCTGGTTCTACAAAAATTAGAACCGTGGTTTGAACTGAACTAAAACCATTTGCCTACATATATATTTGAAAACTATGACCGTAAATACGTAGTTTCTATGTCAATAAAAAATATACATGATACATCTCACTACCCACCAAATCTTTTGTTTTCTACAAAACTCCTCCACTCATAAAATTCTTCTGTCTACATTTTAATAATTTCTTTAATTATTTTGTTAGGCTTCTAAATCTATTTTGAGGACAAATTCAATTTCCAAAATTAATGGATGCTGTTGGATTTTTAACTATTTTAAAAAACTGGTGATTTATATACTGTAATTTTCAGATGCTAACATAGTTTAGAACCGGAGGACTGTGACGGAGGTGGTGGTTGCCGACAGCATGGTTGGAGAGAGAGAGGGAGGATTTAGTCGCCCAATATGAGTCTCTTTAGTTGCTGCTGCTTCAGTGCATGAATGAAATACGCCACGAGGATAATGATTTGCATCTGTAATCATTTGTAATTTTATAGTATTGTATTTGGGAGAGTGGTTTATTTTTTAATGACAGAATATTCTGATCAGTTTACGCTAGAAATCGCAACCGCAGATGGATCATTTGCGGAACAAATAAGTAATAAATAATAGTAAGGAATATAGCACACGATTTACCAAAACAAATAAGTAGACATCGTCTCTTTTTAAGTGTATTTCATCGTAATTTAACTTTTTTAAAGAGACATCGTCATTACATCTTTCACATCAACTTTTGTCTTCATTTTACACCATTGATATCAACTTTTACCTCAACTTTTTCAAAATTATCCTCAACTTTTACATATTAACACTTTACCTATTAATTTTTCAGAAGGGTAAAATTGTAAAAACTTTTACCTATTAACTTTTCAAAATACACATTTATTAAGAGACAGCCCAAAATGGCACTCGACGATAAAAATGGACAAAAGGAGTATGGATTACATCAAACTGGAAATAAAGTTCATAATTATTATAAATCCAACCCAAGCACCTATACGCAAGTGAAAATATTCAAAACAAAGTCCACAATCATTATAAGACCAACTCAACTAATAACCCTATTAAGGAGGGAAATAACCTAACAAATACAAGGGAATAACATCCACGGGTAGGTGGAGAGTTTCGAACTCCTGATTTCCTAGTTAGATGCGCACAAGAGTCCTGGCCAACTCATCTTTTCCCGGTTGGTCACGAGGTCTTGTGTCCAAGAATACAATCTTCAATGTTAAGTCCCTTTTCAATCAGTTACAGATGAAGGAAAATTTTCTGGCTGCTAGGCAGACACCACGTGGCCATCCCTAAGTACCCATCCCGATTGTCCAAAGTGTTTTTGGGAGGGTAAGAAGGTAATTAGGGAGGGAGATTAAATAAGGATAGGGTTTGAGGTAGTAATAAATAGGCGGATCGACGGGGGATTAAAAGGGGAGGGGGCATAAATATAGAGGGTGGTGTTTTGGGTGCCAAATCAAGGATGACGTGTGGGCCCGGGATTAGTCACTTGAGCTCAAACTCATCCGCGTGCTTTATTCCCCATCCAAACGAGGAATGAGACTAACTTTTGAGTCACACAATTAGGCTAAGGATTAATAGGTCAATTGGGGCGGCATCGTTACAAAAAATACTTAATCCTAGCACCAGGTTATGGCATGATGGTAGATGCTCTCTTTTTGATGTTTTTCTCATCTCGAGAAAACTTTGGGTGCCTAACAAATACCACGTGACGGTATCCATTGCGCATCTCAATCATCCAAAAAAGTGTTGGACGATCCGGGTTTCTCTCAAACCCTCTTTCTCTCTTTCTCTCTCTCTCTCTCTCTCTTTCTCTATGCTCTTTTTCTCTTTAAAATCTAGTCCGTCAACACTTTTTTGGACTGGCAAAATATGCAACGGTTACCGCCATGTGGTACCCACATCCGCCCGCAATGAGTACCGCCATGTGATACCAATCCGGCACCCAAGTTTTTCTCGTCTCTGAACATTCTAATACAATTAATAATTGTGGGAAAACCAGTCGGTTCTGCAATATGTGAACGCATGGGATTTTTTTTTTTTTTTTTTTTGACGTGTTCTTCCATCTTAGAGATAGAGTACCTACTTTTTTTTCTTTGTACTACTAATTTAGATTTTTTATTCCCAATCAAATTGAACCCCTTCTATGATATATCATTTTAGAGCATTAGTATTAACGGGCTCTTTAATGGTAAAAGCTCGAACTCATTTTATTACTACTTGTTAATTGAAGAAAATTTTACCAATTACTTAGGAACTGACTTCTAAAACTATAATACCAACACCACATTTTTTTAAGGCCCTGTTTTGGCTTACTTAATTTAGCCGATTTTTTTCTTTATTCAAAAAAATTCGCATTTGTTAGTTTTGCGCCAATTTTATTTTTTAGTTTATTGGTTTGTCTCAACGAGAAGAATTTAAAAGTAAAATTGTATCAAAATCTTGAAGAAATTCACCAAAGAAAAAATAATCCAAAATAAATAGACTTTTTTGAATTACTTTTTTCCTTTATTAAAAAAAAATTAGTTTGGTTTGTATTCTTTTACTTTTCATATTCCTCTCATCAAAATGAACTAATAATATATTCACAAAAACTTGACGCAATACTAGAAATGCGAAAAAAATTAAACAAATGTTGTAAAACTAAAGGCAATATCAAAAGAATATTACAGAAAGTAAAGACAAGAATGAACACAATATATATAAAATGTAGTTCTGCCAGAACTATCAGAAACACAATTGATCTGCAGGATCAATCTGTTTCTTATCGATCTTATTTTCTTCTATATAGTTCATTGCAATTTACCCTGTCTTTATGGGGGCAAAAGATCGAAACACGTAAATAATACGCTACTGTTACAACTTCATTTTGTAAAAAATTCGTTGATGAATTTATGACATCCACCATTAATTTCACAACATTAAACACGATAAAATCATTCTTAGCCAAAACAAGCCTAAGAAAGCAGAGAAGTGGGTGAGTGACTTTTAAATTATTTAGTGGGATAATTTGACCAACTATTCCTTTTAAATGGTCCAATAATTCTGAGTTTCTGGAAGGTGAAATGCATCTGTAAGTATAGTATATGTATCCACTGGCCCAAGTCCAAGAGTGTATAGTGTAAGTCAACACAGGGGGCACCACCCAACTCTGGACACAACCCACTTCAGCCTAGCACTGCCAACTTACAATTATTTGCATCTTCAATATCTTCAACCCACTTTTTTGTTTTTTTCTTTTTTAGTTTCCATCATTAATACATGTATAGTTTTGGGCAAATGTTAATGCCAAAATTATTTTTGATTATGCCAAAACTCTAATGCATAAAATACTTGTATTTATGTGCAATGTACATGTCTTTATGCATTGAAGTTTGGGCACAATCAAAAATAGTTTTGGCATTATCACTACCGTTTTGGGTATGAGACTTGGTATAGTACTTTACCTGCTTAACTGCAGAGTCTACTGCGTGATCAAGGCATGAGACTTACAGGCTTACTCCCCTTTTAAGATTTTAAGTCCGTCCCTCTTTATCAGCAACTCTTTAAGTCACCTCAATTCATATATCTAAGCGTGTGAAACGAATATAAAAGGAATGATTATTTCAACAACAAAAAAAATTGTGCACCAAATCAATGACTTCAACGATGATTCCAAAATGATTCAAAGACAATACATCAAAACAATATGACATTTGTATTTTTCAAATTTTTATTCATTTTCGTAAGTATTTTGGATCGAAATGAAAATAACGCCAAAATCGGTTCAATCCTGCAAGAGGTATATATGATATTTATGTCTGTATAAAACTGACTCCCTTTTTTTCGATAAAGAGATAGAAATTTTTCATTAATAAACACAACCTAAGACAGATAACAGGAGTCACTGCAAGCTGAAGTAACAAAACCACAACAAATAACTGACTCCCTTATAAAATGGTATACGCAGATTTTCATGAATAAAATCGGAGACAAAATGCATGAAGACTACTTTCTTTTTTTGGATAAAGACATAAAAATATCATTAATCTACCAAACAAAAATAGGACCACCTACAAAAAAATATAAAAAAATAGAAATCAAAAACAAAAAACAAAAAAACGGAAAAGGAAGAAACCGCCAGTACATGCACCGCAACTGTCTCCATCGCCGCCCGCCGCCGCCAATGTCAGAAGCCCAGATCGGGGGGATCTCGACCTGGCTTTCCCTGGTCCAAAAATCGGGCGTGGTAGCCCAAACAATAGATTATAGACAATAATTTATAGATTAACACACGTGCATCAAATGATTAGCCGGTACATGCGCCGCCACTGTCACCCGCTGCCGCCGATGTTGGAAGCCTAGATCGGAGATCCCGATCTGGCTCCCCATGGTGCAAAAATCGGGCGTGGTCGCCGAAACGATATATTATATACAGTATTTTATAGAATAATGCATGTGTATCAAATGATTTCGGACACATATTTTTTTAATATGACCATCTATTCCTTTTAATGGTCCAATAATTCTGAGTTTCTGGAAGGTGAAATGCATCTATAAGTATAGTATATGTATCCACTGGCCCAAGTCCAAGAGTCTATAGTGTAAGTCAACACAGGGGGCACCACCCATGTCTGGACACAACCCACTTCAGCCTAGCACTGCCAACTTACAATTATGGCATCTTCAATATCTTCAACCCACTTTCTTGTTTTTTTCTTTTGTAGTTTCCATCATTTTGAGATTTTTAGTCCGTCTCTCTTTATCAGCAACTCTTTAAGTGTGTGAAACAAATATAAAAGGAACGGTTATTTCAAAAAATTTGTTGTGCACCAAATCAATGACTTCAACGATGATTCCAAAATGATTCAAAGACAATACATCAAAATAATATGACATTTGTGTTTTTCAAATTTTTATTCATTTTCGTAGGTATTTTGGATCGAAATGAAAATAATGCCAAAATCGGTTCAGTCCTGCAAGAGGTATATATGATATTTATGTCTGTATGAAACTAACTCCCTTTTTTTCCCGATAAAGAGAGAAATTTCATTACTTACACAACCTGAGACAACTAACAGAAAGAGTCAATGCAAGCCGAAGTAACGAAGCCACAACAAATAACTGACTCCCTTATAAAATGCTATACACAGATTACAGCGAATAAAACCGGAGACAAAATGCATGTAGACTTCTTATATACAATATTTTATAGATTAACGACAGTGCATCAAACGATTCTAAACACGTATTATTTGTTAATCTATGTGCAGAGAATTTCATATGCACAAACTTTCCCGGTATTAGCTAGAGATGTCCCACAGTTTTGTCGTCCCACAGACCACAGTTTTGTCTTACACATCAAATGTGAACGAGCAAAATGTCTTTGCATCTGTACATATTCATTCCCCAAAGGCCTAAACAATCAATCATCAGTGCTTAATGTGTCATAACCCATCACTTTCAGAGACTAAAGACCATAAACAATCAATGCACTTTCTATCCAATTACTAGCCCATTTGATTTGATTTGATACTCCCATCTAATCTTTAACTTTATAATCAGAAGAAAAGCCAAAAAGAAGAAGAAAAGATGATCAAAGGGTCCATGATGTCTTTTTTCTCAGTTTCATACATTGGGGGTGTTCCACGAACAAAAAACAGTCTGTTTCAAAAGCGTGAAAAGCCAAATTATTCTAGAAACACCCTTAGCAGAATAGCCTCATAAGGTTGGAGTTAAGTTTCTACGTATTTCAACAACTACCAAGACTTTTGCTTCCTAATTCTAGATTCAAAATTTCCTTGGTTATGTTAAGGTTGAGTTTCCACTATACTATTTTCAGTATTTTTGGTATTTTTCTACAAGTTATTTTTCTCAGATACATCATTGATTTGACAATATATAGTCCAAAAATACCGCAACGGAAACTTACCTTAAATCTTGTGACGTAAGTTGATCTAGGGCTTTTGTCCGAGTTACAATTGGACCGACATTCCGTTAGTGGACGATAGATTGATTTCTAAATTACTCAAAAGTACAAACAAATAAGCTTGATGGATTATCAAAACAAAAAGTTTGTACATGTTTTTCTTTATTTTACCACCAAACAAAAGTGTTTTTTTTTTTTTTTTTTTGAGAGAGATGAGAGTCCTACCACTGAGTGCATTTCTAGTGCCTCTTTTACATCGACTCAATTTCTATTGTGTTTATCACCCAGTGATACTTTCAAGCAGCCAGTTTGCCTGTTCTAGTTCAACTAATTAGAAGCTGATATCACTGCAAGGAGGTTTACAAAGTAGGAAACGGGGTGTTGTAGGATGCCCCAGTAGGAGCGACATCTGTGCTGCTTGGACGTGTTTTCAAGGGTTCTAATTTCATCTCGGCACTTTGTAGATCCAAACCGTTGATTGTCGAGATCAACGGCTTAGATGCCATATTACAGGAACGCCCGCCCTACAAGGGCGCTCTAAAGCAATGTAAAATTATTGCTTTATTTTTAACTTACCATTTAAAGCTCTTCGTCAACATTTTATAGATTTTTTAAAAGGGTCAACTAATTTTGAACTGAACTACTGAGTTTCTTTTTTACTGAATTCTCAAACTTTCGTCAAGAATTTTTCTAATCTAATTATACAAGGAATCGGGAAAAAAGCTATTGATCAACTGTCAAAAAAAAAAACTAAATCAAAGCAAAATGAAATTTTAACTTTTAAAAAGAATTGATCTTTTCTTTTCAGTAAAAATAATTGGAAAGAGTAAAAGATTAACCCAATGCTTGTAAAAAATCAGAAAAGAAGAGTTCAAAATGATCATACTTTTGGAAGTGCAAAACGCATCCCCTCATGCTCCCCAATAAGATTATTGAGACTTTTTTCCTAGGAAACCATTAACTGGTTATATTTAAAAAGGATGTCTATTTTGTGCACTATATTTGTTTATTAAGCCACTAAACGACCACTAGAAGTTGACCATAACAAAAATATAAATCCACTGTTTTTATGTTGGTATGCATCTGTCTGATCCTACAAAAAGGATAAGAGGAAGAAGATAATGGGGGGCTCTGCGTCACGAATCACGCATCAATAGTTAAAATACCCAAGACACCCGGAAAGAGATGCCGGCCAGGATACTTCTAACTATTCTTTTGGGAAAAAAGCAACTCACTTAGCATAACAGATTATTCAACATCTCGAAAAAAAACTACACTGAGAAGAAAATCGGGCCTAAGAGGAAGAAAATTGCAAAAATGATTGAAGCTGGAAAGAAAAAAAAGGAATAAATG
This sequence comes from Vaccinium darrowii, assembly GCA_020921065.1. Taxonomy (NCBI): domain Eukaryota; kingdom Viridiplantae; phylum Streptophyta; class Magnoliopsida; order Ericales; family Ericaceae; genus Vaccinium; species Vaccinium darrowii. Next base: position 6,452,264 of record CM037155.1, read on the forward strand.
ACTATATTACAACACTGGAGCAGCAGCTACAGTAGAAAAGATTCTTGTTGCGGCGATCCTTGGCTCAAATCCTTTCCCAGTTGTCGCAAAACCCTATTGACTGTATCCCTATTCGAGTGATCACCGCAGTAAAATGACTCCACTGTGATTCCTTTTAGGGCTATGGAACCATGGTATTGGCTTGAGTTAATTAACCCAGTGTGCTACTGTGATTGGGAAATTTATCAGTCCCAAGGATTCGGGTAATCATATTAGTGCTGCACCTTGAACTGAAGAACTCGTGTCCGCAGCATGCAGAGAAGGTGACAGATGGGGTTGATGAACATGGGCTTCACTCGCAAGGCCGAGAAGTACAAGCACAGACCTGCCAAAACACCACTTTGTTATGTTCATCGAATCATCGGATACAAAGCAAGGAAAAGAAATTCAGTAGTTCCCTGCCCAAGAGGAAAAAATAGATCTGAATTTGGAATTACGCAGAAAACTAATATAAGAAGCTATTCCCAAGAGAAACTAATAATGCAAGGGAGAAATAACGTGTTAATGAACTTGAGCGCTTTCCGTGCATATGATTTTTTCAGTACTGACACGGGAAAAAAAATTAAATTAAATCAAAGCTCTAATATATGTTCTAATTTTCTGAACTAAACGGTGTTTATAATGTAGAACGAAGCATTTCACACCTACTACCAAAACAGACAGCTTTAAACCTACCCTTCATATAATAAAGGGCATCGTGATAACAAGTATGAAATCAACCCAAGATCAATAAAAATTAACTGGATGTCAAACTAATAACCCTCCTCTCATTTCATCACTTGTCTATACAATAAAATCAGTTAGACTTGTTTCTTTATCGCATCCAAATGGATCAAGTATTTGACAACTCCCTTTCTTGTAAACAAGAATAATCTCTTTGAACCACCAACTCGCCCAACTGGTTGTCGTACCCGTGCCAGACACGAGACAACTGGGATGCCCAAGTACAAAAGGGACATGCCATTCAATTGTTTTAATTTCTTTTTGTCCAGATGGAAACGTCTGGGACAAACCTCTCCTTTAACAAAACCATTTTTGGGGAAAAAATTTTGTGTGCTGGGCGGGCACCACGTGGCCGTGCTTAAGCACCCATCCCGGCCGTCCAAAAGTGTTTTGAACGGCCTAGATTTCTTTCATCTCTCTCCTCTTCTCTCTAAAATCCAGACCATCCAAAAGTGTTTTGAATGGCCCAGATTTCTTTCATCTCTCTCCTCTTCTCTTTAAAATCCAGACCTCCAAAAGTGTTTTGGACGGCTGAGATGGGTGCTCGGGCACGGCCACGTGGTGCCCGCCTGGCACCCAAAAACCTCTCATTTTTTAGGGTAAAAACTGGGAGAAATTGTTACACTTAAGATGAATTCGTGAAAGAGGAAGCAAATGGTTTTTCTATGCAGCAAGATGCTATGAAGTCCTAATCCTACAATCATTTGTCATCCTCTGTCATCGAACCTGTCCCCTCACACCAGTCGTCAATGCTCGAAACCACTAGGTATGGTCGCAACAAAAAATCTCAACCTCAATTAGCTCCATCTATGTACCCTCCATATCAACTTTTCATTTTGAAGAATTAGCGTTAGGTTTCATTAAAACTTGATTGTTCATTCCCAAAATATTCATGTGACAAAAAATATTTTCTTGAATAATTTGTATCCCCACTGTATTCATAGCATGATTTTTGGCGGTTTCTGAGTCCCACATCTGCATTCTAGACATGACATCCATGCCCGTATCCTCACTTCGATGAAGTCAGAAAGTTGGCTGGAAACACCTTCAACAATTGATCATCACTAGTAAGATGTGACAGGATGAATGGTGGACAAGTACAAGAAAACTATACCTAGGAAGGGACGTCCTTATACTAGGTTGTCTGGCATAAGCAGCAAGGGGACCTCTGAGGCTAGCGTACTTGTTGAGAGCACTTTCAAGCTGTGGTGGTGGTAACTGCGATGAAAATTCATAACAATCAGAAGTGTATACAACAAAAACAAGGAGGAAAGCTGTAGCAATAATAATAAAGATGAAAAAAGGAATATGAAGCATGTAGCCAAACGTGTATACCTGTAACAGGACATGAAAAGAATGTGGTTGTGTCTGAGAGACACATTTTAGAAACCCAACCCATAATTTTGGCATTCTCCAAATCTACACCAGTTTTATATAAATATAATCAGTTCTTCTCTCAAAGCCTCTTGAAATCAGTATTACTGCTTGTGAAGCCACAAGACATAAATAAGATACGGAAGAATAAGAACAAGCCAACTTCAAGTATACCTGTTTACTCACAAGCTTGGAAAGTATTTCCATGACAAAATCAACCTGGAAATAAAAGTAGCAGTGTCATAAACTATGACTGCAATGAATTCCTCTGCAATAGCTCTCTACTTCTATGACTATAGATATAACCACACATACAGGCAAACATAAAAATACCCTTGAGCCTCACTGAGAAAAAAGAGATTTTCATTTTGTTGTAAGCCTCGAGTCCTTAACTTTTTACACACAGTTCAACTGCAGCTTCTTATAGTATATCATTACTTCCAAAAATGACATCTTCAAGCACAAAAGTCGCAACAGATCCAAAACGTCAACTTTTGGACAAACCAGGATGACACCGAGAAGCAGTTTTACCAAGCGATATTTTCCTTTGGGAATTCAGGATGGAAATGATAAAACAAATGTTTTCAACATTTTCCACTGAACAGCCCTAGCTCCTCTACATATGAGACTTGTATGCAGTTAATCCTACAATCTTTTTATACCCTTTATAAGCTACAAGAGTCCAAAAACAAATTGCAGTCTAGCATTGTAAGTTTGGTAGTCGAATTTTTATCGAACATCTAGTTCTAGTTTGTTGGCAGCAGCCACAGGACCACACAGTAAAACAACCGTTAACTAGTTTTGTTCCTTTCTTTAAACCAATTCAACAAACTGAAACAACTGTAATCCAATGATTTTCAATCCATATTCCCCCATTCCAGGGGTTTTGGCTAGAGGCAAATCACAGTCCAATAAATGCATGGTGATGCTCTGATATAACCAAGTTTACCTTGCTCGCATAGACCTCACAAAGAAAGAAACTTTATTATAATCAAATTATCATTTTACAAAGCAATTTTTACGACATCCAGATCAGGAAATTAACACATTGCCAGCAACATAGACGCATACATTAATTTGGACTAACCCAAAAAAATAATAATAATAAATGTTGGACAGTGTGTGAGCAAACATCCTTCCAACTAGGTATAAAAGGGGATGAATTACTGTCCTAAGGTACTGCTCTGTGCGACCTCAACTTGATATACATGAGCTCCAAAGAAGTTGTACGTCAATCAGAGTCATCAGACTATAAAACCAAACATAAACTCTCTGCATAGATAGACAGTCAAGCTAACAAAGAAAGAGCTTGACCAACAAAAAGTGGTAATAATTACCAGTGAGGGAAAAGCATCAATAGCTTGAATTACTGTTCTCATGAAGAGAAGAGGTAAAGGGGTTTGGTCAACCTGAGAACGACAAGAAAACAATTCAAATGCGTTACTTGAAATAATGTAGCTTCCAATTACTGCAAGGATGACTTTAGCGTACCATTTGGTTCAAGGCCTTCGCCAAGACCTGCTGTGTGAAAACTGTGCGCTGCTCAAAGCAGGCTGAGCAAACATCTGTAATCTGAGAGAGAGAGAGCATATTAATGCATTAGCCAATTCAATGAGAAACGCGTAGGGATTGAGCCCTAAAGGGGACTATATTGAAAAATTTCATGGCCCCTGCTAAATGAGACACAAATGTGCACTACCGGAAACTATGTATTCCAAGTAGTCAACTCCCAAACCGACTGATGTAAGGGTTGATATAATAATTTGTTCAAGTTCCAACAGATGTGCACTAAAATATCTGAACCATCGAAGCTTGACATCTATGCATGGAGTACTTCTGATTTATTGGCCAGAGATCTCCAATTTGGAAGCTACAGATATGTGTGTTTTGTTCAACATCACCTTTTAGATTGAAAACAAATGCTTCCAATATGAAAAGAACAACCAAAAGATAGATACATGCCTTTTTAAGTGAGAGCCGGTCTTTCTCGGGATTAATGCCATGGATAGCAACCAAAACTTCAGCTGGTGTCAATGCTGGACCAGTATGTGCTGAACCCTGCCATGATCCATTATAGGGTTGCATAAATTTTCTTGAGCTCAAACGTAACAAACTAATAATTTTGTCTCAACTAGCATCCGAGTTCCACGATTTTGCTTAAAGAAAAATAGTGCATAGGTCACGTCACTAATTCAAAGACATGCTCTCTTCTAGGACTAGAAAGCAAAACTGAAGAAGTAAGAATAAAATTGGAACTACAGCTTGAGTGACCAAACTGTTCAATAAACAGCCTCAGCATTGTATCTGCCAGAATATGATCTCAAGTAAAACAAGACAACAATATTCAAATTTCCAATACCGATGTATATATATACACATAGTACATCCAAACATAGATGACTAAACAGTCAACCGCCCTTGTATCTGCCAGAATATCCTCTCAAGTCTCAAGTGACGTAACTAATTTCCAGAACCAAATTTCCAGTAAAGATCCATATATTTCAAATATATGTCAAACCAATATGACACAAGCATTTCTGAATCATTAAGCATTGTCTTATTCCCACCGATTACAGTGGCTACATATCCTTGAAAGTTGTTTCTTTCCCACTTCTAATCAAACTTGTCTAATATTCTGAGCCAGGTTAGTTAATTCAATCAAGTCTCAGACGAATTCTTCGTGTGATATATGAGGTTGGGCTCATTTCCACGGTCACAGGTTAAACTTTTGGTACACTGATGCTCTAAAATGAGCTTTGGTTTCGAGCGGTCCCTTGTTATTTGTCTGTTTTCGTGCACATTTTGTAGTCCGTTGGTTTGTTCCTCCAAGTGTGAGACAGGGCACAAAGGAAAGGGTGTGTCCCCGTTTTGAGTCCTTAGCTAACAGATTAAGATGTCGGGATTGTTAGTGATCTAACAAGAGTATCAACATGGTCTATATTCTGTCCAAGAATATAATGAATGACACAGAGCATCAAAGCTGTGTTTATCAAGCATGCAAACGTAAAGGCAAGAAGATGAAAAGTGAAAATGGTAAGATATATATAACTAAATGATATGTTTGACAAGTTCTAGAAAATAAATAAACAAATGAACATGCTAAACACGAGTCTGTGTTAAGGACTACATCCTGGCCATAAAAGCAAAAACAGTAAGCATGCTAGAGATGCTGCCAATCCAAAAAAAAACCTGGAGAAACAAGCATAATAAGCATAAATCAAAGTGACAATATCTGATTTGATTCCTACCTGTAGTATGTGAGCAAGTGCTGTCTGAAACTTATCCAGCGGAAGTTCCACAAGCCGAGGAAAAATAGGTAAAACCTGAAATACAAACGATTAAAACCATACAGACACTAAGTTTACACAGAGTTATAAACAAACCAGAGACCCAATTTATTTACTTCCACTCATCCGGTAATTAAGAAGAATACAAGTAGTACTTATAAGTAACGTTGAAGTATTTGAGAAGAGGGGTTCATAATAGATTAAAACAAGGATGATATCTTATTTGTCAGTTTTCATTAACCAGGAATGAGGTTGAGTTCCATTGTGATCTCCACTTCGTCGCAAACAGAAATAGGCAACTAATGTATAGATGTCTTGCAATGGTGACAAGGATCAAAATCTAGTAGTGAATAGTTGGAAAATGACGAAAAGGAAAAACAGCCACGTGGTTCCCACAAACAGATCAACCTTTCCCCATTGGTATCACATTGTACAGAGAAACAGCGCATGGCAAACCTACCTGCTGGAAAGCTGGACAGGATGGGCCTAGATGGCCCAGCAAATGCCGGGGATCCCAACATTTAAACACTTCATCTTCTACCAAATTTTATTTCAAGCTTCATTGTGCACAACTCAGTTTATTTCTGGTAGACTTTCAGGTACAAAGAATGCACAGCGAGGGGGACTGAAACTGCTAACAAGTTCCCTTACAGCCCAACCCAGGCCCCAGAGGAACCTCCATAGTTCCAATTTCTCAGTCTTATAAATCTAGCTTGTCATTGTCAATGGCAGACTATCTATCCTCCTTTCATCATACACTACTTCTTATCACAACATTATATTGATTCGATTGACGGTCCAACGGTAAGGTGAGGAACATTGAGAAGTCCTATGAGGGATGGATGGAATGGAAAATGAAGTCACATAATTCTTTAGGAGAAATGAACATGGGATTCACGTAGGGTGTGCAAAAAGTAATAGGAACACCTAACTCATCAACAGATAAACAGCCATTGCATGTCAGGAAAGATAATCTAAATATGCTTCTGTGTTAAGAGTGTAATATCTCATAAGAAAGCAAGGAAAATGAAGAACCAGCACACATATTGCTCACATACCCAAAAACATATGCGTAAAAGATCAAACTTGAGGATAGATCATTTCTGATCATTCATACTAAATAGAAGATTAAGCTTACAAGTTACAATAAAGATATACGTTTTCCATGGGACCATAGTACATATAGGACTAGCAAGAGAGAAATATGTGAACCGCACCTCAGTTTTGGACAATGACGAAAGTATTGGAATAAGAATTGCAGGATCCTGCAAGAGCAATATTACAAATAAAGACCACAATAGCAAGAAAGCTGGTACAATAAGTAACTGGGAACATCAAGTTAGTTGATAGGAAAACCTGTAGCTTTGTTTCGTATAAGTGCTTGACTGTGGCAATCAGATCAGCAGAAGGCATCGACCCCTCAGACAATATATGTAGCACCTATTAGAAAACAAAAGGAGCAGTATTAGCATTGCTCGGGAGTTTGGGGCCAGAAAATCACAAGAAAAGCAAAAATTCACAACTTTCAAACATTTCTTCTCAGATGTCAAAAAAAGCCTATAAAGGAAACTACCTGCGTCAGAAGATTTTCACATCCTTGTGGTGGATCAGATATTATATAGAGCAAGTCAGAATATGAGGACCCTAGGGCCCGCATAAGAATAGGAATGTGGCGATGGATGGCCTGCATCAACCCAGAAGGTTCAGAACAATGGTAGATAGGTCATGTCATTGAAAACTAGCAACATAACTAAAATTTTAGCTGCATGAGGTTGCTCGCAGTAAAGAAAATCCTTTTCTTTCTCATGAATGGATCATGTGAATCCAAATAGTTGATTGACAGTATCTCTCCGAATACAAAAATAACAGTGCCTATACCATTTTTATAAACTGCAATAATACACAGCTATTGTCAAGGAGGAAGGAACATATACGACCTGGAGCTCAGTACATGCAGCATGTAGACAGAATTAAGCTCCAGGGTCTATAAAGTCAACCCAAGATTTGACCAAAGGTTTACACCATGTATTTGCTCAAAAGAGACGACGATCTATTCAAATTTTACCCAAGAAAATGCCCCCGAATGGCAATTTTGATTAGGCATGGATGATAAAGATGTATTTTCACACCAAAATGTAAATTTACCTTTATATTGCTATTTAAATACTTAAGCATCTTTTCACATTTCACAAAATGCCATTTTGGCACAGTTTATGGGAAAGCCACAGCCCAAAAACCAACATGACTTCAAACTGGTTACCAATATGTCAAGACCACATACAAAATCAGACGACAAACCAATCGAAGCCTCAGGTTCAGCCCTTTTGATTCCAGGTTAAACCAGCACATCTTAGATTTCAACATTACTATCCTCCCCTATAACATACCCTAAAATGCACCCCTGGGCTACTTTAACTTTTCATCAACTTTAACAATCATAAGAATTACTACAGCAAATAAAAACAGACCTGCTTAACAGCCTTAGGAGCTCGCGAATAATTATCGAATACAAGTTGAATAAGACTAGGTTTCTGCAAAACCAACCAAACAGACAATGATAGAATATAAAGAGATTAAACTAGTTTCAACCACAGAAAAAACAACACTTATCACATCCCATAGGTTATCAGTAATGGAGCAGACTCAAACCTTTGTACATAAAGCAAAAAACAAAGAAATATGGCGTTGGGCTTCAGCAAAGGAAACTGACGAATCAGACTGTGCACCCTTCATGGAGTCATTTTCAGATGTTCCAGGCTCTGAAAACTGAGAACCACTAATGGATGTTTCCTGACTTCCTCTCTGAAAAAATTCCAAAGAAAAAAAATCGTCAACACACAAAAAATTGAACACTTACTAGATATAAGAAACTTAACAGGTCAACAATAACACATGGTTCTAACAACGATACCAACACCAATTAAATATACATTCCAAGGCGATTAAATCACAAAAAATCTTTTGCAGGTTGCCAAACAAAAGTCCATCTAATTTTGAAAAGGTTGGGAGAATTATATGCCTTTAAAGTAGATATGCAGTAGCCTAAACTCAATAAAGAGAACCCCCACTTTCATGCCAAGAAACAAACAGGGCTACCACAGCTTCCTCCTTTGGCTCAATAAAGCGCTCTCTGCGTGGCTGGCTCTTACTATGCAGAATGGGGTCAAAATCAAATCACAATATATCTGTTAGAATATGTTATGATTGTCCCACATTGGTTAATTACAACTTGTAAAAGGTTGATGTCTAACATAAATAAAACTCACGTGTGAGGGTTTGTTAACACCCTAACACTTCTCTTCTTCTCTCTCCCAAACAACATGGTATCAGAGCCAAACCCTAATCCACCTTAGATACACCCTAATCCACCTTAGATACACCTAAACCGATCACTCAACAGTTGCCGTCATCCATCCTCAGCACCACCCAACAACTGCCGTCATCTTCTTTTCTCATCCAGACCTTCGTCAACCTTCGTTAACCACCCAAACTCCATATCGGTCACCTAAAACTTCATATCGACCACCAGAACTCCATATCGACCACCAATCGATCATTACCCAGCAAAACGAGTCTCAATCGAAACCCTAAACCACTCAATCGACTTTAATCGAAACCGTAAATCCCTCAATCGACCACCATCTATCCATCAAAACCCCAAATCGACTGTCATTCACCCAACGAAACCCTAAAACGAGATCTCTAAAACCCAAAACAACCCAAATCGACACTTGTTAACCCATCTCCAGTGCTCAAAACCCAAACCCAGTACTTGAAACCTTGATTACAACATTCAAAACCCATCTCCAGTGCTCGAAAACCCTTCGATTGATGTTGTCTGTACTCGGCATTCTCAGGCGACCCTTGCTAACTGACGTTTTGTCTCCAGCGACTCTTGCTTGCTGACGTTTTGTCTCCGGCGACGTCTGGTGATCATCGTTCAGCCTTGGTCTTGCAGGTTACGTTGGTCTCTGTTCGGGGTAGGGCTGTCAAAAAAAACCCGCGAACCGCGAATCCGAACCGGACCGAACCGAACCGTAGGTTTTGGATTGGGTCCGTGGATTAATGGTCCGGACACGGATTGAAAAATTAGAAAACCGTGCTTTGCGGTTCGGTCCATGGATTTTCATAAAAGAACCGTGGATAAACCGAACCGGACCGTGAGAATTTAATCAATTAAAAATATAATATATATATATATATATATATATATATATATATATATTAATTATTCTTATATATATAAATGGTTGAGTGGGAATGGGACTAGTACCTTGAAGAAAGACAAGGTAAATTGCCTAAAAAATCCAGAGAATCAGAAACTTAAGAGACAGAAAACACTAGCATCATTTGAGAATTTGAAAATGGACTTGGGCTTTGAAAATTTAACCAAAAGGCTTGTAGAGATGCTTTGGCTAGGATTTGTCTCATGGATGAATTACCTTTTCTGTTTGTTGAGGTGAAGGTTTTCGTAGGAATGAGAATGGGTTCCAAAAGTTACATTTAGAATGTGAATGTGGAATGTGGAATATGTTTTTTTATTTTGTGAAATGTAATAATCCGTGGATAAACCGTGAACCGAACCGTGATTTTTTTGATTGTTTCGGAACCGGACCGTAGACTTTTGGTTTGGACACGGATTGTCTTACATTGAACCGTAGACTTTTGGTTCGGTCCTCGGATTCATACCAATCCGGACCAAACCGGACCGTTGACACCCCTAGTTCGGGGCTTTGCTTCTCTGCCCGTGGTAACTATTTCCTCCGGAGTATGATATTCTCCTTGGATTCCTATATATCATGTGGTTTAATGGCTATTGTTGTGGATCTGGTATGTTGGGTTTGAATGTTGATGATGTTACTGTTGGTTGATTCTGGTGACCATCGTATTTGGTTGATTATTGATTAAGTATTTGCTATTGGATTAGTGCTCCTCCATTTTTTTTTTAAAATGACTACGAGTTCTGCCTCCAGTATTTCTAGTTCTTCTAGTTGTGTCTCCAGTGATGTTTCTACCCATGTTTCTACTGATGTTTCTCACCGCTGGTCTCCTAGCATGTTGTCCATCACTGCTATTCGTTTGAATGGCAAGAACTATGCTATTTGGGCTAAATTTGTCGAGACGTATTTTTTGGGCTCCAAGCAACATGATTTTCTCACTGCTGATCCTCCTATTGACTCTACAACACTTGCAAATTGGAATATTGAGGACGCACAAATTCACCTTAAGTTCTGGAATAGTATGGAGCCTGATATTAGTGGTGCACTAATGTTTTGGGACACTGCTAAACAGGTTTGGCGACCAGCTCAGGAGTTATATTCTGGAGTTAATAATCTACGTCAGACTTTTGATTTGTGTCAGGAATATTTTTCTCTAGGCCTTGGTGACTCTTCTTTGGAGACATATCATGCTAAGTTCAGCTGTGTTTGTTAGGAGCTCAATATTTGCCTGCCTCTATCTACCGATATTCAGGTTATGCGTCGACAGCGTGAGTCTCTTAATGTGACTCGCTTCTTGAATGGTTTGCCTAGGTCTTATGATCCGATTCGTTCTCAGTTGCTAGGAGGTCGGGAGTTACCTTCTCTTAGTGAAGTGTTCAGCCGCCTTCGTTAGGCTTCTATATCTGATACTGGTTCTATCTCTTCACTGCCTTCTGATCAATTTGCTTTAGTTGCTTCGGTTACTAGTGGCCCTCCTTCCCGTGGTTTTGGTTGTGGTGATCGCGAGTCTAAAGGAGGGGCATGTGGTAGTTTTGATCGTGATTCTGGCCCAGGTGGTCGTGTTTCTGATGGTACAAGTCGTGATTCCGGGCGTATAGGTCAGTAGTTAGGGGTTACTGGACGTGGTCGAGGTCGTGTCCCTCGGCATTGTACTTATTGCAAGGGGAGCGTAATCGGGTATGTCGCCCCTGTAAAGCATTGTATGGCCTTAAGCAATCTCCTAGAGCTTGGTTTGGCAAGTTTAGTGATGCTGTTTTGAGGTTTGGCATGCGTCATAGTGAGTCAGATCATTCTGTTTTTTCTCTCACATTGGATAGAGGAAAAGTATTGTTGATTGTCTATGTGGATGACATTATTATAATTGGTGATGATCAGAAAGGTATCGATGAGTTGAAAACCTTCCTACATCAGCAGTTTTATACCAAGGATTTGGGAAAATTACGATATTTCTTAGGCGTTGAGGTGGCACACTCTAAAGATGGTATTAGCTTGTCTCAGAGAAAGTATGTGTTGGATATTTTGCAAGAGACTGGATTATTGGAAAGTAAACCTGTTGAGACTCCTATGGATCCTAATGTGAAACTATGTGTTGACCAAGAGGAGTTACTCCCTAATCCAGATCAATATCATCGCTTGGTTGGTAAGTTGAACTATGTTACCATCGCACGTTCTGATATTTCCTTCGCAGTTAGTGTGGTGAGTCAATTTATGTCTGTACCTCGTCTTCCACAATGGGAAGCAGTTCTTAGAATTGTGAAGTATCTTAAGGCTCATCTAGGGCGTGGCCTGTTTTATCGAGCAAGTGGACACTTGCGTGTTGAGGCATTCACAGATTTTGATTGGGCAGGGTCTCCATCTGATAGGCGATCTATCACAGGATATTGTGTCTTTCTAGGTGGAAATCTTGTCAATTGGAAGAGTAAGAAACAGGTTGTTGTTGCTCGATCTAGTGCAGAAGCCGAATACCGAGCCATGGCTCATACTACATGTGCGATTGTGTGGGTGCGCTCCCAATAAAAATTACGCGTGTGAGGATTTGTTAACACCCTAACACTTCTCTTCTCTTCTTCTCTCTCCCAAACAACAATATCCAAGTATTGTGTCGGAATAGATTAAGTTGAATACACAAATCATAAACTTACATTCACAGAACTACACTAATAAGGATTAAAGAGAACTAGTGTCAAGAACAAATATATAGGCAAAACGTATATGAAGGACAAGTAATTACTGATTCCTCGTAACATACATTGAAATCACACAGGAAACAACTGCCGCTCTCATTCTATTGTAGCCAAAACCGAAGATGGAAGTTTTGTGGTTACCCAGTCCGTAAATAAAAAATTCTTTCAGTAGAAAAAAATTTCTAGTTTACAGAACACAAAAATATAGCACTAAGAGCCATAAAAACATAACTGAGCCACAACACTATGTTTACAAAGCTAACATCCAGAATTCCAGATAGCCACCAAATTTGTTCACACATGACACACCAATGGCCAAACCAACTACTGAGGCTAAAAGAACTTCTTCTTTTCTTTTCTTTTCTTTCCTTTTTTTTTTTTTTTTCGGCAAGGCTAAAAAACTTTCAACCAACTCCACAGATGCTTTCTCCGTTCAACATCATATATCCTTCTAAGTACCATAATATTACTTACAATACTGACACTAGCATTAGTGTGATGAAAATTTTGCACACTGATCATGCCTCATGGTCCGAATCTTTTTGACATTTATTTAGAAGGAAGGAATAAAGGGCATCAATGAAAAAACATGCAAAAAACAAATGGCAAGTACCTCCCCTTCAGTTCTTTGCTCAGCGGACACAGATGGTGCAAGATTTATATCCGAAACAGCCTGATCAACAGCCGACAACAACATAGTCGTGGCAAATCGCTCAATATCTTCCGAAATGTAATTAAGGATGTAGAGTTTGTTGGCCACCTGCGCAACAAATAGCAACAGAAGTTTAAGAAATTATTAGCATTCCTTTGCAATCAGTACAAGATAACAAAACCAATTATGTGCTTCAACAGCTTCAAAACCCAATTCGTCATATCTTGAATGGCTAATAAGTCACAAGTCCTCATACCAGTCTGATAGCTTTTGCACGAATGTCGTCGTGTGAATGAACAGCACACTGCAAATAGCAAAACCATCAATAAGAACCAAACAGAAACAAGGTAATAAGTAAACTGGACCACTCAACAATGGGAAAACATTTTCCATTTTGTATCTAAAAAAGCAGAACAAAATTAGCGGCTTTTATTCAGGCAAGCATCGCACATGTGTGCTATTTTCAAGGTCAGCTAGAGTTTGAGCCATCAGAAGGCCAAGCATGTGATAATATTATGAGTATCCACACAAATGTTGTTCGAAGCATGTATCTAGAAGAACAAGAAATTAAAGGTCTGAACTTCTCCTCCTCATGTTACCTTCAAAGCAATGTCTAAGCAAGCCTGCCGATTAAGTGGACGCCCCAAAATCAAGCTCCACACGGCACCAAGGCCCTGAGTCACACGATCACCATCATGACCATCTTTTCCGGGCTGATAATCAGAGTTGCATAAATTGTCCAACAGTTTCAAAGTAGAATCAGGCAAAAGTGGAACTTCACCCAGAAGTCGACTGAAAGATTTGTCAGTAGCTGGCAAAGCATCCAGTAATGATCTTGCCTACAACAAAAGGGGATGTAAATATATAATACTACTAATACAGACAAACATGATGTTTAACCAGCTAAGAAAGTGCCTACCACTCCCAGGAGGAATTTTTCATATATACCAGCAGCAAATGAGGGCTGTTCAACTGAATCAGAGGCTATGAGAGTATGTAGGTGGTACATGACATGCATTACAAACTCGTGCCCCTGAAAAAGAAACCACGTTTAGAAATTGTAGAAGGGTTTCCCAAAGTAATCAACTAACAAAAGAATTGCAATTTTTGATTCTGTATTTAAGTTTAAGGAACTTCTAACTTATAGCTGCAAGATCAATTCGAAAGCATAATATGGCCTTAAAAACACGAATTTAGAGTGAGAAACTCTAATTCTGAAATTTCAACATGTGATAGCAGATAACTGTTGTTGAGGCTTTACAGAATGAAGTCACCCTGTCTGACAGCTTAAGCTTTCAGAGAAGGTGCTGGTCAATAATCTAATATGGTTAGAGCTAGAATTTCGGAGGCTTTTGAACAAGTTCCCCTTCAATCATGCCTTGCAAACAATCATGTTAGTTGAGTATATTTTGATTTGAACATGCAAGATTCACGAAGCAGATACCTTCTGGTATTGATAATCTGAGACAATATGTTTTTGCATCATCAAAACCACTTCATCATCAGCATCAATCTACAAGAGATGTAACAATATATTAGTACCCTTTCCAGGCGGCCCATAGGAGATGCATAAACCAATAATCTTAAAGGTACACCACGAATAATATCAAAGAGCTAATTTTAAGCATAAAAATCTCAAGTCTAATCCATGTTGATGAAACTCGAACAACAGTAAATAGATTACAAACAAACAAAACAAAAACAAATACACAGCAGTACAGCACAAAGGCCAAATAAAGAGGCAGTCTACAGGCACTTTGATTTTGACAATCTTAAATCAAGATAAACGCTTGATTTACTTTAAGGGTTGCAGTTTAGTGGCCAGGTACAGAAACAAGCAAATAGGCGTGCATGTCAATAACCATATAATTTGCAAATCCAGTGAAAGTGCCTTCTTAACAAACAAATCACCATAGCATTATGCCTTTTTCGAATATTGCGTTCTAAAATTTGAGAGTTACTAACAAACCAAAGTTCAACCCAATGAACACATGACATCCCGAAACGAAGTATGGGCTGCAGAACTCCCTCATGGCATCAATACAGGATATCCACAATTCTGAAGAGCATCCAGGGGGTAAAATGGGAAATTCAGGTGAGAAGTGATGTTTTAGATATTCCTAAATGATTACATAAGACCTCTTACGCATCCTTAATTTGTAAAAGAATTCTTTTTTACCTCTTTTACCAAGGAGACAGTCGGGAGAGTTTTGATAACAAACACTATCATGAACGGAAGTGGTATACACTACCAGACACAATATGGAGACTGCTAGGTGGAAAATCTTTAAAACTAAAACAAATAGCAAAATTTCAAGAACATGTTATATAACATAGAATTCAGCAGCAAATAAATTACATCCTCATGGACCTTCTCTAACATGATCTAAATCCGCGGCCTATGGACTCAGATATTTATAGCTCAGACCTGCAGCTCACGAAGATCTAGCTTTAATCCAATCAAGACATAGCCAGAACCTACCAAACCCTGAAAGTTAGACTAGTAGAATTGACTTCCGTATTATTTTGAATGATGCTTCAGTATTATTTCAAATGATTCCATCATTCAAAAACTCTGTAGGGGCTTAAAAGAGTTGCCATGACTCCACACCAACACTGGTAAATGAATGCCAAATTGCCAAGAACAAAAATGTGGATGCCAAATTAGGGAACTAACAGGTAGCAGAAAAGAATAAAACATCTAATGCATGCTACCATTGACCATCCACACTCATCCAACAGGGCCCAGGAACCGAAGGAACAAGGGTTTTCTGAATGCAGAAAAGAGAACCCAACAAGTCCCAGGTTAATCAAGCAGAAATGTTCCCTCTGATGTTTTCCACGTGTTAAAAGAGTAAAATTTCATCTTGAGAAAATCCAATCACCATCAACATGTTTTCGCTTTTCCAGCAAGTATTACAACCATCATCAAGTCATCAGCTATAACAATTTATACTACAGCTAATCCTTTAAGTTAAGGGAATCATTCAAAAAAATGCATACTTTCCACCAAGTTAGGGTGGTGTTCTTAACTATTAACACTTCAATACAAGGAAGAGGTCAAGTTTCAGTCCCAGCAGTAGCCAAGAGGAGTTTGAGTCAAGATCTTCTGGGATGTGTAATAATAACATAGTTGAAGGGGGATATCAATCCATGGTGTTTGAGTCGGAACTATTTCCAAAAACAAGTAGACCGGAACGAAGGCAGGCTGGAATAAACAGACAAAAGGAAAGAAGACCAAAATACAACTTACACATCTTCCAATAAATGTCACAAACTTAATACAAATGCCTGGAAAGGAAAGAAAGGAAGTGAGGAGTGCACGCGCGCGCGCACACACACACAGAGAATTCTAGTCTCGCGTCTAACCCAATCATCCCTGCTGCCATACGATTTGCAAGTATTACATTGCTAATTCCATCATAAACACTCTGGTCAAAACTACAACTCACTGACATCCTCCTCATTGAAGTACATGTTGGACCTACTACCACCTTGAAAAACACAAACTATCGGACGTTATTGCTATCAAGCACCGTAGATGGAAATGATCACGCATGCAAGCAGAACCAACAAAAAAGACAAGTTGGTGTGACTAGGAGTTAAATTTCACAAGTGTACTCATCTGCTTAACTCAGGCTTATCTTGGATACTTAAGAATCCAAAACAAGTCATTCACTTCATATAAATTTTATTCGCCCTCGGAAACACATACACGCAAAAGGCAACTTTTTGAGATCTCAAATCGCAGAGGCGGGAAAAAAAAAAAAAAAAAATCCATGACCTACTTTTTCAGTCCACTACTATGTTGAAGAGTGAGAGGAAACCTACATGAGAATATCAAGTAGGCAATTAGTAAGTACTCAACTAGGATGATAAGGAAAGAAGCACACGAAATGCTGGAAATTGTTGACGAATTTGATTAGATGGAGCAATGTTTTCCACAGAGTCAGAAAAAATAAACGGTTTCTGCAAGGAATACCACCTCCTTTGGTACCATGCAGGGTGTATATCTTTCAATTACAAGTGAAGAAGTGCATTTTTTTTTTTGCTCTTTGTAACATTAATAACTGCTAAGTAAGCCTATGGACTCAAAAAGCCTTCATATTAAAATCAACAACCATCTTTTGACTGTAATCAAACATACCAACAAAAACACAGTTGGGGAGCAAATGGACTTGTAGGTCATTAAGTTGCATGGAACATTTGTAAGCTTCTAGGTAACTAACAGATGAAATTTTTAAGAGCTTCCTTGCCCCCACTTAGTTGCTTGAAACTTTTACACCGAGGCATATGACAAAAGCATCAAAGCCCTATTTCTAGTCTCAAAATTCCTCAACATCCAGTTACCAAATGACTACTTCCTTTGAAGTACTAACACGTCCAAGCGGTTCCCGAATGAGCATCAAACACACCGCGCCGGGATACAGATACGCTGGAGGCACAGCGGACACGCCATGCAAGTTTTAATTTTTTCAGTTTTTAAGAAGGGGGACACGTGCATCTAAAATTAGACACAAATGTGGACACGACATCGGTCAGTGCTTTTCAAAACTTATTTTGTGTCTAAAATGTAAGAATTGGAAAAGTTAATTAAAACCTTGTTTAAATCTGAATATCTGAAAAACAAAAGGCAAGATTGCAAATTATGATTTTGGTTTCGGTTCTTTCTGGATACAATACTAATATAAATCACAATCCAAAATATTCATTTTGTTATTTTGCCTTGTCAGCCATGAATGGATCCTGATTGTTTGAAAATATTCATGTCCGTATCCGTACTTCTTAGACCACTCCAAAGCATCTGTAAATTCTACCCGCAAAACCAATTTCAACTGTTCTAAATCACCTGTAAAAAAATAATTCTGCAACCAAAAATCACTTTCTTAACACATGCCTTCAATAGATAATAGTTAACTCAAATCCAGTGCGCAGTGGACTATTCTATTCAAATAGAGTGTCCTGCTCACAGTCGATTGGAATTTTCAGTAAAGTGCTATCAAAGATCTCTATCAACTCCCACAGGCAAGTAGAAGGAAAAATGGAAAATCAATGGTATTTCTTTTTCTCGAACTTCTCTATTTGTCTCCTCTAAGTCACTTAAAAATCAATGATTCACCTAAGTTCCTAATGAATTAAGTTAAAATTGTTGTGAACAAACAGTATACTAAATAAGCTACATCACTTAAATCCTAGTCTTCCTCAAGATTTTAAAGGTAATGTGCATCTAATATTTCTGACTTGTGCTCTTGCTTGGAAGTTAAATTGCAGAAGACTTCTAGCACATTGCAAATTTCAAGCATTAAAAGCAAATTGGTGAATGGGTGCCATGAATAATTTGAATAAATCAAATCTTCCATGAGTACTAAAGACATGCAAGAAACGCTTATCACCATTTCTTTAGAAGAAAAACAAAGATGCTTTGCCATAAGAATTTTTCTTTTAGAACCTCATTCCAGAAAAGAAACTCCTATATGAATGACTGGAACAAATCATTGCCATGCATGCATAACAGCCTTCCAAAATGTATCATTTCAGACAAGGCAATAGAAAACTCAACATTTGAACACCATCAAACTTATTAAACCTAACAAATAAAACAGGAGGGTATAAAAAAACAGCCACAAGGCAATTAACATTATGTGATAAAATATTCATGATGAGTTTTAGTAACTCTCACACTTGTCACTGCATATCAAATCTACATTTGGTTTAAAAATCAACACATAATAAAATGAAAAAGTCAACAATTAGTGGCTGATAGTGGCAAATAAGAAATTGGCTTCCCAATCGAGCAACCAATCAAGAGACAAGACGGGGCCCCACCTGAGCAACCAATCGAGCAAGTAGTGCCATGCGTGTCTGGCTACAATCTGTCCCACGTAAATGCTTGTATGAATCGATAATCCGTTCAACAGCAAGCTTTCTCACATTTCTTTGTTGTTCTTCTGTCAGCTCAATGTATGATGGTAGCACTGGCAAATCTGGATGGGCCTCTTCAGATACAGTCGTGTTTAAAGCATCTGGTGAAAGCTGGTCACTTTGCATCAAAGATGAAGTATGAGCTTCTTCAGTTAATTCATTATCTGATGCCTTGGCTTCCACTAACTCTTCATCAACTTCACGAACAGGAGAAAGTGGAGGATCTAAAGCAGTATTGACATCAAGGACAGGGACTATGTCCTTGGCATCTAAATCCATAATTTCCTCCTTTTGAGGTGGTTGATTTGAAACTATTGGACTTTGGGAAATTTGCAGGTCTGCTTCCATTCTGGGCATCAGAGACACTGAAATATTTTCAGAACTTGTGACCACCGGGATTGAATCAAAAAACTCTGATTTCATATAATTTGTGTCCTCCACCATAGGGGGTGGTGGCACTTCAACGGGTAATGCCACACGCCGTGGGTCAAGGCGACGGGGATCCTGCAAAATTTACCAGCCTTTTACTTTAGATTCTAGAACAGTAAAAGGAGATTGAAAACTACTCCTTCCATACCATTTTGGTGGTCGTCTATTTAATCAAATCAATAATAGTATTATCATGTGAAATTTCCAAAAAAATTAATCGCCAGTGAGAAAATCCCAATTAATCCATTTGAATGGTGTTAGTACGAAGAAAATCCTCACAAAATTACCTATTTTTTGGTTGATTAAAGCATGACCGTTGAAAATGGACAAATAATATAGGATGGAGGAATAGTGAGTATGAAATTACTTATTTTACCCTTCTTGGATCGCGTTTAGAATCTGCTGGGAGGCTAATGGAAGTAGACATGTCTGACATTGAGGTAGCATTCGAGGAAGAGGAAGGTGTTTGTGGTGCAAGCACTTGAGACTCGGTAGATGCTGTGGAAACTACTGGTACCACGACAGCTGGTTGACCACTCGAACCATTTTGTTGACTTCCTGCCGAGGTACTAAGACTGATAAGTGGTGGAGGGTTTTTCGGCAAGTGCTTCATATTAGTTATAACAATATCAGCCAACAAATCCGGATGGATTTGTGAGATCAGGATTTTAAGTGATTCAGCGCCTCTTTCTCCTTCAGCAATTAAAGCACCAATCATGGCAATCATTTGTTCGACAGGAGACAACCCACCATCCAACAAAGGAACCTTGGAAGATACTCCATTACCAGCAAAATCCTGCGCCAAATCATTTTTTTGAACTGGTGGATCAGAATTACTGTTTGGGCCACGACGGATTCTTTTGGAAGCCACATCATAACCGTTGTTTGGCTCTGCATTTTCCAGAGGCATAGGCCTTTTTCTAATAGCATCCACTCCCATAGGGAGCTCGTCGTCCTGAAAAACAGATGCAAAAATCAGATACAAGAGTGATAGGGTCATGAACAGTGTTTTAAATGGCTCACGGCACACCAAGGCGCAATGGTCCCTCGGAGCAATAGCGCACGGCGCGGCGCGCGCCATAGCAAACCGTGGCACACTTTATTATAACGAGTAGAATTCTCAAAGAGGCATAAATTTCAACACAAGCAAACGCTTTTAAAATGTTCAAATGTCATAAAACATAAACATTTCAATGTTTAATCCACCAAATGCTAAGCAAAACATAAAATCCATAAAAAGCTAACGTATAGACTTTAGCTTTGGAGACAACAAAATTAAGGATACGGTAATTACAGAGGAGAATCAGGAGATGATAGAGCAGCAGTAGTTGCCAAAAAAAAGGAGCATAGCTTTAAAAAACAGAGCAGCAATACTTGTATTAAAAAAACAAAACAAAACAAAAAAACAGACATAACTTTGTCAAAAAAAATGTGCTTAAAAAAAAAAGATTAAAAAAAATGCAAAAACAGAAGAAGAAGAAGAAGAAGAGGAGGAGGAGTGGAACAGAGATCAATGCAGAGAAGAAGAAGATAATATGCTGCTGCTGCTGGCAGGAAGATAATACGCTGCTGCTAATGAATACGATAGATAGATAGATATCTCTGATTTGTAGGGTTAGAGTTAAGGAATTTATCCAGTATATTGCCCACCTTTTGTGCATAACTCAATGCTGAGATTGATTTGTGGCATAATATGATTAAAAAAAAAAAGGCTAAAACATTTTATGGCGCCACAGCGCCTCGTCTTGTCGCACGCGCCATAGTGCCATTTGTGTGCTTTTGTGTCATGTGCCTTGCCATGACCCCCCATAGCGCAAAGGGTGCGCCTCGCCATGCGCCATGCGCTATAGCGCGCTATTTAAAACACTGGTCATGAATGGCAAAACTTAGAAAATGAGGTGCACCACCAAAAAGATGACCTCGCCCGTCCGTGCATCACGAGAAGCACGTTCATAATTTTTCATCATTTTGTCAACTTGTCGGATAACTTGATCTGCCGCATCCCCAGCATTCATGCCACGTAGTGTCCTTAGCAATCTATCTCTTGACTGTAACAAAACAAAAGATAACTTGTCAGCAGAGTGTTCCGGGCATCACGAGATGTTAGACACTACGTACACAACACGGATATATCATTTTCCTAATAAATAGGACATGTTCACGTTGACTAACACACGATATAAAACTATACAAATAAAACTAACATTGAACAAAATACCTGCTTCTACCAAATTAGGGATCGACACACGTCATATTAGCACTACGAAGATTCAAAAAAACAACTGTCATTAAATATTCAAATACACACAAAAAAAACAAAAAAAAAAAAAAAAACCTTTGTAATAATCATTCCCTAAACTTGTAAGTGTTCTCAGGGCCTCTTCAACCTTGTCCATAGGGGGTCCTAAATGTGTTCCTTAGTAGCAGGAACCTCCTATTGGTGTGGAGAATCCACCTCAAAACCTCTCTCCCACGGTTTCAAGTCAGATTCTCCCAGGAACCTCACTCCCTTTGAGGAAGGAGCCAGCTCCCAACTAGGATGGAACATGTAAGTATCAAAATAAAAGTAAAAGACACCAAGCAAGAGAAAACATGAAAAAATGACACGGATACTAGAAAAATATTTATTTGCTCAAGGCTTTAGTATAGACATAATATCTGCTTATATTTGCTAAAACGATATTTACTCATGTTACATATTTACATTATTATAATATTCTTCAACATTACCGCAAAGGCTCCCAAACAAGGGCTTATAATGAACTTCCACTCCCCCGCCTTCGCTTCTGATCACGCCCTTTTTCGTGCGACTAAAGCACGTCCCAACATATGAGACTAAAGAAATGTAATAAAAATCCTTTCAGTCTGACACAGGAAGGTGAGGCAGATGCACCTTGTCCATGCTTCTTATTAGGTTATACATGTTGAAGAAGACCAGAATAACTTTTCTAGGGATTCCTATTGAATGACCTGATGGCTATCACATCTCCTTTCTACCATCCATATACAGATTGGCACCAAAAGAGCTCTTCAAATATTGTACAACATATCTATAGAGAGAGAGAAATGAAACCCTCGCCACCTCCTTAATGCTCCTCCCATCAAAAAACCTATTGCGCAATTTTTTCATTGAACCCCCTGGGATTCACCTAAGTATAAGACAAAATAAATATCATAGACCTGACTTGTAATCCAGAAAACAGAAGATACAATTTTTTTTACTTGCTAACGCAATAAGCAGTTGACTTTCAACTCTAATACATCTATACATAAATACTCTATACATAAATATTAATCCACCCCCAATATAAATATACGCATGGAGCTTGAAAAGAAGATATATCATGAATAAAAGTAGAACAAAAAGGACTTTAAGCGAGATTTATCAAATTACAAGAAACTAACATCACGATTCAACAACAATGAACTGTCTTCAAACAGTAGTCTCACAGATTTATTAAGTGAAAAAATCTTCCCACTGACAGCCATTGGGAAAGCACAAGATACACAAAGAGGAGCTTACACTAACCACTAATTTCAAGTTCAGCAGATACAATATGATAAGGGAATGAAAAAATTAACCTATTGGATTATTTGAGTCAAGGAAGAATTACCTCCATAATGGAAGGATAAGTACACCTAAGGAACCCCAACATTGCAGTTCTTATAGAGTACTGAATACTGCCCAAATGACCTCCCTTCGCTGCCTCAAAGTTTGGTTCAAAATCCAGTAATGCAGAGAGAATTGATTCGTAGTAGAGTGGCCTCTTCCTTGCAATGGCTGCAAGACTGAAAGAAATACACACAGCTGTTAGATAACACACCCAAATGACTAACAAAGGATCAAAGACTTCAATGACAAACAAAAAGCACAAGGGACAAAAACACACAAGTATATTCAGATTGATCGAGCCAAGATCACTATAAATGCAGGATAACAGTCTTACTTCACAAAGCACACCCAAAATAAAACCCAGAACCAGATCAGAACAATGCAAGCAGTTATTAACTTTTTTTTTTTGAACTGGTCCTCCAATAACAGGTGAACATCAAATTGATGACAGTTTAAACTTTTTCTAAGGACTCAGATGTTATGCAGACTTCCAAGCCCATGCCAATGCAGCTTGAAGTTAAGGTTACACATTCACTTTTTGTCCCTTCCTTTTTCTTTTTCCCTAATCGCAAGCTTTTTAATCTGGTACTACCCGAAAAGCTTGAATCCGGTACTACCAGAAAAGCTTGATGACATAAGATTCAGTGTCAACACGGCAACAAGTAGACAACATCAAAACAGAATCGACTGCAACATGGACCACACAGGAAAACGACCCAATAGGCGTCTCCAAGATGGTACGATCCACAAAATACTACCACTTGGGGGTGTAAACGAGCGAAGCCGAACCGATCTTTGTAGAGTAAACAAGCCAAAAATCGAGCTCTACAAAGCTCCGCTCATTCGTAAACGAGCCAAGCCAAGGTAATTTACTTAACGAGCCGAGCCGAGCTTTACCGAGCTCGTTCACTAAACGAGCCTAAAACTCGAGCTTGGCTCGATTACTAAACGAGCCAAGCCACGAGCAGCTTGGTTCGTTTGTAGCCCTACTACCACTTGTTACATGCTACTAGTTTTCTAATGTAATTTACCATCACATGGGCATGTCAGTTTTGCTTTTCAGCTTCAACTAGGATTACCTCAACTTTATCTTTTAATGCTTCAAATTTCAATCTCAAGTGTCCCATTCCAGTTCACCATTTTACAGGATTAATACAACATTTAATAGATGGGAAAGAATGTTAATATTGCATGTGTCTCAACAAAAGCTAAAGCTTAATATTGGTTGACAAAAAGGAAAAGAAAACCCATTCTTCAATGTCCTGACTTTAGAGGAATTTTGTACTACAATGAAATGAAGAGGAGGATGGGAAAGTAAAAACCAATACTTCTTTCTTTGAGAGAGGCAATTCAAGAGGGTCGATGATTAATTGCAAGGCAAAGCAACATCATTCTTTCAAATGTTAAAGAAAGACCTGTCAAGGTTACCCAAGAAAACAGGCCATCCAGTCAGTCATAGAACCCCAAACTTTGAGGATACGAATGTCACGAAGGTCCTCGTGCGGCCTCACAAGATGATTTGCAAGCATAATGCTTTACTAGCTAAAGATCTTATCTCTCTAACCATATGACGTGTCCCCGGCGTGTCCGACATGGATATGGCAATCTTTGGGAGTGCCGGTGCTTCATAGTTCATAGATGACAGTTAAAGAAGCAAAAACAGCTTCTCAAGCATCTCTTAACAATAATAACTAAGAAACCATTTGATAAACTAAGAAGAAGTTAGAAACCTTAGGGATACCTTGGGCCAGCAACCAGATAAAAAAAAAAAAAACCGAACATGTCAATCACCTTTGAGAAGGACTTGATAGCACTTGTTATACCACAAATATCACTTTTGCCACCTGACCAACAATCTTCCTCAAAGAATAATAACCTATCTCACCCTTTCCAGATACGAGTAGAGACTAAGTCTCGAAATCCAGGGCTACCAATATCACTTTTGCCACCTGACCAACAATCTTCCTCAAAGAATATCACTTTTGCCACCTGACCAACAATCTTCCTCAAAGAATAATAACCTATCTCACCCTTTCCAGAAACGAGTAGAGACTAAGTTCCAAAATCCAGGGCTATCAATACAATATAACACTGTCATGCTCCAACTTATTACCACAGGATAATTCAAAAAAAAAAAAGAATCGTCTCCAACACGACCATCTACTGCTTCAAATTCTAGTGGCACTCATCATAACACAATATCAATTTTGCCACCTAACGAACAATCTCCTGCAAAGACTCGTACCACTAGTACTAACTGTGGCACCCCCTGAATCACTTGAGATTTCTTCCTCTGGAGCATCACTTTCATCATGGGATATCAGTAGTTTCAAAATGTTCTCTCTCTACAAAACATTACGGAGTGAATCGCTAACCTCTGTTACAATCCTACCATATAATGTCTTCTCAGTTTCAGTAAGAGCTTCAATTCCACAGGTCAATGGAATCTTTCAACACATTGCCTCTCCCCTGGGAATGTAGGGGACTGAAACATCAAGTGATTCACTGCTAAGACGTAAGGTAGATGAATTCCTTCACTACTAAGACATAAGGTAGATGAATGCCTTCACTACTAAGACATAAGGTAGATGAATTCTTTTTCACTTTGAACCCTAAACTTTGAATGTTATATACATGCCAACTTCCAAAAAAGCATTGCCAACATAATGCTCTTTATTATGAGCAAATCTTTAGATACAGTTGGAATTTGGAAAGATAGCCAAACCATGCCACACTTATTGCCAGCATCTGTGTCCACATCATTATCGACATAGTTTTAATTCTACATGTAAAAATCCCCTCAGTCGACAACAATTTGGTGCAAAATACATCAATAATATCGTGAAATGCGCAACAATAACGCATTTTCAGTAAATTGTTATCTAGAGTCACATGATCAACCTTCAAAAACAAACCTCAAAGTAGCTTCTTTCGTCCCAAGTCTTTTAAATCATCTTCCCCAGATATTGCCTTTGAGCTCTGGGTATGTGCCTAGGGATCCATAATCTCCAATACCTTTCCTCCTAGATGAACTGCTCCTGTTTCCCTAGCCATCCTCTGGATCCCTGTGGTCTAATCTACCGATTCCCGGTCAGTCATCCACATTCACATCCTCCCCAGTAACTCTTCTGGATACTTGGAACATATGACATTGTCATGCTACATAACCTGACTCCCAATAGTTAACAAGCCTCAACTAACATTGCCATCACATAGGCAACTTCAACACTATCTCCTGATTCCAAGCTTTAATACTTCCCAAGTTTTCCAATTCTCGTCTGCTAACATTAAGCATAACCAAAATTAACAATCTTCAACCCCTAAACAACCTCTTATTACTTCTATTGTGTAGCCCATGGATCCAAAATCCATTCTGATTGATTGCACAAATTGACGGGCAGCCTTGAATATATATCGAACTCAGAATAACATAGGAAACATAACCTTGCTCAAGGGTATTTAACCACTATCGTTTCCTGCTGTGAAATAGGCCAATATCCAGATATTATTATTGTCTACTACAAAACCTTAAACATGGCACTAGACAATCATCCACATACAACATGTTCCAATTCATTTGCTTGATTAAGCATCTACATACGCACAATCCTGACCGGCTTCAACTAAATCTGAAGACAAGAAGTAGAACAACCAAGCTAAGGCCCAGAAGATGAGGAGGATGGCAACTATCCACTACAGACACTTGTAGTTTCATAAAATCAAGGAGGAGGATCTAACTGATGTAATTGAGTTATTTAACCCTAATTTAAAATATTGTACAAAATCATAATTGTAACCCCTTCTCAATCTCACTTGCATCTAGAGGATTGTCGCGGCTGAGTGCATGAGCAGAAATGAATCAACCGTGGCTATTAAAATTTCAATCTTGAAATCACTCAACTGCACAACTCCCGCAGGAATCACTTTCGATAACAAATATTATTAGTTCCTTCCAAACCATTCCTTGGGAAAATGTTAGTTGCTTGATATAGGGTTACATGAAAATTGTGAAGCAGTTCTCGACAGTTGGTTATTAGTAGTGGAAAACTGTGACAGAGAGTGCTGATGGACTGCAAAATCCTATTGATGTCAAAACTGCTTTTTTCTCCTTCTTTTACTTCAATTAGCTACCCAGGATGAAGATGGCCACAAAATACCAAAACCTTTACTCTTTCACAGCTAACTAACAACAGGTAAACAACCAACAACTTATCTGGTCTGAAACATTCCTCATCAAGCAAACAAACATCAGAAGATAGAACCGTCCAAGTAGGCATAACATAACAAGAGAAACAATAAAATGACGGACTATGATTGCGGAGCCACAAGAAAAGGAAGCAGACCAAATAACTTCGAGCAATGCCCTCTCAAAAAAGAAATTTTTATTATTGCTGGATTTAACTGTGAATCAATAGTAACAAAATCAGCAATACATTCTCAATCGCATGCTACAGCTGTATGCAGAATAGTTGGAAAGACCACAAAAAAGTGGCAAAAATATTGTCTTGGCCTAGTTAAAAAAGTATTAACAGCAGTGCTGGGCCAACAAATTTTCTCATTGCAGAAGGACCATAAAAATTCATCTTTTAATAACTCCAATCACGGGCTGATGTGTTGGTATCAGTTATCTCTTATCTCCCCACATCTGAACCACTGAATCAGCGGTGCCATGCATATGTCCAATGCCATTTAACTCTGCACAATAGTCCTGGTCAGCATGCTGCAATAATACAACAAGCAAGCAGTTGGACTTGTACTACATCCAGTACCCGAGTTTTAGCGATCCCTCCGAACTCAAAAAAAAATAATTGAAAAGAAACTCAGGTTAAACCCTTAACAACCCATAAATAAAAATTTGAGGCCTTTCTAGATATTCATGGTTAAATATCTATCCATATTCTTATAGCATATACAACACTCTAGGTTACTAAAACTAATCGCTTTCTGGCAAAGACAGAAAACAATAGCATATCTAACAGTCCCCATCAAAAAGGAGTTCCCAATTCTGGCACGGTAATATGGATTATGATCAGCATGCTTTGCACACGTACAAATGCATTTGGAAACAATACAGTGCCATATAACTCTAGTGCCGACTGTAGATGCATACTGGGTAGACAATAACCTAACAAACAGAAAATCATGCAGATACACTCACAACTTGATATCCATTATGCATCTAGAAAAAATAAGATGGACTTTTCAAGTTCTCAGCTCACGCATAAATACTCATCATTTGTCGTCCAGTATACAAACAAGATTGTGCTTTTGTTCTAGAACTTCAAATATGACCCTTTCGGAAAGAACCTCACACTATTATTAGAAAATGATACTATTACCCTAAATTAGCCTTTTGATAAAAATTGCCTTTCCAGCAACATTGTAAAGAAAAATACCGTGTGGATCAAAATCATATTAAAATTTTAAACTAGCTGTCGCACAAAGCTATGACCATTTTAAAATTTTAAAATACAAATTAATATTTAAGTATGGGAAAAACAATATAATCTATTACTAATGGTTTTTCCTGGTAGCTACCCCGGCCTCAAGTAAAAGATAGTAAAACAAAGTTCAAAATTGAGTCAGACATCTTGATTTATTTAAAAATCCCGAGGGCCAGAAACCTTGACTCTTATATCGTGGTGTTAGATACGACAAAAACAACCAGCAACTTAGCAAAATATAAACTCAAGACCAGCCTTTATTCCTGTGAGAAAAAGAAGACGACCTAGCACCAAAGTAAAGCAACTAACAGCAATTTAGAATTACTAGCAAACAAAGGCTTGATCTCCCGACAGTATTGCATATCATAAGGTTAATATCATCCTTATGGTCTCAATGCAAAGAGGGATGCCTGCTCCATCAGGAAAAATTTGACCCTTTCTCAACTTAAAAAAGTAACAAGCCCCCGACACAAGGCCGGTTATATGAATCCATCTTCTCCAATCTCCTATGTAGTCTGTACAAAGACATTTCCTGTCAGATTCAAGGCATCCACATCTTATATTACTTCCCAATGTATGTTATCTACTGAATTCCTTTGTTGTTGGCACCCTTGACTTCAATCTTTATCCCCCTAGTTTCTGAAGTTTTCTTATTCTAGCAGAACTACATGAATTTAAATGAGAATCCATTGTCCTACTTATTGGAATTGCTCTCCTTCAGTAATATTTACAACTCCTGATTAAGCTTCCTCTTCCTTCAGCAAGCCCCTTCTCAGGGGGCCTTGATGTATTCACATTGATCAAACAAAAGGAACTAAATGAAGAATTATTACAGAATACACCAACTATATTTCAAAGAATGTGAAAATCAAAAATTGCACAAATAACTCACCAGTTAACAACAGATATTGTCAGGGGTCCAGGCAGACTACTGGCTGATCGTAACATATCCAGTAGTATGCCGAGAGATCTATTTGCTTCTGACATCAGTGCAACTGGATCCAGGACAGGGTGACCACCAACCACCCATGACATATTAAAAGTCCGACCACTTCTTGTAATATCTACATTCAAGAACACCATTTTAAAAATTCAGCTGCTCAACAATGAAAGCTCACAAGTAGAAAAGAAATTGGCCAAACAAGCTAAAAAAGCAACAAAAAATTGCGATCTGCACTTGAAACTACAACCCACTCAATTATAAAATGCAATACCTTCTTTGGCATATTTTTCAGAATCACTGCTGTCAGACGCAAAAAGTAAAACACACGTCTCCAAAAATTTCAAAGCCAGCAGCTTCTTACCAGTAGAACCAGCCTAAACATAAAGTCCAAAAAGGTTGATGTAAGTCTTGTATTTCAGTCTCGTCAGCTAGTCATCCAAATTATGCAAATCAGACTTCTTTCTTCAGCCATAATACAACTAATTTAACAACAACTGAGCAATAAAGTAGATATGCATGCATTTCAGGAACTTATTAATTGAACGGCTTAAACCATAAAAATCATCTAAAGAATTACGTTACAGTCAAATAGCATCATTTGTTTCCCATTGATGTAGGCAGTAAGAATGTAAATGAACAAACTACAGAAGAGACATATCACATGAGAAGTAGTAATGAACAAACTACAGAAGAGACGTATCACATTTGAAGTAGTCCCTGAATAAACCAAGCATATTGTTTCCGAAATGCAAGATCCCATGACCTTTTGGCAAATATTCTCAAATGCCTCACTGGACCAACAGACAAATACTAAGTCATTCGTCCAGTCATATGCCCTTCTCCCTCCCTACCAGAGAAAGTTCACACATTTACTGCATCCTGACCCTCATCAAAATATTTGTTGAGCCCAAATATACCTCATCAATTTGAGATCTATAAATACAACAATATCAGGAGTTTCCTCGTCTAGATGTTTAACTACTTCAGCTGATTGCAGTATACATACAATTTATGCAGACATTTAAATTCCTTACGCGGTCCTTAGGCCTATATATCGAGACAAGGAAAGTCATGCGTACCTCCCACAGAATGCCAAAAACAGCATCCTTGAACTTAAGCATCCACGTCCAAAGCTCTTCAAGCCACCTCTCAACTATACCGTGCCGGTGAAACTACAATTTTTATAAAGTTTAAGAGATCCAGGTGTAGTAAAAAAAAAAAATATTACAACCCAAACACACCAAAAAAAAAATTAGTCAGAAGGCAGACAACATCCTTGGCAGTTCAAATGAACTGAAACAAGAGGAGTCTCATGTGCATGATCTGCAGAAAAGTTCAAACCTCTTCGAGTAATGATGAATGTCAGGATACCCTGCTACTATTTTATTCAAACCAATATGCGTGAATTGAAACGGACTGAGAAACTATTTTGTTGCTCTTCAGTGAGCATGGCCGCACCATCAAAGCTTGCTTACGGGTAGGACTACGACAATCTATGGCTGTTGACGTCAAATAAATTTTGTTCCTGGTTATCTATTACGATCTACAGAAAAGTTCAAACCTTCTCAAGTAATGATGATTGTCCAGGATATCCTGCTACTATTTGATTCAAAGCAATATGCGTGAATTGAGACAAACTGAGAAACTATTTTGTTGCTCTTCAGTGGGCATGGCCGCACTATCAAAACTTGCTTAAGGGTAGGAGCAAGACAATCTATGGCCACTGACATCAAATAAATGTTGTTCCTGGTGATTTTTATTTTCTATTTTTTTGCCTTGGGCGAGAAATACTCCTGCTGCAGCCATAAATGTCAAACTTAGTGGACTGTTATGACCTCAAGGGAAAAAGGAGATTTTAGCATGAAGTTGGTAATGTGACCAACACTTACTCTGCAGAATTTTAAGGAAATCAACAAGAAGTTAATATAAGCCTTCAAAATAATTAAAGCCAACATTGAGAAAGCTATGTTACTTGGCATGTAACAGTATGTAGAGTGGTAAGTTCATATGCTACATACTTTTAAAGTAACGTAAGCTTGCATGGATTATACTACTAGAATTTAGAATACTTCTATAAATATATATATATATATATCTGCCCAAAAATTAACATGCACAGTATATTCTGTCAAAATCATTAAAAGATGCATCCTAGTTTCAACCCAATTTTATACTGTACATTTGGTTTCCACCTACAGAAAACTTTTAGAATGAAAAGGGAAAGTTAGGATCTCTTTGAATAGGCTAATAGCTTAGTACAATGTATTCCAAAGAAAGCACACCACACTCCAAAACATGCATTCCAAAGAGTAAATCAACAGTGTACTACTTGTTTTATAAACACACTGAGGAGAGGGAGCGGGGAAGACCTGCAATGACAACTCCTCCAAGACGATACAAAAAATGTTGGTGCCGCTAACAATGGATTGTCTGGCAACAATAGAATCGTTGTCATTTAACGACGCTAATAAAACTGGCATTAATACTGAAGAGTGTTCCATCGCTTTCAACCCAATCTCCTCAACCGCCCTAGCAACCAATTAGAACCATGTTTGGATCAAAACATCAAGGAACAATAAAAATCAACAAGGAAATAGTCTCAAGACCTCAAAGATATTTATGTCACGGCAAAAATGGAAGTATAATTACTTCTTGACACGCTGTCATCGGTAAGCTAAGATTACAAAAATTTACTTATCAAAAAAAAAACTTAGATAACAAAAATGGCAATAGCAACGGCAAAAAGGAGAAGAAAGCCTAAATAATCGTGTTAACATAAGATCAACAAAATTGAAAATGTGAAAATGCCATCTGCTGCAAAGTATGACATTCTCATTCGGAACCTCACCAAAACAAAGTGGGACAAATCACTGCAACAACAGAGTTGGCCTCTTATATGCAAATAAAGTACGCAAGTAGACCAAGCTCATACACAAATTAGGGTTTACTGTGCTGATAAAATGATCAGGTCTTAGAACATATGAACGTTGAAACATCACATCTTTATCGTCGTTATTTACTACAAAGTACAAACAACAAATAAGCAATTCACAGATATTGAGCTAGAATTTACAATGCGAAACAAAAGAGCTCATACCAGATAAATGCTAAAAACTTAAGAACGCAACATTTTAACCAGTTGTGCGGACTCATTTCCAAGTTCCTAACAATAAAAATAACTCGACTCATCCAGTCAGTGAATGGTACAAATCAAGCACGGTTAATGAATGCCCCCCTATCTCCTGTAGAACCTAGGAAAACAGAAGGTTCCGCCCTCCATTTATTTTGCTAAGAGTTGTATGGAACAGCATGAGATGTAAGAACAAGCTCCAAACTCCCCTGGAATTCTACCACATCATATCCTCTCCCCAACCCAAACCCGAATTTACCCTTCAAAAGTACGGTAGTACAATCATACAACATCGTTGTTTAGATAGTGCAAGTACCACATGGGTTGGGTATCAAATGGGTGATCAGTTAATATAGGGTTGGGTACCCTTCAAGAGTAAGGTAATACAAGAATCTAAAACATTGTTGTTTAGATGTTTCTTGACCAAATTGCACAGTTAGCCTATCCATCAATTTAAACTACCAGTGTATACCATTTTTATGCTGCAAGAATGGCTCTTGTAACCTTCCCCCCACCCACCCCCAAACAATTGTAGCGGGACAACAGTGCGAACCAAACTAAACATTGTTGCCTGACTCCCAATTTATCACGACCTGCACAATCTTTTGACATCACCCCACACCATAACTGCCTATAATCAACTACTTTAATAAATTCCTATCCTTATCTAGCACTGCATCCTAATGTCAATTTTCAGGCCTTCCCATCACCCAAGCCTTTACAATAATAGAAGCCTTATCCCTTCTCTTTGCTGCTTTCCTTCACTGCCACACTTATTGGTCTTTGTCATGTGTGACCAAATCACTCCTACGGTCTACGGCAATTATATATGTAAAAATTAAAAAAAAATGAAAATAAAAAAGAGGATTAATTTTACGAACAACCTAACCACCATGCAAAATCAACCGCATTAGCAGCGGCAGGCGCAAGGGCGTCCCGGATTTGCCTGGGCCCCTCCGCCACTCCAAATATTCCCACGTATTATATTAGTTTGTAGGTTAATTCAGAAAAATTCTATAAGATTGGCCCCTAAAAATCCATTGTGTGAAAACAATTTCTCAGGACCCCATGTGTGTGTGGACAGAATCCTTATCAATCAATTGTTTGTCTCATGTATAAAATTAAACAGCCTCTACGCATAGACACACAATCTCGACTCTTCTCAGACCTCGCAAGCAGCAATGAATACTTCTACATAAGGATTTTTTTTTTTTTTCCATTAGTATAGAAAAACATGTGGTTCGGGCCCTCCTAGACAAAAATTGTGCATCGGCCACTGCCTAAGCAATCATCAAATACACTATTCCAAAACCAAACAAGTGAGGAATGAAAAATTTTAAAAAAAAAATGCCAAAAGTTACAATTTGGAGACTATATGAACTCACTCGATGAGGGATTTCCGAACGAGGGTTTCGGGCGAGTACTGAAGTGCGACCAGATAGGGGAAAAATTCTGCGGCGAGCGAATGCTCTACAGAGACCAAGATATCTTTGGCCTGTTTCAAAGAAGATAGCTTTACAGCCAAATCGCCATGGTTGTTGGCTTGGGTCAGGAGAGACAGTGTTTGCTCTCGTGATGGTCCAGACATGGCGTCACAACTCGTCTGCAATTGGGTGTACGTAGATGAGTTTGTATTCGATTTCTAGGGTTTATCAGAGAGAGAGAGAGAGATTTGAATGAGCGGGCTTTGGCACTGAGCCACGAGCGCCCTCTGTACCGACTCGATTCGGAGGTTCAGAAATTGATTTGAGGATATAGAGAGAGAGAGAGGAGAGAGAGAGACGGGGCGGGACGGCCGCGGCGTTATAAGAAGAGATGGGTTGGGCCGGAGGAAGTATTGGGTTTGGGGTTCATCAATGCCCTACCGGGGGCCATACACAAGTGTTTGGGGCCATTTGGTTGCTTTTGGACCAGAAAAATGTAAAGGGTTGTTTCACAATAGAGTTAATAACTTAAAATTGATACTCCTACATAACGGCATTGTCTGATAAAAATTGGAGGCTGAATTCCAAGTAAAAGTTTGATTTTGATGTAGATTTAAATACTACATTCAATTCCTTTGTATATCACATCATTTGTCACATTCTTGGAAAATCATATGCGAAAGGGATATCGCGAATTACAAAAAAATTGAAAATGCAAAAAAACAATCACACTGGAACAGGGGCAGTATTTTAGTCGTCAAGACAGTTAACCAGACCATGAGGCTTCGCTCCGTATTCTTGGCATTTCATACCGACTAGCGATTATCTGGTTGTAAACCACAAGCATCACAGATCAGATTATGCATAAGAGGAAGAAGTCGTGTGAGATGAACCTGGGGTCAATGATGAGATCAAACGACGGAGGGTTCAGAAATGTCAAAATGACGTCGATGAGGATCAGGGCAAGAGGAACAAAAGCGAGCCAGAAATCGAGATCATTACCCACCAACATTTTACTCTTGTTCAAACTTCGATAGGCTTTACCCTCTTTTTTTTTAGAGAAAACAGAGTTGAGCCATAAATGTAGCCCTGTTTTGTTTTCTTTAATGAGTCTTTTTGTTGTACAAACAATTAGTCTACGTACACACTAAAATTTCACACCATGGCCGAACCCGGTCACTAACCCTATATATATATATATATATATATATATATATATATATAGAGGCCCTGCTACGTACACACTAATATATATGCTCCGCTTCTAGTCTGGACTCCGGACTTCCAGACCTCCACGTTCCCGATATTTTTTTTTACGATCATGAACCGTCTAATGTGTTTAAAAGGTGTTTCTAAGGGTCCACGCGAGAAATCAAAAAAAAAAATACCGGAAAGGGCTTGATCCGAGCAATTTTTCACAAAACTGTATATGTACAGTTTTTGTGAAAAAAACTACACGGGTCAAGGTCTTCCCCCTTTTTTTTTCTGATTTCTCGCGGGAACCCTTAAAAACACCTTTTAAACACATTGGACGGTTCGGATTTTGCAAAAATAATTTTTAAAACATTCAAAACACTAAAAATCCTCTAGTTAGGGATCCCTCCATCCCCACTTCTTGTCTTCAACCCAAACTCCACCTCCCTCCCTCTCCTAGCGTTACCTCAACCAGATTCTCTCTTACCCTCATCTCAGTTCCCTATTGCACCAAATTGGCAGATCAAAACCCTAAAATTCCTCAAACTATAAACAGTTCATCGGGAACTTCAGATCAGTAAAATCTTGCCCAAATTTATTCTTATAACCTCTATCGAAACTCTGTTCTTTTTCACAAGGTTTATTGCTAGGCGTTGGTCGATAGCAATTGTGTGAAAAGCTTAATTTGAAGAAATCAAAGCCCCTCAAGATTTCTGACCATAGTATTCGATGTTTGTCGACATTTTCAGATATAGGCAATTGTATTATCATTTTCCTTCCGCTTGTTTCACATCTAAACAAATTGGTTCTACCATTTTGAGATTTTGTCTGCTAATGTAATCATGGAACGCAAAAGAAGGGCTTGATTTGGTCTACTTCTGACCTAGATCTCCAACCTTATCTAGCGTAATTATCAAGGTTGAAGTCTCTGTTTGAGTAACATTTGCGTGTAACGGGAGACCTAACCCGTAATTCATTCGTGTTGTTAGTTTCTGGGTTTTTTCATATTTGATTTTAATTTTGCATGTTCTAGTTTTTTCTTATCTATTTGAATCAAAAGAGTCTTTGTTTGCTCTGAGAAAAGGGTTGGGGCAATGGAGAAGAAGAAACAAACGTAATGCTGGGAGAGGAGGGATGTGGAGTTTGGGTTGAAGACAGGAAGCAGAGATGGATAATAAGAGAA
Source organism: Vaccinium darrowii (assembly GCA_020921065.1). Classification (NCBI taxonomy): domain Eukaryota; kingdom Viridiplantae; phylum Streptophyta; class Magnoliopsida; order Ericales; family Ericaceae; genus Vaccinium; species Vaccinium darrowii. Next base: position 6,488,525 of record CM037155.1, read on the forward strand.
TACTATTTCTTAAAAAAAAACAATGTTATAGTCACACCAAAATGCCACATTGCAAACCATGCAATTCTACGTGGCAGTGGGCCCAACCTTTTCTAATAAAAAAAATATTTCTTAAACACTCACCCCCCTGATCCAGAGAGAGAGAGAGAGAGTGTGCGCGTGTGTGTGTGTTTTCAATAAGGCGGCCGAAAAGGAAGATCAAACCAGACCCAATCAAGTCTTTGTTCAGTGTTTCATGATTACATTAACGGACAAAATCTCAAAATGGCAGAACCAATATGTTTAGATGTGAAGCAAGTGTAAGGAAAATGATGATACAATTGGCTATATCTGAAGATGTTGACGAACATTGAATACTATGGTTGGAAATCTTAAGGGCTTTGATTTCTTCAAATTAAACTTTTTCCGCACAACAGATACTGACCAACGCCTAGCATTATACCTTGTGAAAAAAAAAATTGAGTTTTGGTATAGCTTATAAGAATAAATGTGGGCAAGATTCTACTGATCTGAAGGTTCCCAATGAACCATGTTTCTAGTTTGAGGAATTTTAGGGTTTTGCTCTGCTAGTTTATTACAACAACAACAATAACATAACCCATTTAGTCCCCAATAATTGGGGGTATGGGCGGGGGAAGGATAGGAGACAGACCTAACCTTTGGCAATAAATGCACAAAGTGGCTGCTCCCAGAATACCACTGAAACAGATGGATTGGAGACAGACCTAACCTTTGGCAATAAATGCACAAAGTGGCTGCTCACAGAATACCACTGAAACAGTGATCCCCCTATACCGTCGCGTTTGCTGCGGAATCATGCCCTCAAATCAAAGCCGAAAGGCATCAGAGAGGGCAGACCCAAGAATCATTTTGATTTATGTGCACATTACCATGCTTCTTTCATTCAGCATCCAGAGCATTGGCGTTGCACAGTTGCTCTGCTAGTTTATTGCAAAAGGGAATTGATATGAGGGTAGGATAGAGAACTTGGCTGACATAACGCTGGGAGAGAAGGGAGGTGGAGTTTGGGTTAAAGACAAGAAGTGGGGATAGAGAAAAATAATTTATATTTTTTTGTTGGTTGGGTTAGTGGTCGATCTCAGCCATGTTGTGTCTTTGGTGCGTAATTTTTTTGTGTATGTAGACTTATTGTTTCCTTCAGGCATGTTTAACATCTTCCAAGACATGACTCAATGAGAATTCTCATCATTAAAGGAAGTTTAAACTTAATTTGGGAAATGTTATTTGAATTTTGCTTGCGACCAAGTGTTGTGTTGTATAATAGGACCCGAGGCGTAGGGTTAGGTCGGTTCTAGCATAATACCCAGAAGACCGAGGTCGAACCCACAGGAATCAAATGTTTCCGGCATGAAGTTTGACTTGAGATGATATTTTGGCGTTACACCCAATTTTTAAGTGGATTTGTTCGTGGGATTCTCTCTCAACCTCTAATAAGCTTGAAAATGAAATTTGAACTAGATTAAAAAGAGTTGAAGTCTAGGGGTTTACCACCCATGCCTTAGATGATTTAATGCTTCCCGATTATAATCTAGTGGGATTCGAAGACATTCGATCCCACCCGGAAGATTTAACTATGAAAACAGATTTTACACAATACAAGGGGTTTGTTCATGGATAGAACCTCACATAGTTATTGAACACCTAGTGTGCCACCCTGGAGATTTAACTATGAAAACTAATTTTACACGAGATGGGGGGTTTGTTCATGGATATAATCTCACATATCATTTTATCAAACACCTAGAGTGTTATTGTTCCAAGCATTATGTGTGCCAAAAGATTCGCCAACACCTAATCAAAGAAGTTACCAAAATAAGTGTAGATTGAAAAAAATAGATTTCTATCTTTTCACAAACCTATAATTCAACTATAATACATGAAAAGCTGTTAAAATCACCCAAGTCATGGAGTGATAATCACCCAATGACTCCACCTATGCTACTACTCACTCATTAATGGATAAGAATGACATGAAAGTACGAAACATGGAGAATATGCAAATAAACAGTAGATTTATAAAGTTTAGAAGTGCACTTACAACATTAACGAAGGCCGTAGCATTGGTTCTTGAAGATTGAAACCTAAAATCTAGAGATATGGGAGAGTCAACTACGGGGGAGGGAGGATGGAGGTAGAAAGTAGGGCTTTCAACGGTCTGGTTTGGTGCGGATTGGTATGAATCCGAGGACCGAACCGAAAGTCTTCGGTTCAATGAAAGGCAATCCATGTCCGAACCAAAAGTCTACAGTCCGGTTCTAAAATAATAAAAAAACTTACGGTTCGGTTCACGGTTTATTCACGGAATATTACATTTAAAAAAAAAAAAACTGATTCCACATTCCATTTGCATACAGAAGAAAAATGCACTTATTTCATTCGCCACCGCAACAGCATTATAAACCATTTCATTCATAAAAAAAAAAGTTCCAATTAATATGAATGAACAGAAAACATACCATCAAATTAAAGCAAGTACGACACAAGTAGGAGTGATGGCTGAGTGTTTTGTTTCGAAAATGAAAATAGACAATACAGTAAGTAGGAGTAAATAATAATTGTGCAACTTTGAGCAAAATTTCAAATACTACTTACAATTTGCGCCCTTACTTTTTATTTGTACCACATTCACCCATTTAGGATAAATAATTAAGAATAAAGTGTTAAATTATAGTTCTTATCCATATATATATAATTTTTTTATTATAAAATTCTCACGGTCTAGTTCGATTTATCCACGGTTCTTTTATGAAAATCCATGGACCGAACTGTGAAGCACGGTTCTCTAATTTTTCAATCTGTGTCCAGACCATTAATCCACGGACCCAATCCAAACCAACGATCCGGTTCGGTTTCGCCCTTTTTTTTTTTTTTTTGGGGACAGCCCTAGTAGAAAGAGAGAGTGAAAGGTAAAGATAACCAAATAGTCTGATGTTGGGTGTCTTTTATAATCTCCAACATCGTGTAAAAAAAGTCTAAAATGCTCCTAGACACATCTGATTGGGGTGATTTCTCACACGGCCCTTTGAAAAATTATTCTAAGATGAATGAACGGCTCTTATTAGTATGAGACCCAAAAGTAATTCCCTGAGCTGATCAGTACGTTTTCTGTTCGTCCTCTGTGCGCATAGCAGCTTGATATCATTAATTACAATGAATCCTGCTACGTGCACAGATGCACATGTACAGACGGCATACTGACGGCGTCGCTGACGCCGTCGTGGGTCCCATCCGGTTGATCCGAGCCGTTTATCCTTCTTTTGAAAGAAATGGGGTGATTTTGGATCGAGCTCAAACAGCCGTCCGATTGCCTCGATTCCCGCGTGAGCCCACTCAAAATTTGATTTTGAGAAAGATGAACAGATCGGATCAACCGGATAGGACCCATGACGGCGTCGGCAACGCCGTCGGTATGTGGTCGGTGCTAGACAATCGGTCCCCTTATCTTTACTGAATTAGAATGGCACACGGGGAAATAGAGAGCAATGAGGGTAGCGGGTACAGAGGACATCCACTGCGCACCGGCAAAAATCAATAAAAGCACAACAGAGTGACAAACGCCAAACCAGTCGACCAAGTTTACGATCATGGAAGGTTGGGATCCTAACACCAAATCAACCCTAACCCAGATCCCCCTCCTCACCACCAAAGCCGGCCCACGCGACGGCGCCGCCTGGACGCAGCGTCTCAAGGAGGAGTACAAGGCGCTGATCGCCTACACCTCCATGAACAAGTCCAATGACAACGACTGGTTCCGCATCTCCGCCGCCAACGCCGACGGCACACGGTGGACCGGAAAATGCTGGTACATCCATAACCTGTTGAAGTACGAATTTGACCTTCAGTTTGATATCCCCGTTACGTACCCGTCTACTGCGCCCGAGATCGAGTTGCCTCAACTCGATGGAAAGACTCAGAAGGTAGTTTTTGTTTAATTACTAGCTGTAGAGTACTCGTAGTATCTGAATTACATAAAACAGGATACAATTGTGCAATCATACTATGCCAACTGATAGCCCATGGAGGGACTAATTAAGTAAACAAATAACCCCATTTAGGAGGTGTTGTCGTCGGTGAACCCAATTTTGGTTGTGATATTTAGTGGGAATGAGGATGTGATTCATTGGAGTGAGGTACCCCCTAATTCTCATTCAAATAATCAAATGTTTCTGTTAGTACTCGAAATCTTGTGGAAACAGGTTTTATGAAGTTATTGTTATCAAGTTTTTTGGTGCCCGGTAATTTTCATTTTCTGTTTTTGGCCTTTGGCTTTGTTTGGAGGGTTTTTGTAGCGGGTGGGAACGAGGATGTGATTCATGGGAATTAGGCACCCAGTAATTCTCAGTCAGATGGTTGGGTTAGTACATGAATTGTATGGAAACTGTTTTTAGAAATTTTTAGAGCTCAATATTTGTTACTTTATGATTTTTTATGGGTTGAGCTAAAATCTAAGATTGCCATTGGAGAGAATGGGTACACTTACTTAGTCTGGGAATGCACTACTGGGCTGTATGGATCATTAGGATTTAGGACTTCTACATTTAGTGCGTTCTATTGTGGTAACATGTGTTACATTGACTAGGTTACGGTTATCGGATATCGCGTGGATGAAATTAGGAATGTCTTCGGGCATTTGCTTCATCCAATTTTCATCTCTAAGGGCACGGGAATACATCCAAATTTTTTTTGGTATATTTCTTTTATGTTCTGGGATAGTTTACATAGTGTCTTAGACTCTTAGGTCAATTCATGCATGACAGAGGAGTTCTGTGGATAGTTCATGGTAAATTCAAGTTAGAAGATACACTTTCCAAGTGTATGTCTGACTAAATGGGTTGGACAAGGATTCCATGCTCTTATCCTGGTGTCGAGTGTCCGACATTTAGTTGCACGAAGCGGGGGCAGGAGCGGGTGCGGGGGAGCGGGGGTATGCAGAAGCTCCCTAGGTTGAGAGCGGCGAGGGAGTATTTAATAAATTAATATATATTTGAATAAACTTATATATATTTATATGTATTGGACTTATATTTTATAGTTGCAAAGGGAGCACGTATGTAAGCATTTTACCTATATAAGCATGAGTGAGAAATGACACCTCAATAGATTATTTTATGCCAAATATATGGACTAAACATGTAGATAAGTAGTAAAATATGAGACGAGAAAGAGATGTCCTAAATCTTTCCTACTTCTTTTGTCTTTTTCTTTTTCCTTACATATATTTGGAAAAAGAAGTGAGAATTTCGTCCTTAAGAGTAGTGTGGAAGCTCCCGCCTTGTTTACGAGCGGGTTCCCGTCTGGACGGGAGCGCACCCATTTTAGAAGGATCCTGCAACTAAGGTCCGACACGGGTATTTTCTTGATGTAGGAGGACCAATGTAACATTGGTGGTAGTCAAGAGAATCCGGAATCGCGTTCTTATTCCTGATTCATGTCATTGAAACTGAGCCTTACTATTTTGATTCAACGTAACTTTGAATGTGATTGTTGTTGTTGTTGTGACTCTAAATGTATCGTAATTGGTGGTTTTGGGTGTTTCAGATGTATAGAGGAGGGAAGATATGCTTGACCGTGCATTTCAAGCCTCTTTGGGCCAAGAACTGGTATGTTCTTGTTCCTTTGTTTCATTTGACTTTCATTATGCTCCCAGGAGGTTTAGGATGTAATGGGAATATTCACTACGTCATGGTTACTTGCAGTGAAAATTGTGGTGTATGGTATTCATTAAATAGACTTAGTTCAATGTGGATGTGTTTGTTTTTTTGGCCTCTGTTATTAGATTTGGAAGAAGATCTTATTCTGGGCTTTTTGGAAATCTCATTTGATGCATTTTTTATGCCAGTAGTTTACAGTTGTACGCTGCTAGAAAACTGAACAAAACGGATAACAAGAAAACCTAATTTCGATTGTATGCTTTGTGTTGTGCTGGTGTCAACTCGTGAAGTCAGTGAAAGCAAATGGTATTTAATTTCGGAATTATGAGGGTTTTTTCTTACTTGTTATGCTGACTTTGTTTATTTGTGTGGTTTGTTTTGGCAGCCCTAGATTTGGTATAGCGCACGCCCTTTGTTTGGGTCTTGCACCATGGCTTGCAGCAGAGGTTCCGGTTCTTGTGGATTCTGGTATGGTTAAGCACAAAGATGATACTGCTTCAGCTAGTGAGTCATTGTAATTGACCTTATCACTCACAGAGTAGTGATGATGTTTAACGTCCCCAGATTTTCTTGAATATCATTGTTTGATACAGAATAAATGTTGTGAAGTGTAAGTTATGGATGCTCTGACTTGTACCATACATCCGATGAAATTATTACATATGGCCTGAAGCGTAAATTTTGGGAAATCTACAGTTTGGTGGACATCGGTTATGTTGGGCAAAATGAGACTGATTCATATATTTTTATTATGCTTTATGTTTGTTTCTTATTTGCTTTTGCGAAGTAACCTTTGACCACAATATTCTTCTTCCAAGAATTAGGATTAGCTTTATTTCCCAACATGAGTAGTATGCATCTGTTTGTTGGGTGTTTTTCTGAGTGTGTGTGATTTTACCTTTGGAAGTTAGAATTTGGACTTCTACTGTAAGGTTGGAAGCCTGACGGCCAATTGGAGGAGTCGATGATATCGAAGAGGCTCCCTCTTTTTTTCTCTTATTCTGGTAATTGTCAAGTCTAGGTTGTTTGGTCTTTCTGAGAACCACGTGAATCACTCCAATATTAGATTCAAAGATTAGTAACTCAATCTTTTAGCTGCTTCTTTTTAATTCATCAACAATCTTTTTAGCTACAGTTATAGAAAGCAGGCCAAGCATTTCAAAGTCGTAGCACTAATGTCTCCCAATTTTAACTCTATGCGCTCCCTCACCAACAGGTCTTGTGACCTCATTTGAGAAGAAAAGTTTTCTGGGAGTTTTATCGGGGAGGTCATCAAGGGATGTTGCCCGAGTAGAAAAGACTTCAAATATAACAAAATACCAATGATTGGAAGTGCCAAAATTTTGCTAAGCAATTCCTTTGTTTCACGAGACTGCTGATGGTCAAAATTTGGCTCCCAACTGAAGCTACCTTTGTGAATGAAGAGATGTCGAATCCCTCCTCCCCCTCCAAACTCCAAAGTATACTGTCCTCACCCACACCATACCCGAAACGGCATAAAGATAAGTGACAAACCCAACATCTACTCCACCTTCCAGTCTTGCAAAGGTCCCTCCTGAATCTACAAATAAACAGCCACAAGCTCCTCGTGATCCACCAGAAGCCGATACATGACAGTGAAAGTTTCATTTGCTCGATTATTCTACAGCCCCCCAATTTTGCTCCACGAATAATGAGTTGAAGTGAATTACTCATGGGATATGAACAAGTCATGTTATTGCTTACACTTGAAGAGATGATCCCTATGTCGTGTCTCTGCTGCAATGATTATCCTGTAGGTACGTGGGATGCGAGATATGTCGGACCAATCCTTGCCTATTACCCACTACAACTAAAGTCAGTTTATATAGCATGCCAAAAAACGCTATCATTGCTTCTCTATTATAGCATTCCTAAAAGCATGCTATGAAATTATGCTATAAGAAGGCATATTTGTTGTAGTGACCTTTTGGCTTTTTGCCTCATTTTCCGGACAAGCTTATATGGAAAGGTGTTGTAGCGCATTGAGATTTTGCAAGCCTCCTGGCAAAGACTTCATGTTCCGACATTCCAACGGCTTCGAACAGCTGCGGATTTCAGGGTGCTAACACGTTGTAGTCCATCAGGTACTCTCTGTTTCTTCTATCTCTTTGGAATCTCTGCCAACTTGCAGTTATGTTGTAGAGTGGAGTTCCTGATTCTCCGAATAGCACCCGTATTTGTGGTGATAATATTACGAATGCTGCCATGCTAGGATTATTATTGCCTGATTAAGATCTTTCCAATGTGGGGAAACTAGTTTCTCCTTGGTGGATCTACGATTGTGTGATCTTTATTCTGATGTCTGGGCCTTCTTATGTGAAAGTTTCAATATCAGTTTCATCCATATTTTCCTTTCATCCTTACAAAGATCTTTGCATTCAAAATAGGACCAGTGGCTAGGATCTCTGTTTATTTGTTGGTTCCAAATATATTCTTATATTCATGAACTAGAAATAGCTGGTCTACAACCCCATTACCCCAATAAGATGGCCTATTTTTGTTATGGGCTGGGCCAGGCCAATGATCTTTAGCTGGCTCCTGTCTGGGCTAAGAACAGTCATGTTGCTTTTTGAGCCGTTTGGGCAACCTTGCGTTCCATAGATGAGAGGACATGATATTGCTTGACTATATAGACGTATATTGCTTCTTAACTTGAGATAGCTACTTGTTCCAATTTTGTTAGAAGAAACACAGGAAATAATTCTTCTAATCTTTAGCTAGTTTGGGCTAATCTACAATACAGCATTGAGGGAGAACACAAGTCTCCGTCCTGCTTCTTAGGTTTTTCATGTGACAGATTCTGTTATATCACTGTTCAGAACCTGCACTTTACCTTCAATGTCCACTTCTGTCAAGTCTATATCCATCGTTAGTCGTTGTCATGGCTAGAGTTCATTTTTCCCTTGCATATATCTCGTGTGTTCGTAGACTGTCAATGGCTTAGCAAGTCCTAAACCTTATTTTATTTTTTATATGGACGTTAGAATCTTTTGTTTGTGTGAAGCTGCATTTGATGGGGCACCAATGACCTATCAACAGATTAGCTCCTTGTAGATGTTATCAGCTCAAAAGCTAGAGTTTTTAGAATTGCCGAAGGATAGCTTGTATAGGAAAAATAAACAGCAATTTGTGGAGGATTAACATCTATGCACTGAATACATACACACTGATGGGTTCGAAAGCAAATTATATAGAACTTGATGGTAGTGATTCCACTTTGTTAATTTTGTTGATCGGAAAACCTAAGTGACACAAATCAAATACTGCAATAGAGGATCGGGTTGGATTGCTCGTGTCCAGAGGACACGTTATATTGGGAATGTATGTTGAAGCTCCATCTACAACTGGATAAGACTTTGTACTTCTAATTTCTGAGAGCATGCTAAATCCGATACCTTTGAGACCCGAAAAATGGCCGAATTCCTTCATGTTGGCAGCTGGACTTATCTTGGTATACATGCTCTGTATGCTCTCAAATGGAAATGATGATAATTCAAGCCAAAGCTTTCCTAATTTGAAAAACTTCACTTGTACTAGTGACAATATCATCTCAAGTACGATTTGGCTTGAAAGTAAGCCTATCATCATACCAGTTGGGCATCTGTTCTATTGCATACCTTGATGCAAGTGTGAGGAGGGAAAAAAAAAAAAAGGGAAATGGATCCTCTCTGATCCTTAATTTGGACTGGATGAGAATCACGAGACAGTCCAAAATGTAGACCGTTCATGAGCTTTTACAAGAGATTTTCAACAAATCCAAACCATTAATTGCAGAAAATAGACGGTCCAAATTTGGACTTCCTGTCCATTCCAAAACTTGGACTGGAGCCAATCCAAACCCAAAAAATGTGTGAGGGCGAAAAAATAGAAAATGGATCCTCTCCAATCCTTAATTTGGATTGGACGAGATAGTCCAAATCTGGACCGTTCATGAGCTATTACAGGTAAGAGATTTTCAACAAATCCAAACCAATAATTGCAACAAATAAACAGTCCAGATTTGGACTTCCCGTCTAGTCCAAAACTTGGAATGGAGGGGATCCGAACCCAAAAAAAATATGTCTACATACTTTTGATTATATTTAATGCTGCAAATAAAAGGAAATCTTTGATAGTAAGGCAAGCATGTGGGATTCAGTATTGAAATTCATGGTATAGCCTGCTCCTGAAGATTTGAATCAAGTTGCTGGTATCTTCTATTATGCTTTATCTAACTGCAATATGATTCTACACAGAGTAACATGACTTATTAACTTGACCAACAATGTTAAGTATCTTCAACTCGAAAACAACGATACGGTGAAATTATGCTGAGTTTGATAAATTCTTGATCAAGTTGGGGGAAAATGATTTTTGCAATTTCATTGTATCCTCGTGCATTTGTTTTCTTATCCTTATTCACGTGAAGTTATCGTGCTATCCTTACTTCTTACTCCCTCTGTCCCAAATTGATGGATCTCTACAAAAAGTTGTGCAGTTTTGAAATAATAATAAAAAAAAATACAATACTTACATAATTTTTGAAATTACTTTGCACCATACTAATGATTTTTACTTTTTGGTCCAAAAATTGCAAGTCTTTTTTAAGGGGTTAGCAATTTGGACGGAGGAGTACTTCACATTGTTTACATAATAAGTGCGAAAATTTCACTTTTTCTTCTGTATTGGCTAAGAAACACTGTGCTGTGAAAGAGTGTGATGAACTAGAACTTAAAGGGCTGTTCACTAAGAGAGTTTTTTTGCTCTATTGTTTTTTTTTTTTTGATATATTATGATAGAATGACCTGAGAATTGAAATAAGCGGGCTTTTTTTGGCTTTTTGAGTTAGTGGAATGGGGGTTAGTTGAAAAGAGAAGGGAGAAATATTTAGTCTTGAGGGTTAGTTCGGTTGGTTAGTGAGTTTGCTTTCTACATAATTTTGACCAGTGTTTGATTCGTGGTTCAGGCAGCAACAAAGAAATATCTTGTGAATCCCGCAATTCCGGTGTAGATGGCCTGCTTTTGACCGGGCCAGAGAGAAGACTAGTCAAGGCGCACATAAGCTAGTCTGGACACATTTCACCGTCCAATATAAAAAAAAAGACAGAAATATTTCATGGATTTGTCCTGTCCCAGATGGAGCATATCCTTAATTGTGAGCACGAATCTTCTCCACGCCTTTCCCATTGAAGTTGTGGCAGATGGAGACCTAGAAATCTAACAAGGCAATCCCCATCACATATCTTCCCCTATTCCCACCTTATCCTTTTCTTCCAAGAATCAATCATCTTCATACACCAACAAAAAATAAAGGTGTCCTATGCCATAATACCTTTTGTATTGCAAGGCCATGTTTGATTGGCGGGACTAATAACACGAGAACGTGTAATTTCACGGGATGAAAGTTTCAGTGTATCAATAGTGATAACTTGTCACAAAGTAAGCTCTAAAAACAAGCTCGTAATCCGCCAATCAATTGTTACCTCCAAATATCGGATATGTATTCTAACTACATCGGCAATCCAATCCAATCCTACGTTTAAATTTGTTAATCAAACGCGCTCTAAAGTTTTGGTAAAATAAGTTGTCTTGGTGCTCTCTCTCTCAGCAAAAGAGAATTTCATTATCGAAGCTGCGTGGCTCACTAGATCATGCATATATATATATATATATATATATATATATATATATATATATATATATATATATTTGGCAATTGAAGAAGAAAAGGAGAAGGAATATTTGAGGGTAGTTCAGTGGATGCTATGGTGCGAAGACAGGGCATGAATTACCTCAGCTTTCCATTAGCTTTGGGTAGTGCATATGGTTTTGTATTTTGATGAAAATGCCAAATATCAAGACAGATTAGAAGAGACAAAATACATTGAAACCTATCTTTAATTTTACAGGTGATATGGTATTTTTTTTTTTTTTTTATAACCGAATATCTGGGTTAGCTTGCGCACAGTTCGACTCATTCCGGGACCCTGGAGGTGATATGGTATCTTGTAGCCAACAAGTGATTGGTGGCCGGAGGACTGCTTATGCTCTTGATGTTTTTTTTGGAAAAATGAGAAAGTAAAGTTCCCAAAACATAAGCAATTTGAGCTTTTAGAATAATAACAATGCTCTGTGTTCATTTCACATTTCTAAAAAAATTTCCAAAAAGATTCTTTCTCCATCTCTCATCTCTCCAATCATTGATTATATTTCTCTCTCTACTCATACCCTTTCTCCAATCATTAATTCTCATCTCTCTCTAAATCTCTCCAATTATTACAACTCTTTCTAATTATTACTTTTTCCAAAAACTCATCCAAACACTATCTCAAAAATATTTCTCAAAATATTTTTCTCAAAACTCTCAACCATACAAAGTGTCATTTTTATAATTCAGATTTGCTAACCGCAGTGTAATAGCTAGTGGGTAATAGGCATATAATGTGAAAAAAAGTCTTGAGTTTCGATGCACTTTTCACTCATACTCATAATAATAACCTTAAGCTCTGTTTCTTTTCTTTTCTTTTTTATTTACAGTGACATTTCTATAAACAATGATAGAAATAGAAATAATAGTAATAATGGTGACAATACTAATAAAATACTAATAACGATAATGATTATAATCTTATCATAATCATCTTGTCTAGTTCTTTTTTCAGTTGTTAGGTAATGGAGAGATTATTCCATGTTCCCAAAGCAATATTCTTCCCTCTCACAAAAGTGAAGCGAGGGTCACACATTTTTGTAAGAGGGAGGAGCACGAAAATAAGTTATCTAGGTAATAATGGAAAGGAAAATTCCAAAATTAGCCGACTGAATTGTTGTTAATGTTTAAAATATATCTTAAAATTTATGAAATATGAATAAAAATGTATTAAAAGATATACAAAATGCACTGGAATCTTTATTTTTTTATCTTCTGATATATTTATTTTCAGCCAACTAGACTGACTTTAGAGGACCTAATGGGAAAGAAAATTTAGAAGTCCAATTTGTTTTCCCTAGGAAAGATTCAGAAGTCGTAGTCCAAATTGGGAGGCCCAAAAATCTTGAACAAAGCTACTGGACCCCACACGCCAAAAGGTTTTTGTTAAGAGAGTGTGGATAAAACGTGTATTCCACCCGCCAATCAAAACACAGAGAAATCCCATTCATTACCAAATACCTCAAATTCCTCTATTTCCCTTCCCCCACCACTACCAAATCCACCTACCTCCCTCTCTCGTGGACCAACCAGGGGTCATAGCTGCATGGTGTAGCGCTCATTTGAGTTGTCCATATCAATAATAGATAGTTCAAATTTGCAAATAGCACTCTTACGAGTTTAAGAGTTACTAATAAACATATCTGAATCATTAATTGCCTAGATAAACGACTGAAATGGAGACACAACACCGTGCAACAAGGGGACCCGGGGTGCTGTTGTGCTGCCCTGGTGTGAGAATTCGAGCCGTCTATCTCGGCAATCAATGATTTAAATATGTTTTTTTTTTAACTCTTACCGGTAATAATACTTTTGCGAATCTAAACGAGCAATTCTGAAGGTGAACGGCTCAAATGTCACACACTAGGTCCTAACTTTGCAGTAGGGGTGTCCATGGATCTGTTCCGGCCGAATCAGTTCGATTCTCGATCCGATCAGCTCGTGTGTCATTTTAAGATTCGCAACCGTTCGTGGGTGACATACGGATGGATCGGTTCAGTTGCGGATCGAGCGGATCAAAGAAGGATTATTAGGCGGATTGGGTGGATCGAGCGAACCGAACCCAACCGCATCCGTCAAAATAAAAATATTAGGATCTGTATCCATCTGTAACTGATCTCAAGTGAGTAAACGGATGAATGAGTTTGGACGAATTGAACAGATCAAGCGATTCGCTGGGCAGCCCTACACCGCAGCACATATACGTGGACCCGATTTCAAAATAAACTAGTACTAGTAGTTTATAAGAACAAACCAATTCCAATCACACGCCCTTCCTTCCACATTCACCAAAGAAAAACGATCCAACACGCCCCTCCCCAAAACCTCTCTCTCTCTCTCTCTCTCTCTCTCTCATCATCTAATCCAGGGTTAGGGATTGGGCACAGACGAAGCTGATTGTCGACAGCAATGGCTGTTTCGAGCGCGTTTTTAGGGGCGAAGCTCGAGACTCTCATCGTCAGCAACAGTGCCGCCGCCGTCCCGCCGCCGTCGAGGTCTTTGTCATCGGCGGCGTTGAATCCGTGTCAGATTCGAGTCTTCTGCAAACCTACTCGAACCAGACGAGCCCTAGTTGAGAGAGGTCGTCTTGCCATTCGATGCGAGGTTGCTTCCGATGTCTTGGTTCAGACCGCCGGTGATGTGGATCAGAATGTTTCGGATTCTCGTTCTACGAGTCTCTCAGCCCTTGAACAGCTCAAGACGTCAGCCGTTGACAGTAAGTTAAATATGACCTTCTGTTCTCATTGCGATCGCGAATTGTTGATTTTCGTTGTTTGTATTAATTTCGACGATTTTCCGGCAGTAGTTTAATCTTGTATTTTTCATCCATTGGTTTCGCCATACCTGCGGAAAAAGCTCATTTGTTAGCTGATTATAGGACTTTTCATGGACTGCATGAGTACATGTAAAGAAAATTGCAAAGCTCCCATAGGTTGATTTTTGATAACTCAGGTGTTCAGGTGTCCAGGTCAAGCTTACGCGCACCTTGGCTAATTCTTGGACCAATTCCATCTTCGACTATCGCCTAGCAGAGTACCCAATTAAAGCCAAAGCAAAGATATGAACTTGCCCAAAGGAGTTGATTGCAACTGGGTGGTTTTGAACTTGAGACCTCATGAGATAGCAACCCCTTAGGATTATCTTTGATTGATGGGATTGTGTTCCAATCCATTGCACCAATTTGATGTAGATTTCCGTTACACAGGACATGTATCTCCAATTTGAAAGAAATTTTTTACAATTTATATCTCCTATTTTTAAAACTTATTAAATTGAGTGATCTTTTTGGCTTCATGTAGACAATTGTTTTGTTTGTTGTTGGAGGTAGAAACATTGCTGCGTGTAATCGACCTCTCCATTACATTGAAAGGAAACCCCTGCCTCTTCATGGAATGCTTTTATCTTCTTCATTTATTCCACCAAATGAAAAGGGAAAGAATCGTCTGTCTTCATTCATGTGTCAAAATAGAGTTTCATTGACCATTGTAATTTTGACTCACAGCAACTAATTTTGTTCTTCTGGGTCCTGTTGACAAGAAACATTATCTTCATTGTCCTCAGACATTCACATGAATGAGATGTCACTGAAATTTTATATGTGGTTGCATCAGGGTATACAAAGGAAAGGAGCAGCATTGTTGTAATTGGGCTCAGTATCCACACTACACCTGTTGAAATGCGTGAGAAACTTGCCATTCCTGAAGCCGAGTGGCCTCGTGCCATTGCAGAGCTGTGTGGTTTGAATCATATAGAAGAAGCGGCTGTTCTTAGTACCTGCAACAGGATGGAGATATACGTTGTTGCACTGTCTCAACATCGTGGTGTCAAAGAAGTGACTGAATGGATGTCGAAGGTACTTTCCATTTCTCCTTACCCTTGCTTTTATTATCTTTTTCCCTCATGGTGCCATCTATGTTTTTATGTTTATTATTCACGTACCAACATTTTATGTCTCTGAACAAAGTTTGCTTGGCACATCAATTGACATGGAGAATATTTAACTTACACTAAGATTCTGAAACTGCTATTCTCTATATATGATTTCTCATGCAACATGTGATATGTGAATATGCTTCTCACTTGCCTTCTTTCCTTTGCAGACAAGTGGGATTCCTGTCACAGAGATATGTGAGCACCGGTTTTTATTGTACAATAAAGATGCCACACAGCACCTCTTTGAAGTATCAGCAGGTTTAGACTCCCTGGTCCTAGGTGAAGGTCAAATCCTAGCTCAGGTCAAACAAGTGGTCAAAGTTGGGCAAGGAGTCACCGGCTTTGGCAGGAACATCAGTGGCCTATTCAAGCATGCAATCACTGTCGGGAAACGGGTTAGAACAGAAACAAACATTGCGTCTGGTGCAGTTTCAGTTAGCTCAGCCGCCGTTGAGTTGGCTTTAATGAAGCTTCCTCAGTCATGTCATAACTCTGCTAGGATGTTGGTCGTTGGAGCAGGCAAAATGGGAAAGCTTGTGATCAAACACTTGGTGGCAAAAGGGTGCACCAAAATGGTGGTAGTGAACCGAACTGAAGAGAGAGTATCCGCCATCCGCGACGAATTGAAGGGTGTTGAAATAATTTACAAGCCTCTTTCTGAAATGCTAACTTGTGCTTTTGAAGCAGATGTGATTTTCACAAGCACTGCTTCAGAAACCCTGTTATTCACAAAAGAAAATGTACATGATCTTCCCCCTGTTAGTCATGAAGTTGGGGGTTTGAGGCTTTTCGTCGATATCTCTGTTCCGCGAAATGTGGGCGCTTGTGTCGCAGATGTCGAAAATTCAAGGGTTTATAATGTGGATGATCTCAAGGAGGTCGTAGCAGCTAACAAAGAGGATAGAATTCGGAAAGCGATGGAGGCTCAAGAAATTATCGGTGAGGAATCTAAGCAATTCGAAGCCTGGAGGGATTCATTGGAGACCGTTCCCACTATCAAGAAACTGAGAGCTTATGCAGAAAGAGTGAGGGCTGCAGAGCTAGAAAAATGCTTGTCAAAAATGGGTGATGATATTTCAAAGAAAACAAAGAGAGCTGTTGATGATCTCAGTAGGGGAATAGTAAACAAGCTACTTCATGGTCCAATGCAGCATTTGAGATGCGATGGGAGTGATAGTAGGACTCTTAGCGAAACTCTAGAGAATATGCACGCGCTGAACAGAATGTTCAGTCTTGAGACGGAGATATCTGTTTTGGAACAGAAGATTCGAGCTAAGGTGGAGCAAAATCAAAAGTGAACTTCTTTCTCTTTTCATGGTACTTCTTTCGCTTGAATCTGAATGATCAGAGGTAAGATATCCTCACAGTCATCTGTATGACCACTACTGTTGTAACTTACGTTTCAATCGATTTTCGGGATCTTCCAAATTCATTTATTGGTGATTCAACACCAGTGGGTTTTCAAGTGCCGCTTGCTCGGTTTTGTAGTAGTATTTAGCTGAGATTAACCCTTTTTACCGTATGTAATCTGTCCCCATCTGGTTTCTGAGCTACTTGTAATCTTTGTAATTAAACTACTGAGGAATCCAATAAATTGAGGTTGGCTTTTACCATTTTTCAGTTTGATGAGATTCTGCTTTCATTTCTGCATTTGCAATGTTGCCATATTGAATGTTTGACAGTTGTCACAATTCTGTCCATAAGAACTTGTTGCAGGTTGCTTGTACAGAGAGGTGTAGGGGAACATGGGCCTTCATATCCCAAGACAAGTCGGCCTGTTATCTGGGCCGGATCTTCTAGTTCTAGGCCTGCTCTCTTAGTCCTCTTTCTTAGAAAATTGAGAAGGCGGGCAATGACCGGCTGGGGTGGTAGTCGCGTTGGCAAGGGTGGGGAGTGAAATTCCATCCCTCTCCATGCGTTCATGAGTTCCAACCCATATGCGTTAGCAGCCCACGTGAACCAGATGCCGTGTTTGAGGGTACTCTTATTCAAGTCGTGTCTTAGGGGGTTGTGGTGACAGGCTTTCCCTTCTGATACATAGTCTACTTCGCAAGAGCTCCTCCCAGCCAAACATTCCACAACGTTTAGGTCCCTGTGGTCATATCCGAGGGGGGTCATTATGCTTATTATCCCTTCCTAACCATTTATTGAGAAAAGAAAAGGAAAGAAAGAGGAGGCAGATAGTGCATTCCAGTTTACAAATCCAAGGTAAACTTAGTTTTGCTCATTTGTCAATCCCCTTTTTTTTTTTTTTGAAAAGATAGATTCAACTAGCTCTTCGCTCAATTTGGTAGTATCATTTGAGATTCGTTGTTTTGGAACTCTCAATCTTCTGTACGAATGGAGGGATTCAAGCTTCCCTCTACAACCGGGAAACCTAGCGCAATGTCAACGTAAAAAGTGAGTTGCAATTTCACCATGTCTACGTAAAAAGTGAGTTGTGAACACTTGGACATGCATGGGACACGATCGCAATGTCGTTTTTCTGAGTTACCCATATCATAGGTTGTGTTTGAATTTTAGATTCGAAGCGAGAAATGAAACGATAAAGGGTCACATTAAAAACATAGTAAAAAAGAGATGAAGTTCAGTTCCTTTCCTTTTCTTTTCCCAGACTCAAAAAATCTTCCAAAGCCTTTGGAATGGCAGTGGGTAAGAGAGGAATTGGCCTGAGTGGATGACAACAATAGGTTTCCCTTTATATCCCCTGTTCACAGCAGCTCCAAGAAATGTGAGAAGCTACACCTTAGGTTCATGGAACTTGTTAAACTTTAATAAGGAATGTGGAAACGGGTGGTTTGGGTTACCTTTAGCGAACTTTTACCGAACCGGATCTTTTGGTGGATGGATTACATACTCTGGCACGTACTAGAATAACAACAATCTCCTATGATGGAGTGATACTACGAGGTTCGAGTATCACCCTCTATTCCACGGTGCAAAAGTTTCAAATCGCTCTTAATGGCAGAGAGAGAGAAACTAGGGAGAGAGTTTCGTAGAACTCAATGACTGATAATCTTGTATGCATCTCAATTATGAATATGCTGCAGGAAAATATATAGAGTGAGCATTCTGGGTGCTTTAAAAGTCTTATAATCCTAAGAGTTTAGGATTACTTTAACTTCTCCTATCTTATCTCCAACATAAGATAGAACTCTATATTAAACGGATCACCGGGCCATGCCCACATGGGCGACCCGATTTGGTCCCGGATCTGGCCCAAATTCCAACATAATATTGTCAAAAACCCAAAATTGGGCTCTAACAAAGCTAAGAAGTTGGTGATTATTGGAATAAAATTCCTTTCAGGATTCCTCAAGTGATCTTTCAAATACTTTGCAAGAGTCGATACGAATACCATGTATGCAAAAAACAGATTGATCGGAAATTGTTGACTATCTTAATACTCCGTAAATCATTATTGCCTAAAATAGAAATAAATGGCAAAATTTGACTATTTATTTCTCTCCAAACAAATGTGACTCAACCATACCTTAACATCATTCAATAACATGATTTTTTATATGGACTAATTGCACATCAAGAAATACGAATTTAACAGCCCAGGCCATTAAAAAGATGATCGTAGTTCTCAATAAATCCCATGGAAGGATCCTGATTGTTTAGCTAAATAGCTTATTGATTGAAATGAGCATTCAAGCTGAATTGCACGTGAACGGTCTGATTCCCGAGAAAAACTTAGGTGCCGGATGGGTACGACGAGGCTGTACTCATCACGCATCTTGGCCGTTCGAGAATGTATTGGACGGTCCAGAATTTAAATAAACTCCTCCAGGGACCCTTCCCTGAAAGAGTTTATTTAAAATCCTAACTATTTAGGGTGTGTTCTTCAGCAGATTTTTGGGACATAAAATCTCACATTTTATGCACTCCAATCTCAACACATAAAATGTAAAAGTGATTTTATGAGATTTTCATAAAATCCTCCTAAAATTTATAGGAAAACCTTAGGAAAACAACTCCATTTTATCATCCCTCCATAAAATGTTCATTTTATGAGATTTTCATAAAATACACCTAAAATCTATGGCAAAATAAGGCCTTGCGGATATGGACGGCTATGATGAGGCATTGCAGGTGCCACGTGGTACCCTATTTGCACCCAAAATTTTCTCTTCATTTCTTTTTAGTGGTAGCTGACATCAATAATGGAGGCCTGCTCAATAGGTTTGGAAACATCAATAATTTCTTTGGTACACAGGAAACATCAATAATGCAGTACATCCACTGTACATCACATGATCCCACCACACAGAATATCAAAAAAGCTGGCAAATCAGTATTTAAATTTCAAGTACAATCCTTGAATCCAACCCAGGTAAGAGTAGGAGTAGGTAAACCAACCTTCCCAAAAAAAAAAAAAAAAAACCTTCTTTCTACTTCCAACATTCCAAACTTCCTTCTTTTCCAGAATATCATTCTTAATGTTTTGTGAAAAAAAAAAACAAGTTTAACAGAGTCAATCAAACAAGAATTTATGTTGATGTCCATGATAGTCGGCACAAGAAATGATACGAAACTGAAATAACAAAGAAAACAAAAAAATTCCACCTGAAATACGATGGAGCATGTACATGGAACACCAGTTCAAGGTTTGCACCGAGCGTGGAATGGACTGTGATCACACTAAAAACAACTCCATCTAGGAAATCACAATTATAATGCTAGCAAAATACGGCCAATTTCGTCGTAGTTGACAGAAAAAGGAGACTACTGGAGAACATAGACCGAGACTTTCATTAAACACGCTAAACAAGACATTCAACAAACAACACGCTTTACAGTTCAGATAATAAGAGTTTAAAGTCCAGTTCAGGAACAAGACACGCCACATTAATAACATAGTAGAAGAAGGATTCTTCTTACGGGTTTTACATTAAAAAAGGCTTAGGGAACATAAATTACCCGGGAAATATAACACAGAGAAGGCATATACCCATGAATTGCTGTCCACTCAGTCACCCTTCAAGGAAAATCTGAGAGAAGTCTTATGCGACTCTTGCCCCAGTATCTTCCCCTCCATATTGTTGGATGGATAGCAACACCATGAATAAACGCTAACTAGTTCCGGTTTTGGCATTTCTCAACGGCCCTAGGAGCTGCACAAAGACGGATATAACTTAGAAATAAATTGTGACCATCTGATTTACACAAATATGATGCAACTCGAAAACAAGCTATCAAGCATCACAAAAATTCGTGAAAATGGTGATCTTCCATGACAGCCTCCACATGGTAGGCATCATGTTTGCCTCCTACACAAAAGCAAACACTATGCAAACAACAAGGATTGCGTGTGTGTGTGTGTGAGAGAGAGAGAGAGAGAGAGAGAGAGAGAGTTGATGTGCATGGCCATTCAGCCCATTCCATGAAGAGACCAAGGAATGAAGATTTCATTTCTTCTCCAGGAAACCAAACACTACCGAAGTCATGTTGGAATATCCAGAGCAGCAACATGCGAGTCCACGGAATGTGTCGTGTATGAACGATTGACTACATTAGTCAACCGATATACTAATACTAGTTTCTTTTTCCTTCCGTTTATCATACAACTCAATTATCCATGACATCCCACTCTCCGAATCAGTTATCCTACATTGTCACTTATGTTATTCTGCAATTATCGCCAACCTTCATCTTGCCAAAGAAGTTAAACAGACCCAAAACAAGTCCCCAATAATAACAACTAAACGGCTAAACCTATATTTTCTTTGTCAACATATATGTGTGTACGTAGATGAAACATACTGAGAGGATCCAAAGTTAAAAGTTAAGGCAATAATCAATCATTTAGAAAAAAAAGACTTCAAAAAGGTGAGATCCTGGAGAATGCACAACTACTCGTTAATGCGTATTCCTCAAAACAAAACATGTATATGGTCATAGTAACAAGAAACGGTTACAACAGCTCTAACGCAAAAACAACTGAACCAACAAATAAACAAACCTAGGCCAATGGCGTCAGAACTCTTCATAATCCTCAGCCTCTTGCAATTATCAGTAAACATCCTGTTGTAGATGCAAACATAAATCAGGCTCCAACCACAAAATGCAACTTAAGAAATAATACCGTGGCCAAAATCTAAAATTTTCTATGCTAAGCAAGTGCTTCAAAGGAAGCTACGACCTGAAGCCATGTAAACCCAGTATGAACTAAGGTTCCTTTTTTTAAGCAGGGAAAAAATAGGGAGAACAAGATTTCAACGCTGATAGAAGAGGATTCAACTCATGATTGAGTTTTTTTGGTAAATAACTCATGATTGAGTTTGTGACAAGGTGGAGTGAAATTATTAAAGTATTGAAATCGTTGGTACAAAAAATGTGATATATCCACCTTATTCCCCAAGAGAGGGTTTCCCAAAAGATAGGCTAGGAATCAAGTACAATCATTTTTAGGAAATGCACAGCATGAAAAATATTATTACATGCACAGATATGGCACATGAGCAATTTTTTTTAATTTCGGAATGGCTAATATTTTTTTGGGGGTTTCCTGTATTTCTAACTTTTAAGAAGTGTAGGACAGTCATCCCCTTGACGGTGCTTGTACACGGGCCTGTGCTGAAATGACACCTAGGTCCACCAACATCCAACACCAATCTGAAGATTCATAAAAGCATTCAAAAAAATTTATGCAAGACTTGTACAAGAGCATTTTGGTACCTTAAAGTTGTCAATTTTGTTACAAACGCCTATCTCTACACTAATAAATGTTCTTATTAGATAGCTTGAAATCCATTAATGGGCCCATTTCCTAACATCGAAAGCCTTTGGGCACTTAAAATATTAGAGCTATGGTCGAAGGTCCTTGCCTCACATCTCTTTCAACATGTTTGTTCCCCATGAGTTAGTTATTCTGCACTAGGTTCTACTGTAGGTATGCATTAAGTTCAGTTTTTTGTTTTTGCCTTTTGCTTCTCAAAAGTATTCCCCATTTTCCCAATGATTCACCCACTCCATGATTTATTAAATGAGAGGAACAGTATTTTATGACTATTCCATACACTCCAAATAATGAAGCAGATCATGAGAATGAGAAAGGCTATCATAAGTTTGTAACACAAGGAGTGGATTAGCACTTACTCCCACGGGACATCACCCACAAGCATCCAGTCACCATCCTTGTCCTCGTATGTAAGAACGTATTCTGATCCATGCAGCAGATCCTTAAGCTTGCTCTCACTAAGCCTCTCCCTCCCCGCAGCTCCATGAGATCCATATTGACCTATATAACACCAGAACGGCAGTAACTGGATCCATGCAGACATCTTTAAAATTGAAATATACAACCAACAAAAACTGGAAAAGTACGAAAATCATCAAACTAAGACCATTTTTCCAATTGTAAAATTTCAAGTCTCACCAATAGTAAAACAGCTAAACATCTTCTCAAGGGCAGAAGAGAGCTCCTGGTATGCAGCGTAAGTTTTCAAGTCCACTTTCCTAAGATAAGGAGCACCATCCATGCTGACCTTAACCAACAAAGCACCAGACCCTGCTTTTCCTTCTGCTTCATCAGTGTTCTTCGAAGTTGTGGCCAATGTATTTCTCCGAAACGATCTTATAGGTGGCCAACCAACAACCTGTGCCCTGCCATACGATATCAAAGAGCAAGACCATTCTAAAGATTAAGCCTACAGTCGTTAAAAAAAAAAAAAACTTAGAACCATCAATCCATTGGACCAATCCGCACATCTTTGGTTTTGTAACTTTCATTTTATAGAACACTGGTTTGGTCTTTGGCTCCCAAAATACTAGTCTGGCCTTGGTTCACAAAATAGAACTGCTGGGTTGGGACCGCCTAGTGTAAGGACGTACCAATCCAATTCGTGAACAGTGAACACCCCTTAAGCCTACTTTCTCATGAAATGCCTCTTCAAAATATCTGCACTTACTTGGTAGCGGGGGCACCACTATTGCCACTTGGAGCAGCTGTACGAGTTGGAACATTGTCATTGGCAGCACGAGGCCTCTCCTGAGACACATGTTGAGGCACCACCTCTTTCGTTGTGGCTGTTTGAGTCCCAGTGTTATCTTTTGCAGTACCAGACTTCACACCCATGTTCGGAGTAATCCTAGGTGATGGCATAGCCTTAACCTCGGAATTAGCAGCAAATTTTCCCTGTACCACAGATTGTGAAATGCCAGTGCAATATATAACTGCAGAAACTATGCTACACAGAATCTCCCAATTGTGCTAAGTATTTTTGTCAGACACACTTGAATATGGAATGTTTCCTGACATTTTTAGCTCAACACTCACCTAGAAAGCATACTAAGGACGCAAGTTTACAGAAGAACTATGAATAAAACTTACGTATTAGATGTGTTTGACACCTAAAACCCATACATACCCCTATCCAATGCCTGTATCCAAGTCCATGTAATATAGGTAGAACAATCACATTTCTACATAAAAATAAGTATTTCTCACCTCCGAGTATCCATCCATAGCATCAGCGAACCCTCTTTTGTTGCCTGAAACAACAGTCTTCTGGGATAGCACATAATTATTATCCTTTGAAGGATGCAAAGGGAAGAGAGGCTTCTCATCAAGTTTTGCTGAGCTTAGCAGGCAGAGTTCTGGACCTCTTTCAGGGGATTGGGATCCAGGAAGCCCAAGCCTCAGCTCTGTTGCCTTAAGATTCAAACTGCTGCGGTTGCCTTCGGATGTAGTAGAGATTGTCGAGCTGTCCACAGAAGAACAATCTGATAACCCCATGTAGTTACGTTCTTTCAGTTCTGGCCCATTTGTGGACATACTGTCCATGGAGGCCGAAGAAGCCAACAAATTGACATTGCTCTTAGCCTCCCCCCCAACTCCAACCAGAGGTGGAGACATCAGAATTCAAAGCCAGAAGAGATGATTTTGTAAAATATCTGCTCTTAACACAAAAGTGAATTAGAATTTTAACCATCAATCTGAAAGTACCAATAAAAGACCGAAAATGATAGAAACACAAAAGCAATAACCTTTGAATGAAGACTTAAAACAGAAAAGGTGCAGAGCAATAAACAACAGTGGACTACACTTGCTCAACAAACCATCCAATAAAATAAAGTTATTCAAAACAAGTTACTTTGGAAATGTCCCATTCATATCAAAACATGGTCACAATACATACTCTTGTCCTCAAAAGGTTTTTTATCAAACGACTCATAACAAGTTCAATCCCAAATCTGTTCATACTGAGAAGCGGTACATAACAGCATCAAGTTCTTAGGAGTCTTTGATTTCAAATGCAGTACAAGTCCATGTACAAGGTTAGGAAATAAGCAGAGCAAAAATTAAGGTTGATCCATATTCTCTACTAGCATACAAATGCAGTTTCAATAAATACCCCCACAAATATGCAGCTTTCGATAGTAAAACCCATTAAATACCTTGAATAATTATAAACTCTCTCAAATCAAGGGATATTCAAATCTACACTCAATTTTGGAAACCATTATGTGGCTTCTGACTTAAACATAATTCAAATTTATGCAAATATTTCTGTTTGCCCCTCACAGTGCTCCATACTATGAAGTTATACCCATACTCTAATCGGCATGGGTAAATATTTTTGTAAAAGGGCAAGAGATTGTCTACTAGCATACCCATGCTTTAATCAAACCTCCACTCAAACTCAAATTAGAGTTAAAAAAATCCACTCTTGTGAGTCAACTCTGTATATCAAATTGAGTTCCTCAAACTTTTACACAAATCAAGGGAGAATCGAATCTGTACTCATCTTTAATGGTCAGTTTATCAGTTTCAACAACTATGCTACTATTGAAGCTTTTACCCAACTTTAAGGTTAGATCTAAATTTTCTAATCGTAGTGCCTCATGTCAAATAGAAAACACACTCAAATTTCTGATCCTTCACTCAGTTTTTTTCCACCGATTCAAGAGACTCTTTACTTCAATTTTTCAGGGCTTCATTGGGTCTTCCAAATTTAATCACCCTGCCATCGATGAAGGTTTTACTCCAATTTACACTAGTATCTGAATTCGCCCATTGGAATGTGTCACGACTAATGAAGCTTTTTTACTCCAATTAGGTAGAATATGAGTAAAAAGCTGAAGATGCCCTAAGATGAATTTGTATGCTTGTGTTAGAAAAAAGATCTTTAAGATCTAAACAACTCAAGCTCATCAACAAAAAATAAAAATAAAAATTTATCACCGAAAGACGTAATTGTTAGAATAGTTAGATTAGCAGCTTGGAAGAGGAGGGAGTTGAACTTCTAACCTCCTTTCTCCTAGCACCTATGTGCAATTCGGATGCCGTTGGGCCAAAAGCCTCTTGGCCAAGCTTATCAACAAATAAGATACTTAATCTCAAATCCTGATTTACATAACACAATAATAATAACTCCAACAGGTAGTCTAAGGCCACCCAATACGGGTGAGCTAGCCTTCTATTTATATGATTTGGTATTCTCTTATTCAGTCTCTACAAAGGTTGCCCTCCAAAGATGACTAGCCTTTTTTTTTTTTGAACTGGACTAGCCTTTGATCAATATGATTTGATTTGATTTCTTGATTCAGGTCTACCAAAAAAAAAAAAAAGAACAGGCAGTCTAAAATCGAAAATAAATACACTAATGGGTATGCATGTGTCCCTAATATATATATATATATATATATATATATATATATATATATATATATATATATAGAGAGAGAGAGAGAGAGAGAGAGAGAGAGAGAGAGAGATTGAGATTTATGGAAGAGAAGCTAACGGTAGGAGATTTGGGTAAAACTGAAGCGAAAAAATTCAGTAAAGAGCTGGAGATAATGACTTAAGCTGAATTCTTATGCCCTTGTATCGGAAAATAGATCTGAACACCTAAACAATCAAGCTCCTCAACAAGTAATTGAGTAATAATCAAATTTCCAAACATATAGTAACACCAGAGCACAACAACACTAAAAGGAAGACTAAGGTTGAAATTAACTACAAAAATACATATGGGTTTGTGTGTGCGCATTTAGAGAGATACAGAGAGAGCTGAAAGCCTGAAATGAAACGTAGTAACAGAAATTTCTGCTGAAATGAAGCTGGAGGGTAGGGGGATTTACCTGAAGAAGCTTCTGGATCAGTTGCCGGTGTGTGAGAGAGAGAGAGAGAGAGAGAGAGAGAGAGAGAGAGAAGACAGTTATGGAGTGAGGTTTCGGTCGATTTTTTCAGAGGAAGTGCACACGCACACAGAGGAGAGAGAGAGAGAGAGAGAGAGAGAGAGAGACTATGATGGACCCTCCATTAGGCGGAAAGTTAAGAAAAAAGCTACAATTTGGGGTCCGATGTGAAGCTCAATGCCAAATAAAATACTCCTACTACTCGGAAGAAAAAAAGTTTACTTTAAGAAAAATTAATACTCCACTTTAAACAAAATAAAAGGAGATTAGTATATCAAAATAACATAATGCTACAATATATACTATATATATACATACACACACATATATATTATATTATCTATATATAATGAAATAGCTTAGTGTACAAACTTAATACATAAATTCAACGGTTTATACTTTTCCCCGTATATCATATGGTTTTCAAATTTATAAATCCAACTGTTCATCGATAAATAAACTACTAGCGGAGATTCGTTTTATTGTCTCACGCATGTTACCAATTTTGATCAAAGCACATGCTCTCTCTTAATTTCGAGATCAAAATCTCACCTCCGAATGATGTGGAATAACATAAATGGCATGTAAGATAAAAGGACAGTCTCTATATGCTAAGAGAATGAAAAATACGCGGAGTATGACTTTTTTATTTTGTTAATTTTTTTATGTATTGTATAAATTATTGTCAAGGCAACCTTTACTCTATTTTTTATTCTTTGCTGCTAAATATTATTCTTAAAATTCATACGTATTTTTCATATAATGGTGCATTTGCCATAGTCTAAAAGGGAACTCTAATGGAGCTAAATTGGATTCATTGAGTAGAATTTAGTCACTAATGTCGATTGAGGCTATATTATGTTTGCATGTGCTTGAACTCATGCGACTTCAACCACGAACATTCACTAGTGTGTGTGTGTGTGCGCAGATGGATATATACATATCCAATACCTAGAATCATTTGATGTGCATGGGCTCTGCACTTGCACTAGACCATTACAAACACTTTTTATGTTCTGATCTATTTATATTTGTGTGTCTGTAAAATATAGCTATTTTATTTTTGTAACGCCCCGATTTTTGGACGCGTTAATAAAATATTTTTCAATTTTTTAAAGAATAAAGCTATTTTACTTTTGTAACGGCCCAATTTTCCGAATGCGTTAATAAAATATTTTTTCAAAAATATTTCATTAATTGAAATTCAATTTACTTAAATAACAAGAGAAGCATAATTTGATTACATCAACTTGACAACTACTAAGGGAATCAACTTCATCCACTAAGGGCTTCACTTGTGGCTTAATCTTGCCCATTCTGCTCCATCTTCAATACATGGCGTAAAATGTCGGGGCCCAAATAGCACGAGTGATTAACACTTAGTAGATACACTCCTAAGCTTCTAAACCCTCACTTTACGAGTAATGGAGAGTTCACATAGTCACATAAGTGCAATATTGAATACATAAGTACTTTATGTAATGCTTAAAACTGTTTACTATGATTCCATTCGCTGCCCTCTCGTCCACTATGTTCTCATCCATCATGCCTAACTTTAAGATGTGACACAATCCAAATCATAGTATGGACCAAGCCGTCCGATTACAATCTCATCATATCCATACACCTAGCCACTACGTTTGATGTCCGTCTAGCCACTACGTTTAATATCCACCTAATCACTTCATTCGGTCAATGGTCACAAAACCATAGAAATCCAAGAATTGGATCCACCTAACGGTAAGTCATAATCAATGAAAATACAAAAATCAAACATCATTGAAAATAATGAGTAAACAGTTCATAAATAACATCACTAAGCTTCAAGTATAAATATGTAATTTAATTATTCATAAGGGTAAAGTAGTCATTCCATAAATGTTATGGAATAAGGCTATAAGTTTCATAATAATACTATTTGGTAACTGGTAAAAAGGAAAAAACAAACGTGGGTTTTGTTGAAGAAAGCATGAATTATGCATGATAATTATAGACTTATAGTTGTAAATTTATAATGTTATGTGATAGTAAAAAAAAATTTTAAATTATTTTCACCGCCGGTGAAAACAAAAGTTTCCTCCAAAAGGGTAGGTAGTGGCAGCGTAGTGCTGATGCATTTGAGCAGAACGCTGAAGTTATATTTAGTAACTTTTTTAAGTACTCATAAAGTCTTGTTTGAATTATTTATTTCAAAGTAGTTTTTTCTTTGACTGCTACTTACTTTTAATTTTTCACATTCACTATCCATTGAAAGTCTACCACTGAAACAACTATTAAAGTCAACTCTATGACATGACTTCAATTGTAAAAGTAGTGTTAGGAGTACGAACAAAGATTTGGATGCGTAATCTAGGATCCACTAATGCAATTTAATAACCATCTATGTCCGAAGCGTTGTGAGTGAAAAATACTTACATAAATGTTAAACTTCGTTTAAAATTTAACTAACTCCATTAAATGTATTAAAGTAATTACGACGGGGAAGTGGGTCCTTATCCGTCAATGAAAAGCAGGGACCAACATCCCTTGCCCTCACAAATTTAATTTAATTATGTTAGAGGGTCAACAAGTCAGTTGACTAGAGATAAATCACTTGTTTAAAATTACTATATTTTTATTGATTTTTTTTTTTTACTTCTCACATCAAAGTCAAAAAAATTGGAAGTTCGATAAAATACTCTTCATATCCTTCGAAAAATAATTTTTTTAAACATGGTAGACTTCTTGGCAAAAGGTAGAGTGGCCTCTTGATTATGTTACTAAGATTAAACGACTTGGCGAGGGACATGGGATAGAGTCAAACACCCTTCCCCACGAGCTCCAGGCACACGCAGCGCTGCAACACGTGGAACTGTGGAAGTATATGAGTTAAGGAGGTAAGAGAATTGACTCAGGCGGAGATTCGATCACGTGAGGTAAAACGACAAAAAGTATAGTATTGATACCATGTTCAATTTCTTGTAGGTTCCAATCTAAAACGTATTGATAATAGTGGAATAACCTCTAGACAAACTTGGGCGGCTAAGGTGATCGAAACGAAACAAAGTTCGACATAAACTTCTCAAAACATCTTTTTCTGTTTCTTTAAAAAAAAAAAAAACACGCATTGTTGCAAACCTTTGGCATCATTATGGCTCACTGAATGCTTAAATCAAGCACTGCCCGATGTCTAATTGAATTATTATTAGTATTTTTTTTGAAAGAGCTAAACATTAATCCATAAGTAATAAAAGACTTCGATCATGAAAATGGGACTCGGTATCAATCGATACTAACCAACCTTTTGTGAACAAATTGCTCTCTTTCAATTATCATATAAATTTGATTATATTGCCAGTTGCCATATGATAATTTAATCGAGCTCATTAAAAAATGACGATAGTGGAAATGAGTACATTGTATTTAGAGTCGTTAGATATACGTGAGTCCATGTGCATCAACGACTCTGCATTCAAGTCTGTGGGTTCCTTTGGCAAAATTATGGTCAAAACTCAATTTTTTTTAATGCAACCAAAATTAATCCAATAATCCAAGCATTTTCGGCTTTATTCAAAAAAATATTTGGTTTGACCATAAATTTATACTTATTAGATTCGTCTCGTCGAGAGGAATTTAGAAACCACAAAATCTTGGCGCAAAACTAAAAAATGCAAAAAAAAATATTGAATAAAGACAAAACGAAAAAAACCAAAAAACCGGGGTGTTCCACTAAGGTGGTTTTTTTTAAAAACTGGTTTTTCACGGTTTTTTATGTGATGTATTGTGAGAGAATGACCTGTCTCGGTTTTTGAAAAAAACAGTTTTTTGTTAGTGGAACACCCCCTAAGTTTTTTTTTGTCAAAGGAGCCCTGTATTTTGAGTTGTTGGATATATACGTTGTATTTAGAGTCGTTAGATATACGTTTTGTGAAGTTGTGTTCGTACCATTGCCCGAAGTGAGGTCGGATTAGGACTAATTGTGTAGACATGATGAAGTTTGGTGCGTGCAGGGACAGGATTGGCCCAGCATCCAATCAAAAGATTAGGACGCATCCAAATACATTGTCGCTTTCTCAACTTTCTGGGGAGTAGTGTGTGTGAATATTATTATCAATTTTACCCCTAATTCAAAGGAAAATTAACTTTTACTCCCATATCTAGGCCGAGAACATGTAATCATGTTACTTAATAGTGAACACATGATACTTGTGGGGTAGAGAAAGTCAAAGATTCGAAGATTACGTGAACTGCTTAGAAAAAGAAAATCAATTCAGAAAGACAATTTTGCCCTCTGCCCACCAAATTGAAGGATATGAGGCATTAGGGCATGGGGAGGTGTAGGAACTAGGAACACAACATATGCACAACATTTTGCATAACGTGAATTTGTGGCAGTGAACTAACTGAGTTTGGCTCAATTGGCAACTCTTGTACACTTCTAATTGGAAGGTCGATTGGTCGAGTCTTGCCTTTCTTGTGTTAGTTTAGGTGTCGGACTAAGTTATCTCGTGGACTCCCACTGTTGTAAATAATTTCTCCTATCGGTTAACCGAAATTCTTTTTTATGTCAATGTTTCATTGGTAGTTGAAAACTAGCAATTCAATCACACAACCACTAAAACCCTCCCACATAACCATGTTATGCAAAATGTTGTGCATGTTGTGTTACAAGAATTTCTCGTTAGGGTATTATTATTAAGTTTTGCTCCAATGCTTTTCGATGGAAATCACATGGATGTCTACTCGTAAACCACCTTAACTTATGCAGACCTTTGATTGGTGGACATGATAATAAATATTTTTACCAATGACTATTGATATTTTCACTAATATATCTGAACACAAACCATCGTATTGTACTATGTGTTTTTTTTTTATATATAATTTATAATTTGTCCCATTTTATAATACTATCTCCATTCATCTTATGGGACGTAAGATTTATTATGTCACATTTTTTGTAGTTATTGTTCCTCTAAAATCCAAAAAGATCCTTCGCAGAATAGGAAGAATCGGTTGTTATGAAATGAACAAATTCCACAAATAACGAACTTTGCCTCACTTCTTTCAATCGGCTAACATTCATATTTCATATTCAAGTGTTTTCGATAAAAAAAAAAGGGTAAATTAATTTTGACATTTTTTTTTTGATAAAATTGTTTTTTTGAACATCTTTTACTCCAATAAAATTGTTTGATTGGATAGTGCATGCGCTCAGACATGCTGTCGGGTAGCCATTTCCCCTCCCCCTGCAGTGGCAGTACTGCATTATTAAGGGACAGTGAGCAAAAGAAGTTGGCAGCAAAGTAATTGTGAGAATCAAAGAAAACACCAGTCCTTTGTTTACCCAATTCTAAACAATTCAACCTCTCCAATCATCTCTTTTTTTTTCTTGGTCCTCCTTTTTCATCATAAAAGGATGCTTCTTTTGGAGAAGAATTTGGGTACGGGGAGGGTAGCGGTACCCTGTATGGTGTATTTGGGCCGTCCAATATTGCAAACGACGGTCTGGATTAAAAATGTCTTCTGAATTTAAAAAGAACAAAAGATAACAAAAAGTACATTTCAATTTGGACCGTCGGATGCATTTTTGGATGGCCCGGATGCACCGAGAGGGTATTCCGATCGTTGGATACATTTTTGGACGGTCCGGATGTACTGAGAGGATACCACCACGTCAACCATACCCTATTTGCACCCAATTATGAATCCTTCTTTTGTACATACAGATGGTTGATTTCCACGCTTTTCTTTTACATAATGGTAAACTGACTTCCAAACAAAAATGCTATGCGTTAGGAAATTTACACCGAATTGTACATAAAATGTGAGTGGTTTTTAAAAACGTGTTTGCAAAACACGACTTCATTTTCTCGCATTACTCACATTCTGTGTATAGTTTGGTGTAGATTTCCTTGCTCATAACATTACTCTTTTCAAATTCTTTGTTTTTATCATTTACACTATTCTATTTTATTGTTGCAACTTTACAAAAATGCGTTCTTATGTATACAGAATTGAATAAGAGGACAATTTTACATATGTTTACATGAATAAATACGAGTGTGCAGATATATATAAATTAGAAAAGTGTGAAAATTCCATAAATTTATTCCATTAGAGTTGAATGTGTGAAGGTAAAATCAAAATATAAGTACACAATTTCTATGAACAAACTAAAACGAAGGTGCATGAATGTGGAAAATGTAAACAACCTGAGATTTTCTTATGGTCTCGTTAATTGACGAGTTGTTCATCTTGTAGTACTTAACGTTTTTATTGCGTATTCGTAAAATCAGCTTGATCGGACATTTATGAAGACTTGGTTATATTATATTTGTTAGAAGATAAATTAAATATAGAGCTTGACCGCCTATTTGTTTTACAGTAACAAAAATGACATGTTCAAATAGATGCCGATGTCAAAACCAAATTGTTATTTTTACATAAAAAATAAACACATCAAGATTGACAAAAATTAGGCTATGGCCACATACAGTATATAATAGCGCGATAGTCACACATAGGAGCCTACAAACACTGTAATACATGCTTCCTAATGCACGCAGGGTTATTTGCAAGCAAGTAGATTTATAAAACGGACGTATTAGATCATCAATTAAATTATGGTACTCTTTTCGTCCCATATTGCTTGTCTTTAGAGAAACTAAAGTTCTGCGCATTTTCTTATAAAGTTTGATTACATTTTTCAAATGTTATTCCTTATTTTAGGTGTCAAATAAATATTTTTAATTATTTTATGAAGGTTAAATTGTGAAAATTTACACATTTTTTTAAGAAAAACATAAACATTTCCAGACATTTATAAATAGAATACTGAACAAGTAGTGTACAGGCGAAAGAGTAAAAATTTTAGTCTATTTATTTATTTTTATTTTTTATTGTGAGTAAATTTTATTTTTCAAAACACGAAAATATAGAGAGATCATGATATGATGGTCAGCATGGAAAAAATTTCAATACAACGGTTATTAGTAACGTTTTCTCACATAATATGAGTTTCACATGTGTGTAGATCCCACCCCACGTGAGAGGAGACACAAGAGTAACCGTTAGATTGAAAATTTTCTCATCCGTACAAAGTCATTTCAGTGCGAGAAAAACTTGGGTTCCGAACAGGTATTACGTGGCGGTACCCGTCATACATCTTGACTGTCCAAAATAGTTTTGGACTATATAAATTTTAAATACACTCTTAGTAGTAAGAGTATTTAAAATTTGTACCGTTGCAAATAAAAAAATATTATAAACCGTCCAAAATACTATTGAACGGTCGGGATTTGTGCCCTATACTCACCCAAATTCTTCTCTTTGAGTGCAGGTGAGATTATGGGGGAGACCAAAGGGGAACAGGCGGGAAGCCACATGATGGGGTAAGGAGACAAGAAAGCGGCTCTTGGGAATTTGATTGCCGGTTACGAACGTAGACTTCTAACCTCCACCCCTCAACCAACACCACGCGCAGTTGAAATTTGCATGGAACTACGCTCCATTCATTCGCGATTTTTTTTATTCAACGGCCAAGAGTGTACTGGTCAGTTTATCTGCAGCTCGATTAATTTCCTCCAGGTCAGGTTAAAGGCAGGTTATTCACGCTCGGCCTAGGAGATTCATAAGAAATTACTCTGAATCGAACATTCTTGAAATTCAAAACGAAAACGAACAAGACGGACATTTGATTACCCCAACGCTTTTATCAACCACACGTTTTTGTGAGGTTCATATGTTTAGTACCGAGTCTCACAAAAATATGTTGTGGAAAAAGTGCGAGGGACTTGAGACATCACGTGAAAAGTACCCTGACCTCTACCTGAAAAGTATAACATGGCCCAATTTCTACATATTTCATATACTTAATATTGTTGTACTAGATCTGAAAAAAAACATGTGAATAAAGTATTTGGACACTACGTGATGGTGCTCAAAAACCATTAAACAACCATTAAACAATTTATCGGTCTGTGAATTGGGAAGTGTGCTAAACGCGCTAAAATACGAGTGGTGTGGACAAGGGATTTGTTGTAGTGCGGGTGTGATTCTTAAATGAAGGGCGTATTATGAATATGCATCATTTGATTAATGGTACGGCGTCGCACGCTTGGCCCCTAATGGTACTACACGACATTATGTAATGTCAAAGGAACACACTAGTAAGAAGGAAAAAAAAATAATAATAAAATGGGTCCTATTACACCACATCCGTTGTACACCGAGTGGTTCAGTAAATCAGAACCATCAATTGCGAAAATGGACAATTCGGTTGATTGCTGCAGGCGGTGGCAGAATTTGATGTAATAGAGGCACTCAATTGATCATGTTGAGAAAACTTGTTTCACAAAAGGAAAATGTTAACATCAACCCTACGAGTGAGGGATAATTAATGTATAGAAAATGTACTGATGTTTAAGAAAAATGCATTGATATCCGTAAAAATATATTTACAAATTGGCAACTGTGAATCAAACGACGTTATATAAGAAAATTGCTGCATGAAATGAGATAAACATAAATATTTTCAATTCATATACAAATGGTATATTTCAATTTTGGGTGTTATTTATACAATTACTCAAAATGTACTCCCTCCGTCCCAATTTTATAGTCCCTTTTGGAAATTTCAACTTAATAAGGAGACATAATCATTGTACTTTTAAAAACATGTTTTTCTTATTTTACCCTTCAATCATTACACTTTCTTATTTTTTTATTATTTTAAATTTCAAACTATAAGGGTTTAAGAGGAAATTCCTTAAAAATTACCCATTTAGTTTTAAAGTGGGACAATTTTTTTGGGACAACAAAAAGTGTTAACTGAAACTATAAATTGGGACGGAGGGAGTATAAGGGAACAAGTGAGATTTTTCAATTTTGAGGGGAGACACGTGTCCCCATGTGACTTCGCCTTTGGCTGCACGGTGTAGCACGGAGAGAGCGCTAAGGAACCCAGTTTCCCATGCATGCATGCTAACTTTGTCCACCATGGACTCACGGACTCACCACTGTGGCAATGTCCCAAAAAAATTTGTCCGTTTGAAATTTCAAACAAAAAAAAGTGGGTACTTAATTTTCCACCAAATAATTGTCATAACTCACGAGTGACTAAAGGTAAATTTGAAAATATAAAACATGGGGTGGGGTTCGCAATCTCGTCAATTTTTTAAGGAGGACATGCACTTGGTGTATGTCCTTGTTAAATAGGGACAGGGCGCAGAATTTAATATAATACTAAACCAAAAGATCAGAGGTGATTCGTAAGAATCATTTCGGTAAGGTTGTAATTATTTTATATTACTTGGGGCAAAATATAGTAGAAAATAATGTATAAGATAAGAGGCAAAATTATCAAACGTCCAAAATTATATGGACATGTTAGTAAGAAATTTCAATCCAGTAGGGTCGGTTGACCCCGCTTGTCACAACATGGGTCCGCTCCTGCTTTTAAAAGTTTCAAATAACATGCTTCACTGTATGGGATGGATGCAGCAACGGAGCCAGAGGGTGCCAGCAGGGGTGGTTGCTCCTGCAAAAAAAAAAAAAGAAAAAAAAGTAGCTCGGATGCTGCGACGGGTAACAAGTGGCAGTACCCTATCCGCATGCAAATTTTTCTCGCAGTGGTGAGAGACATTGGAGCAACCTGAAGCACTGAATAAATTTTCCCAATAGCGGCCTTGGCTTCCCGAAAGCACGGGGCCAAAGTCAAAGCCCATGTGATTGGGAACCATATAGCACTTTTGAAATCAACATTTTTTATTTTTCCATGTGTGTGGGAAAATAATTGAAATCAACATTTTTTTTAATTTTCCTGTATAATTAAATTAATATATATTCCTTTTCTGAGGTTTTTTTCCCCCCCTTCTGATTCTGACTGTATTGACGTAGCCTTTCATTTTATTCTGGTTGTTAACTCAACGGTAGAGTGTTTGGCTTAAAGAAAAAATGAAGCCGTAGTCCTCTGTTTCAAAAAGTTTAGTCTACTTTCTTTTTTTGGCTGTTCCAAAATATAGGGTCAAATTAAAATTTTTATCAAAGGAAAATTGGTAAATTACATTTCTTCCCTTGAGACGCTTTTAGTAATCAAAACAATGAGATCAAAAGAAGAATAATTGAAAATTTTAAAGCTTTAAGGTGTGTTTTAAAATTTTGAAAAAATTCTCTGATTACATTAGCGGCAAGATTTTCTGCTTTCCAGAAAACAATTTAAATTCAAAACTTGATTAACTCTTATTTTATTAGAGTCAACTAACAAAGGGCAAACTTGAAAAGTTAAAATTTTTGGATAACATTGTGTATTCTACATAAAATGTTGAAATTTAAAAGTAGGCCAAACTTTTTGGGACGGAGAGAGTAGTATGTATTGGGACTATGATGGAAATACTCTCGTAAACATATATCGCAATATTGTTTATGTGATAGCAAAATAAGAACGTAATAATTTATTTGAAGATTTAAACTCTTCACTATACTACTTCCTCCCTCCCTTTGTTAGTGTCGACATTTTCATTTTGTGCTGTCCCTTAATAAGTGCATGTTCTGAAAAGTTGATAGGTAAAAGTTTGTACAATTATCATTTTGCTATTTTGAAAAGTTAGTGGGTAAAGTGAAAGATAATTTTGGAAAATGAAGGCAAAAATCGATGTGAAAAGTGTAAAATGAAAATATATGATGATATTTCTTTAATAAGTTAGATTTACGAAGCAACACACTTAAAAAAAGAAAAAAAGACAGAGGGATATGTGTTTATCATCCATGTCAAAAATCAAGATGATCGGATATCAACAAATGCTTGATTTGAGAGGTTTTCAAATTCAAGTCTTCAGGGCTTCCTCTTTGAACTGGACCCAATGGGCACCCCTGTCCAATACTCTCCAACCAACTTTCTAAGCGGAATATGGCCACAAAATATAGCAACCAATTTTGTGATTTGGGCAGATGGGCTTAATAGGGAATGTTCACATGTTGGGTTTGCTAATTCTACAGAGTTGTGAACGGGCTGAGTTGAGCCTTACACGGGCAGCGAAACACGATTATCCAAATGTAATGGGCGTAAGAATCCCGATATAACATTTCATAAACTAAATCCAAGCCAAACCAAACGAAGCCTTAGAATCTAATGGTCAAAAGAATCCAATAGAACATTTAAGAAACGAAATCAAGCCAATCCGAAAAAAAGCCTTATATCAGTATATCATCGGACAATCATTCAAAGTTGTTTCGACTCGAAGAGCAACAGAAGAGCAACAGGGTAAAGCGGCAAACTCCACGCCTCGCCACAAGACGTACGGGATAACTAGCCCTTCCCTTCCCAAAAAACTACATACCATTCTTTTCTGCAAAAAGTATGGCGTTCTAATAATCTGATAAGAAAATCTCATTTCTGCTTGAAACTGGTTGTTGAACATCTACCTGCCGAAGCCAAATATTTCTAAAACTTTTAGAAGGTCCGAGTACATATTTTTTGCAATTGGTCCAAAACATTCACACAAAACTCCAGTAAAATCCAAGGCCCCAGAGAAGAACTTACAGGTGAAGCATAAGTTTTATGTTATAATGCCTTGAAAGTATAAAGCACCAGCCCAACTAAAATGGAGAGGACGAGGATCAATACTGCAGCCATAAAGTTGAAATCAGTTGGCTTCGCAGGTTTCCTCTCATTTTCCTGGCTTGTAACAACCCCTTTCTTCTGTGAAGAGGAACAATCTTGACTAGATGTTGAACTGAACGGAACAGCCGCATCCCAGAAAGATTCAGTGTTTAGAGCAGGGGGGTCCGTTTCTGGTTCCAAGATTGTCGAGGCATCAGTTGGAGCATCCATTGACATCAATTCAACACAATGGTCTTTAACAACCTGGTTAGGAAAACAAAGAACAGTAAATTTCAAGTATAGTGAATGATATTCACAAAACAAATATAGATGATTTTGGATAGATAACTTTGAAATGACTGGATTTGCAATCCCTATTCAACATTGGATTCGAAACATCCGTATTGGAGGATTGGAAATAATATTGTGACTATTTTATTTGAAAGCCTTTCCATAAACGATCCTTGTTGTACATGGATTTTAATAACGTAAATCTTTGCTCTTCCTATTCAATATTCATGTGCAAGACAATACATACTAGCTAATTGGCCGCCAGGTGCTACAACAACAGAATGCCAATCCTCGGACTTTATTTGTAACTTCCTAATCCTTGCAGAATTGTCTGAAACCTCGGATAGCTAATATCAAAAGAATTTTAGAAGTTCAACTCCAAATTTCTTCGTTTCATATCCACTTATTGGAACAGAGCTTTTTCTTTTACTATTTGTCCTTTGCTTCAATCTTCTTGAAGGCGACTCCAGTACTTACCAAATCCAAGTCACATGGGACGGTGTTTATCACATTTTATCGAAGCCTAAACTAGAGTCATTCCCATGACGCTTGTACTAATAAAACAAGTACAAGTTGCAAACAGGGTGACCTTCACCCCAAATAGAATCCCAAAATGTTTTAAATACTTTTTAGTAGACCTAGCGGCTAACAGCTATGGTATATCGCCTGACAGACCTCACAATGATCTACACAATCACAAGTACTGCTATAAAGTTAATCAAGATGCAAGAATATTAAAAAAAATTGAAAAATAAGAATAGTAGCAATGGCATCTATAGGAAAAACAAAGTTGATAGCGGGAGCTCCCCATCCACACTTAAACCAAAATCAGACTCATACTAGGAACTAATGGGATGCAGAATTCTATTTGTGAGAAATCTCTGAAGATGACAGAAAATAAAGAGAAATACCATCAAAAAAGGCATGGCAATAATAACAGATTAGATAACTAAGAGAAACCATCCACGAGCAAGGAAGAAGAAAGCTCAAACAGTAAGATGAAGTTTCTGCATACTATTTTCTTAAACAAAGGAGCAAGATAAAGTGTCTTCATTTTACTCTGTCAAAGTAAAGAGTACAAACCTCGAGAGTCTCAGATGGCTGTAAATAGTCACAGATATATGTACCCGCCAACCAAGGGACAAACACTCTTCTAGGAAATGAAAGACTGCACCGTCTTCTGTTTTTGTCGTGTAAAAAATAAGAGGTATAGTCAGTTAAGAACTCAAAAATTATGGATCAGCACCAAAAACTAAGAAAATTCAACCTAATAATGATGGTTCAATAAGATAAACATGACTAAGCATGTGCAAACAATAGATTTGACACCCAATGGCCGACAAAGAGAAAGCACACTAGAATGCAGAGAAAAAGTAGACTCTTACTGAAAAAGTGATGAGCGATATACATTCAGACCATCCCACCTATGACGTAAATAGATCATGATAACACCACCCGGTTCATGAACTGCTAAAATGTAAGATAATGTCCCAAACAATCACAAAATCACTACATTCCTGAAGCAGAGACAGCAATAGAGATGGCGAAAAGGATCTATTTTTGGTGGTAATGATCACTGCCTTCACTGCACCAAAAATGCCACATGGCTGTGGTAAAAATGGTGAACAAACGGGGTTAAAAGTATGTGACTGGAAGAATCACCAATGAATGGTCATCTGCCACATGGTCAAGAGTGTCCAGTTCTGCAGAGTCATTGTAAAGCTGACTGCTGATTCATGAGAAAGCAAAATGTGCTACCATCGGGTATGACATACAGGCCATAGTATTGGAGTCTCAGACAAGCAGATTCTGCCAATCAAGATACTAAGGGAGAAATAAACAGGAACATAGGAAATTTTGTAGGATAGTTTTCAAAAGAATGAACTAATGTAGGCGTGTGCCCCATGCTAAGGTGCAAAATGATTTTACAACCTAGCTGCCGCATAAATGACTCCAACCAAATGGTATCAACTGACAAGTTCATATATGCCAACATGAGTAAGTTTTCTGATATTTCCTTATTCAGAAACAATCATACGCATATATTGCAGATGCCAGACCTTAATGAATGCAGATTGAGTTGGAGAAAGGGTGCTTCTGTTGATAAGTCATCACTGCCCTCCTTTTCATTATCAACTGTGATACCAGATTCTCCATCGGACTCATCACAAAGGACATCCAACCTGCTTTGCAGGCTCGTAATGATGTCACCCTAAATACAAGAAGTGAAAACCATGAGTGGACAAGATGAGGTATAACCAGGAGTAATTTACCTATGCAAATTTCACAGATTTTAGATGACGAAAAGAAGAAAAATCTGGACTCATGATTGGTCCGAAAAGCATTTGATGGAAGTAATCAATGTTGTTCTTATCAGATTAAAAATGTAAACGCATGCATAATTATTCAACTATGCCAACACAATAGGTTACTTGGTACCTTTATATCAGCCAAAGCTTGTGAAAGGGGTTCTTTTGAGTTTGAGTAAGCAAACGAACAAACTGAACCACTAAAGACAAGAACACCAATGACCTCTTTTTGGCTGCATGCTTTACAAAACAACGGATAAGTAAATTAAACATTCTTGTATTATAAACTAAAAACATAGAGAATGTTCAAGGCATATGAGTGCCTGATAGAACCCAAAATGAAAATGTGCTCGCACACCTTCCACATACGAATCCTTCATGAAAGGTACAAGAAATTGCACTTCATGCAATCCCTCTGAAACACATGACTCCTCCTCAACCACCTAACAAATGCAAAAACTCATTATCTAGGATGGACTTAAAGATCGCTGTTAAGAATGATGTTTAAACATCGTTCAAAGATGAGCTTGGAGACAAAATAGTTCTAATAGATACAATTTTGAAACATACTTATAATGCTATCTGCTTTGGTCCTACATATTTACTTTTTTTTTTTTTTTTTTGAAGAGGACCTACATGTATAGTGTATACTTAAACACATGCATATTTAGACAAGGCAATGTATTGATAAGCAGTTCAGTAAGGTAAAACAGTAGTCTCAAAGGTAAATCCTAGAGATGGAAAGGTTGATGGTACATGACTCTATTTCCTCTTCAGTTGTAGAAAGAATCAACCTTAGGAATCCCTCTCAACGTCATATCCTTCCAATTATAGATAATAACAAGATCAGCAGTTCATTAAGGCATGTGAGCCAGTAGTCTCAAAGGGAAATTCTTGTGATGGAAAGGTGGAAGGCCGTAACTCTGTTTCATTTTCCACTGTAGGAAGAATCAAAATAAAAAAAAAAAACTCTCAAAATTCTTATTGTCACATAGTTTACATGGTCCCAAATACTAACAAACAGAGCAATGATTACAACATGCTAGAAACAAGTCCTGGATAGAATCTTCACGAATGATATTTCATGTTAAGACCGTTCAATCACTATTAAACCAATAACAGAGGCTTTATTTGTAGCAAATACTCTAGTAATTTATAAAGACAATCTCATGAGGGCATCCATTATGATCGGGATAGAATGTCAATTAGAAATCCGCATAATATCCAATTCTTACCAAATTCCCATCAATCACTGCCTTTGCATCTTTAAGCTCCTTGCCATGACTTGAAATTGCTTGGCGAAGAATGTCGGCCAATTTTCTAACGTTGGATGCACTCTGACGGCAAATGGGCAATCTGCACAGGGACAACTCAACTGGCGAATAAAACAACACGAAATAGCTTTGCAAAACTAGTACATGCTCTGAAGGAATTTAAACAGATACCAAAACCATTATAGTGATCAACACTTTGTTGGAAGTTGCTAAATGAAAACAGATAACTTTCCTTTCTCTTGCAACAAAACATATTTCTCTCTCTGTATACAGAAACTATAATCATGATTCATACTGCTATCTCTAAGAGAGAACTGCTGAGATGTCTCTTTTTTTTTTTTGCTTCCCCTATCTTTCTTTCTGCTTCTGCATCATGCAAGGACAATTCAACAAAATAAAAAACGTAAACGGAGATTGAATTGTTGGCTCTTTGTTTCTGAGGCCAGGTAGAAATCCTCAAAGTCCAGATATTACTCCATTGTATCATTGTTTAACACCAAAGGGGAGTTCAATTTCTTTGACTTGCTTACCAACCTTAAACTACTTCAAAAGTTTGCTGCCTAGTCAACCTCAAGTCTAACTGCTTAAAGTTGCCTACCCGTCAGAAAATAACACAAAAAAAAAAAAAACAAAAAAACGAAAAAACAAAGTGCACCCAGTCGGTAGCCAAGTACCCATTAACAAGTGCCTGAGAGGGGTAGACTAGTTACACACCAAACCTTCAGCATTAAATCCACCAAGTGGTGTCATGATGCAAAAACAAAAGCAATACCAAATCACAGAAAACCAAAGGCACCAACTCCTCAGTTTAAAAATCTTTCATTAGGAGTTAGGACCATTTCATAATCCAAGAAACAAGAAAGAGAGCTCCCAAAACAAATTCATTAGACCACTAAAGATGAAAGAAATAACTCCACTTAAATATTACCTTAAATCAAAGGTGTAAGTGCACCTAAACGTCTGAAGGGAAGCCAAAACTCTTCCCATTTTGAAATCACAAGGCCGTAGGCTGCTTGACGTAATATTTGATGCTAGCGAGCAATTTCTACATGTCCATCTGAACAATACCAGGCAACCATGTCAATGAAATGAAAACTCTGGATGACATTAGATGATAGCGGCACATAAATACAAAGAAGAGTACCTCCTAGGACTATAACTGATGTGTATAAGCAATCTCTCATCCCAATCAGCATCCCAAAAGGGTGCTGATTCAGCAACTCCCTTTACAGTCTGCAAGAGCCA
The DNA here is from genome assembly GCA_020921065.1 of Vaccinium darrowii. Classification (NCBI taxonomy): domain Eukaryota; kingdom Viridiplantae; phylum Streptophyta; class Magnoliopsida; order Ericales; family Ericaceae; genus Vaccinium; species Vaccinium darrowii. The sequence goes on from CM037155.1 coordinate 6,531,685, forward strand.
TTACATCAATGAGATGTTTGGTCACTACTAAACAAGTGAGCAAGTGCTACTAACAAAAGACATACAATGTATAATGTATATAGTTTTCTTTTAAAACTACTTTAGAGTATGAGGATGAAGATTAAGGCTATGATATAGAATAACTATAAAACCTGGCAGAGTATAATGGTTGAATTCTTGAACGAGCTTTCACTCATCCATACGTAAATGCCAAGCACCTTCACGCCACCCAATAGCATTCTGGAGACCTAAAAGCACATCAATCCTAGTATCAAATCCTTCAACTCCAAAAAAGGAAACACAAGTCACGAGATGTATAAAACATTGCATGCTTACAAAAGCATCCCAGGGAATGAGGCTCCCGCCACTTTTGAGTCTTGGAAGCCTCACGTTGCATATGATGGTATTCCTCAAAAAATGTTGAAAGGAAGCAATGAACAAGAGGATGCTTTTAACATAAGTTTTAACAAATTTTGTTCCCCTACACGAGAATACCCTCGACCACACAAGAATTTGAGATGAAAAGCACTCGGAAAAATGGAACATGAGCAATTTTATACGGCAAGGCCCTATCCGAACCCACATTTTGTCAGAAACACTTTTCTAACCCAGTTTATAAATTCTCAGGCAATTGGAAAAGACTGCAAATCCGATTTGAAGAAACAGGTCTGCGACTCGGAATACACGGGAGGCTACAGCCATTGCCCAGTGTGAAATCCATGAGAGCGATATTGATATTCCATATAACCCTACCTCTGATGAGTTGGTAGCCCATATGTACCAGGCCTTTCAACAATTAGTCAGCAACTAAAAATATCAGCATTGCACATTACTAAACTTCACATTTATGTTTACAACAGGCATATGTCACATAACATAGTTATCTTCTTGTTACAGATGGTACACATTGTAGTTACCAATGTTGTACCACTAGTACTTGGGGATATAGAACCTCAAGCAAACAAAACCCAATAAGTCCCCTTCCGATCATACATAATTCCTTTTAAGGTAAGTTAATTGATCAGCCAAAAACCAGAACCATACCGAGTTGTTCTAGCAAGTAGAAAGTAGAAACAGATACCAATAGCAATAGTTAAACAAAAGCAAGCATCGCAAACGTATAAGTGATTACCAGCAAATAGGAAAATTAAATATACAAGGAAGTGAATAGTAGATACATCATATCACATCCATTTTTTACCAATTTCAAATCAACTACGTTCTGCCTCAAGGGAAATCACACGTATCAAATACATGACCTCGAAAGTCGAAATTAAACGCATCTGACCCTATCAAAACAATTAAGACTCATTTTTCCTTAACTGGGTATCTTCCACTGTAATTTTTTTTCATTGTTTTCCTCAAATTTTTACTACATCCTGTAGCAAAACATCCCTGTAGCTCCTCGGTTCTTGGAGGTTTAGAGGGGCCATTGTTTCAGTGGTATTCTGAGCGCAACCACTTCGTGCATATTGCCAAAGGTTAGGTCTGTCTTCAACCATCCCCACCCAAACCCCCTATGATTGGGGACTAGATGGGTTATGTTATTGTTGTTGTATCGGGTCAGATTAGAGTCCGTTCCTCTAGATGAATGCAAGATAAAGAAGTGAAAAATTATGACCAAAATTGCAAATTTTTAGACAATTTTCTGTCGGAGTGACTTTTTATCAGCCTAAGAATTATGACGAAAAGCTAAACAAATCTAACTAGAGTACAATAAGAAAAATTAATTATGACCAAACTCAAAACTTTCTTTCTCTAGCTACATGCAAAGTACCTGACGAGCATGTTCGGCCACCCAATCCTTGTCGATGAAGAGAGAAGAAGAAGTATCTGACTGAGATTTTCCTTTTGATCCTTTTTTCTTATCGGCCTCAATGAGCGAACAAGCCGGCTCTCCCGCATCATTCGGTGGCGTAGGTACTAAATCGAACACCAAACATCGGTCTAAACTTGAAGTTATCTTCCCTATCACTAGGCCTACCTGTGTCGAATCAATCTCTCAGCTCAAAGTACATAACATATGCATACATGTGTGTGTATATTTAGAGAGAGAGAGAGAGAGAGAGACCTGAGACGGTACGGCGGAGTGGCTAAGGTGATCCTCGGCGGATTTGAGACGGGTTTCCTCTCCGATCACAGCTTTCACCATGGCTCCTCCACTGATCCACCTCTGTTGGGGTGAAGATATTAAAACCCAGGCGCTTCCTCACCTATTTTTTGTAAAATTACATTAATGTAGAAATTCATGATGAAAAATGCTAAAATACTGTTCTAGAAAAATTACTCAATTTTTTACTTAATTATGTGGATTTTTGTCAGATCAAGTTCTTAGATCCAAATTTTCCACACTATCTTTTTGTGCAAACACATTCATTTTTATTAATTACACGACGAAATAAAATAAATAACCACCAATTTGTTATTTTACCGACAAAATAAATTATTTTAAGAAATTATAAACATATGTGTTAAGTTTACTAATTTGTGTGCCTCCAATAATGTATATTTCTAGATCCGTTCCTAGTTGCTCCGTCAACCACTTTTACCCACCTTTCTAAGTTCTTCAACAAGAAGGCAAACACTTAGAGTTATTTGATTGAACATATTTTTAACGAGGTCACTTGAAAACATATTTTAAAATTAACGAACAAATAGGATTGTTCATTTGGAGTGGGTGCTACGTCGCAATTTGTGTGCACATATTTGAGCGATGATGTTAACTATTGGACAAAATGGATTGCGGACAGAACGTTTCCCCCCCAACTTAAGTTTTAAAATGGGTTTCTGGTTAATAATCTAATAAAATTCTTTCTTTGAAGGAAGCACCGAAGGTTGCAGTACCGGCTTTGAGGCATGCTCCCCCCGCCCCCCCCCCCCCCCCCCCCCCCCCCCAAAAAAAAAAAAAAAAAAAAAAAGAGAGAAAAAAAAAAACCCAAAATTTGGGGGATGCTATAGGATAGAAATATCATGATATGATACCCCAGGCCTAGTTTTTGACTTTTAGTCTTTGATTAAAATACTAGGTGTTGTGGGAATATGGAAAACAAGAAGAGGAAATCGAAGATAACAAATCTAATGTTCTCCACGCTCGATCCCAAAAAAGCCGAAAATCAAGATTGAGTGTGGAATTTACAACACAAAAATTTGAAATTGGGGCCCTCCTAATATTTTATCATCTCCAACTCTCCATCTCCATTAAAGCTTTTTATAATCTTGGGACCCAATTGGTACATATTCTATTTTACTATTATTTTTTTTCCTAATGGTGAAGAAGCATGACTATCAAGACTTAATTACTACTTTGCAGCAAAAAATGCGAGTTGATCAATCTTCAAATGTTAGATTTTGAAATGTTCTATTTTTTGTTTTTTTTGGTGATACGATATATTTTAATTTTTGCATCGGTGAACTATTTGTAATGGTTATTTATTTATGATGAATATTTATTGAACAAGATTAGCTTCAAAATATATAGAGGCCCATTTTATAACTTTGCTTTCGGCCTCTGAAGCCTCATAACCAACTCTAGAAGGTTGCGCACAAGTTTGGTTATGGTCGAGCTGTTGTGGAAAATCAATTCTATCATCAGGAGGTTGAGGTTCGTTGGGGATGTTCGAGCTCACTGCCGGGAGTTGGACGTGGTCACGTTTCAGTTCATTGGCCGGAGTGGAAATGGAGTTGCGCATGACTGCATGAGCCCTGCAAGCTGGGTGTTGGGGCGGGTCACTGTTCTTCGTGAAGAGTATGGTACACGTGGTGCCCACTCGGTAGTCATTCACAATGCAATCCGACGGTCCGAATTTTAGAGAGAGAAAAAGAAGAGAGAGAGAGTGGTCGGGTGAGAGGAGAGAGAGGAAATCAATCTGGACCGTCTAAAACACGTTTGGACGGCTCGGACTCGATTGCAGTTTTTATCGTTTGATGTAACTTTTTTTTATCGTTTGCATTATTACAATGACGCGGATATAATTGCAGTTTCCTAAAAGTAGCTCCAAAATGATAATAAAAATTGCATAAAATCGATAATAATCAGGAATTTACAAATCTGCAGCAGTACAAAGACCTAAACCAAAGTTCTCACTTTTTCTTCTTTTCCGATTAACAAAAACAAAGGACACAAATTCAGGCAATTATTCGTGGCATTCATCGCGAGGAGCATATGTAGATCGTCGCTGCCATATTGACGTAAGGAAGACGGACCTTATATCCTTATATTTCATTGTAAAGATCATCTGTCAATCCTTATATTTCATCGTCTCCTTCTCAAAACCGATTGTGGGAAATTGCTTAGCATAATCCTCAACCTCCAGACGGAGCTTTGCAATCTCAGACATGTGAGTATCTGACTTCATTGTCGATACGAAATCCTTCAACTTTGTTCCTGTTTTTAGAAGCCCAGGTATGTACGGTAAGCATAAAACCGTCGCCATTAAAACGCTTTGACTACAAAAGAGACCATGTTTGGTCATGGTTTAATGTTTGTTTTGCAGAATACTTTCAAAAGCCTTTTTCTGAAACTTGTTGTCTTGAATTTTTTTGGAATGTCGGTTCTGAATTCTCAAGTCCTCAAAATCGATTAACATTTAAAAAATGATGTGTTTTTTTTTTTCTTTAAATACGAAAAGAAGCAAAACTGATTCTGAAAACAACAGAACACTAGCATATACTACAGTAAGAAACCTTTGGTATCAGCCTTTATCTTCAAGGCCAATTTCACAGCAGCATCAAAGAACTCAGCTACTTTAACAAAATCTTCCTCGCAGAATCCCCGGGATGTGAGAGCAGGAGTTCCTGAATCACCAGATAAAAGGAGTTCAACGCGACAAGATAAATGGCAATGACTAGTAAATAATCAAAGGAGCAGGCTTTACCCATTCGAATACCACCAGGCACCATGGCCGACACATCCCCAGGAACCGTGTTTTTATTGGCTGCAATATGGACTAATTCTAAAACCTTCTCAACTCTAGAACCATCAATACCCTGTACAAAGAAAACCCAAAATAAACAACTACTCACCTTCTTGATAAAACCATTATGAGCCCCACATGAACCAGCATGTAATTAAACCTCTTGACATTTGACCGTACAACAATTTGACAGGACTCAATGGCACAAATATCCTGGAAAATTTGCTCTCAAACAGCTTTTTGCGACATTCAAAAAGAAAAATTAGGAAAACAATTGTCGGTGAAACAATCACAAAACCTTTGCAAATTACCCATCATATTGGTGGAAATTATCTTAGAAGAAACAGAACAGTTCTTTCGTAACAGTCTTGTCACGCTGTCACAGAGTCATCAAATTTGGTTGGAAGATTTTACCTCTGGCAAAAGTAAAATTATTATCTGGGAAGGTGCGTGGAAATGAAGCAGCAGTTACAGAATAAAGAAAAGAAACTATCCTCTTACCTTGTTTTTCAAATTCACTAAGACCAAGTGGTTATCAGTTCCACCAGACACAAGGTCGTAGCCCATGTCTATCAAACTCTGCAATAATGGGATTTTCGCTGGGGTAAATTACGAAACAAACTGGACAGACAAAAAATCACAGCTAGCAACTAATAGTTGAACTGTTCTTTAAAGATGGGTCTTTGGGCAAGATTTAAATGTAAGAGGTGCCGATCAATAGTACCTCAGCAAATTTCGAGCAATTACTAAGAACTTGCTCTTGGTAGGCCTTGTACTCTGGTGTCATTGCCTACAGTTACAGAATGGACACAGAATTGCAAGAAAATCATACTGGCTACAATAAGAGCCAATGAAACCATTAATCAGGTATCCCAACAGACAAACAAAACTGTGAAATAATTTCAACCTGCTTGAGTGCAACGGCCAAACCAGAAATAGTGTGATTGTGGGGGCCGCCTTGAAGTCCGGGAAAGACTGCTTGATTGATTTTGTCTTCATAGTCATACATCACCTATGAATGGAAATCAAAAGTGAGAAACCTTGTTCCTGATGAATCAATGCAGAAATTGTAAGGAAAATCAAAAGAAAGCAACAAAAAACATGGCAACCAAGTAACCAATAATCAAAATGAAGTGAGTATTTCCTTCAATTCACCAGTTTCAAAGCTATAACTTACTTCTTGCCCTTGTTTGTTTATCTCTTTCACCCCCTTTCTGAAAAAGATCATTGCGCCACGTGGACCGCGAAGTGACTTATGTGTTGTGGTTGTTACAATATCTGCATATTCAAAAGGAGAAGGGATGACACCAGCCGCAACCAACCCACTGATGTGGGCCATGTCTGCCAACATGACAGCTTTCTGCTTGTCACAAACCTGCAATCAGTTGGCAATGTATCTCATGATTTCTACACACCGACACACGAACAAGGACAAAATATAGATAAAGAAATATTTAGTCGAATGTGAGGTTAAAGTAATATTAACCAAATCAAAGGATTTTACCTTGCGGATACGTGCATAATCATAGAGGCGTGCATAAGCACTCGCACCAGCAACAATTAATTTTGGCCTAAAGAGTGTGGCACTTTTCTCCAACTGCAATCGTAAAAGTGAAAACATTTCGCATACCAAAAGCAGAAATCAGAAAAGAAATGATTACAACAAAATTAGTTCCCCCCACCAACCTATCCGCCAAAGAAAAGAAAAAGAGACAAGATACAGTCCATGCACTTACTCAAACAAAGACCAAACAGACTAAAGCACAAGATATCCTAACTAAAACTCAAGACTAGGAATGCATCCATTCTGTCAGTCATCAGAAGACTAAAACATTTCAACAGATATGAAATCATGCTTACTGCAACTGAAATTAGATGTTCACACGGGAGATATTTCACATCCGCATTTTTCAAGAAACTTTAGTCTTTCCTGATGCAAAAATATCCCCAAGGATGGTCCATATTGGAATAGAATGTTCTATGGGTAAAACTACCACTCTAGCATCCCAATATCGATGTAACAAAACACAAAATCAAAACAGCACCTCTGTGTCTGTCACACTGTGTGTGTGTGTGTGTGTATTTAGAGAGAGAGAGAGAGAGAGAGATAGAGAGAGAGAGAGAGAGAGAGAGAATATGCAGGTCTATAGGGCTTTGAAGACAGACCCAAAGGAGAAGCTTTTTGTGGCTTATACAGAGAATGTTCTCAAAGCAACACTCTTGTAGAAGTTAATGGCAAAATGGTGAGAATACAAAGGTCACATTATTGTCATAGTTCTTCCGAGGAATGACTGCCAACAACATTCAAGAGGGGGAGAAAATAACTTCACACCAAGAGAAAAATAATTTACCTGATCATAGTCAATATAACCAGTGCTCTCATCTAATCTGTATGGCATCGTCTCAAAGAATATTGAGACAGCAGAAATCTTTTTCGTGTCAGTCTGCAAAATAGCATGAAAATTATACAAATGACTCCAGGTGATCTGTTTTAACTTTGAACATAACCACAGTAACTGCAAGAATGATATCCCACGTGCAATCAGAGAACTTCAAACTTCAAACTACAAGGGTCTCAATTGCAAGCCTACAAATCAAAAGTTTTAACTTTCCAACTTACTCGACTTCACATTTAAGGAAAGAACATACAACAAGAGGCATTAAGAATAGGACTAAAATGATATCTTCAGTATCGAGGTTAATCGAGAAGATTTGGGCCATTTTGGGGACATGATGTCATGTAAAGTCAATCGTTGAAGACGTATTTGGGGGCATTCAAGAGGATTTTAAAATGTACCCTCCTTACATACAATGAGCTGTTTAAACATAAAATTGGACACAAATCATACAAAGTGCATGCATCCCCCTTTCTGTGAATGAGATTACACGAGCGTCACAGGTTTTTCGTCTGGCCATGGGCCCCAGGGTGCCAGGGCAAGAGCAACAGAGTTGTTTGACTTTTTTCTTGAAAGATTGACCAAGTTTGATATTACCTCATCTACATGGATAGTTTGACTTCAGTATAAATAGAATGTGTAAACACAGGGAAAAAAAATAATCTTGAAGTACGATTTAATGTTCCTCATTTTTCTGTCCTGAGTCCTGACATGAAGTCATATACCTCCGTTGTAGTCCCAGGTGGAAGGTAGGACAAACCACAAGACATTCTGCCTCGCTTAGCGTGTCATAATTCATAGGATTGTGCACTCAAAAGGTTTTCATGATGACTCAACAGAACAAGAAAATGATGATAAGGGCAACAGTAAAACCAAAGGATAAAGACCATTAATTGCCATAATGTCAGAAACACGGAGACAGCACTGATGTTGGAACAGGAGGAAGCCAGATGTTCTACAACCTACACTTGACAAAGATCTAGCCCATTTGGTGCATATATTGGATCGTTTTTGCAAGGTCAATCGATAATCAATTTGAAGTACAAGATGGATGCAGACAAGTTACGTCGAATCCAAAAACATAGAAAATGGCATAACCCAACAATTATCCTTACAACTTGATTGTATTTCTTGGCTAGCAAACAAAATTCCCAGTAAAGGACAACAAGGAAACAAACAATGATCTTCCCTCTAATCTCTAGGACAGGGACATAACTACAAACTCTAGCTCAAAAACAAAAGCTACAAAAAACAAGCACCTGATATCCATGTGAAAGATGCCCACCATGAGGAAGGTCAAGTGCCATGATTCTCTCATGAGGTTTCAATAGTGCAGTATAAACTTGAAAGTTAGCAGGAGATCCGGATAATGACTGCACGTTGACTGCAAGAAAACAGGGATGTAGATTTGCAGTGGTTTTAGATAAGCCAATGTCAGAATACAATTCACTTCTGGAAAGAGATGATTTTAAAGGAATAAATGATGAGAAAATGAAGAGATTAAATGAGAAAATCTAAGAACTTCAAACAAAAATTACTATGATCATCCTACTGTCCTTGCTTAAGATCTCAGCAACAGATAATCCTTTGCATTGCAACTTTACTTAGAGACTTGGGCCTCGTTTAATGGGTTGTAGTTTTTAGGGGATTTGTAGTACGAGTTGTTGAGATTGGGATTGACAGCAAAGAGGTATAAATAGTGTAGAGGTTAATAACCCTCCCTTGTTTGATTTGCGGACTAGGATAACCAAGAGAGTTAATTGTTAATCACTGAATACATTAAGAAGGCTGACAAAGTTAAAAGCCACAATTGGACCATACATACGGTGTGGTCACGCTCAGTCTAATCCATACGAACCATGAGCCCGGTAAACATATCCGCATATCGTATTGCTAATGAAGCTACGGCTGAGTCATATTTCCAATCCCGTGGGATGCAACAACAAAGGAAAGGCCTCACATAACAAAAAGGAAGACAAAAACGCAACCAATTAAATATATAAAGCTACCAATTTTGCAAGAAATTAGTTTTCTAGTTCTCACCTCCCCATTTTGCAGGATCCAACTGGAAAGCTTCCAAAGCACGCTTTTGACATAGGGACTCTGCCATGTCAATGTACCTTGAGGGACATTTAATCTAGGTTATTTATGTCAAAAAGCAAAAGCATGCAACGTCAACCAGTCCAGTACAACATAAAGTAGTATGACAAATGGCCAAAAGAAATTGAACTGGAAAAGGGCAGTGGATTCTCATACTCATTTCCTCCATAGTATCTGGCACCAGGATACCCTTCGCTGTATTTGTTGGTCATGACCGACCCAACTGCTTGCATTACCGACACTGATGTGAAATTCTCGGAAGGTATCAGCTCTAGCCCCTGCCCAACATTTGTATCATTTCCAACTGAAACTGAGCTTCAAAGTGAAATCCAAAGGAACTGAAGATTCACATCCGGCATAAGTACCAAAATATACATCATAGAAAACATACATCAAACCAACATTGTAAAGGTTTAGGTCTCGCATGAATATCAAAGCAATGCAAACACATCGACTCCAACTTCCATAATTACATAGATAAATAGTATAGATACATACCTTCCATTGCCTAGCTTTCTCAAGTTCAATGATATCAGCGATTTCTGGATCTACCTCTTCAAGCGGAGAATTCAATTGCTTTGTCCACTATCAATGAAATTCAACAGAGTTCAATTAAACTCATTCAACAACAACCAATACAAGATCCAATGAGACCATCAACATACTTGCTAGTATTAGAATCATCTATCTTCCAAACACACATATGTAAGTATCTATTATCAATCTGATATTACTTATACAGGGAACACCCTTTTGGTGTGAAGTGTAAGCATACGTTTTGAGACAGGCGTATTCTTTTCCTTCCCAAATTACCCCTTTGGCAACCTAAATAAACTGCCAAGAAGAGGGGAAAAAATTGCCAGCCCAAATTTCTTCTCGTTAATATCAATACAAAATTTTCCTCTTTCCAACTTTTGCAAACACGATCCGCGGCCATATTTACGTGTATATATTTGGCAATAGATGAAAAAAATGAAGGAAATGAGAAGCGAGATCGATTACAGTGATGCGAGAGTTCTCTTTATCGGTAACTGCTTCGATCGGCAAAGACGACTGTACAAGGAGATCAAAAAGAACATACAAGCTATTAGCAAAAGATAAAATCAATCGAGAAAGCTAAAGATATCGGAAAAATTTGGCAATATGTAGGTTTGTGTCTATGAATACGAACCATGTAGTAGAGGGAACCGCCATTAGGTAGAGGCCGAAGAAGAGGATTATTGACGGAAGAACAGAGCCTCCGTAGTGCCATCGCCATTGTTATCGCCGGGTCCTCCTCCTCGTCTCTCTCTCTCTCTCTCTCTCTCTAACGCATACAACCCTCGTCGCTTGGATTTTCCGGTTGGTGTGGGCAGTGGGTTGCGGTTGGTGGTTCAGACAAAAAAATAAATGGTGGTGTTGGTGGTGATGTGATTGTCAGATCGAACAAAATTGGAAAATCACCTCATCATGGGTAGAACAATTGTGTAAAACACTTATGCGGTCCCAGTTGGAGGTCTCGTACAAATATTTCGAGCGGGTCAATTTTTTGGGGATATGTCGGATGTGGTAATTGCTTGATATGTATATATATACTAGGTACGATGCCACGTGCGTTGCACGAGTTTTGTGCCCGTTTTGTGGTGGTTTGGTTGTAATATGTTATTAGAATTTGTATTGATAATTTGAAGTAGTTTATTTGCTTGTGGTATTTCATATTGTTTTTGTTAGCATTGCCCTTGGCATCATTCAAACAGAACACATTCTAAGAGCACAATATTGCTACAAACCAAGATTGAAAGAAAATACATTATTTCATGTTTTTCATTTCTATATTTTACTGTTTGTCACAAAAAAAAAAAAAAAAAACCCCTATTGCCCTTTGTTAAATAGTATATTCATCATTCAGTTTGTATATACAACTTCTTTTTCCAGTCCACTGGTTGCATTCGGAAGAATCCAATTAATTCTCCACGTAAAAAAATATTAGACATTTCATCTTCTAGAGCGAAAAGCTTTAATGTTATTTGACATAGAATAAATTCAATATTCTTATTGCATCTTATTAACCAAAGAGATACGACTTTGGACTATAGCCAACTCACCATGCCATTCCTGAATTTAAACAAATTTTATCCACTACTTGAACATTATGTCTTATAGCCATTTTAATTACGTCTTAATAAAATCATTTTCTAGTTCCTTCTCCTAAGGAATAAAATAACCCAAACGAATGAACATACACACTTAAACATACACACACACGCACACATACACAAACATGTATATTGATATATTGAGAAACTCTCTCTCAGAAAGGTATTTTCCAATTCCCTTTTTGCTAATAACCAACAAAATATCCAAAATTAATCAATGTCAATATAATATATACTCCCTCTGTTCCTAAATCATTGTTCCACTCTCTCTTTCTCTTGCCTTTTTTTAAATGAAAAAATTAAGAGCTTCCGTATATTATTTTTCAAATTTTTTTTTTGCATTGAATTAACGTACACGATGATGTGAACAATTTGATCAAAGCATACTCCAACCAGTAGGAAATCAAATGGCTCCAGGGAAAGGTCTGTGCAGAAGCTTGAAAAATCAACAGCATTCAGTTGTCTATCATTCATAACCGGAATAGTCCAAGCCTTGTTTGCAGCTTTGAAGATAAGTCCCTCGACATTCGGTTACTGCATGTGGTTGCTGCATGCAGTTGTTGAGGGAACGCGTTAACACCTAAGAGAAAATACGTAGACATCAATGAAAATATAGTTTCTTATGCAAAGTATAATAATCATAAATTAGCATTAAATTAAATAGATGAAATTGTACAGCAAATTAATTTCCTCAAAATAAGTTATATTTATCTGCTGAAGTGCATTATCTGTCGTATATTCACACAGGAATTTGGCCAGTGATGCTTCATGCTCAAAAACTGATGGCAAACAAGTTGTATGCAAGTAATCTACGGAAATTAAAAATAATTGAATGGACAGAATGTTAGTTTTATAAATAGCTGTGATAACATTGCAATTAATCTAATCAAAATTTGCCGTAAGATAGGACCTGGGACAGGATGCAACTGTTCGAAAGGGTCAGCAGGATCAGCCCAATCATAAGTCATTTGTTGGCCATTCTCATCAAACAAGAAAGTATTGAACACCCATCTGAGTTCACAAGCAAACACTACTTGACACCCAATTTTCAGACCATGGAAATCGCAAAACTCATCCCACCTATTATTGAACATCAACCGGCCGACAACTAAGATTGGCCAAACTCTGTTACCATGCCTTATCACAATCCAAGTGCTCACATTTTCCTGTGGGAAAAATACTTGGAGACCGAGTGGCAATTCCTATATGAGCACATAAGATTTTAACATTACATAAAGAATTGATATATGAGCAACTAACATTTTAAAATTAGAATAAATGATATAGATACATAATTTGATTTAATAAATTTAGTTTATTACTTGAGGCGCATGCAATGAAGAGAGTCGTTGTAAAAACCAGCATCGTGGCACTCCTGATTAAGAAAGCCGGGATTGGTATCATCAAAAGATACAAGTAATGAACATAAACAAAGAATAATATGGCAGAACTATTTGCAAATGGATTAAAATACATAGTACGTGATATAAGCAACATATAATACCTGCAATGCTAGTGCGGACAAACGAATAGTACATCACAGATTCAATCCACTTAACGAAATCACCATTCTGATGCCATTCATCAACATGACCCAATGGGAACTGCTCACTATAAGTGCGCACAAAGTTGTAGTCTTGGCTGTACACAAGATCTCCTATTCCTCGATCAATTGACCTACCAATCATTTCTCGTAGTCCACCAGGAGTGATTACATAGTAAAAAGCTCCATGCCATGTTAGATGACGTGGATGACGCTCAAAATCCTAAGAGATAAATGGACGCTGCAATGCCATGATGATACTGCCTACAAACAATGGAATTTTTTGAAGCATCAAAATGTATATAAACATGTGGACACCATCCAAATGGCATATAATAATGTTGGCTACTATTGAATGAAGTTTATCAATTATTGGCAAGCCTTAATAAACAATGATATGATATAGTCATTCTTTTTGTACTCTGACTTACTTTATGTGCAGAAAAATTCAGACTACCTTTGTCTGCTACATTTATTTTTATTGGTAAGATGCATAAGCAAATCATCTCACAGATATAGACTCTTCAATTGTCGATATATCTGTGGTTTATAATAATGATAAATAGTTCATAACTCCAAAAAAATAAATGAAGATCTGAAACAAGATACACAACCGACATAAAAAAACTAAATACAATGACACTCAAGGAGACAATTTCAATGCTCAACCGGAAGTCAGAAATATAAGTGAACAAATATTTTCAAGAGTTCTACAAAACACAAATCATAAAAAACTAAACACAAGGTATTTAACTGCATGCAAATCTCATAAACATATGGAAACACATATATAGAAGCGAAGAAGATTTACCTCAACTTTTGCTCAATTTGTTGCAGGGAAACACCTCCAAAGTACAAGGAAAGGAAGGAAAACACACATATATGTAAGCGAAGAACACTTACCTCAACTCTTCTTCGATCTCTTGCAGAGAAACACTGTCAAAATATAAGAAAAGGAAGAAACGCAGACCAAAAACCTTTAGTATTCTTCAAGTTGTTTAACAATAAACATAAACATAAACATCAATGCCTGTCCGAAAAGTCTGCTTTGGCAGTACTCTTTTTATTACCTTTTCACTCCTCGATATAAGTGGTGGCAAATAAAATAATGATAAATGAATCTATGTTTAATAGCTAGTCTTGATGTAATTATCTGAAAAGCATGATCCTTTAATAGAAGCCTAGATAATTATAAGTAATGGCATCATTTTTGCATCTATGTGTTTATGTAGTTTTTTAGTAAAATTTCACATAATTCCCGTTTAAATATTTTAACTGCAACAACTTCTACTGTTTTATGTAATTTTTTATCATAGGTATACTCTGTTAAATTATAACATGCAAGAGTTCCTTATAGATAACACGTCTATTTGCATTATTTTCCTAAAATAAACAGTCTTTGGTAATAAATTGGCTTTACAATGCATAAATACTGTATAAGTACAGTCTGGAATTAATTAAGTATTTGAATTCAAAAGCTTATCTTTTATTGGCCTTTGAACCATGGATATAACTGCTAGCAAATAAAATCATAAAATTATTTTAGAATTCTTTCTCCTAATAAATAAAATAATTTACAACAATGAACACACACACACACATGTATGTATGTATGTATATGTATGTATGTATGTAATATGTATATATGTGTATATATATATATATATATATATATATATATATATATATATATATATATATATATATATATATATATCTCAAAATTATGTCCCATTATTTCCCTGATATCCCAACATACGGAAGATTTATATAACAATAATTAGTACTTGATAACTGGGAAAAATAAATCAACAACAGAACCAAAATCAAAAGCCTAATCTAACATATTTGGCAGCAAATTATCATAGATTAAAACTACAGATCATGGATTCTAAAATTTTCCGAAACAATACTAAACAAACAAGTTCACTACTCAAACAAAAAGAAGAAGTACAAGTCGTAAATTTATTTGAAAACTTATTCGAAATATAAATCATAAAAAACTAACTACAAGGCATTTACCTCATGCAAATCCTAAACATATGAAAACAGGCATACATAAAGAAATCGAATACCAAAGCAAAAATCAGCAGCTACAAATACACAACTTCGCCGCAACATAAAGACCAAGGGAAAATACTTACCCAAACTATTAAAGGCAATACACTAACCTCAACTGTCCTTCGATCTCTCGCAGAGAAACACCATCAGAATATCAGAAAACGAAGAAACCCACACCACAAAGCTCTAGTGATCTTCGACCATTAAAAGCAATACACTGAATATTCACAGAACACTCCACATCTAAGCACTGTACCGGCGCGAAAACCAACCTCAAGCACAAAGACGCTTCCTTCTCTCGCACAACACGTGTGCAAGAGAACAGGGCTTACATCCCGCATCAGAAATAGCCACGAATGGCACAAAATTTACGGAAAAACCACGAACATGAAAAAGACAGAAACGCCCATCCAGTGGCACGTGAATCACAGAAAATCCAACAGGCAGATTCCAAAATTGAGGGCTAAAATTGTCCAAATTGGCCAAATGACCAAACAACTTCAAATTGGAAGCGCCTCTTATATAAGTCCTCCGGTCTTGGATATATATATATATATATATATATATATATATGGATGAGCTTCTAATGAGGACTCCCTCATTGGAAGCTCCATGCGGACCAAGGGCTTTTTCCACCTTCCGGATCAAATTTTCATGATCCGAACCGTTAGATGTGTTTAAAATGTGTTTTCCAAGGCCACCGCGAGGATTCGTGAAAAAAAATACCCGGAAGGGCTTGATCCGTTCAGTTTTTGTTAAAAACGCTATTATAGCGTTTTTAACAAAAACTGAACGGATCAAGCCCTTCCGGGTATTTTTTTTTCAAAAATCCTCGCGGTGGCCTTGGAAAACACATTTTAAACACATCTAACGGTTCGGATCATGAAAATTTGATCCGGATGGTGAAGTCCTCATGGAATTCCGCATGAGGGAGTCCTCATTAGAAGCTTATTGATATATATATATATATATTTCATTTTTTTTCGGTCCATACGATTACATTAAAAAAAAAGAAGAAGAACATATAGATCAATCACTAACTCATATTGCTGTTCAAAAAAAAAAAATCACTAACTCATATCCAGCTGAGCTGATTATTTTTAGAAAAATTCTAAACAAATTAAACGCTTAGAACCACACAAATATTGTACAATTGTTGTACCCATTAATGTTGTACCCATAGCAAAACTGAACAAAATATAGGCTTGGTTTGGACTTATTTCTTCCTCTTTATTTAATATGTGTGTTTATTTTTTGGCTTATTTTTCTTTTTAGGAAATTCTAATTAGACATCCTCTTCCAATATTAACCTTAGGATGCCAACCTATGTGATTTGAATCTTTATGATTCCATCCTGTAAA
The DNA here is from genome assembly GCA_020921065.1 of Vaccinium darrowii. Classification (NCBI taxonomy): domain Eukaryota; kingdom Viridiplantae; phylum Streptophyta; class Magnoliopsida; order Ericales; family Ericaceae; genus Vaccinium; species Vaccinium darrowii. Next base: position 6,548,194 of record CM037155.1, read on the forward strand.
TTGAAATTGGACCATTGTGCCCTTACTAAGTATTTTAGTAGTATATATTTTCATTAATAGGTTTAACATTTTCACGGTAACTTTTACCATTATTTTTGGGAAGATCACATCATGATTACTTGGGATTGAAACAGTTCCCTATAAACATGGGATTTCCAAACTATACCATCCCCTATTAGTCCCCGTCTCTCTCAAACCCCTGCCATATACCCCCCCCCCCCCCCCCCCCCCCTTCTCTCTCTCTCCCCCACAAACCCAGAAAAATTTCAAATGGTCAATGCCCTCTAATCGAAGTCCACCATTAACGCCACCATCGAAGTCCCACTCTCGTCAACGCCTGATGCGTCTGTTTGGTTCTTTTACTTCTTTGCAATGGAAAATGATTATGTGCGAGCGTGCCAGAGAGAGTTTCTATCTCCTCCCTCAGATTAACTTTGGAAAAACCAAATCTAATCAGGCGATTGTGTTTTATTGGTTCAATTACCTCAATTAAGAGGATTTTTTCAACAAGTGAAGAAATGCAACCAACAAACTTAGGAAATCGAAGAACAAAAAGAAACAAGATACTTCGATCAATGAATCAAAGGTAAACTTACTTCGAAATTGTCTCCAACTTCAGATACAAGAACTTCAAACTGGTGATTGTTACGGGAACAATCGAGATTAATCCTAAACTACTTCCTAACCTACTTCCTAAACTACTTCGAACTGAGTTCGAGATCCTAAAACTACTTCGAACTGCGTTCGAATTCCTAAACTACTTTGCCAATGAACAAACCAAGCATCAGTTTTTTGATAGCTGTTTGTTGAAGATTTGTCCGGGGGGTTTTCACTCTTCAATTTCTTCTATTTATAGACGCTGCTTGCAATTTGAACTTCCCGCTCAATGAATTTGAACATTGGCTTGCTTCGAATTCCAACTTCCACTTTTCATGTTGGCAGTTGTGTCCTTCTCCACGTCTGAATTTGAATCCTTCTAATTCTTCCTCTAGAAGCTCTGATTTTGAATCTGTGCAGTTTATTTAAACAAACTCGAATGATTTGTACGTTAAGGTGAATAACTGCCTCTTGATAAGTACTCCACGTGTTATAACTGCCAATTTGCTTTGTTTCCCAAGTTCACACGTGGAGTTTATATGTTTAGAAGTTAATATCATGGCTTCGAAACCACCCTTTACGTCAGTAATGGCTTGTAACTGCCAATAACTGCTTTTCATCTTTGACCATAATACGACATCGTATTGAACCATTTATATTCCTTTAATCCAGTGTGTCTTTATCAACAGGTAATTGCCAATGTTTGGCATTTTCAATTACGTGTCAATCGATTATTGGATTTGTTAATTTTATATGTAAACATACCCCCCACATTAACATCTTTGTTCAAGGAATTTGAATAAGTGTTAATGTGCCTTTTGCCGCTTCGAATTCTTGTGAACTTCCAAAGCAGAAGTTATTGGCAGTTCACACTACTTCCAATGATGTAGATGTAATTAATTCTTACGGTCTCTGTGAGAAGTTCATGAAAAATGGGCAGTTAATACCCACGTTCCTCGCTTACAAAATTTGAATCGTTTCAAATTCAGATTTTAAGTTTATAAAAGCACTCGACCACTGGTAAAAATGGATCACCAATTTTTCACTCTAATCTTGCTTTTATCTCCTTAAGCTAAACTCAACTATGGCCAACGTTTCTGACACCCAAAATGCCTTCGAACGCTTGGTTATTCAAGACCCAATCCTTCCCATTACTAGAAATGCTATTACACCAATTATTGGTGAAATTCGAAGGGATCGTTCTTTTGTTTTAGTTCGAGTAGAGGATTTTGAACCTACTGATCCATGGAACCCCCCCACTTCTCCTTCTTTCAAACCCTTTCTGTGGGGTTTACCATCTGAGATAGTGGTGGTAAAAATGGATGACCCTGCTGGTTACAAGGGTTGGAGTAAATACCGCTCATTGGCTATGAGCAGATACTTATCTCCTCTTATTAGGTGTGACCCTAATATAATGGTACTCGACAGTCTCATTGCCACTTGCCTTACTCCTACATTCTTCAAAGTATGTGAAGATGAAAAATCTGGCTTCGCTGGCTATGGTGAACTCAAACAAAAAGCCAAAAGCCAATATATTTATTGGTTAAATGAGGTTCGAAGGCCTCATTTTGAAGAAAAATTTGTTGATCCTTCCAACCTTTCCCTTCGAACCCTTCCTGACAATCCAGATTGGTTTCAGGAATTGAAGAGTATCAACTTCGATCCCATTATCTTTCAAGCTGAGTACTCTTACTCACTTTACCCACAATCTGATTCTGTTAAGGCCAAAGAACTATTGACTGCTTTTGCATTTTTGGATATAGGGATTCTTGAAGAAGAAATCCCTTGCAAAAATTTCTTATGGGCTTGTGAATCCATTCAATGCTCCGTTTCTACATTAACTGGCTCTTTTCTTCATTCTTTTCTAAGCCAGTTTCCCCTCCTTCGAATGTGGATAAAAAACAACAGTGCTGCTCATGTCTTCAGCCAAGACCTCCATGACTATGAGATAGCACATGATCAGGTTGTCAAGCTTCATAATAAGATAGAAAATATGAAAGGAAAGCCTTTCGAAATTCCATCTGGGATCTCTAAAAGACTTCGAAAGAGGTTCACAAGCTGTGCCAAGAGAAATGCTTTAAAGCTGGCCAAGCTCGAAATCAAAGCCAAGGCTCTAGTCCTGAAGATCAGGCCTCTGATTGAGAAAAAACTCAAGCTGGATGGAGAAGCTGAAGTCAGGATAAAGGAAAAAGAATTTTTTGATTTCACTTGGGCAAAATTTCATGCCTTGGTGACTTGGAGCTTTCCTCACTACCTCCAAATTATCCCTACTCCAACCGCTGCTCAATCAAAGTAGACATTTAATTCTCCTTGATGTAATAGGATTTCCCTTTGTAGCATGTGATATCTTGTTATGTTAATGCAATTTCAGCTCTTTTATAGTTTATCTTGCACTCTTCAATACTTTTCGAAGCATTTGTAGGTACTTTAAACTAGTTCGAACTATTAAAAATCATAACGGGAAGATATTAAACCAATAAGAAATGGTTTAGAAAACTCTAAATGATTCAAAATCACAAAGAGATATTATATACGGGTTAAAGTTTAAACTTGGGCCTAAAATAATATAAGCCCAATTGCTTTAAATAGAATACTTGACCCGAACTGATACACCGCTTCATCACAAAGTATAAATCTAGGGCTTGAACCGCTTTCATCACACGTTCAAACCTTCAAACACTTCACTCTCCCTCCTAGATTTCTAATCTCTCACAAACATGGCTTCCGGAAGTGATACAACCATGGGTACCTCTTCTCTCGCTCTCAGAAGATATGTTAAAGAAGAGATGTCAAACCCAAAAGGTGATTTGCAGAAACAAATCTTTATTACGAATCCTGACAGAATTGATACCCACATTCTTGGGCCTGCATTCTTCGATCTTCCCCTCAAATTTACATCATGCTATCCTATCCTAGGAGAGGGTAAACTTATAAAAGATCAGGAACTGGATTTTGTAGAATGGCCTACTAAGAATTTTGCGTGCTGGCCAGTTCGAGATAAAGATTGGGATGAATGGACTGAGCACATGTTGAAGCATAAGAAAACCGAGTTAGAGCAAACTGGGCTTTGGCACATCATCTCACTACTTCGATATGGTATCCACCAAAACCCTGCTCTCATACACGCCGCCCTAGCTTTCTGGGATGCATCGTTCAATTATTTTTGTTTCAACTGTGGAATGATGGGTCCTACAGTTTTAGATGTATCATTTCTTACTGGACTTCCTCCATTTGGTCCAATGTTTGACATTTCTGACTCTATTGATATCCCATTATTGAAAACCATGAAAACTTCTGGCTCATATGCATCATATGGGAATTTTCTTCACGCTGAAGCCAAGTTTGGCAAACCAGTGACTGACAAGGAGTTTTTTTGCATATCTTCTGTATACTTTGTGCAAAATGATATTCTGCCATAATGGTAAGAAGATTATGCATGAATTTGCTCCTTTGGCGTATCGTCTTTCTAAGGGTGAGAAGTTTGATTTTGGCTTCACATTTTTTGGGCTATGTCTACAAGATAGGTTCTGATAGCCAATCAAAGCCACTCAATTTCAATATAGGAGGTCCTCTTTGGTTCCTGCAACTATGGATTTTGGCATATTTCCCTGTTTTCACAGTTGCCATTTCAGAACCTGTTAATGTTTATGGAGACAGGTTCAGAGTTTTGGCTTCTAAACCCCTATCACTGGTTGGATACCTGCAATATTTTCTCAATGTGAGGGAGGATAAGGAAGAAACAGAATTTCGACCTTTCACTGATTGGAGTATTGGACCCTCCTGGATAAAAGAAATGATGGAAAATAGGGGTGCCAATACTTTTGCTGCTGCTTGGGGAAGTATTTTACTTCCAAGAGAACTTTTCATAGGAGGGATTGTTGGTGGCTGCAAACAGACTCACTGTGAGACTTATTGTCCTGCCCAATTTGCCAGACAGTTTGGTATGGTACAAGCAATTCCATGTCCTTATCCTGGAGAAGTTAATGTTCCTCTCTATGTTAGAAAGAAAGTTGATAAGAATGTACTTTCACGTCTAAACGTGGAGTACAGAAAATCTGGAGCTGCCTTCAAACCCTCCCAATTTTCAATGGACAGTCCAATTTTCAATAACTTCTCCCGTTGGTGGCATAACCTTATTGATCTATACAATCAAACCCCTCCAGCACAAGGTTTTGCAAACCATATTGGATGTCCTATTATACATGAAGGTGAAGGGCTCTCTAGTTCACTTTCTGTGTCAGACGACGGATTTGGTGTTGAAAGGAGAAACAAATCCCAACAAGAACAAAGAGAAACAACACCAGACATTCAATCTTCTGCTTTGGTACCCGTTGCTTTAAATGTCCAACCACTTCGATCAGTACAACAAATTGTGACTAGATCTCAACAACAAAGAACCCCTCCTCCTACTCCGTCAGGTGAGTCTCTTATTGTTTGTGTGACTCTTGTACCTTCAATTCTTTTCTGTTTCTTACTTATGATTCATCTTTACAGAATCTACCCCTAAGAAAAGGGTGAGAAAAGATAAAGAAACTGCTCGAACCTCTGCTTCTCCAGGTTCGAAGTCCAGTACCTCCTCTATTTATCTAATTTTCTTAACCTTTGGCTCTTACTAATTATTTTCCTTGTCTTTTAGAAGCCAAAAAGAGAAAAGATACTTTAGTACCAGAGCAAAAACTTAGCCAAGAAGAGGCCAAATTTGCTAAAGCTTATAAAGCTTCGAAGGAAAGAAAGAAAATATTAATTGAAGAACCAGAAGAAGAAGAAGAAATAGAAGATATTACTATAGGCCAATTTGTGAAGGGTAAGCTGTTATGACTGTAATTTCACCAGGCCTTTTGAACTTACTTTTCATATTTCTTAACTCTATGCACTAAACCTCTCTCTTCAGAGAGAAGAACAAAATCCAGGCACGCTGAGGCTTTTGAAACACCTGCATCAACACCTAATCCTCAAGCTGCAGAGCCTCAATCGAAGTTCGATTCATCCACTAGGACAACTGAAGTTAGCACCCCTGTCATCCCATTAGGAGGAATATTACAAGACTTATCTGCTCCCATAAGACATGTCATTGCACAAGCCTTGGTCTCAGAGAGTATTAAAGCATCGATACCGGCTCATACAGGCTCTGCTGTAGGGTTCCCTACTTCGATGACCAAGGACCCCCTGCAGGAGCCCATTTCTGAACCCGAAGCTATATCCAAACAACATATTGCTAGTTCGCCTGTAGCTATGGATGAACAAGCCATTCCTGAAGAGCCTTTGAACATTGGCATTGACAAATCCTCTGAGGCTGATATACCTGTTCAATTTGAAGCTGATATCTCAATTCCAAAAGATGACAGGAGCTTATTTCCTGAGATTACACCAAGCATCTCAACTGTCAAAACCATTGATCATCCTGAAATGGTGGTTGAGGGAGCAGGTCCTAATCCAGCCCCAAGCATTATTACTCCAAGAATTGAGGTATTTGTAAATTATTGCTATCAAAGCTTATGGCCATCATACTTTTCTCAAAGGATTGGGCCTAAGTATATTTGTACATTTTTCTTAGCAGGAAATTGGTACTTCTACTAGTACCATTGTTGGTGATCTTTCTTCATTAGAGCGTCTCAAACTAAAAGTGAATGATTTCTGTCAAAGAATCACCAATCCCAAAGCTCCAATTCCCTCTTCTGAATCTCCTATCAACCAACTCAAGGTTCAATACAGCTCATCTTTTCCTGAGTCGGTTAAACCTACCTTTACTCCAGAAGAGATTCAAGAACTGAAAGAAATTTTCCAACAACTCTCAGAGCTGAATTTTGAAAACCTGGCTGAGGGAGACTTAAAGGTGCATTTGCATATATGCTGTCAAGCTGCATGAGTATTGAAACCTGCTTCTCAGGAGCTACATAAACAACTCCTGAATAGAGCTTCTGAATTTCAAATGAAAGCTCATCAACTTCATGAAGTTCAAGAGAAGCATTTATTAAGAGAGAGCTTGAAGGCAGCATTATCTGGCGCAAATGATGAGGCTCGAAGTGTAATTTCCTCTTATGATCAGGATGCTATCAAGCCTCATCATCTGAGAGAAGAAGAAACTCGACTGGAAGAAGCCTTGCTTCAAGTTAGAGGAAAAATTGATCAAACTACCTCCAACATGCAAGCCTCTATGAACAAAGCTTCTCAATCAGTTGTAACTATTAAAGATCTTAAAAGTCAACTGCAACAAACCTCTGATCAAAAGGAAATTTACGACTTTGTTAGCACCAGAGGTGCTCATGTATGGAGTGACTTAAAAGATACCATTGTACAGTTTCTAAGTAATGAATGAAATACTTGTTTTCTCTCAATCGCATTACTTTATGACTGCTTGGAATGTTGATATTACTGATTTGTATTTGAGCTCAAACCATAACCTTTGCTTGTTCCTTATGATTTATCCTGAACAGCACAAGCAAAAACAGAAGACAAATCACACTTAGCTTTATTTTCTACTAAAGGACTCCCAAATAGTTGGGCAATAAGCCTTTATATACCTTCCATTAATCTTTCTTCTATGAACATAACCATTTAAGTCTTTCAAATGATATGCCCCTCTTTTAAGAACCCTATGAATTTGAAAAGGCCCTTCCCAATTTGGGGCCCATTTTCCAAGTCCTTGCTTTCTTTCTTTGATAGGCAATATCACTTTCCATACTAAATCACCTATATCAAAGCTTCGAACAGCCACTTTTTTGTTGTAACTTCTAGCCACTTTTGACTTTTGCAACAGAATTTGATTCAGAGCTTTAATCCTTTCTTCATCTATCTCTTCGAGCTCCATATACATTGCTTGATGGTATGCTCCAATATTTAAGTCATTTTGGGAAGCAACTCTTTGTGATCTCACCACAATTTTCATTGGTAAAACAGCATCATGCCCGTAAGTTAAGGCAAAAGGAGTAGTACCTGTACTGGTTCTTTTAGTGGTTCGATATGCTCATAATACATTTAAGAGTAAGCTTGGCCATTCTTCTGGATTTCTATCAACCATTCTTTGAATACCTCTTTTGATAATCTTATTGGTTGATTCTGCTTGGCCATTCGACTGAGCATAATAAGGAGTGGAGTTAATCAAAGAAACTCCATGAGAAGCTGCAAAAGCTTTCACTGCTCTCCCTTCGAAAATGGATCCATTGTCCACTGTTATAGTTTCTGGAGATCCAAATCTGTAAATAATGTTCTTAATGAACTCAATTACTTGTTCTTGAGATACACTCTCAAAAGCTTGAGCCTCCACCCATTTAGTAAAGTAATCAGTGGCAACTAGAATGAACTTGTCACCATTTCTAGAGGCAGGATAGATCATGCCAATCATATCCATTGCCCAACCCCTAAATGGCCAAGGCTTAACTACATATTGTAATTCAGTAATAGGTAATCTTTTAAGAGGTCCTGTCTTTTGACAGGCTTGGCATCCTTTTGCATAATCAATACAATCCTTAAGGATAGTAGGCCAATAATATTCATACCTTCGAATTAACCATCTCATCTTGATTCCTGCTTGATGAGCCCCACAAATACCTTCATGGACTTCTGCCATAATTCTAAAGGCATCAACCTTGCCTAAACATTTAAGCAATAAACCATCTGCTCCTCTCTTGAACAATTCTCCATTGTACATAATGTAATTAACAGATCTCAACCTTGTTGCTCTGTCTGTTTTAGCATCAGGTTTTGTTAGATAATCAATCAATGGTTGTCTCCAATCGTTCGAACTAGGAGAAGTAGTGATTTCAAATACTTCGAGGTCAGTATATCTATGTTTAAGCATTGATAAGGATTTTCTCAGAGTCAACTGACAAAATTCTCTATTTTCATCAGTGATAAACTTAAATCCTGATGCTCTTTGTGCTACTGCATCTGCTTCTCCATTAAAAAATCTTGGCACATAAGTGAAGGTAATCATATGAAATTGCTTAATTAACAATTTCACATATTGATAATAAGGTTTTAAACCAACACTATGGCAACCAAAATCTCCCTTCACCTGGTTTATAACCAACTGAGAGTCTCCAAACACCTCAACTATATCAACCTTCAAAGCAAGCAATAATTCTAGCCCCATGATTAAGGCTTCATATTCTGCTTGATTATTGGTACAATCCCCTTCATTTATTTGAAATCCAAACTTGGTTTTCAAACTCTGAGGAGACTCCAAAACAACTCCAATTCCTGCCATTTGGGATGTTTTCGAACCATTGAACCACATCTTCCATGGCTTAATTGTTACAGTATCAACATCTGCTATTTCAGGAGTCTCAATACCGTTCGGATGATCAGCCAAAAAATTAGCTAAAGCTTGTCCTTTATCTGATTTTTGAGGAACATACTCTAGATTGAATTCAATTAAAGATACAATCCATTTCCCAATTCTGCCACTAAGTACAGGTTGAGACAACATATACTTCATAACATCAGTCTGGGAAATTACATAAGTTACTCTAGGCATCATATAGTACCTGAGTTTCTTCGAAGCAAAAAACAAAGTTAAACATAACTTTTCTACTGCAGAATACCTACTTTCACAATAATTAAGAATCCTACTTAGATAATAGATAGCTTGCTCCTTCCCTTCTTCATTATCTTGAGCCAATAGAACTCCAATTGAGTTATGGTTTGCTGCCAAATATAATTTAACAGGCTCTCCCTTTTTAGGTGGAACAAGAACTGGTGGATTGATCAAGTACTCCTTGATGGCCTTGAAAGCATCATCATGCTCTTTTGTCCATTCGAAGTCCTCTCCATCCTTCAATTTCAACAAAGAAGAAAATACTTTAGTTTTCCCTGCAGTGTTAGATATAAACCTTCGAAGAAAATTCAATTGACCAAGAAATTTTTGAAGTTCTTTCTTGTTTGAAGGAGGTTTAGCTTCTATGATAGCTTTAGCTTTGTTTTTATCAACTTGAATACCTTTGCTATGGACTAAATACCCTAGAAAGTTTCCTGCCATTACTCCAAAAGCACATTTAGCAGGATTCAACTTCAGTTGATAATGCTTCATCTTTGAAAAAGCTATCTTCAAATGTTCTACATGATCATCAATAGACTCTGATTTGACAATAATGTCATCTATGTAGCACTCTAGAAAACCCCCAACTATTTCATGGAAGATAGTGTTCATAGCTCTTTGATACGTAGCACCAGCATTTTTTAGCCCAAAAGGCATTTTGACCCACTCAAAGGTCCCAAGATTACCAGGGGCTCTAAATGCAGTTTTATGAACATCTTCTTTGGCTATACAAATTTGATTATACCCTGAATGACCATCCATAATAGACATAATTTTGTGGCCTGTAGAACTGTCCACCAACATGTCTACTACAGGCATTGGGTATTCATCTTTAGGGGTTGCAGTATTCAAATTTCTAAAGTCAATGCACACCCTAATTTTCCCATTTTTCTTGATAACAGGAACAATGTTTGATAACCATTCTACGTATCTTGCTGTTCTGATAAAACCTGCATTTAAAAGGTTTTGAATCTCCTTTTTTACCAATAAAATGGTTTCAGGAGACATTTTTCTTGGAAGTTGTTTGAAAGGTTTGCAATTAGATTTAATAGGCAACTTATGCTCAACCAAATCTCTACTCAAACCTGTTAATTCTTTATAACTCCAAGCAAAGCATTCTTTGTTCTCTTTAAGCACCGTGATCAATTTGGCCTTTGAAGCAGCGTCGAGCTCTCTGTTGATCTGTACAGCATTTGGAACAATTCCATCTCCCAATTCCACTTCTTCTAAAGGATCTTGGGAATCGATGTAGCCTAAAAAGGCTTCTTCGAATTCCGTTGGCTTCAACCCCCAATCAGATTTTTCAGCCAATAATTCCTCCCAATCATTTGTTTCTTGTAACTTCTGCTCTACTTCTAGAGCCATGAATTTAACTAAGGCCAATGAGTTGGCCTCTTCGAATTCTGTCTTGGATTCACATCCAAGCAGCCTCATCTGGTGGGTTGTCTGATTCATAATCAACTGTTTGTTTAAGCTTAGACTTTAACTCTGCCAATTCTCCAATTCCAACACACTGGCTGGAGGGGTGGCAGGTTGTGCAATTTCACTTAGAGGAATGATCTCATGTAACACCCGGGTTATTTCAATAATTTATTTGGGCTATGGTAAAAATTTTAGAATTTTTTGAGATGGAATCTGGACTGCACGGTCGGAACGGGGCTTGTTTCCGCGGTCGCAGGAGTTCCAGCCGCCTGCTGGGAGTGGAAATTTTCTTAATTTGAGAGTGGGTCCCACCCCACCCCATAAGTCTTATCTCTTTCTTTCTTTTCTTCTTTCTTTTTCGTTTCTTTTCTTTCTTTTGTTTTTTTTTATAATTTGAGAAAGGGAGATAGTAATCAGAGAAGAGAGAGAGGGAGAGAAAGAGGGAGACCAGAGAAGGAGAAGAAGAAGAAGAAGAAAAAGAAGAAGAAGAAGAAGAAGAAAATAGAGGAAGGAGAAGGAAGAGAGACCGGAAAATTGAAGAAAAATCCGAATTAAGGTACGGATTGGAGTTTAATTTCCTAAATACTTAGGTTATGTTGTTTATTTACAAATTGATCGAGTATTTTGCATCTCATAAGAATGATTTGGGGTTTGTTTTTACAAAATTCGTGGAAGGGAGTAAAGGTGTTCACTGACTGGTTTTGTGAAAAACCAAATCTGCCATGGTTTTTGGCGAATTTTAAGACATGGTTCCCAAAGTTGGAAATTTATGAGATTTTTACAGTAGCTACCCATGGATGTTCTTTATGTTGTGTAAAAATTTCGGGGTTTAATTCGAAGTACAGAAAATAAGAAAATTCGTGAATCAATTTGCTGTCAGGTTCGTGTTTGGGCAGACAGCACTGACACATCTTGGGAAAAAGGTTATAACTTCTAGCTCGGGTATCCGATTGGTACACCGTCTTTTGTTTATGAAACTAGACTCGTATACCTTCGAAACAATGTATGGGATGTGCCTTAATTATTTCCAGAGAATAGCAGTTTTTAATTTGAAGTTGGGGAAAAATCTGTTTTGGGGAATTTTCAGCAAGTTCTGGGTTTGTGTGGAGGTTGTTTAAAAATAGTTACGGAGCTCAGAAAATTCTGAATTTTGGATATGATGATGAAGTGTGATTCTGGAGTTTGTGGTGAAAATTTCGTGGGAATCGGATAAGTAGATTAATTCTGAAAATTCATAGAGCGCAGCACTGTTGAGTTGTAGGATACATTTTCATGCATTTCACTTGCATTTGGGCATGAATTTTTGGTAGTGAGCTTATGGGTGATACATAATTGATGTCATAGGTGATGATACTGTAAGATGGTCGTGGTGACGCCTCTGGTGCGTAGGGGTTAAGTCGTTGGTGGAGTTGGTCCTATTGTGGCAGGTGAGAATGTACAGCCTCTATAATAAATAGAAATGTGTAGTGTTTATGTGTGGTGTTTTCAAATGTGTGTGTGATTATTGATGTTTTGAAAACTCTCCTTGTGATTTTTGTATATGTTAGAAGTATTGAGTTTGGATGGATTAAATGATTTTAGTGATGGATCAAATGATTTTTGATGGGTGAAAAGAGAATATTTTACGCCTCTTGTGCCAATGTTTGTGTGAGCGGCAAACAATTGTGAGGTTTGCCAGTAAGCTTTTGCTTACCATTGTGGAGCCAAAAAGTTACAAGGTTGGCATCTTGTAGCGTGGGCCGTGCCATCTGGCTGTGTGCCAGCATTTTAGCCATTTTAGCCAAAAAGTTGCAAGGTTGGCATCTTGCAGCGTGGGCTGTGCCAATATTTGTGGTTGTGCTATTTGTGTGAGATGGCAAGCAATTTGTGAGGCTTGTCGGTGAGCTTTGCTTACCTTTTGTGGGCTGCACCTACCATTGGTGATAAAGAATGGCCCTCGTCACCGCCACTATATGTGAGCCTGTAAGCGAGGTAACGGTACCGTTTTAACTCCTGGTCGTGAGGTTAACGACTCGTTGGCACATTGGGTAAATTGATAGGATAATGTTTTATATTGTGAAAGAAAATGTGAAATATTTTGCAAAACTTACAGAGGTGTGTTGATGAAATGGGCCGGTGGGCCGTGTTTTTGAGATGAGCCGATAGGCTGTGTTTTTTTTATAAATGGGTCGGTGGGCCGTGTTTTTGAGATGAGCTGATAGGCTGTGTTTTTCAGATGGGCCGGTAGGCCATGTTTTGAGATGAGCCGGTGGGCTGTATTTTTGAAATAAATACGGTGGGCTGTGTTTTTGAGATAAAGGTGTGGGTGTGATGCTTAAAACTGTGATCCATCTAAATTGTTTAAGCAAATGTGTTGGTGTGTTGTTTATACTTCGATCCATTTAAATACTTATCATTTCTATTTATTATGTTGCTAAGGTACATTCTCCTATAACCTTTTTGGTTGCAGATTTCCAGTTGAGCTAGACATCGGTCCACTATAGTGCCAGAGTGCTAGTCAGGTGTTCCTAGAGGTTGTGTTCTGTGATTTTGTCAGTCAGTGGGTGATGTGGATAATCAGTATTTTGTGGAGTTAGTGTGGTTGAGTACATGTCAAATGATTTTGACTGTACAGTTGTTGTGAAGGTGTGAACACCTGTTTTGGTTATGGCAGTTGAGTTTGGTGTTATAATATCTTTTGTTTGCATTCGTTACGAGTTGCAGTTGAGCTTTGTATAATAGCTTTAGTGAGTGGCCTAAAAGGCGTACAGATGGTGTCGGGTGTTATGCCAATTTGTGCTTGCTAGATTGTGCTGGAGCGGGGTGTGACATCTCAGGTTTATACATTTCAGCCTCGGCACAATTTGCTGAAGTACTAAAGGGATGTGGATCTGCCTTCACCTCTTCGACCCCCACTTCTTTCCCATTTTCATACTTCACAATCATCAGGGTTTGATGCATCGAAGATGGAATACAGCCATTGACATGAATCCAATCCCTACCAAGTAAAGCATTATACTTACTTGTAAAAGTATCCACCACAAAAAATGCTATATCAGTTTCCACTTGGCCAACTTTCAGGCGTATAGAAACAATTCCTTTGGGGTTTTTACTTTCACCAGTAAACCCAGCAATGGATGTGCTTGTTGGGATCAATCGAACCTTTTCTTTTCCCAACTTCTTCAAAGTCCTGGAAGGTAAAATGTTCACTGCTGCACCATTATCAACCAAAACTCTGTTTAGCAAAATCCCATCAAACAATGCAGATATGTATAATGGTTTCAAATGGTGCCTCATATCATTTGAAGGCGATTTGAAAGGATAAGAAAGATCAGCACAATTCAAATCCACGATCAAAGGATACTCAGAATTTGTTTCTGTATCTGGGACAAAAATTGCCCTTTCTTTAGAAGTAACTTCTGGCTCCTCCATAGCATTAGCTATAATCATAAGCTCTTCCTCTTCTTCTTCCTTTTGAATATTGGAAACCAGGGCACCCCAACCTTCATTCCAACCATTATCATACGTAAGGTTATACTCTTCATCACTTGATACATCAATGACTTCCATAGGAGCAACTGTTGGTTGTAGTGCCCTTCGAACAGGTGAGCAATCTGGTCCAAAGGGTCCAAAATCAAATGAAGGAGAAACCATGTTAATTTGAACTTCAGGCAAAGTCCCAAACTGAATGGTCCTTTTTTCCTGTATTGGTAATTCTGATCGATCTTCCATTGTGTCCATCTTTTCAGGAAACTCCACTGCAGAAGTTTCCATGGGGGACAATGTTTCAACGGGAGATGAATTCATTCCTCCACCTTCCTCCTGTTCCACTATCATGGCCTCCAATAAGCCAGAATGATAGCTTGCCAAAGAGTTTGGTGAAGCTGGACTATTTCGAGGTACCTCACTGTCCATTCTTGCAGCCAGATTTTCCAGTGTCTCCTTCTCTGATTGAGTAAACCCCCTTCGAAGAGATTCTTCAGAATCTTCTCTTCGAAGCCTGTTAAACCTTGGGTTAAACTTATCACCCCCATTATGATTATCTTTGGTGGCATATTCTTCCATTTGGAAACTAGTATACCTCCTTTGCAACTTCCTCTTCTGAGTTCTTGTCAACATAGGGATCATTTGAGGTGTTTTAGTCTTTGGATCTCTGACCACCACCCATTGACCAGCAGGAGTGTTTGGAGGTTTAACCATTTTGTTTCCAACTTTAGAAGGGGTTTTATACCCTTGGAAGAGTTCTGGTTTAACCTTCTTTAAAAACCAATCAGGAACTCCTTTTACTAAGGTGAATTGTTCCCCTTCTCCTTCAGTTTCCTGGCCCATTAAGGCCTTTCCAGTGTTAACCTTCTTCAAAAGAGGATAATCCCTCTTCGAAGCTGGTGGAACTGGACTCGAAGGTACATTTCTCTTTGATACTGGCCAGGGCTTCTCATTTCTTCCATGACTTGGGCTTATCCAAGGCTTTCTTTCATTGTTCTGATCCAGAGCCTTCCTTTCCATCCTTTTTGGAAAAAAATCAACCCCTTGTCGATCCAAATCTTTGAAAATCAGATAATTAGCCCTGCATTCCATACATAAGCATTCCAGAAAGGATGCTTCAAGCATGGGAAGATGAGATTGCTTAAAACCCTTTTTAGAAGAACTTCCCGTTGCATAATCTTGCCGGTGAGTCTTTCCATCATTACCTCGAAGTTGGCCAACTTTTGGCTTTCCTCTTCCAAACTGAATAGAATTCATCCCAACATGAACTCGTCTGTTTTGCCATACCTCTTGAACTGTTTTAGCCAAAGAAGTTGGCACATTGGTATTAGCAGTTACTTCTTCAATCTTTGGAAATGGATCTGTGTCTATTCCCATGGTCTTTTCTGGAAACATAATCCTTCCTTTCTTAATTTGCTCCTGAACCCTGTCACGAAAAACATTACAATTCTTAGTTGAATGAGTCCAGGAAGCATGCCATTTGCAATAGTTCTTCCCTTTCATTTCTTCCAAAGTTGGAAGTTTAACATTTTCAGGAAGTTTGATAAACTTTTTCTTCAAAAGGTAATCAAAAATTTCATCTACTTTAGAAACATCAAATGAATATATTTTGCTAACTGCTTTCTTATTAGTCCTTGGTGCTATAGAAGAATCCTTTCGAACTAAACATTCACACACAAGGGTCATGCTCAACAATTTCAGCAGCATCAATTTCATAAGTAGAGTCTTTATAATAGGTTGAATAAGAAGAGTTGTTCCTGTCGACATCTTCTTCTAACAAAGATTCATATCTAGAAGCTTTGTAAGTTAAGTCAACCAAATCTCTAAACTCTGCAGAATCGAACTTCTTCCTAAGTTCTCTACTCAAACCATCTTGTGCTATTCTCACAAATTCAACTTCTGGTAGTAGCAGTTTACATTTGTTCCTAGCCTTTTTAAACCTAGCAATAAAGTGAGCAGCCTTTTCATCAGGCTTTTGCTTTAACCTTGCTAAATCAGCCATAGTGACTTCAGGTTCAGTTTGATAAAATTATGCATGGAATAATTCTTCCATCCTTTGCCAATTTGGAACTGACTCTGGTGTTAAATTAGAGTACCATTCGAAGGCTGTTCCTGTCAAAGAATTAGAAAACAATTTCAACTTAACGAACCCATTATTGCCTAATTCTTTACATTGAGCCGTAAATCTGGCAATATGCTCTGTTGTTGATTGTTTTCCATCCCCATGGAACAAAGTAAAATCTGGAATTTTGAACCCCCTAGGGACTTCGAACTGCCTATCTATCCATTCTGGATAGGGCTTTCTATAAATTTGGGTTTGTACCCCTCGGTTCAAAGGTCCATATACCTCTTGCATGAGGCCTAATATTTCATCTCGAAGGGCTGGACATTCTCCTAGAGGTACTTTTGTATTAACAGGTGGCTCCCAAGTAGCATTTCTAGGCATATTATCTTCTGGAAACCTCTGAAAAGGATCATCAAAAAGCCTATGTTGCTTAAAACCTCCTTCTTGCTTTGCAAGAGGTTCATATAAGTGGTTCGAATGTATCCTACCCATCTCTGGTATCCCTGCATACTTAGGAATTCCAATCTCTGGATTAAACCTTTTTGCACTGGTCCTATCTTTCTCATTAAAATGACTTCCAAGAGTGAATACATACTCATCAAACCCGTAATCATTGTTTCTAAAACCCTTATCCTCATTTAAACCATCAAAGTTTGGTTCGAATGGGACATTAGTGTTCTGTTTGAACACTTTCTTAGGTTTAGGAGCTTGATAATCATGAGTTTTTGCAGGTTCATACCAAGATTCTGGTATATCATCTACATTTATAGGCTCTTTTCCAGGCCTTGACTTAAATTTGCTTGTACTAGCTTCTCCTTTATCCTTCTCAAATGAGGGCAAAGGATCATGCCTAGTCCCTGATTGCTCTTCTAACTTTTGTAACATAAGTTTCTGGGTTTGAGCCAGTTCTTTAAATGTGGCAATCATTTCAGCAAACTGATTAGATGACACACTTCCTCCAACTTCTGGATTCTTTGGGTCATCCACATGTACAGTTCTGTTACTCCTAGTATTCATTCGAGAACTCTGGCCAAACCCTGTATTTAAGTCTTGACCAGTACGAGTCTCTGGTCCTATATGTAGGCCTTCAACTTGTTCATTCTCTTTAGAATTAACATTGTTCTCGTCTTCTGGCATTTGGCCAACCTAAGAATCATCCGCTTGCTTCCTAAGTTTTGGAGCCATTCAACACTTTCAGGTGTCCCACCGGGCGTGCCAAAAAATGTGTTTGGTTCTTTTACTTCTTTGCAATGGAAAATGATTATGTGCGAGCGTGCCAGAGAGAGTTTCTATCTCCTCCCTCAGATTAACTTTGGAAAAACCAAATCTAATCAGGCGATTGTGTTTTATTGGTTCAATTACCTCAATTAAGAGGATTTTTTCAACAAGTGAAGAAATGAAACCAACAAACTTAGGAAATCGAAGAACAAAAAGAAACAAGATACTTCGATCAATGAATCAAAGGTAAACTTACTTTGAAATTGTCTCCAACTTCAGATACAAGAACTTCAAACTGGTGATTGTTACGGGAACAATCGAGATTAATCCTAAACTACTTCCTAACCTACTTCCTAAACTACTTCGAACTGAGTTCGAGATCCTAAAACTACTTCGAACTGCGTTCGAATTCCTAAACTACTTTGCCAATGAACAAACCAAGCATCAGTTTTTTGATAGCTGTTTGTTGAAGATTTGTCCGGGGGGTTTTCACTCTTCAATTTCTTCTATTTATAGACGCTGCTTGCAATTTGAACTTCCCGCTCAATGAATTTGAACATTGGCTTGCTTCGAATTCCAACTTCCACTTTTCATGTTGGCAGCTGTGTCCTTCTCCACGTCTGAATTTGAATCCTTCTAATTCTTCCTCCAGAAGCTCTGATTTTGAATCTGTGCAGTTTATTTAAACAAACTCGAATGATTTGTACGTTAAGGTGAATAACTGCCTCTTGATAAGTACTCCACGTGTTATAACTGCCAATTTGCTTTGTTTCCCAAATTCACACGTGGAGTTTATATGTTTAGAAGTTAATATCATGGTTTCGAAACCATCCTTCACGTCAGTAATGGCTTGTAACTGCCAATAACTGCTTTTCATCTTTGACCATAATACGACATCGTATTGAACCATTTATATTCCTTTAATCCAGTGTGTCTTTATCAACAGGTAATTGCCAACGTTTGTCATTTTCAATTACGTGTCAATCGATTATTGGATTTGTTAATTTTATATGTAAACAGCGTCGACGGCATCCCCTTTAATTGATGGCATCATCTTGGTCACCCCACTCAAATCGACCACAAAAACCCATTCGTTCCCATTCACTGGTCGGTGGTAAAACTCTGAAATCAACCATTCCAATTAGGTACAGCTTTGGGCAAGGTATTATTGTAGTTTTCCTCTAAAATGGGTTCAAGAATCATCGGATTGAATATGAAGCTATTTAGGTCTTAATTCGAGATCTAATTTTGAGATTTTAGGTCTCAACAAAGATTTGTAAATTTTCAATGATTTGTGTGTTTTTGGTATGAATTCAGTGGTTTTTTATTTTATTTCATGGTATATTTGTTGTAACCTTCTGTTTTAAGTAGGGGTGTCAAACAGGCTGGGTCGGCATAGGCACGACACATTTGAAGGTGGCACGGCACGGCATGCCAAAGACACGGTAAAATCCTAGCACGGCATAGCACGACACGACATGGTATAAGTTGGCACGTGGCACGACACGGGCAAGGAATTGAGCGGGCATGGCACGGTCTAAGGCGGCACGTGGCACGGCACGACACTAGGGGTGTAACCGATTCGGTTCGGTTCGGTTCGGAGGGGTTTTTCAGTGAACCGAATAAAACCGGTTCAGGGACTACTAAGAACCGAAACCGAGTTTTGAAGGTCGGTTCGGTTCTGCTATTTCGGTTCGGTTCTGCCGGTTCGATCGGTTCGGGGAGAGAGAGAGGAAATCACAAAAAGATTTCTGGAAATCACAAATCTAAGATACATACACAGGAATGAACCAGATCTAAAATACACAGATCTAAGTTACACATACACAAGCATGAAAGAGATCTAAGATAAACAATACGAGATATACGTACACGAATGAAAGTGATACAAACGCGAATGAAATAGATACATACACGATTCACATCTACATACACGAATCAGAAGAGGTCCACCTCGATCTCGATCTATATACACACAGGCGCAAGGGAGAGAGAATGCCAGAGACAGCAGCGCGACCAGCGCCGGAGACGGGATCTCTCATCTCTATGTTGTCGTCTGCCATAGATGGAGGAGAGAGAGAGAGAGAGAGAGAGAGAGAGAGAGAGAGAGAGAGAGAGATGTCGGTGGGAGATGTTTCTGGAGAGTGGGAGAGAGAGAGACTACGGTGAAAAAAAAAACTGAAAATGAAGTGATGCTGTGATGATTTAAGAATGAAAGGAATATATATAGGAAAGAGAATCCTAGAAACTAATAAATAATTTTATTACCTAAATCAAAACAACAATGTTGGCTGGCCAAGTGGTTACGTCCTAAGCGTTTCTTGTGTTAGGTCATGGGTTCGAACCCCACCTCCTACGTTTTTAGTATGTATGTATATTACCGGTTGGGTTCGGTTCGCCTGAAAATCCCTTGAACCGGGAACCGAACCGGTTTCACAAAAAATTCAATTCTGAGAACCGAACCGAATCTAAATATTTTAAAAACCGAAAAAATCAACCGGTTTTTTGTTCACCCCTACACGACACGGTCTTCTACGGGCATGACCAGTGTTCTAAAACTTGGCCAACTCGGCTGAATAGTCGGTGACTACTCGTTGGAAGGTGTCTCACTGAGGCGACTATGGTGTGAACACCCCACGGAAAACGCGACGCGTATGTCCACGAAAATCGATTTGTTTAATTTGAAAAATGGTTTTGATTGATCGATTTGGTTTGATTGATTGAATGGAGTCGCCACCCGGATTTGAGGACCATACCCGAGAAACCATTGAAAAATGACTCTTTTACCCTTGATATGGAAAATGCTTTACCGGTCTCCAAAATGAGATTTCTCGGGTCCGGGAGCTAGGTTACGAGAGGGGAAGGAATTTAAAGCAACCCTCTCGCCCGGTGTGAACACCGGTCTCTACTAAATGTTTAAAGGATTTTGAAACTATTGTTTAAACGGACTTCAAACACAAACTCATGCGGAAAACACGACAAATGTATCGAAAAGATTAACGAAATAGGTGAACATGCTCATGCAAAACACTGTAAATGGATGGCTTATGTACTGGAAATACGAAGTTTACACTAAAATACCACCAAAATGTCTCAAAATGACCCCGAAATTGATTATAAAATGTGCACCAGAATGGGGTCCAGGCGCCTGAAGGTGGATGGTTCAGGCGCCTAAACTGGGTCTGGGCGCCTGAAGAGGGATGGTTCAGGCGCCTAAACTGGGTCTGGGCACCTGAAGAGGGATGGTTCAGGCGCCTGGACCAGAATCTGATACTCGAAATGTTTTCCTGTTTTGATGATTTTCAAACCATTTTCAAGCTCCTTGCTGGTATGGATGACCAGAAAGAACTTGAATGGATTCCCCTCAGAGGCTTGTTGAGAAAATTTGGTAGATAAACTACCTCGAAAAGCTTGACGGATGAACTTTGGATGTTTGGTTTGGGTGATTTATGATGTTTGAGTAGGTTGGATTTTGATTGTTGGAAGTGTATCTAACTGGTTATAGGTGGTTTGATTGGGGATTTGATGATGGATGATGAAAGATGGGTAGAATCAAGTGAGTTTGTGGTGGTGGTGGGGGGGGGGGGGGGGGGGGTTATGATGGAGAAAAATGGAGTTTTGATGGATGGAATTGATAGAGATCAGTTGGGGGTGAGTTTCTGGGGGTATTTGGGCAGCATAACAGCAAGGAAGAGAGGGAGAGAGCTGTCCCCTTCAAATGGAGGAGGGGAGGGGATATATATAGGCAAAGGAGGGTTCAATATGGGCCATTTGAACCCTTCAAAAGGGTGAGGGTTCACCTAGGGAGAGGGAAGAAGCATGTGATGGGATGTCCCCCATATATTCTGTAGCAAAACCCCAGAAGAATCTCCCAAGACGTTGCTCCCCACTCTTTTGTCTTTGGTCAGCAAGTGTCTGGAAGGGGTTCAGGCGCCTGGAGGAGGGTGGTTCAGGCGCCTAAAGGGGGTTCAGGCGCCTGGAGGAGGGTGGTTCAGGCGCCTGGATGGCGAGACAGCACAAAATATGAAACTTCGCGGGGCCATTCCGGGTGCTACCGAACTCCGTTTTGCGCATGGTTTGAAGCGTTGGAAAGCTTGAAAGGTCTACTTTCTAACCCAAGTGGTTTGGACCCAAGATGATTTGTACATAAAAATGTGTGACCATTTTACCCTCAGAAGGTCGGGAAAACAAGTGATTTTGGTAAAACGGGCACATCTCCCTCATTTCAAAATGGATTGAGACAAGTTATATATCGAAAAAGAGGGTTTTGAGTGTACTAGAAGATGGTGAAGGATTGGGTTTATTTTGGAGAGGTTTAGGAGGGGTTTCCAAGTTCACAATCAAGCTTCGCGTGCTCTAACAGGCATTTTCATCATCGGGGAAGTTCCGAGATCCTGACGGTCCAGATTGGGGTGTCTACATATGGCCTGGTCGGTGGAAGGAGTCGCTGAAAGGTCTACTCGAATACTAGTCGGAATTAGTCGCTGACTAGTTGGCGAGGAGGTGAGTCGCCGACTTGGTTAGTCGGGAAGAAGTCGGACCAGGCGGGGAAAAGTCGGAGAAAGTCGAAAAAAAGAAGAAGATATTTTTCTAATTTTTAGGGGGCTTGGTGTAATTTGAGGTTAGATATACTAACCTAAATCGTTTTCTTCTCCATTCAAACACAATCGACCTTTTTGTCTTCTCCTTTTAACCAGTTAACCTAAATCGTATTCTGCCATCGATCAATCGTCACCTCATCATCAATCGCCGTCGATCGTCGACCACCAGTCACCTCTCACCTTTGATTGTCGGCGTCATCTTCTTCAATCGAATCGACCCTCGTCGTCTCTTCTCTCTTGTAGACACCCTGATTTTTACCCGAGAAACTAATCAAGCATTCCCGATGATGATATAGACCAATCGTGCATACCTCAAGGCTAAGAACAAGGCTTAAACTCACCAAACCACCTTAGACCACCATAAACCCTCCTAAAACAACCCTAAACCAACCAAAATAACTAAAATACCCTTCAAACCATCCAAAATGCTCTTCAAAATAAACCCAAGCCGACACCATCTTCTAGTACATTCAAAACCCTCTTTATTGATATATAATATGTCTGAATCCGTTTTGAAATGAGGGAGATGTGCCCGTTTTACGAAAACAACTTGATTTTTAGACCTTCTAAGAGTAAAATGGTCACACACTTGGATGTACTAATTATCTAGGATTCAAACCAATTGGGTTGGAAAGTAGACTCGATAAGCTTTCCAATGCTTTAAACCACGCACAAAACGGAGTTTGGTAGCACCCGGAGCAGCCCTGTGAGGTTTGGTCTATAGACCCTTTGAGCGCTCAAACCCCTCTTTGAGCGCTCAAACCTTGCGCGCACCAGAAACTTTTTAAGGCATCTTTCAGCTGATTTTTTAGCTAAACTATGGGCTCCCCCTGGTTTCTAAGCTTCGTTTTCATGTCAAAATCCCTCCAATAACATTTCCTCTCCAACTTGAATTGCAAATTTCAAATTCCCTCCCCCCCCCTCAAAAAAACAAAAAAAAAAAACTCTCTATTTAAACCCCTCTTCTCACTCTTTTTGGGACTCTTTGGCTGATCTCTTACACTCTTACACCCTTCATCAAACTAAAACCACTCTATCTCATCCTTCAATCACGTTTTACACACTCTCTCATCCATTTTCATCATCTTCAACCTCCCAAAACACTCAAAAATCTCATCTTTGAGACCAAATACACATGGGTCTTTAAGATACCAACTCATCCTGATTTCTTTCTCACTCTAAAACTCCATAGTTAGTCCCTCTCTACTATAATCATCCATCAATTGCAGCTCCATCATCCAAAATCAAGTAAACCCACTTGATCATGCCAAAAATGGTCATCTAATCTCTAATACACCCTTATCCACTCAATCAATCATCCAATCAACCCTACACTCACACTCCTCTGTCCAAAATACCTTAACTTAAGCCTATATTCTAAGCCACTACTCAATCATTTATGAAAACCCTAAGTTCAAGCTTTGATCAAAGCCAAAAGGTAGAAAAATCATGTAAAATGCTACGTTTTGGTCATCCTGAGGGAGACCAGTGAGCTCATGGATGCCAAAACTCGAAGTAAAGAATATACCCAAACCAATAAGAAAATAAGAGACAAGGATTTACGTGGTTCCCTCCCAAGCACGAAGCTCTAGAGGTACGTCCACGAGGAAAGAGCAAGAGGATTCACTATCAATGGGGAGAAATTACAAAGAGTCGACTATACCCGTAACTCTACTTGAAGCATCCAATAGATATCTAGGAACAAATCTCTATTAGAAACCCTAACAGAGCATCAAAGTCTCACATACACGAAAGAGAAGACTCCAAACCCTAGATATCTTAAATCCCAAGTCAAGAACGGTGAGCCCCGTGGGGGCTCCCTCAAAGGGATTCACTCAAGAAGTCCAAACCCTAATAGCCCATAAGGCCTCTATTTATAAGAAAGTATAAAATTTAGGTAAAAAAACACATTAAAACGTGCAGCCGCCGCCCCGTTCGACCGGACCAAGCTTACCTGGTCCGGACATGAGATGCTGGAGCAAAACTACACCAACTGGTACCCTTCGTCCGGACCAAGAAAATTCCCCATATGGACGAGAGATGCTGTAAGCTCCCAAAACATCCCAGATTCGCTGGTCCGAAACCGACTTCCATTGGTTAGGTCCAGAGGTGTTGAAACTGACATTTTCGCACAAAAAATTGTACCTTTCTTTGAACATCTTGAATTCAAGGAATATCTCCAACAGTCCCCTATACCTTCTATGAGCTCACAATGTCCTAAATATAAAAAAAAAAAACTGATTTAAAAAATCTCAGCTCGAAATAGTTCGAGCGCTCGAACTACGGTTCGAGCTCTCGAACTGTTTTGGCCCCATTCAAGTTCTTGTGATTTCTGATCATGTTTTATGTTGGTATCTTCATTCTTATGACTTGTGAGACTTCCAGGGCCCTAGGCTAGGGATGGAAATGAGGCCTCTAACAGTTTCTAATAAATATAATTTGTTGGTCAAAAGTAACAAGATGTGTTGCTGGTACAGTGGTAGACTACCAATAAGGTATTGGTTCATGAATTTTTGAGTTCAAATCTCAACGAAAGCAGTTGAAGCCCAACTTTTGTAAAAGTTCAAAAATATTTTCGCCTAAAAATTGCAAAGGTTGTGGATCAGTAGAGCCGTATCATACAATTATTATATGTCGTAATTTGAGGGGCTTTGTTTTTTTTTTTTTCAAAACTGGGGGCCCTAGGCGGCCTACCCGGACCAGCCCTGTCCATTGATAGTAAACAATGCCCAAATTGACAAATACGTTGTCATGATATGTCCTACCCTACCATGAAACATTAGAAAGCGAACACCTTACAGAAAAAAGACCCACTTGAGTTGTGGAACAGTTTGTAAGAAAAATGTGAACATCAAAAAGTTATTTTTCTCCCAAAAGCTCGTTATGATTGATTGCACCCGAGGTTGC
This sequence comes from Vaccinium darrowii, assembly GCA_020921065.1. Lineage (NCBI taxonomy): Eukaryota > Viridiplantae > Streptophyta > Magnoliopsida > Ericales > Ericaceae > Vaccinium > Vaccinium darrowii. The sequence continues at coordinate 6,573,005 of CM037155.1, forward strand.
AAGATTTTAGAACTATTTTAAAGAGTATGATTCTTTTTTTTATTCAAAAATAATATTTACTATTTTTGTCTTTGTTGAGGTAAGAGAACAGAAAATAGAAACAAGTCTGAAAGTTTATTAGATTTGTGTTTTGTGGAGCCATGTCCTTCGTCAAAAGCATTTTTTGCGTTCACATGATTCAGTTGTATTCATTCTCAATTATTTTGTTCACGGGTTGATGGAGAATTCATATATATGGAAGTTAATAAGGTTCATTTGATGGAGAGCCAACCCTCCTCGGGCCATGTAGTGTGGGGACTGTAGAGTATAGTGAGTCTCATCGGCGCATGTAGTGAGGGGACTGTAGAGTATAGTGAGTCTCATCCAGCTGTTTATCTCGGCAACGACGACTCAAATTTAATTTGAACTCCAAATGATTCGAGCAATTCATTGTTTAGATTTAATGTGAGCGTTCATTATCAAAATGGACAGTCAGATGGACTCACTACTGGACCCCTTGTTCCAACCCTCCCGACCGTTCCGTGATTAATTCCGTCACACCACATGCGTTAATTTCTCAGTCAATATGATCAACTAAACATGCGTGCCAGACGGGTATCACGTGGTAGTACCCGTCGCACATCTCGACCATCCAAAAATATTTTGAACGGTTTGGATTTTAGAGAGAGAGAGTGAGACATCTGGGCCGTTTAAAATATTTTTGGATGGCCAAGATGCGCGTTCAGACACCACATGTGCGATACCCTATTTGCATCCAAAATTTCCCCCAGCCACTATAGATCTATTAGTCAATATATATCAATAAAAGAGGACTATAACGACCATCCTTTTACAGAATCTTTTAGAGAATCAATCAAGCATGAAATAATAGCAAGAAGCAATCGTATTTCATTCTGGACAATTAAAGGTTCAGACAAAAGTTCAATAAATTTGAATTATTAAAATTACTTTTTGACGATTGAAATTGTTAAGATTGCTCCCTGCATTCACACACAGATTGCATAGAAGCCCAATTCTAAGAAAGAAAGAAAGAAAAAAAAAAAAAACTACTCGTGAGGCCTTTGAGAATTTATTTGGTCGTTAACATAAGTTCTAAAACTATTCGAAGTTCGCATAAGCTTATTCGAACACTTAATGTAATGAATGTATACAGATGCTATGATAACATTCTCACCTCTTATAAATGTTCTATCTCCAACTTCTAATGTGGACTCCATGAACAATAGACGGTGGGATCTTGATCCTCTAGAAATTAACCGAAATGATAGTAAAATGATTCGGACACCATGAATTATTCTCTATTCATCCTCATCGATTGGTCCCTTTTGATAATTTTAACTAATTAGATAAATATCTATCACTACATTCATCACATTTTGATTCTGTCTTTGTAGCTTTCAAGTCTTTTAGGAAAATCATCATTGTCTTTTTCTTATTGCTATTAATTAATTAATTTCAAAAGACAATTTTGAAAGAGTAAGCTCATCTCACTTTTTTTTACTTCATCTCCATTCCACCCATGGGAAGAAGATCTTCATTACATTCATATGGTAATAACATCTAGCCTATTTTAAAATGAATGACCAAAATCAGCTTGACTTCCTAAATTGAACGAAACTACATCGTTTTGGTGAACTTAATTAAAATTAAAATTAAAATTATTAATTGAATACTTTTAGACTTTAACAAAAGGTTATAAATGCAACAATCCAAGTAAAGTATGAGAATATAATTCTATTGATACAAGCATAAAACAATCGATAATTACGGGTATGTTGAAATAGCCGGGAAATCCAAAACGTACCCTAAATTTGTGGTAACTAATTACTATTGTATTCTAAATTAGTGGAAAATAATACCGTTTCAAAATTAATTACTTATAACTAAATTTGGCAAAAAATAAAACAAAAAACAAAAAGCAAAAGGTACCCACGTGGTGAGCACATGTGCAACATTGACTATGGTAAATGTTTAACACCTTCTAATTGTGGTAAAAAAAATATAAAACTAAACTTTACTATGATGTTATGGACATGTATTTTACCACGACTCCTATTATTACGATAAAAAAATGAATTAAAAAAAAATTGGTAATATTTGTTGGTTTAGCAACTTGGATCATGGTAAAAAATTACGCCTCAACATCTTCCAATTATCATGTTAAAAATCAGTCCCAGAATAGTAAATATTTAAATTTACCATGATCCGAGTTAGGACCAATTCATAAGATAATTAGGACGTAAAACTAAACTTTTTTTGGTCCTCAAACTGGGTACTAACTAGGCAAAAAAAATTAGGATGTAAAACTATAGTTTTTTTGGTCAAATTGGGTACTAAATAGGCAAAGAATTTTTGGATGTAAAACTAAACTTTTTTTTTTCCAAAAATTGAGTACTATATAGGAAAAGATTTTTGGGATGTAAAAGTAACTTTTTTGGTCCTAAAATTAGGTACTAAATAGGCAAAGAATTTTGGGAAGTAAAACTAAACTTTTTTGTTCCTAAAATTGGGCAAAACAATTACTCAGATTTACTATTAAAAAATCAACAACAAATTGAACATGGTAAATTTGTAAAATGACCATGATAAATATAATTGCAAGGTAAACAATTGTGGAAAAAAATGTATTAAGTAAATATGAATCACACAGAGATTGTGGAAAAAATTAAGTATATAGCAGTAAACATGGTAGATTCTGGAATTTGAGAAACATCGTTAGAATTTGTATCAGATACGATTTTGAATTTGCCCCTATTTGCAATTTGAATTAGTTAAATTAAAACTTCCTTAATTAGGAAACTACAATCACATAAATTCTAAATAAATCCATCTCAATTAGGAAAATATATTTTCATATATTAATGCGTAACACTAGAAAAATGTACATAAGGTATTTCACACACAAAGAAGATGAAAACATAACAGTTCAAAATGACAATGATGAAAACTTACGCCGTGTCCCAAAAAAGGCCAGGGACCTGAGGTTGTTGTTGTGCAACTTGTGCACAGTAGTTGCTGTGCACAAATTGGACCGTCCACAAATGTTTTTAACGGTTTGGATTGAAAGCAAACTATTCGTGCGAATGGTTCTCCTATTTTGTTTTAAATCTAGGTCATCCATCCAAGTAACGAATGACCCAGATCGTGCACAACAGTTTCTGTGAACAAACTGCACTGTAAACAAACTGCACAACAGCAACTCGTTGGCCGAAAAAGAGGTGGTTATCTAATTACCTCAATAATTAATTAATGTCCCGCAATGCAATGCAAACTGAATTCAATTAGGGCTACTACCTACAGTACTATTTAATTCCACCACCCTAAAGAAAGAATTCCATGCGCAACAGAACGCTCATATTTCCCATCTCTCTCTCTCTACACTCTCACATCCAGTCTACTGCCACAATCTTCTCCGAATCCCTTCTCTCTCTACAACTTTCTAAAGATTTGTTTCCGTGTTGATTTGTTTAGATTCTCGTACTTCGGATTTCGGCACAACAATGGAATTGGAATCCTTCCGAATCGAACCAACAGATCACCAAGAAATCGACGAAGAAGAACGGTCCCCGGTCGAAGAAGTCCACCTAACCGTATCCTACACCGACGACCCGACCCTACCCGTATGGACATTCCGTATGTGGTCTCTCGGCCTCTTCTCATGTATGCTCCTCTCCTTCCTCAACACCTTCTTCGCGTACCGGACCGAACCGCTCGTCATATCCATGATCTCCGTCCAGGTCGCCACGCTCCCCGTTGGCCGGTTCATGGCCCGGGTTTTGCCGGAAACTAAGTTTCGGATCAAGGGCTTCGGGTCGAGAGAGTTTTCGCTCAACCCGGGCCCGTTTAACGTGAAGGAGCATGTCTTGATATCGATTTTCGCTAATGCCGGTTCCGGGTTTGGAGGTGGGACGGCTTATGCTGTGGGGATTGTGAATATCGTTAAGGCTTTTTATCACCGGAAAATCTCGTTTTTCGCCGGTTGGATTCTTGTCATCACTACTCAGGTATAAGCCGACTTGTTTTTTTTTTTTTGGTATTTAGTAGTTTTGCAGAATTTTTTTCTCCAATCATAGGTCCGACTCCATGCACGAACCGGGGAGCCTGGTGTGTGGAATCTGAGTCGTCCATTGTCAAGATGAAATCTGAAACGATAATTACCGAGATCAACGGTTCGGAGGGCACATTAGCACCCCGGGTCCCTTCATGCGAGGAATCCAAGAAGTAAACTAAGACTACTATGATAGAAATCTTACAAAAATAATTCAAAATAGACGCGTTTTTTTCCGATTATTTGTCTCTTTATTAAAAGGAATTCGTTTGGTTCACTTTTTTTTTTTTTAATATAATTACTCCTTCAATAATTCACAACGGAAAAATAACAAATACAATTTTTTATACAAAACCAAAAATAATTTTTCTTAATTATTCAGCCAAAACCCCCTTAAATGGAAAGATTAGGGATCAATGTATAATTGGTATTTTGGTTAATGTCAAAGACGTTACTTGATTTTGTAAATCAATCCCTTGGTTGTTTGGGCTTGCAGTTCGGGACTCTGATTATTATTTTCAATTATTTTTGATATATTTTGTTTGAGCCCCCCCCTTTTTTTTATTCTACTTATAAAACATAGCATTTTTGCTAACATACGCATGGTGCGCAGGTTCTGGGATATGGTTGGGCTGGAATCCTAAGGAAATACGTGGTGGACCCGGGGTCAATGTGGTGGCCGAGCAGTCTCGTTCAGGTTTCTCTTTTCAGGTACATTTCCAAATGTTTGGAATCCAAATTATGACTCTCGCGCACCGGAATATTTGTCCCGTCTGCAAAACGAAAAACTTAAAATAACAGCATTTTTTTCTGAATATTTCTTAATAATTTACTAGTAAATATCAAGGAGTTCTTGTAACTTATGAAAATAGTTGACAAATTTCCCTTAGAAAAAATGTATACTATTTTATATTTTGCAGACTGGACAAAAATTTAAGGAAGGGAGTACTTGCTTTTTTAAGTTCAGCAGGATGGTGCATGCACTCTTTTGACTTTTCCAGCTAATTGGTTTGCAATTAATACGCTTGTTATATCTTCTATTCCTTTGTTTGGTCCTCAAAACGAAAATTTAAAAAAAAAATCAAAAGAATTTACTAAATATTAATGATTTCTTGTAATTTATGAAAATAGTTAAGAAATTTCCTTACAAAAACTATCATTATTTAAGTTTTCATTTTGCAAACCGAACAAGAAATTCCATTATGAAAGTAGTTGCTTTTTAAAGCTCAGCATGGTGCATGCACTCTTTGACTTTTCCAGCTAATTGGTTTGCAATTAATAGGCTTTATTACATCCTCTACTCCTCTCTTTAAGGAGTTGGAATATTTCCATTTATGAGGGAGATACGAATTATGTGATTCCATTTTTGACTTTTAAAATCCTGAATTTCTCCCTTCAACTTTCTTGCAAGAAAGGATTCAAAAGCAGAAGTTCATACCAAATAAAAGAACAAAGTCTTAGCCATAAGTTTGCATTAGTGTTGTGCAAGCACGTTTGAGAACATTTTTAGACATTTGATGTGACATATTCTATGGATCTTTCTCATGTACTATTGAAAATTCTTGTGAGATCACGGTTTCGCATAGATTCTTGGCGGTCCATGAATAAATATATCTAGCTCCTCCTCAAAAGAAACTTTAACAAGGTTTAGTAAAAACGAATATAATATTTAAAAACTTTTATACAAATGCTTTCCGTCTTTGGCGAAGATTTTTTTTTTATAGCTTTTGGCCATGGTTATTTGCTGAGGTAAGTTTGCACCTAAAATTTACAAAAATGCCACATTTCAATCTGGGCCATCCAAAACACATTTAGACGGCTCGGATGTGTTGGTGGGTACCCCATGGCGATACCCGTTCGGCATGCAAGTTTTTCTCCAGTCCGTCCGACCAATCAAACAAGGAATTTAGCATGTGTTAATTCTTTGGTAAATTAGATATTTAAGTATGAGTCTTCTCTGTCTGAATCTTGTATGCGTTCAGCCTGTGTAACATCAAGAAAAAAGACCAGAGTGCTGAGCATTTAAAAATACCCCCTTATGTCCTGGTGTATTTTCTTGCCATTGGATCACGTAAGAATTTTCTCATCTTCGAAGATTCTGACATAATCCAACGGCCAAAAATGCACCCGACTATCAGTACACAAGAAAACGGGTAGATAATACGAGGGGTTGAAATAATCTCACATTTCAAATACACATACAGGACAAGACGGAGAATGGGAAATAGCAGTCGCGTCAATGGTGGCTGGGGTAGTGAGTGTTGTCGGCCACCCCTGCCCTCAAAGTCAACTTCAGTGCACAATTTAGCACTGAGGAAGTAGTAGAAAACTCATCATTCTGCCTCTGGAACTTAATGGTCCAGGGGCCATCATAGTTACATACTACAATTTGAGTAAGGCCTATTCTGATATCGGTCCACTATTTGCAGTGCACTCCATGAGAAAGACAGCAGGCGAATGTCGAGAGGGAAATTCTTCTTGATCGCTCTCGTCTGCAGCTTCTCGTGGTACATCTTCCCGGGCTACCTCTTCCCCACCTTGTCAAACATCTCATGGGTCTGCTGGGCCTTCCCCAACTCTGTCACGGCCCAACAAATCGGTTCAGGAATGAAAGGCCTCGGCATTGGATCATTGACCCTCGACTGGTCTGTCATAGCCTCATTCCTTGGCAGTCCACTCATTACCCCGTCCTTTGCCACTGTAAATATCTTTGTGGGCTACACAATAATTCTCTATGTGGTGATCCCAATGGCCTACTGGGGGTTGAACTTGTACCATGCCAAGAATTTCCCCATCTTCTCGTCGCATTTGTTCAATGCCCAAGGGCAGCTGTATAATGTTACTGCCATTGTTAATGATCAGTTTGAGATTGACATGCCGGCTTATGAGCAGCAGGGAAGGATAAACCTCAGTGTGTTCTTTTCTCTGACTTACGGTATTGGTTTTGCAGCTGTTGTTGCTACCCTCTCGCATGTGGCCTTGTTTCATGGAAGGTAAACTAGTTTCCTACGTCGTTTCTTGCGAATGTTTTTTGTTACATATGTTGCTATCATTTTTTCATTTTTCCTTGTTTTAATGGATGGATAGATATTCATGTAGCACCGACACTCCTAGAGACTGGAGTGTCCCCGTGTCCTGGACACGGGGACACAGCGGGATAGTCTTATCTAACGTGCTTTTATGAGGTTCAAAAGTAATTTTCTAGCAGCAGAAAAATTTGTGAACCTTAGTCAGGTGATTGATTGCTGCTGTATGCAGGGAAATATATGGCCAATTCCGAAAATCATACAAAGGGAAGAAGATGGACATTCACACAAAACTGATGAAGAAGTATGAGGATATACCCAGCTGGTGGTTTCACCTAATGCTTGGAATCTCATTAGTACTTTCTCTTGCACTTTGCATCTTCATGAAAGATCAGGTTCAATTGCCGTGGTGGGGTCTCGTTTTCGCTGCAGGCCTCGCGTTGATTTTCACCCTCCCCATCAGCATCATAACTGCCACAACTAATCAGGTAAAACAATGCTGAATTCAACTCATTCCATTTTCCAGAACGACTCGCACAATCTCCTTTGGAAAAGTCTATTAACGCAGCATCATGCAGAACAATATGCACAACATCTAGATGTGGCACTGTTTCATTTTTTTCATGTATTGCATCTCATTCAATAGCCAATGAAACAGTGCCACGTGAGCATGTCATGTCCATTGCCATGCAGAAGTTGTGTTCATAGCATAACTCATCTGTGTTCGCATAAGAACTCTTGTTTCGCGTTGTTTGTGCTAATTTACCCGAATAGTCTTTCTATTTATGAAGAAGCGTATCATTAGAAATTATAAACATAACTGGTTGCTCTAAACATTCGCAAATTCGTAACTAAAAAGGATTATCTAGTACTTCTTACATGATTCTTGTTCGAATTGATGTACCTTTATGCCGGTTCCTTGAGCTCTAATGTTTTCTATTGCAAGTAATTTTATTTCGAATTAGAATATTTATGTATCATTACCCTTCTTATTCCACTCAAATTGTGAAGTTTTTTCCTTCACATATCAGACACCAGGACTAAATGTCATCACAGAGTATATAATGGGGGTCATACTACCAGGAAGGCCCATAGCCAATGTCTGCTTCAAAACCTATGGCTACATAAGCATGAGCCAAGCAGTCTCCTTTCTCAATGACTTCAAGCTAGGCCATTACATGAAGATCCCACCAAGATCAATGTTCATAGTGCAGGTATTACCTCTTCTCATTTTAAAGTCCATTGATAGAGTTGTTGCCAAAGGCAAACGCACCCTTGACTAATTCTTGGGTTTGACGTTAATAACCAGACAAACCACCAACGAGCAAAGTTGAACTCAAAAACTTAACAAGCTTCGAGGAAACAATGAACTTTTGAACGAATCTCAAACAGTTTTTAACAGTAGCGCGGGTTACTTGTTTTGTTCGATGTAGTTACTTGATGAAAAAGTGATCGACAAGTTTCAAAATGAGGAGTAGTAGGGAACATGAAAGAGAAATCAATGGTTCCGATCACATCTGGACAATTTGTGATTTGAACCATTGATTTCTCTTTCCTAGACTATTTTGGGGAGACTTTTCACGTTCCATAACATTTTCTTTTCAAAACATGTTTGACCTTGGCTAGTTTACCTAACAAATCGAACTCAACGAACTTTTCTACGCGCAGAACACGAGTAGTTTTAAAGCTTGATCCATTTTATGGCCATATATTTCAATAGGACATCATATAGTGCCCAATCCACACAAACTTGTATAGGCAAGCGTAGACAAAATTTTGATACGAATCTTTTGGTGGAGCTTTATGCATGAAATTATCGCTCGCAGATCATTCTTCCTTATATAACAACAGATTCTCGTTCACATTATCCAATTCTATGCTGTGAATCTAGCTAAACTCCTCCTCCATTGCAGTGTGCAGGAACCATCATAGCCGGAACCATCAACATCGCCGCGGCATGGTGGCTACTAACCTCCATCGAAAATATATGCCAAGACAACCTCCTCCCTCCAAACAGCCCGTGGACTTGCCCCAACGACCGCGTCTTCTTCGACGCCTCTGTCATCTGGGGCCTAGTGAGCCCCAAAAGAATCTTCGGAAGCCTCGGGAACTACGGCGCCCTCAACTGGTTCTTCCTAGGCGGCGCCTTGGGACCCGTCCTCGTTTGGGGCCTACACAAGGCCTTCCCCAACCAAAAATGGATAAAAAAGATAAACCTTCCAGTACTTCTGGGCGCCACAGCGGCTATGCCACCGGCTACTACACTGAACTTCAACAGCTGGATTTTCGTCGGAATTATCTTCAACTTCTTTGTTTTTCGGTACAGGAAAGCGTGGTGGCAGAGGTACAATTACGTGCTTTCGGCAGCTCTGGATGCAGGGCTGGCTTTCATGGGGGTGGTGCTGTATTTCTCCCTTAGCATGGAGAATGTGAGTCTGGATTGGTGGGGAGCTGAGGGGGAGCACTGTGGTTTGGCTTCTTGTCCTACTGCTAAAGGGATTGCTGTTGATGGGTGTCCAGTGTTTTGATTTCTTACTTATTACAACTGTCGAATTTTCTTTTTTTTTTCTTTGTTGGTTTAAATTACAGTTTAATTGCAGTTCAAAAAAAAAAAAAAAAAAAGGAGTACAGTTTAATTAGTTGGTGGTTGTTAAGTTTGTAGATTTGAACTGGAAAAGGAGATGTTGGATGTCAAATTGGAATTTATAAATATTGCATTTTAGATGTTACTGTGGGCATGCTTGGGAACTGCATTATCCTATTTCTTCATTTCCATTTTCGAATTGTGAGTGTCTGGCCGGTGATTTTGGACTTGAATCTGTAAAAATGGAGAAAAACTTGGGTGCTGGTCGGGTATGATCACGTTGTGCCCACCCGCACATCTTGGCTATCCAAAAGTGTTTTGGATAGCCCATATTGCAAATAGAGAAAGAGGAGACAGAGGGGGAAGAAATATAGGCCGTCCCGAGATACGCGGTCGGTCACCACATGGCCATACCCGACCGGCACCCAAGTTTTTCTCGTAAAAATGCTTTATGAAATGGGAGAGGGCAAAATTCCAAAAGCACTTTAGAGTAATTTCTTTCCTTAAAAATCTAGATTGTACTTATCATCCAATCACTTTTACATATTCTGATTATAATTTTCAAATCCTAGAGTATATAATTCAGAAGTCAGAATATAAGAAAATGACTCCCAAACAGGTTTTGGGAATGTAATATTCAAAGACTAAGGGTTTTAGTGTTGGAAAAATTTCAAAATACACCCCAAACCTTGTCCTCAATGTCAAATATACTCCTGAACTTTTTAAAAAATTAATCGTACTCCTAAACTTTGCTCTATTAATCAAATCTATTCATACTGTCACAATTTGTCAAAATCAACGCTAGACTCCTTTAAATATGCTATTTGGCATCCAATTCTACTTAAAATGTGATACATATGTATCTCAACTCTCTCTCTCAAAGAAATGCCGAAAAAGATCCGATTTCAAACTATTTGCAAATTTTGATTTAAAAGATATTAAATCTTTTCTCCAAAGAAATTAAATTTTAATTTAAAAAACGCTTTCCATATTTTATTTTCAACAATTTTCAATAGTTCTTTAAAAAAAAAGGTAATTCTTTTTTTTTAAAAAAACTTTTTAAAACTTTAATTTTAAAAAACAAAACTATTTTCAAAAAAAAAAAAAAGAAGTAATTTTCTTCCAAAAACTGTTGTGACCCTCTTTTTTTTTATCCCAAAAAACTGATTGGGAAAAAATGTTCAATTTTCTTCCAAAGCTGTTTTTGAAAGAAAAAATGTTCAGTTTTTTAGAGAAAAAATAGTTTTTATAAAAAAAAAGTTACAAATTTTTTTTTGAATAAAAAATACTTTTTTGAAAAATATTTCTAGAAAAACAGTGCTTTTTTTAAAAAAATTAAAGATTTGGAAACAATTATTTTAAAATAATATAGTTTGAAATTTGTTTGTAAAAAAAATTCAAAATAATTTTTTTGAAAAGCATTTGAAATTTTTTTTTTTTGGAAAACCATTTGTTTGAAGCAAAGTTTGAAAACGATAAAAAACATTTTTTTTTGGCCATTTCTTTGGGGGAGAGAGAAAGAGAGTGTTGAGGTACATGTGTCACATTTTAAGTGGATTTGGATGCAACAAAGACAGGTTTAGCGAAATTTTAACGGAGCCTAACGTCCAATTTGACAGATTGAGACGGTAGGAGTAGTTATGATTAACGGAAACAAAGTTTAGGGGTTCAATTGAGTTTTTTTAAAAGTTTACGAATATATTTGATATTAAGGTCAAAGTTTGGGGATATTTTGAAAATTTCTCTTTTATGTTGGAGAAATGACTGTTCAGTGGGAAAAGGGGCAAAAAATGCCAATCTCATGACACACTTCTTGGAAATCATCAGTTGATGGGTGAAGGAAAAATAATTCCAACTTCATGGCATGAGAAAAATTGTGGGTCGAAAATACCCTTGTCTAAAAATTCAATCAGTCGGTGAAACCCCCCACCCCCAAACCCATTCCCCTTTTCATCCTTTCAAAAATAAAAAAGAAAGGAGAAATAGACGAAGAGCAACTCCAACTCTCTCCATCGAAGAAGAAACTCTCAAACTCTCTCCATCATCTGCCGGTGATCTCTCGCCTCCCTCTCGGTGTGTCCGACCAGGTACCTCCTCTCATCTCTCCATCTATCCCTGGTCTTGTGAAGCAAATCCCTAAATAGGGTTCGCTCGCTCGCTCTCTCTCTGTCTGTCTGTCTCAATATATATATATATATATATATATATATATATATATATATATATATATATATATATATATATGTATGTATGTATTGAGTGCGTGGGTAGCATATGCATGTGATTAATCATATTTTTGCTTGAACCTTGATTGAGATTTATGGATTTGGTCTTATTCAACAATGCTCCCATACCATTCGCGAGTTAAACACTCCTAGTGTCCTGTCCTACATAGAGTAGTATAGTATGAGATTTTTGTATTCAACAATGCTCCCATACCATACACGAGTTAAATACTCCTACTGTCCTACATAGAGTAGTATACTATGCCTATGGGGCTGGTGGTACAATGTGTTAAAATCCCTTCCCATTCATGTCGGTATTGACAATCTTTGGTGTGTATTTTGTTATTTGTAGTGGAGTTTTTGTTATGAATTTGTGACTAGTGGCCATGTCATCCCCAGACATAATTTTTTTTTTAAAACTTAGGTATCCGAGTAATTTTAAGTGCATGTTGATTAATTTTGAGGACTAATCCCATCCACACTAGTGGAGCCCAATTAGTTGGTGTGAAACTTTGTATTGACTGACCGGTCACCAAAAAAGTTGATACCACCCGGAGAGATTTCAAACTTGGAATGACTCCAAGGCAAATCAATCTTAGCTCCTCCTTATAAACTTAGAAATAGACTCCTCAGTACAACCCTCTGGTTCCTTTAATTCTCTTATTGCTTATGGGGCTATGTATTATAACTGACATTATGTTATTTCAATCTTGTCGGTGGTAGAATGAAATCTATAACATAAACATAAGAATCTTATTGTCAGTGCTTGCAAAGTAGGGAAAAAGAACTGATGCTTGGCAAATGGTTGTTTGTCTTTCAATGTATGTATTAAGGGGGCATCAAATACGTTGGACTAAAGCCATTTTGTGGATGTGACCATCGACTTTTTGGTTGCCGAAGATAATGAAGAGCTTTTTATGTGGCAAGGTAAATTGTTAAATTTTTGCCACCAAAGACCTAAAATATTTACGGTCAATTGTTCTAAGGTCCAGAAGTGGGGACTTATTGAGCATTTAGTCCATGTTAAAGTTTTACAAGGTCTAAGGTCCATGAATTTTTTTTTATTTTTTAGAATTTAGGCACTTTCAAAGGGTGCCCTAGGGTTTAGGTTTTAGGGTGCACTTTCCTATTATAGGGTTTTAGTGTTTTAGGCACTTTCATAGGGTACCCTAGGATTTAAGCACTTTCATAGGGTACCCTAGGGTTTAGGTTTTATGGTGCACTTTCCTATTATAGGGTTTTAGTGGTTTAGACACTTTCATAGGGTACTCTAGGGTTTTACGCACTTTTGTAGGGTACCCTAGGGTTTTAGGCACTTTCGTAGGGTACCCTAGAATTTTAGGCACTTTCATAGGGTACAAACTTTTTCGGACTTTCATAGGGTACAAATTTTTTTTGGTAAAAAAAAAAAAAAAAATTGCTAGCGTTAGGACTGGATAGGTTATAAACTTGTTTGATGGACTAAAGTGGTTATAAATTCTTTGCCTAGGACTTTTGAACAAATTGCCCAAATATTTAAGGCAGTTTAGGGTGGACTTTGTGAAACAGTAACTATTTTCTATCTTGTTGGAGCTGATTCTCATTTCAAACCCAATCATTATGAGCCTTGTGTCATGAAATCATAAAGTAGAAAGTAATTTAATGAGTACGATCAACTCTGTGCAATGTTTCAACTTTCAAACATAGACCATAAAATGTTAAACATTAACAACCACTTCCTGGCCAGTATATTAGGCCCCAATTGCCATTATGAAACAGATGAAATAGCTATTGGGCTATAATAAGAAGTATATTTATAGTAATTTGAAGAAGAAGCTTTCTTATTCAACCTGAGGCTCTGCTACAATACTGTGGGTGCAACAAATTTGACAGAAGGTGCAACAAATTTAACAGAAGGTGCAAAAAGTTTTCCAAACTGGTTTTGTACGTTTTTCTAAACTTGATGGACTTCACCAACAATAGCAAAACCATGTCAACCAACGGTATAATGGTGGTATACTACTGACTAACTCAGATCCAAATCCCATTTACAATGGTGGTATATCATTTGGGTTACATAAAATGGACACACAAAGACAATCATATTTTGCATAAATATACCATATGGATAGATAGAGGCAGTGTTTTAAAAAGCGCGCTTAAGCGCGCGCTTAAGCCCAAGGCGAGGTGAGGCGAGGGTGTAGCGCTTCACATGGGTGTGATTAAGCGCAGAACACTAAAGCGCAGGTTAAGTGCAAAGGTGCACGCTTAAGTGCAAAGGCGCAAGGCGCCTGAGGCGCACGCTTTTTTGTTTTTGCCTAGATTAGATCTCAACCATTCATCTGGGTAAAAAAAAGCCATGAGCTTGGCACACCAAATAAAATTTCGGCAAGGGCTATGTCACATATCATCAACAAAGCCTCCATCAGATATCAAAAACCCCTAAATCATTCAAGCCTCCATCAGAGTTCCAGCCATCAGAGCTTCTTCAAGTCCATCAGAGATCGAGTTCTTCAAATCAACTCCATCAGAGATTGACTTCTTCTTCTCTTTCCCAGGTAAGAACTCTGCTCCCTCCTCCTCCTCCTCCTTCTTTCCTTCTTCTTCTTCTTCTTCTCCTTCTGTTTTTCTTCTTTTCTTCTTCTTCTTCTTCTGATCGAGCTCTCTCTCTGTTTTTTTTTTTTTTTTTAAAAAAATCAGAAAAACAGAGAGAAAAATATAGGGTCCCTGTTTTGTTACTGTTTTTTCCTCTCTTTTTCTTCTTCTTCTTCTGATCTCTCTCTCTCTCTCTCTGTTTTTTTTTTAAATCAAAAAAACAGAGAGATAAATATAGGGTCCCTGTTTTGTTACTGTTTTTTCCTGACTTGTGTTCTTATTTTCCAAAAAATAAACTTGTTAATGGTTGTCAAAACTTGTTTTTTTCATGTCTTCTGCTCCTTTCACTGCTCTTTAACAATCTTTGAAACAAAAGCCCTCATAGTATCATCAAATGTGGCAGAAAGCACCTGGTTTTTGACAGAAATGAAAATGCAGTCAAGCAAGTAGCTGTTTCTGTCACAGTATCATCAAATGTGCGCCTCGCGGTCAAAAGGCGCGCGCCTCGCCTTGCGCCTTGCGCTTAAAGCCCCAGGGGACCATGGCGCCTCGGTGCGCCTATCGCTATTTAAAACACTGGATAGAGGGGAGGAGAAAAGTATAAACATGGTGAAATCACTTACCACAGCCAACTTGTGACTCCTGCAATTTGTTGTGTTGGGACGTGGAGAGGGTACAGAGAATGACAAGCTCTAGGGGAGGAGGGAGCAGCACTTGGCAGCAGATCAATCTAGGGTTTCTTGGGTTTCTTCTTTCCCAACGGTTTCCCCCATTTCCGTCGATGTGAGAGAGAGAGAGAGAGACAGCGGGCTCTTGGGATTTTTAGGGTTTTTTTACGTTTGACAGAAATGGGGAGAGAGGGGGAACGATATATGGGGGAGGGTTTTTTTTTAAATAATTACGGTTTACACCCTTGAGGGGCAATGTTGTCCGTCTATTTTATGGTTTCACTTATGTGGAATTATTCTTCTCCTTCACATGCCTGCTGCCATTGTCAAGACAAAAATGATAAGTGTACAACAATCAGTTCCAACAAGTCTCCAACACACTCACATGGTGTGTGGAGCCCACACACATTTCACACTCAAGTGTGTGTGGGCTCCACACACCATGTGAGTGTGTTGGAGATTTGTTGGAGACTTTTGTTGTACATGTATCATTGTTGTTGTCAAGAAGTGTGTCATGGGATTGGCATTTTTTGCCCCTTTTCCCACTGAACAGTCATTTCCCCTTTATTGTTTTGCAGCCAGGGTTTAGACGTGTTTTGGCGTAGAAGTACAACCGTCGGATAAGAGTAATAAGGGTTAACGTGGCACAATCTTCTTGACTATATAAGATTGCCCAGTTTTTGGTTGAACCGGGTCCAGTTTTCCTCTCCATAGCCGTCGTAGCTCTGTTCTCCTCTCTAAAAGCCGACTCTCAATACCCGCCGTAATTTGCACCGGCAAACCATCGCCGCCGACAACAGTTCACGGGTCACCGCCGACAACGCTTCAAGGTGAGGGTTTTGAATTTCTCTGTTGGAATTTACCTTAGTGCTCTATTCGTATACTACCTTCTGAATATGATAAAACGAGATTGTGTCCATTTCTGAATGATTCATTCTCTCTGATGAACCTAACATTTTGTCTTCGTCGTCTGTAGATTCAAACTATTATTTCAAATACACAATTTGTGTGTGCGTGTGTGCGTGCGTGCGTGCGTGTGTGTGTGTGTGTGTGTGTGTGTTTTAGCAGAAGCTCATGCTTTCGTTTCAGAGGTAGCAAATAGGGGAAAACAATTTGCCACTGTTGGTACCAAAAAGAAAGCAATTTAGTCCTACACTAACGACTCCATGCTGTTGTTGTGTTAAAGTTGGGAAATTTTGATGTCGAGATGCCTCATTTTAGTAATGTTAATGTTATTATTGGTTTTAGAACGAGGATTTTTTTTTCAAAAAATGGCACATCAATCTCTGTTTATAGAAACAACTCCCGTCGCCCTGTTTATGAATCAATTCATGCGACAAAGTCTCCAAGTTTCTGATTTTACGGTCAAGTCTGGCAGAATAAATCTTCTCAATACGGTGTATTACATCTTTTTTCAGGTTGCCAAGACGCTTCACTGTAATTTTGTTGTCTTGAGCTGGTACAAATGGAGCCACGTGCCAAAGTTATGGGAAAATCTGGGGAATTGGAGTGTGGACAAGATTTGTGGAGGTATAATGATAGTCTTTGTCAATAGTAATGATGATGGGCAAAAATGTTTTTCTGTTGCTTTTGAACTTCTTTTGGTGATTCCTTCTCTCCGATTGGATCCAAAACTTAAACAAAAGCACCATGGTTAGTAGAATCATCAAATTCACAATTTCGAAGTTTCAACCTACTTGATTCAAATCTTGTTGTTTAATAGGGAATTGAAGTGACTCATTTAATTCAATGTGCTGTTCAGTACGATTCACATGGCTATTCACATCATTCAATTTTGTTTCTGTTTTTGTTCGCATAATGCATGAAACAACATAGTTTTGGCCTCCCTATCCAGAAAAACACGAGAATTGATTCGTTTTATTGGTGTTCATGTAACAGATATAAGTATATACAAAATTAGTAACATTTATGTTTTTGTTTTATAGTACACATCATGTGGATTTTATATGTATGCTATAGACATATCTAAAATTATGTGGCATTAACTAACGTGAATCTAACAATTCATGATCCACTATTTTAGCAAATTGATTCTCAACTCTGTTCACGATTTGACATCAATGGAGGCGCACAACACATGTTTAGAGTGTTTAAAAAATTATATACTCTTCTGCAAATCCACTCTCCTCCTTATTTATTATTTTGTGTGGTTAAATTAACTTTGTTGTACTTGCCTGCATTTGATAGTGCAAAAGATGGGTCCGATAGCAATGCAATCATCTTGCCAGGAAAGAGAATGAATAAAAAGAAAGGGAAGACTAAGGTATATGGAACAAAGTGTCTGTATTTAACTAGATCTCCAATTTTGGTTCATCGTATATGAGTTGGTTTGTTTGGATATCCTTCTGTAGGTCCATGAACAACTGACCAAGAAAAAACAGAGCTTGACAAAATCTCAGAAAAGAAAGTTGATTAAGATAGAGGTCAGTGTCCTTTCTGTCTTTCCTGATCTTTTTTTTTGTTTATCAAACTGGGAATGACTCTCTTATTATGCAAAGGAGGAGAAGGAGAAAGCACTACTCTTATCAAAAAGCCTCGAGACCTTGGAGTATGCCCTCATTTTGATCTATTGACTAATTCCTTTCTCACAGAGTCCCTTTTATCCCATGAGTTGGATAGACTGTTTCATCAGATATTTTTGGCGGTTTTTATTTTTAATTTCAGGAAACACAAACTTAGGGATGATGCATATGCATTGATGTGGTCTTCACGAAACCTTGGTCAGGTTAGCGCAATTGTTATTGTGTTGCTCTTTTTCGCAGTAAGAGAATGTGCCATCTAGTAACCTGTAACTTCTATGGCTGGACCATATTTATTAGGTTGAAACTGCACGCGAACGACGTAGAAGAGCAGTGCAATTCTCTAAGGTGGGTTTAGCATTGCCTCATAGTGATCAACCCTGCAAAAGAAAGGCTGCTGTTAGCCCTTCTCATGAAATTGAACCCGATTCTGACACATTCCAGTCAACCAAAGGCCTTGTTGACATAGACTCTAGGCAGCCTGTTATAGCTGAGAGAGAAGTCATATCTAAAGCTTCGTTGGCATTTACCAAAGAATCAGATTCTAGCAGTGCACTTGGTGCAATCGATGGATATGATGCTACCAAGGCAGTTGAGGAGATGTCCAACAAGATAGATGAGACCTGCATGCGAGAAGATGCTCAAGATTCTTTGCCTATGACATTCAACTCTGATAGGAGCGAAAGTAACATTCCAATGGTATGCTTCATACTTGGATTATAGAGTGATATTGTGTTGATCAAATATTGGTGACTGGATGTGGAGGAATACTACTCTTTGTTTATAGTAAGGCTCCGTGAATTTGTTACCTGTGTATGATGTGTGTATTGGGGTTCTTATGGGGCAGGATCCGGCCATCGAAAGTCCAAAAAGGCGTATCAGAGAGACGGGCAACCTGGCAGATTGTCCTCGTCAGCAAGTTATAAGTGCTCCAGTTGTAGTGCATGTATTGAGACCAAAAGAGGTTGAGAACAAGAGGAAGGATCTTCCAATAGTCATGTTGGAGCAGGAGATAATGGAAGCTATAAACGAAAACATTACTGTAATTATTTGTGGGGAGACTGGTTGTGGTAAGACCACTCAAGTTCCGCAGGTAACCTTGTTGGATGCTTGCTGTCAACTTTTCTTGGAAATTTAGTTGTAACTTTCACTGTGGTGGTCCTTAAGTCTTAACTTGTTATTTCTGGTTGTCACGTTTCAGTTCCTTTATGAAGCTGGCTTTGGTTCAGACAAGTCTAGTCTCAGGAGTGGTATCATTGGTGTTACCCAACCACGCCGTATTGCTGTCCTTGCAACTGCCAAGAGGGTGGCATTTGAGCTTGGTCTTCGTCTAGGCAAGGAGGTCGGCTTTCAAGTTAGGCATGACCGCAGGATTGGAAATAATTGCTCCATCAAGTTTATGACTGATGGCATTTTGCTACGAGAAGTGCAGGTTAGCTATCTACTCATCGCATAGGTGTTGCTGGGAAACAATCTTATTTGTTGATATTCACACGTTTAATAACTAGGGCAGCAATCTTTTTTGAATTGCTGGGTAGA
Source organism: Vaccinium darrowii (assembly GCA_020921065.1). Classification (NCBI taxonomy): domain Eukaryota; kingdom Viridiplantae; phylum Streptophyta; class Magnoliopsida; order Ericales; family Ericaceae; genus Vaccinium; species Vaccinium darrowii. The sequence goes on from CM037155.1 coordinate 6,592,209, forward strand.
GCTAGATTCTTGGATGTCCATATGGTGTAAATCTATCAGCTATGTACCACGGACACGGACACGGACACGGACACGGACACGGACACGGACACGGAAGGGGACACGGCCAAAAAATAAAATTAATAAATAGTACTATTTTGTTTAGAAACACGGACATGACAAGGGACACGGAAAAAAATAAAATTAATGAATAATTTTTATTTTACACCACTGGAAAATATAGTCATGTACTATAAGCATGAAGCTTCAATATATGCATTCTATTACACTTTTAACCCAAAATATTTGAAGTAATACAAATTTACCCCAATTTTTTTTATTGCATTTTAATCCCTGTCATGTCCCTCGCATGTCCCCGCCATGTCGCTGGCGTGTTCCTGTTGGTCCACCTAAAATAATTAATTGTCCCATATGTATTTTGCCCCGTCCCTTGTCGGACACCGGGCACACTGGCCTCTAGGAGTGTCGATGCTTCATAGGTGTAGAGATTTGCATTTTTTAGTAGAGATCTAATGCCAAGTTGAAGTGACGACAGTAGACGGTATGACAGTCATTCTAAAGAGTAGACGGTAGACGGTATGTGCGAAATGCCCCTTTAATCTTTTCTAAAGAGTAACTTGTTCCTCTTGAAAAGGAAAAACTAGTAATTTTCCAGCTGGTTATGTATATTCGTCTGTTGTATTATTGGGAATTATGTCTATTGAAGCTTGGGGTCCTAAAGGGGGTTCTTTAATTTTCCTCTTGGAATCTCTCATGACTCATGAGTCCCATTATATGCCACACACAACTCTTCTCACCTTGCAGGGGACAGTGACTCTTGCAAACTGTAGACCAAGTTAATACTGTTGAATTATATTTTAATTTGTGTAGTAATGTTATCTTGCTGAGTGCTAGTTTTTCCTTGTTTCTTTTCCTAAACTTTCCCTGGTGTCATTATAAACATAAACTTGAACCGGAATAAGTCAATATGTTGTTTCCTTTGATAAATTTGATGGTAGGGAAACACTCTTCCATTCTATGTGGTATAAACTAGACTTGGAATTATTGAACTAATGATCATGTTGTGGAGTTGCTTTTGTTGTTTCCTTGAATTAGACAGTTCTCAATATTTGCCTTTTGTGAATTCAGAGTGATTTCTTGTTGAGGAAATACTCTATCATCATTTTGGATGAGGCTCATGAGAGAAGTTTGCACACTGACATACTTATTGGAATGCTTTCCCGTGTGATACAACAGCGCCAGGTCAGAGCTGAAAAGTAATTTCATTCATTGAAGGATAGTGTAGATTACAGTTTGTCTTCTATCTTACCTTCCCCTTTTCCTTTCAGAGCCTTTTCTCTTTGTTTTAGTTTTTGTTCTTGTTCTTGTGATTGATCTCAGATTATATACGAGGAACAGCAGCGTAAGGTCTTTTCAGGAGAAAGAATTAGCCCTGAAAGTATGATCTTTCCACTGAAACTGGTGCTGATGAGTGCCACCTTGAGAGTCGATGACTTTGTTTCTGGAAGAAGGATATTTCGCAATCCCCCTCCAGTAATAGAAGTCCCAACCCGGCAATTTCCGGTGACTGTCCACTTCTCAAAGCGAACAGAGATAGTTGACTATGTTGGTCAAGCGTATAAGAAGGTCTTGTCAATTCACAAGAGACTGCCACCTGGTGGCATACTTGTCTTTGTAACTGGTCAGAGGGAAGTAGAGTACTTGTGCCGGAGGCTGCGTAAAACTTCTATGGAAATAGTTGAGAATATTTCTAAAAGAAATGCGGAGAAAGAAGTTTCTACAATCGCAGCGGGGAATGCCAATGAGGAAAATGATATGAAGGAAATTAATGAAGCATTTGAGATGCCCGGAACTTTATACCATGACCAAACTGATAGGTTCAGTTCTTATGAAGATGATCTAGGTGATTTAGATGATAACGAATCTGATTTTTCTGATGATATGGAGACAGATAGTGATCTGGAAGGAGCAGATGATGCGGATTTATTGAACCATGAAACCGAGACTAATAACGATCTTTCAGAGGTATTCGAAGACGAAGGGAGACTTGCTTCATTGAAGGCTGCATTTGAGGTTTTGGATGGAAAAAAAACTACCTTGAATCCTGATTCTGGTGAGAAACAGGTTGTTCCTTCCACTCCAGAAGGTTGCTCAAACCAATCTATTCCCAATGTGGGGGAGAAAAGGGGCGGGGGCCTCTGTGCTGGTGCAATGTGTGTTCTTCCCCTTTATTCCATGCTTTCTGGATCAGCGCAGCTTCGTGTGTTGGAAGGGGTCAGGGAAGGAGAACGCTTAGTTGTTGTTGCCACTAATGTGGCCGAAACCTCTTTAACCATCCCAGGTATAAAGTATGTGGTCGACACTGGAAGAGAAAAGGTTAAGAACTATAACCCCAATGGTGTAGAAACATATGAAATTCAATGGATAAGCAAGGCATCTGCTGCTCAACGAGCAGGAAGAGCTGGAAGAACGGCACCTGGCCACTGCTATCGCCTCTATTCTTCTGCAGTTTTTAATAACATTTTCCCTGACTTTTCAAGTGCTGTGATATCAAAGGTACCTGTTGATGACATTGTCCTGATCATGAAATCCATCGGTGTTCATAAGGTGAGTTCCGTATGTAACTATAATCTTCCCATCTGAAATAATAATTCTAGCTCTTCCAGAATGGTATCTCACTGATGGCTAAAAAGTTTTTTTTTTTTTTTTTTTTCCAATTATTTCAAAATCGTTAGTTTCGGACTTAGTACTTTCTATGTTGATTCACCAGAAACTATGTTCTTAGATTACCAGTCCTTGTCTTGGCATGATGTTAAGTTGGACTTCGTTGAAATTGTTTGCTGCTGGATTTGCAATCTGCCATTCTGACTATTTAGTTGGAAAGACTGATATTTGACGTCTTCCTTTGCCCCTCCAGTTCCCCATTTTTTCCCTTTTTTTGGGGGGGGGGTTTAATCAGTCATATCTGAACTTGTCATTGCATGGCTTAGTAGTCAGATTGGGTTCTGTTTAGCATGCATTGCCATGAACATGTGGAGTCTCCCATTCTGTGCGTGCAAATCATGCTTAGTCTTGCTTTATCGGTTTCCGTACCGTAAGATGTTATTTGGTTAATGATCACATGCAACCATTCTCTTTTATGTTTTTCTATTTGGAGATGCTGTTTGAGCTGCCAATTTTAATTTTTGAAACAAAATATCATACCTGACAAAGGTTGTTGTTGGTTCCGTCTTTGAACTGAACAATCTCAAGAGACTTGTTCCAACTGTTGTGTTTCTCTCTTGTTGTGTCTAGATGACCCTGATTATTATTGTTTTTTTAAATTTGTAACTGACATGGATTAAATCTAACTGTTCGTGTTTTCTGGGTATTCCAGGTTTCAAATTTCCCGTTTCCTACTCCACCCGAGGCTACTGCCTTAGCCGAAGCTGAGCGTTGCTTAACGACTCTTGAAGCACTTGATAGCAATGGGAGACTAACACCCTTAGGGAAGGCTATGGCACATTATCCCGTACGTCCTCGCCACTCGCGAATGCTCCTTACAGTTATCCAAATCATGAGAAAGGTGAAAAGTTATGATCGGGCGAATCTTGTACTAGGATATGCAGTGGCAGCAGCTGCATCTTTGAGCTATCCGAATCCTTTTGTAATGCAATTTGAGGGAAGCCAGACAGACACTGATGGCTTGAAGCAGGACGAAGAGAAAAGTATAGACAAGGAAGAGAAATTGGGAAGAAAGAAGCTAAAAGAATCTGCTAAACTATCTCGTGCAAAATTTTCAAACCCCAGCAGTGACGTTTTGACCATTGCTTATGCATTGCAGTGCTTTGAACTTTCTAAAAGACCAGTGGACTTCTGCAATGACCACTCCTTACACCTAAAAACCATGGAGGAGATCTCCAAGCTGAGAAAACAGCTACTTCAACTGATGTTTAACCAAAGTTTTAACGATCCGCAACAGGAATTTTCGTGGAGTCATGGTAGTATGGAGGATGTTGAACGTGCTTGGAGGGTCTTCTCTGATAAGCATCCTCTTCTATTGAATGAAGAGGAGCTCTTGGGTCAAGCTATATGTGCTGGTTGGGCTGATAGGGTTGCTAAACGCGTCAGAGGAGTTTCAGCATCAGAGGGAGATAGAAAGGTTAATGCGGCTCGCTATCAGGCTTGCATGGTTAAAGAAACTGTTTTCCTACATAGGTGGTCATCTCTCTCTAAATTTGCCCCTGAATTTGTGGTGTACAGTGAACTGCTAAATACAAAACGGACGTATATGCATGTAGCCACTAGCGTGAAATCTGATTGGCTTGTCAAGTACGCCAAGTCTCTGTGCACTTTGTCTGCCCCCCTAGTGGATCCCAAACCTTATTACGATCCTTTGACTGACCAAGTTTTCAATTGGGTTGTTCCAACGTTTGGCCCTCATCTGTGGCAGCTCCCGTTGCATGGTGTTCCTATCATAGATGATTTGCACAGAGTTTCTGTATTTTCTGCTGCTTTGCTTGAAGGCAATGTATTGCCTTGCTTAAGATCTGTCAAGAAGTTCATGTCAGCCTCACCTGCCAGCATTCTGAGGCCAGAGGCATCAGCTCAAAGAAGGGTTGGGAATCTTCTAAAAAAGTTGAAGTCCAGGTTGAGAATCATTGATAGCTGTGCCATGTTAAGAGAGACCTGGAATGAGAACCCTAGGGAACTGTATACGGAAATTCTAGATTGGTTTCAAGAGAGTTTTCATGATCAGTTTGAAGATCTTTGGGCCAAAATGCATCACGAGGTTCTTTTAGACCCTAGAGAACGTTTTCCAAAAAGGGTCAAGAGAGAGAAAAGGGTGACATAATTGCTATAGCGAATACTGAACAGGATTGCATATATGCCTTAAATTGGACTTCCGTCTTGGTATGCATCATCTGAATGGTTACTGCGCAAACTGCATAAAAGAAAGAGGCTCCATATTTCAAGGAGCTATCTAATAGATTTGCTCTTTAATGTGGAATGCTTCAAGGTAATTTTTTGATCCAGTTTGTCTTTGTTGAATTAGATAGTTCATTGTGTTGGTAGTTAGAACCATATATCTTTGTCTAGCCCTCCATATTTTAGTTGTCAAATATGTTTTCACAGCAAATCTATTTATGCTCAAGATCGGATGGAACTCAAGTTCTGGTGGCAACCAATGTTCTTTTTTTCAGAAAAATCCAAAACAGAAAAAGGAATGCTCGACATAAAAGAAATGTAAACTAAACTGGAAGGGAATAGTCTTGAGTATACCTGGGTGTAACAGTATCGGAGAGTTCAAAAACTGTTATGAAACGGTCGGTATTTAAAACTAGGGGCTGTAGTGAACAAACTTTATGCCAAGCAATTGCTTCGCTGTTTTATTGCTTAACATTGTTTTTTTGTCAACCTATCCCTTTTCTGCTTGGCCTGTAATAACATTCTACCATAGTAGAGTAGCTTTGAGCAGTCGTGGAGCAGCTAACCTTGACACCTCTTCATGTTCGGATTAATCATGTTCTGGACCTCATTTATTTAGGGCATTCTGAATTTATTTAGTAATCATATGTCATGCTTTCAATCTTTCAATGCAGTGTGGAGTTAAGCTCGTAGAGGACAAAACGAGTTGGGATCGGATCATAAAACAATACGAGTCAGGATCGGGGTTCAGTTTTGAAGGGAGAGGTCAAATTCAGCAGCAGAACAAAAACTGTTTATGTATGTGAATCTCTTTTGTGTCCCCTTCTTGTATTTAAGCTGCTGACTTTGTTGTTCAATTACATTATTGTTATTTAGTTCTAGGATAGAATGTCCTCAAATTTTAAGTACCGCAATTGATATTCTTGATTTGCGGATCCAATTTTGCAACAGATTAATTATTTTTCTCATATCGGGTGTGGAAGTAACCAAATTTGTGTTGATACTTGATGGTGTGTTTTAGACGGACTTGGGTCTCAGTATACTCTCGGCGTGACCTCATTTTTAGGTGCTCTAAAATCTTCATTTGAGATTGGAACTGTTTATTTTTTCAGGAATATTATTCAAGGACGGACTATATTATTGCCCAAGAAAGGAGTATGTTACTAGGCAAATTAGTTTGAGATGTTAGTGTCTATAATCTAAATATTATTTAAGAAAGGAGTATATTATTATCCCCTTTTTTAACAAGAGAAATATTAGTTTGTCATCGTACCATCAGCTTAATTGCATTCAATAAACTCAAAATATAGGAACAAATATTGTAATTACACTTTTTAATGAAAAGCAATTCTTAGCCCAATTTTACATCCTACCAACAATTTAAAAACGAAAAAGCTAGTAAAAATTAGTAAAAACAACAAACAGAAAATTATAAGAAAGGAAAATGGATACCAAACCAAACCAAACCAAACCAAGCCTTATGTCCCAATTAATTGGGGTCGGCTACATGAATCCTTTTTTTCCATTGAGCTCTGTCCAGTGCTGCTTCATCATTTAAACCTAGTATACTCAGATCTTTGCGTACTACCGCATCTAATGTCAATTTGGGTCTTCCCCTCCCTTGTGCGTTTCTACCCAAAGCTATCCTATCCACTCTCTTAACTACTGCATCCGCTGGTCTACGATAGACATGCCCAAACCAAAGAAAGGAAAATGGATAGTAAAAAGAAAAAGGTATTTCCAGTTTTCAGGCCACAGCCGCTTGAGTAACATCATCGAAGCTCCAGAGCTCTGTCCACAGGACAACTGATAACGTTCTCCGGTGCCGGATTAGCCACCACAGCCGTGGACTCCCCGTGGAGGTATGGAATCTGATGGAAATTCATGAACGACTACTCATAAGCCATCAGCTCCTCCGACAGCTTCTGCACCTCGTTCGCTTCCTCTTCTCTCTCCTCCTCTGCCACTCCCTTGCCGTTTTCTCTCACCTCTTTCGTCTCTTTGTGATCTATTCAACAATGTAATAGTACAATACATCAAAATAAACATATGCCTGTACTTCTACAATGCAAAATGTTCAAAGAACAATTAACCAAGTAAACCAGTTAGAGATACTCCGGTCTGGAGATGTTTGACCGGAAATACCCTCCAACAGTTAAGTCAGAACCCATTTTTTTGAATTGTTTCGTTTTAGTAAAAGTGTCGAAGTATGAAAATGTGTTTACCCTTTGCTTTTGGATTTTCCTTCATCTTTATTGGTGTTCTCATGTTGCTTCTCAGACAGTTACATCTTCTTGGCCAATGACTTTTCTCAGTATATGCCGCGCCCGTGAAACATCTCGCCGAGAAGGGATTCCCGTTCGTGTGCGTGGTCGAAAGTCCCTTTCTTTTCCTCCTAGCGGGTTTCTGCTGAGATCTGACACACGTTGTCCTACCCTAGATCGTGTTGTGACATCCTTCAATCGGTTTGGGTTTGGTCTTATCGAGCATTCACTACGCTCCTCGTTCTTTGTGCATGTTGTCATACTTTGAACGTACTTTGGACATGCTTCACCCTACCCCTCCTATAAAATACCTTGAGATCTTTCAAGTGAAATCATATTTCATATTTCTCTCTGCTCCTTTCATCTCAATCAAATTCGGGGTGGGCTTAGGTTTCATGCAGATGTTTTCATCGTTTGATATGTTTCGTCATAGATCTTGTTCATTCATGCTTCTTCTCATATTTCTACGACATTCGGCGGAGATCCGGGTGACGGGGTTTCGTATGTTGATGCGCGGCGTCCCAAACGCTTCCTCTTTGATCATACCAAATTTGGTCATCAAGTGAGTCAATCGTACCAAGTTTGGTCGGGGAAACTCCTCCTTCCCCGTGGCTAAATTGGAGGGAACTATGGACGCCTATAACCCATCTCCCGACTGGAGGTGGTTACCCTTGGCTGGATTCGGCTCCAGCTCTTTATTGATCGGGGACTGGTTTCTTCAACCCCGTGGGCTCTCTTACCTAGGGCTGCAAACTAACGGAGCTGCTCGCGAGTAGCTCGTGGCTCGGCTCGTTAAGGCTCTGCTCGACTTGGCTCGTTAAGTAATCGAGCCGAGCTCGAGCTCGAATTTCAGGCTTGTTTAGTTAACGAGCTCGCAAAATGGCTCGATTGTATATGCTCGGCTCGTTTAAGGAGGCTCGTTAAATAAATTATTCTCGCTCGGCTCGTTAAGGGCTCGGCTCATTTATGACCGAGCGAGCTCCGCTCGATTTTTTGGCTCGTTTACTTCATGAGCCGAGCTCAAACACAACAAAACTCGGCTCGTTATTCATCAAGTGAAGAGAGGATTATGTCAGGCAGAACATGTTCATCCGCGGGCCTTCATGCGTTGCGAAATTATTAACTCTTCTCAGGCATTTCCTCTTTGACTCGGGGGATTATGACCAAGTCCAATTGGTAATCTTTTTTTCTTTTTGAACTGCATTTTGTAATCTTCTATTCTTCTTGTAATTCTACTTTCATGATTAACTGTGCAAATGAAATGTACGGGACATTTTACTATTGCTGATTTTGACTTTTTCAAGAGGGCCCCTCTATGCTTTTTGATAGCGGAACCTCAATATTTAGTTATTGTTTATTTCCCGCACAACCGACAGAGATGGAGCCAGAGGGGGTCCCAATAGAGGCGGTCGCCCCTACAAGAAGGAAAAAAAAACCTATAGTATTATATATAAAAAAAAATTGTTATGAATTATATAGACTCGCTTCTGCAAAATATTTTGAGAAAAAAGTTTGCCCCTGCGTAGTAAAATTTCTGACTCCGTCCTTGCAACCAACCTACACAAGTATTCTTGAAAATTTCATCAAACTTGACAATAAACCGTGTAAAAAAATGTCCAACCATCAAAAATTCAGTGTACAAATAAAAAAGCTTGATAACGGGAAAGAAACAAACGACTCAATAGATTCTATACTTGAGAAGAAATCAACAATTCAATCCCACTTCTTGACGTACAATGAATGACCGTGTAATTTGCCCCTACGGGAGCGTACAAGAGCGACCAACTGAGCTCAATTGCTTCCATTTTCCAGTACTACTTCATACTAATCTTTCATGAACTTCCAACTGGTCTCGACGGAGCAGCATACCTCGACGAAAACCCACGACGATACGAATATTCTTCACTGTCTTCCTCCCAACCCTCGTCGAAGTTCTGGGCATAGCTCAACGCATCATACCCACCGACGGCTGCTGGTCGTCGTCTGTTGGATTTCAAGATATCGTTTATGTTCCAACCAACACTTCTCCTTAATTCCGTCGTGGTTGTAGAACTACTTATTCTTCTTCTTCTTCCCCACGGAATTTTCAACTTCAGACGGCCCCAGCACGAAAGCGATCCTTCTTGTTCATCTCTGTCTTCTCTAGGAGATGATTCATCTCTCTCCATGGAAATTCTTCTCTCTCTCTCTCTCTCTCTCTCTCCCCCCAAGGTTGAGAACTGTGAAGTTGGTGTGTGGTAGAGAGGAGAGGAGTGTTTTTGTTTTTCCTTGGGATGGAAAAGAAGGAAGAGAGGGGATTGGGTTTGAGTGAATGATTAGAGATACGTCCATTTGGCCTGATTTTGACAACCAAAAGGAATCTTTATTTTGTTGATACTTTTGTTCTTAAATTTATCATTGCAAGAAATGTAGTATTATAATTTCAATTTTCTCAACAGTTTTCAGATTTTGCCGAATGAAGAGTTTTTATTTTTCTTTTATTATTATTATTATTATTTTTCCTGGGTAGTTGGTGAAAGAAGAGAAACCTAAACAACACTCTTCCAACAAATGAACCATAACCTGGATTTTCATGAATCACGAGTTAATTGAGAAAATTAAATTCTCTGGTAAATGAAATCAGATCATGTTTATACAGTTCTTTTTGTTAAGGGAAAAGTTGACGAATATTGACGTCTCGTGTGCAACGAGACGAGGATGGCATCGTTATCAATGCAAGGTGGATTAGCGGCCTAATATCATCTCACTCCAAGAAGACGAGGATGGCATTGTCAACCAATGACAAATATTGACATCTCGTGTCAACCAATGCAACTTGGCATTGGCATTATCATCTCATTCCAATCAAGCTTCATTTGAGGTCTTTATTTAGAAGAATCATCTTTGATTCTTTGTATTTGAAGAAACACTCAAGAAATGAAGAATAAGTAACATTCTTCATTTTAATAGTAGTTTAAAATGCATTTAACTGAAGATGGTATAATTGAATTTTTTTTTTTAAAAATTTAGTACCCTTGACCTTGAGAAGGCAATCGCGATACCTTCAAAATAAGACCACTTTCATCAAATTAAAGAGAAACCTAAGCAACACTCTTCCAACAAATTAAAGAGCCATAACCTAGCTTTTCCTGAATCACGAGTTAATTGAGAAAATTAAATTCTCTGGTAAATGAAACCAGACCATATTTATACAGTTCTTTGTTTAGGAAAAAGTTGACAAATATTGACGTCTCGTGTGCAACGAGAGGAGGATGGCATCGTCAATCAGTGTAAGGTGGATTAGCGGCCTAATATCATCTTACTACAACAAGAGGAGGATGGCATCGTCAATCAATGCAAGGTGGATTAACGGCCTAATATCATCTCACTCCAACAAGAGGAGAATGGCATCATCGTCAATCAAAATGAAGAATCATCTCACTCCAACCAAGCTTCATTTGAGGTCTTCATTTTGTAGAATCATCTTTGATTCTTTGTATTTGAAGAATCACCCATTTCATTTTAATACTTTAAAATGCATTTAACTAAAGATATTATAATTGGATTTTAGAAAAAATTAGACCCCTTGAGAAGGTATTCGCGGTACCTTCAAATAAGACCGTTTGTCAACATATATTGGTAATATTTAAAAACTTGAAAATGTAAATTTTGGAAGAAAAGTTCAGAGTTTTGAAGACAACTTGAACGAAAATTCGAAGAGTAAAGATTAAATTTTTTGATTGGAGTATGTGTGATCAATTGCACTTTTTGATTAAAATAAATTATTTTGATTCTTCAAAATGAAAGAAATGCTCTTAGTAGCCGTGCAGTTATTCTCTCTATCTCGATTTGTTTGTCCAATTAATTTATTTAATGTACGCGAGGAGAATGATCTGTCTCAAAATTCGCGTTTTATTGGCTTTAGCCCGTTTAGACAATTAGGAAAACTTGGCTTGAATTGTATGTGAGTGCATGCCTGCGTGTGTTTTTCCAACATCAATGTTGTCGATCTTTTTTATATTTCTGTAACCATTCTAACAAGATTTGAAGGAATACAAAGCAAATCCAACTCAGAAAATACCTTCCCGTTCCTCGGATCGGGGATGGTGCAATGCGCAAAATGCACTACACTCTGTAGTGCATCATCCCACTGTCCATTTTGACAATGAAAAGCTCGGATTTAATCTGAACACTGAACTTAATCCGACCATCTACTGTTTTGCGCACTACGGGGTCCCCAGGTCCTCGTTCCTCAAACAGAGAGCAAATCGATATGCCTTTGCCCGCGATAATACAGTAAGAAATAAGCTTGATTGAAGTAAAAGAACAAGAGAGTAAACCCTCCCAAACAAAAACAATAACAGAAGCCAAGAACCCTAAGTTTCCAGCAAACGGTAAAAAGCAAAAATGGCCACAAATATCCCCAAAACTACATCTTCATAGCCAGCTGCCAGGCCGAACCTTTCCTCACAACTCCTCTGGAGCAAAGCATGTTCAATAATTCCGAAGCTTCCTTCACAAAGCCTTCAGAAGCTATGCCTTCAATGAGAATCATGTACGTAGCTTCAGTAGGTTTATAATTCCTAGACACCATATCAGCCAAGAAATCGATGGCCTGAACGGTCTGACCGGCCTTGCAAAGACCTAACATAAGGATATTATACGAGACGGCGTTAGGCCTCACACCCAATCTTTCAAAATCGCTAAAGAACTTGATTGCTTCATCAATCTTCCCTTCTCTACTAAGCCCTTCCAATAGGGTCGAATACGTAATTATATCAGGTTTAAGACCCTTTTCTTGCATCTCATTCAATAACATAAAAGCACGTTTAGTTCTCCCATTCTTAGCAAGCCCGTCAATTACCGTATTGTAAGTGATCAGAACCGGAGAGCAGCCTTTGGTACTTAGTTGATCAAGAATCTCAACCGCGATATCAACTTTCCCATCTTTGCATAACGCGGTGAGAAGTGTATTATACGTAACAATATCCGGATGACAACCCCTCGACACCATTATTTCCAGATACTCAATTGATCTATCCATCTTCTTCACTTTGCAAAATCCATTTAGCAAGGGATTGTAACTCAAGGAATTCGGAGTACAACCGTAACTAGGCATCTTCTCCAAAATATCACTTGCTCGGTCCAAAAATCCCTTTCGGCATAAGAAATTAATCAAGATATTAAAAGTAACAACGCTCGGACCACACCCTTTCCTAACCATCCCAGATAAGAGTTTCTCACTGTCCTCCCACCTCCCTGCACTACACATGCTACGCAATATGGTATTATAAGTAATGACATTAGGTTGGCAACCGTACGAAGGCATGCTATTTACGAACTTGATCGCTTCGTCTAACCTCCCTTCCATGCACATCCCATTGATAAGAACATTATAAGTAACAACATCCGGTTCACACCCTTTGCTCCTCATCTCGTCAAAAAGCTTCACCGCCTGCCCAACACCACTCTCCTTGCAAATTGCTTCGATCAATATGGTGTATGTGAACACATCCGGATAACACCCTCTTTTCATCTGCCGATGAAGAACTGTCATCGCTAGATGTAGCTTCCCATTATCGCACAAACTACGTAAAATCGTGTTATACGTAACTACATCCGGTGGAACACTCATTCGGTCCAAGGCATTCAGGGCACGATCAATATCCCCCGCTTTGCAATACCCATTTATCAAAACATTGTAAGTTATAACATCTGGAACTGCACCGGACTCCTCAACAATCTGCATAACCCTAGCAGCCTTCTCAGTGTCCCCAACACGACAGAACTCGCGAATCAAACTCGTGCAAGGTATAATATCTGGAATATCTCCGCGATAAACCATGCTCTCGAGGATTCTTAAACAATCTTCTAATTTCCCATTTCTAACCAAGCGAAGAAGATCCTTGTTTCTCTTAATCTCAAGAAGCGAACCATGACTCCGTTGCACCAATTGGTTTCTTTTCTCAGAATTCGAAAACCTACCATGATCAGAGCTAAGTGCCTCAACCTTTGAAACAGCGTAAACCCGATTTTTTCGCCTTTGCTTTCTGAACCCCTCTTGTGTTCTCAACCCACTACCACTATCAATTGAAAGGACAAGAAACCTAGCTTTGGGGTCCACATATACCTTCAGTGAGCTCGAATTTGAACAAACCCTAAACCCAATCCGACCATGGAAACTATGAAATGAGCAAAACCCTTGGTGGGTTTGCTTTGTTGGGACTACTAAGTCCATTTTAAAACCTAATTGAGCTCAATACAGGAGTACGCACAAGAACTTCATACAGAGAAAAAAATGCTGTATAATTTCATAAGCAGGTAAAAGCAGGTTTTAATGGATTGTATACAGGAAAAAGGGTTGAGAGAGAGAGAGAGAGAGAGAGAGAGAGAGAGAGAGAGAGAGAGCGCGAGCTTACCATGAGAGATTTTCGAGGGCTGAAAATGGAGTGAGAGAAGAGAAAACCCAGTACGCACGGGACACCCCTTCTTCTCTTATCCGCTACATAGAGAGACTAGGTGATTTTGAGCTGTGCTTCACTGCTTTGTTTTTCTTTTTCGACTGGGCCGGAATTTTAACCCGCATTTTGTTCGTTGGGCACGGGCCGAAATGCTATGGAGGGCCCAATTAAGGCCTATTTGGAAACCTGGTATAAGAGAAAGGGGAAATGACCAAAACATGGTACTTGGGAAAAATTATGCCAAAAATATGGGCATGGTTTGGCAAATGACCAAAACATGACAAGCAAAAAAAAAATTCCACATACATGGTAGTTTAGACTTGTACTACCGACAATACCCCTCACCTCTCTCTCTCTCTCTCTCTTCATCTCGTTTTTTTTTTTTGTTTTTTGTTGAACAGTCTCTCTTCATCTCGTTATCATACAGAATTACAGATACAGAGACAAAGATAGAGCTCTTGTTCTTCGTTCTTCTCTGTGGATCCATGAGACGATCAATGAGATGGCAAAGATGCCGCGATAAGCGAATCGATTTGAACATTGGGAGATTCCAGAGGCCACATACAGAAGAAATTTGGTGATTCTGTTTCTGTACCAAAACTCTCGTCGTTTCCACTCGTATCGTTGCAATCTCAGCCCATATCACTATCCAAATTCGTACCTGTTAGTGTTTTTATGATCTCTCTCTACCTAAAAAACCCAGCAAACTCAAACATAGAGTCAGTGAGTACCACCGAGTCGATGTAATACCGAGTTACTGAGTCGCTTACTCGTTGCCACAACTCACCGTGTACGTAGTCGTAACCCAGAACAGTACCTAGTCACCGCCTAAAAGAGAAGTGTCGCCGCCGACAAACGATGTGGTCCATAAAAGAATGAACAAAGGTGGAGGTGGAGGGAGATCCCAGACTGGATGATTAATCTCGCAAAAAGCAGATCTATACAATCCTTCGAAGTTCTGAAATCCAAGATCAATGACCGGGTGACAATGACCGGGTCAGTTCTTCGTTTTATTTGGGACTGGGCCAGTTCTTTGTTTGATTTGGGACCAGGTCAATCGATTCGATTAGGCAAAAACACATCGATATGTATGTATAGATTGTTGTATGCATACTCGTTCCCCTCTCTTTCTCTCCTGATTACATACTGGTAGACCCATGTAGTGTAGATTTGGGATAATTACATATCAGGGGTTTTATCGCTAAGTTAATTTTTTGGATTGGGACACAGGTGACTATTTTGAGCTTTTGATTGGTGGTATGGCAGATGGTGGTGTTCTTTAGTTCAGAGGAGAGAAAACAAGGAAGAGGGGTTGGGAGTTAGGTTTTAATTCACAGAGGGGTAGATAAGGGAAGTTATTTGGGGGTACCACTTATGTGGAATTTCTTTTCTCCTTGTCATGAATCCGGTCATTTCTAATAACCTTACCATATAATTGGTATTATTATTTTTAAATACCATGTTTTGGTCATTTCCCCTAAGAGAAAAAACCGAATAATAGATTTTGGGAATAGAGGATGGGCGAGAAAATGTTTCATATTTGTTATGTAGTTTAATGAATTAAAATGATTATATAGTTCTTTTAAACATTAAAAATGTGATAAGAAAAAAGGGAGATTGATTAAGGCCTTGTTCTCCTATAGATTTTAGGTGCATTTTCTGAAAATCTCATAAAATGAACATTTTATGGAGGAGTGATAAAATGGAGTTGATTTCTCAACTGATAAAATGTAGTGATTTTCCTATAGATTTTAGGAGGATTTTATGAAAATCTCATAAAATCACTTTTACATTTTATGGGTTGAGATTGGAGTGTCATAAAATGTAAGATTTTATGTCTCAAAAATTTGTTGAAGAACCCACTCTAAGAAGAGAACAAATTATGTGGTCCTATAAGTAGATAAAATTATGTGGATGATGCAAAGAAAAAAAAAAAAACCTAACCCTTTGTCCCAAATGAATGACCATACTTCAACATTTGAACCTCTTAAAAAATAATTAGTTTTTAAGTTTGTATATATTTTTATATACAATGTGGATATTGTTTGTTAAAATTCACTTAGTTTTTACAATATAATGATTATAAAATCATCAAAAATGTTATAAATTGAAAAATATGAATAATTTTTTAAATAATGAATAGTGCAATATAGACATTTATTACGGAGGGAGGGAGTACTTGCTTACCTTTTAAGGTTTCTTTTAGTATTCAAGTTTGGGAGTGGGGAGGCATAATTTGGAAAGTTGGCTAATTATAGAGAGCGTTGGAGGTACCTATAAATAGTCGGATTGCAAAGGGACTATTTAGTCAACGGGATTAAATAGGGTGTGAACTGTGAATGCCATGCCTTCCAAATACTAAATTAATTAGTCTCAGATAAGCTAATCAAGACAACTATTCTGTCCAACTAAATAGTCCAATGCAAGTGGCATGGTAGTTCAATGGTAGCACCTTAATTTTCATGCATTTCGTGAAGGTTCATACCTCATTCATTCTATCCCCTATTCTTTAGAGCATCTCCAAGAGACTAGTCATCTCCTAGTTTTTGCCATTCCTACCGTGAGAGATTGAGACCCAGCACCTTTGGCTCCCCCGTTAGCTATTCCTAACTTTGCTATAGTGCCTTGCCACACCCGCCTAGCAAGTATAGCCACGCCTTGCCTCTCTCTCTCTCTCTCTCTCTGCCTAAAAATCAACAGCGAAGAATGAGTCGACTTTCGTCGCCGGAATTTGCAAACTGAAAATAGCAGTCGCTAGAAATTTCAAAGTCGGCGAAAAAGAGGAAAACTTGATCCTAAAATCGCTTTGATACCAGAGGGTTGTAGCTCTCGTCGAGACGATTCCAACGGTACAAGACCCATTGCCGATGGAGTCGTGTGGTGGTCGCACGCACCAAACAAAGGAGGCGCGTGCCAGAGAGTGAGATCCACTCTCAGTGTGTGTTGCGCACGTGCCCGTTGGAGGAAGACGGTCATCAATGCGTTTTTTTTTCTTTTTCTTTTTCTTTTTTATTTTTTTCCTTTTTTTAAGGCAAATGGCTAGATTGTTGTTTAGTGTCGATGGCTAGGCAAAGTTGAATTTGGTACTTGCCAAATGTGGGTAATTTTTGTTGAGATTGATGGAGCTGCTCTTAGAGTAGAGTAGATTTTTTGCATTGTAAAAAAAAAAATAGTAAAAAATACTCCATCCGTCCCAAATTGCTAGTCCTTCTTTCTTTTTTGGAATGTCTCAAAATGTTGGTCATATTTCTAAAAACAACTATCAAAATATGTCAAACTTTCAATTTTACCCTTAAAAGTACTCTTTCCCTCCCAATTTATCTCATAGTTTTTGAAATTCGTGTCATTTCTTAAATCGTTTATATCTTTTAGTATATAAAGTTTTTCATGATTTTTAAAACTTTGTATAAATCAACTAATTAAGATCTATCAAATAAGATCTGTATTGCATATTTTTTTGAGATATATACTGAAAGATATAAACAATTTAAAACCACCAAATAAACTTCATAGTTTTGAAGGATAATTTTAGAACTCTAAGACAATAATTTTGTCTCCTTAAAAAGTTAGATTACCCAAAAGAGACGAGCAATTTGGGACGGAGGGAGTAATGCTAAGGACACAACAACCGACCACAACACCACACACAACAACTTGAGTGACATTGCATTATTAGTATTTGCAAAGTACTTTCAAACCGTTTATTTTCTCATTACCAATCGTGCAGTGCCACGCTGGCTGTTATGATTAGTTTTGTAGCTAGTTGTATCCCTAAAATTATTGACGTAGTTCAACCAAATAGTCTAGCGCGCTAGGCCCTTAACTATGCTAAGTAAAGAATAGGATTAGAGATCCCTTATGTGAGTGAGGGTGTGGTAGGGTGTGGCTGAAAGGGTGTGTCTGTATCATTATTCTAGTTTTAAAAAAAAAAAAAATCAGGCTCTCTATTTTTCCTCCTTAAATTATTTTTGCTACAGTGCCTACTCAAATTTGAGTAAGGCACTGTTCACTCACTTTCTCTTTTTTTTAATTGTTTCTGTCGTGGGTTTCCCGGGTTCCAACGGAATGGAAGAGAGAGAGAGAGCGAGAGAGAGAAAGAGAGAGAGAGAGAGAGAGAGAGAAAGAGGGGGAGGGGGGGGGGGGGGGGGGGGGGAGAGGAGGAGGGGAGAGAGAGAGAGAGAGAGAGAGAGAGAGAGAGAGAAGATAGTGGAAAAATTGCCCTTTGCTGACACAAACAACTCGTCCCCAGGCGGGAGATTAATATTTTAGGGATTTTTTTTTTAAAATAGATTTGAGGGGAATAGTTTAATATAGTAAAGTTTGGATAGAGAAATTGATTTTTTTAGTTTTTGATAAAGTGACTTGCTAAATTGTAAAATGTGTTTTTGTGGTTAAATTTGGTTTTTTTTTTGGTGAGGCTGATAAAGATGCTCTTATAACGAAAGGATATGTATATACGGTTGCAGATCTGTTGTCCCGAAAACCTTGTCCCAACTCCGTGTCCCGTCCATTCGAGCAGTCCATCTGAGTAATCAACGGCTCAGATTCACAGATGAACATGTTTGGCTCAGATTTGTTTGGGGTGAGATAGAATCCAAGTCGTTGATTGCATAAATGGACGGCTCGAATGGACGGGACAAGTAGTTGGGATAGGGAGTTCGGGACAGCAGATCCGCTTCCTGTATATACTCCCTCCGTCCCCAAATTTTGGTCCCTGGTTCTATTCTAACCGGATAAAAATCTATTTTAGTTATAACTTTAAATCGGTAATGAATTTTATATTCAATATAGATCTTGTTTGATGGATCTCAATTAGTTCTATAAAACAATGTTTTCAAAATCACGTAAAACAATGTAACTTACGAGATATAATAAATTGAAAAGTGGCACGAACTCTCAAAAGAGACAAATAAATTGGGTCGGAGGCCGGAGGGGGTAATTTCAAATATATGTAATCTCACCGGATTAACCAGTTTAAAAAAAAAATCTCACCGCATTAATAATTGTAAATAGTTAGTAAATAATAAATGATACGACAATAACTATATCGTTGGATAATTCATTTGCCAGATACTCTCTCCTCGTGTTTACTGGTCCATTTTTGGCATTTGTTTTATGTTTTCAATTTTCTATATCTTTCAATTATAATGTGATTCACGATTTTAAATTTTTCGTATAGTAGAACTAATTGAGAGATATCAAATAAGATTCATATTGTATATTTTTAGAAGTTTTAATGAAAAATATGTACAATTTTTTAAGATGTGGGAATAGTAAAAGTTGGCTAACAAACACGGACAGGAGAATATATTTTAGTCAAATCGTAATAATTGTCACCAAACGCTAATACATGCCAGACATAAATAAATTTAAAAAAAGAAAAAAAAGAAAAACACATATGAGGTCCTCTTAGGTATACTGGAGTCTAATGTCGGTATCTATAAATAGTAAAACAAACGGGTCCAAAAGTCGAATTTGGTTCTAACAAAACACCCGAGACTAGAGTGGTCCAAATATCTTAGTTAAAACTGAGTTTGTAGCTTCCATTTTTCAACGGCCTATGAAAGCACAATAATGCAATACAATATATACTGCAGTCTAATGTCGGTAGCTTATGTCACAGCTATTTCACGCGTTTACGTTTGGAGATGAATACATGAATGTAGCTTCCATTTTTCAGCGGCCTATTAAAGCACAACAGTATATAAATATATATAGCTATGCCACAGCTATTTTTCACATGTTTGCGTTTGGGGATGAATACATGAAGTGACCAAAAAAATTGCTGATAAAAAAAATTAAACGTGAGAACTTAAAAATAAACAAATCCTAAGTCAATAAGAGCTGGGTTGGCAAGGTATGTTACTGCTAGGCTGCTAGCTAGGAAGCGTGCATAAGATCAGTCAACCAACTCGCATAAAGGGACCATCGGCCAAAACTTTACTTTGCTAATTCTTTATTTGCACTCCAAGGAACCTTCAAACATGGTTTCAAACATCTAGTTGCAAAAGACAAAACGTTGAAGCGGAACCCAAAAAAAAATCTCTCTAATAAGAGCACTTAATGGTATCTGATTCAGCTGATTTTTTATAAGATACAAATAAATATTATTTAGGAAAACATGCATGAAGCCGATTATTCATTTGGGGCCCGGAGTGGACCCAAACTCATAGATTTGGACATTTTTTGTACCTATACTGTCCAACACAAACACTGTATAACAAGTAACAAAATAAATGTGATAATGTCATGAATTTAGAATCAAAGAATAGATTTCCCCTAAGCCAGCCATTAGGGCGGCAAACAAATCGAGTTGTTCCCAAGCAGTTCAAGACTCAGCTTGACTCAACTCGTTTAGTATTCGAGTCAATTCGTTGCAAGTTCAACCTAAAGAAAGTGAATCCCTTTTCCCGTCGCCTCTGTCTTCAAGACGATTCACAGGGGAGAAGCACCGCAAAATTTGATCGAGTTTGAGTTTTAGACTCGTGTAGAAAACGAGCCAAGCTCAACACTCTAAAACTTGGCTAGTTTGTACATACTTGGCTCGTTTATATGGTCTTGTTTAGCTATTGAATGAGGCTTGCCCTCTTTACAAACGAGCCAAGCTCGAGCTGAAATTTTAGGCTCAGTTAATTAGCGAGCCGAACTTGAGCACCACAAAGCTCAGCTCAACTCGAATAGTTTACACCCCTAGCAGCCAACAGAGACATAGCTCAAAGATATGTTAGCGAAATCACCACACACATAATAACAAAATACGAAATTAAAGAAATCAACACAGAAATATAGCCTACCGAATGTAGGTCAGGTTTTTGCAATAGAGAGTATTGATTGTACTCGAATCAGTACATGTAATATAGCCTACCGAATGTAGGTAAAGTAACCCTCGCTCAGTGCAAAGGTGAACAAAATTGTGCTCGATAGTCATAGCAAACCAGGGAGTTTTGAAGAATGGTCTCTGTTAGGGGTGAAATCGGTTCGGGGTCGGTTTGGGGGTGTGTAAGACCGAAACCGATCGGTTCGGGGTGAAAATTTCATAAACCGATCCCGACCAAACTCATGGAGGAACCGATATCGGTTCGGGGGAGATCGGTTCGGTCTGGATTTTCGGTCCAACCGAAATTATGACTTCAGGGGGCCAAATGCAATGAAAAATTCAAAAAATCACGCATGCAAAAGAATTTCAACCGAGCAAAATGAAAAAAGAAAAAGAAAAAATAAAGTACGTAGAAGAAGAAACACTAACCACTTCAGATTTATTACTACAAACAATCAAAATTACAAAACAATTTTTCCCTTGCAAAACCCATAAATCTGTGGCTGTGCTATGTTTTTTATTAACCTAACCTCAACACCATTAGCAATAGCAAATCACTACGAATCGCAGCAATACTCATTACCATAGAACTCTTTTCCCCAAACACCATCTTTATTCGCCAGAATCATCACCGGCGTTGCTTCGCTGCTTCCTTTCGAAGCCGATTAGGGACCAGAGAGAGGAGAAGGCGATGAGTAGAGGTGGCAATTTCTAACTCAACCCATGAACCCATCCAAATCCACCCACTCAAAACCCAACCCAACCCACCCATATTAAAATATGGGTTATAAATGGGTGAACCTATCTTAACCCATATTTACATGGATTGGATTGGGTTGAAAATGGGTTAGACCTAAAAATTTAAAAGCTCTCTTTGTTAATTCCTACAGACAACTTAAATACCACAAGGCAAGTAAAAGCCAAGAGCTGTAGTCGGCCCCACCTAACATTTGATATTTTCATTCTTGAAACCTCTCTCTCTCTCTCTAGAATTTCCAAGTGAGAATCGATCACATTCATCTTCAGATAGAAAAAGCTTTAGCTCTTTCCATTTGATAATACCCAAAAAATCGTTAACCTGATCTTCGAGCATGATTTTTTATGCTAAATCTGATTAATGGACCATACAAATACAATTACGTAAAATTAAGCATTACTATATAATCGTAATCAGTGTAATTGAAAGCGGTAGCATAATTGAAAGCTGTGATCAATTCAAACTATAGATAGTTAGATACAGAAATATATACGTAATTAAGGTCCATACATATATACATATACGTAAGTTGTAATCAATTTAGTAAATGAATGCACACTGATTTTAACGTTAGTAACAAATTTGTGATCATTTTGTTAAAAATCTCGTGCTATTGGTTATATACATATACAATCGTGTTTTATTTTTTTATAGTTTTCACATATTGGAGATTTATAGTTTTGAAAAATATAAGAGAGAGAGAGAAGAAAACGGGTTGGGTTGGGTTGGGTTGGGTTTGGCTAGACCCATTTTCGACTTACCCATATTCAACCCACCTACTCTTAACCCATATTCAACCTATAACCCATGTCAACCCACTCAAACCCAGCCCAACCCACCCATTTGCCACCTCTAGCGATGAGGGTTGAGCAGCCATTCCTGAGCTGTGTTGTGAACGAGAGGAGAGAAAAGAGAGAGAGAAGAGAAAGGACGGCTGGGCTGGGTGTAGGGATGGCAATCGCGACCGAACCGATGGGTACCCGAACCGAAACCGCTATTTTTACCCGAACCATAACCGAAATATTCCCCGTGGGTATGGGTATGGTATGGGATATGGCCGAACCGAATGGGTATGGTTCGGGTATGGTTTGAGGTCATAACCGAACCGTGACCCGAACCGAACCGTGACCCGAAACGAACCGAAATATGAAATTACATATTTACCCCTAAAATTTATAGTAATTGTGTATGTACCCCTGGCTATATATATACCCTTATTTTATATATACATATTACATAAACCCCTTAGGTATATTTTAAAATTACACTTTACCTCTCGTATATATATGTAAGATATTCACAGGTTAGGTTTTGGTCTCACATTCTATACATTTTGAGACTCTCTTGACTGATATTTTATAGTATTATAGTCTTAAGTCTCTTGACTGATATTTGTAGCCTCCTTTCGTTATTTTTTTCATGTTTTTTCAATTTTTTTGAGATAATAAAATATCCTAAACTCAATTTATTCATGTTTTAGTACGGTTTGGGGCGGGGCGGGATGGGTACAATTCGGTTACCCAAATGGGTAGCTATTTTTTCCTTCACAAAATCGGTTACCCGAAATTACCCGAACCCCGAATGGTTAGGTTATGGTTCATCCTCTCCCTTTTCCGAACCGAACCCGAACCGAACCGAAACCCTTTGGGTTTGGGTGCGGATCGGCCAAAACCCGAACCGATCCGCCCCATTGCCATCCCTAGCTGGGTGTAGATCTGAACTCTGAAGTTATTAGGGCTGAATTATATTTAAATATGGGTATTGTAGGTCATAAGATTGAGGTGTAATGAACGGCTGGGATTCATAATGTAGTGCCTCATGTAGTAATTCGATTCGGTTCGGTCGGTGTGATAGAAAATACTTAGGAACTGATCACCGAACTGAAAATCTGAAAACCCTGCTACTAAAAACTGAAACCAATTTTTACATAATCTAGACAAACCAAACCCGACTTTTTTCGATCGGTTTTTTTAGTCTAATCGGTTTTTCGGGTGTTCTTTCACCCCTAGGACTCTCTGTAGGGCACATCCAGACTGTTTGTCTCCGCAAGCGATATATGATTTAGATTGCAAATATACTCTTGGCGGTAAGAATTTAACTCTTAACAATCAAAACAAAATAATCCAAACCATTCCATCAATTACGAAGATAGACGATCCGAATGATCCCTACAGGTATCTGCCTTACTCAGGACCCCCATTCTATAGCCATAGGTGACCTAAATGTGTGACAAGTGTAGATTTATGTATTTTCACACGTGATAGCTGTAAACACATTATAAAAATGAGGAAAAGAGCAAAAAGAGACCACATGAGTCATCAATCTACCAAAAGGTCACCTGTCTTTTACACTGAGAAAATATCTTCAAATATCTTCGTTACAAGTGGCACTCTTTTCCCCCTAAATACCTTTCACTTTCTACTCCCTCCGTCCCATTTTAAATGCTCCCTACGAATATCCGTGCCATTTTCAAACGTTTATATCTTTTTATTGGTAATGTTTTCAAAGTTTTTTAAAATTTTGTCTAATAGAACTAATTGAGATCTATCAAATAAGATCCATATTGCATATTTAATGTATTATAAAATAAAAACTACAAGAGTTTTAAAAAGGCACGCATAACCGTAGGGAGCATTTAAATTGGGACGGAGGGAGTATTATTTAAACGAAAAAGTAATGAATCCGACACGTTGATAAGAAGGTAGTCGGTTTTAGGTTCCGTATTTCAAATTTTCAGGTGAAGCGCGTAGTACGATTTCGATAAAGACTAGGTTCTCATATGAAACGTGTCGATTTTGGATTGGGGGAGAGAGGACACGTACTAGGACCTAATTCTAAAGCGGTTGCAGGTGAGTGAAAGCGTGGCGTGTCAACATGTAGACACGTGTTCTCGTTGTTTTCCTTTGGCCTACTACCCGTATTGAACACGTCAATCTCACGATGGATTGGTGGCTGGCTCGGCTCGGTCCTTTTTGTTGACGGCTTGCATTTTTAAAAACCAAAAATGATATAGATACACTTTTTCGGTCACACTCTACCACACCCTCACTCACATGTGGGTGTGAGGACAACATATGGGGACCACCCGCAAGTGAGTGAGAGTGTGGCTAAAAGGGTGTGTCTGTATTATTTTAAAAAATACTAAAATTTCTGACCCTCTCGTATG
The DNA here is from genome assembly GCA_020921065.1 of Vaccinium darrowii. NCBI lineage: Eukaryota > Viridiplantae > Streptophyta > Magnoliopsida > Ericales > Ericaceae > Vaccinium > Vaccinium darrowii. The sequence goes on from CM037155.1 coordinate 6,616,561, forward strand.
TGGAACGCAAATGTCGTGATAGTACTTTATTTATACTACGCTGCATGTGATAGAACCGACCACTCAGCATTGCCAATTAACGCGGATGTTGTGTTAGAATTTTACAGTATTTATATTAGGCTGTATAGGATAGAACTGACCACTTGGCATTTCCAATTTTAACCTTGATGCCCGTCTTTGCGACATGCGGATAAATATAAATGAGTCAGTGAGACCATGTCAATGTATCATAGAGCAGTATATATAAAAGTTGTGAATTATTTTGAGATTATGATTGTTTTTAAAAAAAAGTTATACTTCTTAACCGCTGATTTGATGACAATCACTGTGTTCACTTCACATTTTCAAAAAAAATTTCAAAAAGATTCTTTCCCATCTCTCCAATCATTAATCACATTTCTCTCTCTACTCATACTATTTTCTCCAATCATTAATTCTCATTTCTCTCTCTAATTATTACACCTCTCTCTAATTATTTTCTGTTTCCAAAAACTCATCCAAACACTATCTCAAAAATATTTATCAAAATATTCTTCTTAAAACTCTCAACCAAACAGAGTGAATATCATTTTTTAAAATTACTTAGGTTCCCAAAAGTTAAAGAAAAACTTGTTTTTTCAATAATTTCAAATTTTAATGTTTTGTGTATTTATGTTATGAGACCTTAGGTTTGATAAAACATTCACAGGTATAAAAAAGATTTCATTCTAACCATCTAAGATACGAAAATGATGAATTCTTTTATTTCTATAGTAATTCAATGAATTTTATCTCGTAAAATTAAAATCAGAAAAACTAAAACTTAACATGACACATGTTGCTACATCATTTACTTGCTCCCCAAAATCATGAAGGGAAATGATTTTTTTCCCTTTCTTTGTTTTTTAGTTTTTCGTAACGATACACACAATATGATTTTTAAATCGCACTAAGGCCTTTTTTGGAACATAGGAAAAGAAAGGGGAAAAAAGAAAAAGTATAATACCTGTGATTGAAACTTGTCCAAATAAACCAATAGGGATTGTAAAACTAATAAACCGATATAGATTGTAGAATTAGCAAAACTTTTCCATCAAGAAATTCAAAACTCCATCCGTCCCAATTGTTTTTTCAGTCTGCAAAACAAAAACTTAAAAATAATACAAAATCCTACAGAAAAATTTATTTCCTTTAACAAATTACTAGATATTTGTGAGTTCGTTCAATTTATGAGTAAAGTTCAAATTTTTTCGGAATAAATATATTATTCTTAAGACCTTATTTTACAGACCGAGCAAATATTGTGGGACGGTGGTAATAAATAAATGTAGTACAAAATACAAATTCATGGACGTGGACCAATCGGAAAATGGAGTAGCATGCATTTTGGAAAGGAGCCATGAGCCGAGAAGCCAAGCCACGCTCAGCTACACATCGACTGAATCCCAGCCTTTTCCAGAATCTAATCCTGTTTGCCAAGGTGAAACAGCCGCTGTCCCCAGGAAATCTAAGGCTCTGTTTGGAAGTTAGGGAAAGAAAGAGAAAAGAAGAGAAAATAGTTAAGAAAGAAATTAGAGAGAAAATTGAAGAGAAAATGGGAGAAAAATTAGATAGCAATTTGATTATTTTCCTTTCTTTTCTTTCAGAACCAAACAAAGGAAGAGAATTTTTTTAAATTTTCTCATCCTTTCCATTTATTTCCCCAACAACCAAACAGAGCCTAAGAAAAACGACTTTAGGGCAAATCAAAGGCCAAAGCCCTAGAAACCAAAATGAAAACAATAAACCAAATCAATTCAAATCAAATTAAATCGAGTCTTATGTTTTCATAAATATAAAAAAGTTAAATATTGTATATCACACCTTTAAAAAATAAATCCAAACTAAGATCCTCTTAAATATGGGAGGGTATTATTTATTGATATGTGACTCTTGTCAGATTCACTTTAATAATTGAAATTATTCACTTTTTAAATTCGTTGAGAACATAATTAACATAAAAATCGTGTTTATGTTGTTCCTGTTAGGATAGTTTTAGAATTTTACTCAAGAAAATGAGCGATTCATTATTCTGAACTTTACTTTCTCAATACAAACGTGTAACGTAAACATATCAATTGGTATTCGATAAACATGATTTTAAGACCCCAAAAAATGCACGTAAGTTGAATGAAGTGCATAGATGAGATTTAAAAGTCGCAAACTTCACGTCTATAAGTAAAAGCGAAAGCGTCAAATCATTTCAAACTATTACAATTTACGAGAATAAAAACTGAGATAAGCATCATATCTAATGAGTTATATGTACTAGGGTGAGATGGATTTTTTTTTTTTTTGGGGTACAACTATTATTTGTACGGTCATCCTCATGCACGAGATGAGTTTTATGTAGGGTACTGCCCAAATCAACCTGACCGCCAAACCAAACCGCCCGTAAATCCACCTGAAGTATGGTACAGACGGATTAGACCCTAATATATGAATTTTGGCGGATTAAGTTTGGTTAGGTTTGGTTTGGGCTGTTTCGGAAATTTTGTAGTATATAAACTATTGGAAAAATACAGTGGCAATCCGAAATTCTAAAGAATAAATTCCTCTGATATAATTATATATGAACAGATTACAACGAAATTGAATTACATGAACAGAAATAAAGACAGAATATAAAAAACAGAATATACAAACAGTTTTTGGAAGGCCGAGTCGTGTGTAACCACATTCTCCTTAACAAAGATTCACTGCCTACCATGGGCGTTGTAGGTTGAACCGACGTTTTTGTCCCAGGATACAATGGCAAAAACCACGGCCGACAGAGCACCTCTATCGACTGCCTTGGCGAACTGAAGCTAACGCCTGCCTCTCTCTCTCTCAATAACAATTTCTGGAATATGATGTGATGCACAAAATTCTGATGATCAAAACACACAATAGAGCTGCCATTTTATAGCTGGAAAATGAAGCTGAAACTTGATTACGAGATTAATGGGGGAGCCTCCCCATTCAATACGAAATTGAAATTCCCAATTGAATTCTGCAGATTTGAAACTCCTCTCACAAATGCTGCAATTGAATTCTAAAAGAAAAACTGCCACAGAATTATAATCACTGTGTTCGGTTCCAAGTTTTCGGAGAAAACTTTTTGAAGTGCAAAAACTTTCAAAATTTTCGGTTTGAAAGAATGGAGGCCCAAGTGGGCTCCACTAACCACACACCAAACAATAAGTCTACCTTCGTGGGACCCACCCAGGAACCCAGCTCATCTTTGTTTCTCGGGCCAGCACCCACGTGGGCCCCCGCCTTTCTAAACTTAGAAAAAAAACCCCTTCTTTACATTCCAGAGGAGAGAGAGAGAGGGGTTCAATGAAGACGATGAAGCAGAAGATCGAACCTAGCGACGAAGAAGATCGAACCAGACCCGCCGCCACCCACGTCCTCACCACCGGCGGCACCACAGCCTGCAATGACCAGTGGCGGACGTCGGATTCGGTTTGGGTTGGGATTTTGTAAAATTCGTTTGTAAAAATTCGGTTTGGGTTGGGATTTTGTAACAGAATTTCGACCAGTGGCGGACGAAATTGGACTGGAGTTTGGACAAAAATCCAACCAAAACCCCACAAAATTTCGACCAGATTCCGACCTTCCACATGCTCCAGTCGGCACCGTAGAGGACGAAGGTAGTGGTCAAGTGGCGGACGGACCACTTGACGGCGAAGGCGGACGTCGGATAAGTCGACGGCGACACCGATCAGTCGTTGGGCTTTGGCGGTGGAGGTGTCGGTGGTAGTGGGAGAAGAGCACTGGACTTTAATGGAGGAGTTTGTGTTAATTGATTGGTTTTTTTGCTGCTGCTGCTGCTGGTGGTGGGTATGGAGGGGAGGGACTTGGATTTGGGGAGGAGAGAGATGAGAACAGGAGAGAGAAAGAGACGTTTGAGTTTTTTTTTTTTTTTTTTAATTAAGGTTAGTGGTGGGGCCCACGGTAATAAGGGTGGGTGTTTTTCAATTTGTTGGGCCCACAATGAAAGTCATCCGATCACATGTTGGCAAAATTTGTTTTCCCAAAAATAAATTACAACTGTGGATCTGGAACCGAACACAGTGAATGTCATCAATCCTCATCATGGAGGGGTGTAACTCACATATTAACCAGCGTTAATTGCATCACGTGTTTGAATTCGTTGGGTGGTCTCGGTTGCCTCGGGAGACCCTTCGAGTGCCCCGGTTTCATTCACAAAATTCTCCAACATAAACCGCTACAGAACCGACCAAACTGCTCAACACTCACGGACGGAGTGCGGGTGCAGATGTAGAAAATAATAAACCGTGGCGAGCGCTTCGATTAAACCCCCGAAACCGTCCGCGGAGCATTAGCTGCCCTAACTTCATATATGCATAAATTTCACCCCGTGCTTAAGAATAACGTTATAAATAACCGTTAGTATTTTATAAATCTTTTTTGATGGGATGTAGGGGTCCCCGACAATCAATATATCCATCATTAAAAACTAACCCAAATTCACTACGTGTTAATTCACGAGGGCATCCAATTATAACCTGCTCCCGTCCGCATTATATAAACACCCAATTCCTGCGTACCCTACGACCTTCCAGATCTCTCTCTCTCTCTAAACCAAGCAATTCCTCTCCCTCATCACCGCCTTATTCTTCTACAGGTATGGTTTTTCCTGTCTCCCTCTATGAAACACACCTCTTCTTCTTCCACAATCCACATTGAGTCTCAAAATCTCCGTCCGAGTCTACGATTTTCCGTCGATCGCGTCTTCGTCGATCGGTTCCTGCTCATGTTCATTTGTAATTTTGTATTCCGTCCTCCGGTAATCTCTCCGCATTTCGGTCTGTGTTAGATGAGGTCTCGATTTCGTCTTTGATTCGCTTTCGCCGTTTGGTTCTCGAGAAAATGAGGGAAATTGAGTAGAAGAGCTTTTGTTCACGGCATTTTGTGTACCTCCTCCTCCTCCTCCTCCTTCATCATCAACTTCTCCGATGATATGCTCAGTTTGTTCGGTGTTGAATCATCCATCTCGATTTCGTTTTCAATTTTGTCGCTGTTTTGTTGTCGAGAAAATGAGGGAAAGTAGAACAGTTTTCGACTTTTGGTTTATAGAATTTTGTTAATTGTTACCTTCTTCTTCTTCTTCTTGCACTCCACATCTGTTCATTTTTTTCGGTTTTGAGCGACGTCGATTTTGTTTTCTTTTCGTCGCCGTTTGGTTCCAGAGGAAATGAGGGAAAGTGGACCAGTTTTTGTTGACAGCATTTTTGTTACCTCCTCCTCCTCCTTTCACTCCTTCGGTAATCAGCTCAATTTTTTTAGGGAGTAAAATTATGTCGATTTTGTTTTCGGTCGGTGCTGTTTGATTCTCGAGAAAAATGAGGAAAGGTAGAAGAATTTTTGTTCACAGAATTTGTTTTCTTCTTCTTCTCTCGCTCATCCGTCCAATATCATTGCGAAACTATACCTGACATTAATTTTCTGTTGCAGAAATCAACGTTCAACTTGTTCGAATCTGTACTGCCGCTACGCCTTTCTCGTTCTATTTCGTTCTATTGGGATTTTGTCAATTTACTTATAGAAGATTGGCATATCAACGGTGTATCATAACCAGACGTCGATAAGATCCTGATGTGCATTCGGTTCTCAGGTGCGCAAGAATATTTTCCCCTTGTAGGGCTTCTTATCAACTGTGCTTTATCCATATTATTTCCTCTGCTACAGTCTTGATGATTTTCATGAACCTCTTACCTTGTTTTATTCCTTAATTCATCGGTTTTTATTTGCTGGTTAATCATTAATGTGGATACATATGTCGTCGCTTAGATGTTTTAGTCATTAGTCAAGCGTTCATTTTTTTTTTTCTTTCCTGTTTTGTTTAAGTGATGAGGATTTTGCTCCACCCCTACCAACTCACATGTATACTATCGGTACCAGGCTTAGAACCTCGATAGCCTATAAAGAGAAATGAATAATATAAGTAAGACTACCTCTGAATTCTGAAGGCTAATTTCAATCTATAATTTCATGTTTGGAAGCCATATGATAATTAAGCCTGGCCATAAGTTGATGGAGGCTTGTATTGCCACATGCTGGTATGGTTGTAAGGCTTGTGAATTTGAATCAAAGCTGCAACTCCAGCATTATGGACTTTTTTTTTATTTTTTATTATCAAACAAGGCCTGAAAATTCACTTTGGCTCCTCATTTTTTTTTATTCTTACGGTTAAATCTCTTTTACATCAAATTGCACTGTCATTCTTCTATCAACTTAGTGATTAGGCTCATAACCCACTTACTTTGTTTATCTACAAATTGAGTGCCTTTTTTCCTTCTAAATATGGAAACAAATTAAGATGAGTGATAAGAGTAATTTGTAAGATTAAGAAATAGTCGTAGAATTTTTGTTTTCCTTTTGCTTTAATAACGAGGAACCCTTAGTGAGAATTTCTAGGTGGCCTATAAATCGTTACTATCTTGTGTAAGTGCCCTAAGAAGTTCAAAGGCGTTGCATACAATATCTCAACTACATGTAGCGCTTCACTAAATAATATATCCCTCGGGGTTTGAAACGTTTTCTTTGTTGAATGTTGTAGTTAACAAGCATATCGTACCATAAGATAACTCAAAATGATCAATCAACAAGACTTAGAAAGAAAAGCACATTGATATCTTGCTTATATGATAGCCTTTTCCAAGTGAAACACCAACTAAACTTGCTTTTTGATGAACATTAGTTCAACCAAAGAGCAATGATTTTTTTTCATATCACGAACGTCTAAAGATACTTGCAATGATATTAGTAGTTTTAAAGCTATATGACTATGTAAGAAATGCTCCTTGAGATTGATGAATTAAACGCTATTCAATAATGTAGTGACAACAAAGTGTGACAAATGTAACAAATGCCTCTGAAATAAGATATCTCGAATAATTATGTAACCTAACCCAAATAGGAAAGTGCATTAGCATGGTCTAGACCCAAATAGGAAAGTGTGTTAGCATGGTCTAGTTCACTTCATTTGAAGCAGCTAGGGTCAATTGTGATGGTAAAAGTAGACATAACTCGACTAGTGAACGGAATTTGTTGAAGGAACATGATGAGCACAACTTGTTATATGCCTATGAATTTAGCATTCCATAATAGAGAGTAAACCCACCCAAACAACATATCTTGTATCCAAGCTAACGTCGGGACACATGCCTGAGCAAATTAGACATATGAGGGCATTATAAAAGAATTTGAATCTCAAACTATGATCAAAGGCATCATAAAAATAAAAAAGAAACTCTAAATGGATGTATATTTCTTGCTCAATCCCAGATTGGTTTTGTGCTTTTGTTTAAACTTTGTAGCATCAGTTCATGCTTGCACAAAGACAACTCAAAACCATTGAACACCATTCAATGGTGGTAACAACAGCCTTAAACCAAAATTGATAGTGAGGTTCATTGATTAATGTTTGTATAAGTTTACCCATGGTTTTACGATTGCATTATTAGGTTATGAAGTTGTTTATTTCGATGAACTTTTTAACCATTTTGCATACTTGCAGCAACTCAAAGTAATCAACCGTTGACCTTTCAAACTAGGTTAATTCAACCCCTTCTTGCACAAAATGAGTTTTATGAACCTCTATCAATTTAGTCTTGACAAACATTGCATCTAGAGTTGGAAAACAATGCTAGAAGTTGGAAATAAAGAGGGAGATAATGAGGGCTAGTTAAAATGGCACATTGTAGAATAGATTTATTAAGTAATGTAACGTTAACTCATTTCCATCAAAGATTTTTTAAGCCCTTCGCTATTTTTTTGATTCACTGATCGTGTCATTTTCGTGTCAGAATATATTTATAAGAACTTGAAGTTAATTGTTGCTCATTAGATTGAGTAGCTCTCTTGAGGGATTGAATCACTAAATTACGTTAATCTCAACTAATTTACATTAATTTGGAGAAGAAGATTTATGATTTATTTATGGTTTTCAAAAGCTATGATTAGATTAAATTAATTAAATTGGAAAAAAACTATGGGAGAATTTCTAGGCTTTGAATCAACTAACATCATGTATACACCTATGTATAGTCCCGGTTCATTATTCAAATTATTGCTAGGGCACTATCCCTGTTAATAATTGCCAAGAAAGTAATTACTCTCTCCGTCCCTTTTTAAGTGTGTAGCCTCGTAATTCCAACTTATTTTCTCTCACATCAACTTTTTCAACTTTTACATCTCCTTTTCACTACTTACCGTTATCAATATAATAATACCCACTAACTTTTCAAAAAGAAATCTACTTTTAAGGACAAAATAGGAAATGTACCCACTACTTTTTCAAAACACATTTATTAAGGGACAGCCCAAAATTAAAAGTTAAACACTCAATCACTGAAATCGCAAAACAATAACGACCATTGTATGACCATAGATGAAATCTTGAATTCAAACATGAGATAGAGAAGAAAGTCAAACCAATTTCGTACAATGAAAAGAATCCTATCATTTAAGCACGATTCAAATAGTAAACCTAAACTCTATACAAACACAAAATTACTTGGATGATAGCTTCATGTACAACCTAGAGGAAAGTTTAGTCGCTTGTGTAGGATTGAATCTCCAAGCCTTCATGGTTGAAGCCATGGAAACCTTCAATTCTCTCTCTTCTCTCTCTCTCTCTCTCTCTCTCTCTCCAAAAGATTCAAGAATCCTAATTTTGATGCAAAGACTCCTATTTATACATTTTACATGACCCAAACAAAGTATGAAATTCAAATTAAAAGAGTTTTAGATTGATTTATACTCACTATGATAGGCAATGTTTGAGACCTTGTGTTGATCTAGTAAAAGCCCAAATTGGAGAATTTGTATAAAGGAAAAAGTTGTAGCTCTTTAAAAAATCGTTCCAACTCAACCTGAATCTCCTTAATCAGGTAACCAAGATGAAAGTCATGGTCAAATTACCGACAGTTGTGCAACTTGACTTCTAATTTACGGTGGAATCAAACATTGATTTCTCTTTCTAGTAGTGATAGACTTCCTTGAGGGACGCTGAACCTTTTAGGATTGCACCCGTCTCTTTTTACTCACTTGGGCTTTACCCAATTGCAACTCGGACCGTCTTTAACTCGTTAAATTTCCTAAGTAAAGCCCAATGCTTTTATCCGTCTCTGGGAACCTGTTGAAAAATAACCCGAAGTAAGTTAAGTAACATGAAAAAAGACTCGCATGTGCAATACCCCCATTAATATAAATTTCAGTTCCTACTTCCTACTAATTGTAATAGCATAAATCACTCATATGATTCGTATCATGATCTCAAATGTAGGATGGATGTGTAACTTGTAGATACATGGGCTGTTTACATAGAGTGTGATTATCCAAGGAATAATGACCATATGAAAATTTACAATTGTACTCCCTAAATGAACGTTTATCGCATACTGTTACCATATCAGCGCACGTGGGGTGTGCCCATTAGGGGTGCACATACACCAGGTGGGCCGAGTTCGGGCTGGGCTTATACTAAGATAATAACAAGGCTTGCAAGCCCAAACCCGGCCCATTAATAATCGGGCTTCATTTAATATGTCCAAGCCCAACCCAATTAAAATTTTAATTTTCCAAGCCCGTCTAACAAGCCTATTTAATTTTCCAAAGTGCATCACAAAAATAAATTATTCAACCATAACGATCATAAATGAGAGTTTACAAACCCAATAATTATACTTAAAGTTCAAAGTTCTCACAAAATTATTAAAGTAAATAATTGTAAAAAGAAAAGATAAAAAATTGAATAGCAAGAAGATAAAAATGAAAGCTACTCTTTAACAAGAGGAAATGCGCAGCTTCAAGAAAAAAAAAATCCTCCTAAGCAATTAGAACTTATAGCTATAACAACATACGTACGTGTATATATATATATATATATATATATATATATATATATATATATATATATATATATATATATATATATATATATATATATATATATATATATATATATATATATATACCGAAAACTTCTAGTCCACACCTCCCGAAAATAAGAAAAAAATGATTTTTTTTGTGTTGCAAATTATTTTTAGAAAATCCGATCCGTCCAATGTGTTCAGAAAGTGTTTTCAAGGGTCCACGCGAGAAATCTTCAAAAAAAAAAAAACCGGGAAGGGCTTGATCCTAGTAGTTTTCGCTAAAAATGCATATATATATTTTTTGCAAAAACTGCTTGGATCAAGCCCTTCCCGATATTTTTTTTTTTAAGATTTCTCGCGTGGACCCTTGAAAACACTTTCTGAACATATTGGACGGATCGGATCGTCAAAAAAATGTTTGGATCATGAGGTCCGGAAACGGGATTCCCGTTTTAGAAGCCCTCCCTATATATATATATATACACCCAGCTTCACATTTGGGATCCCACACTTTAATAAAAGTGTGGGAGTCACCCAGTTCTTGCATTTCAGAATCAAATTTCGAAGATCCAAACTGTTTAATGGGTTTAAAACGTGTTTTTAGGGGTCAACGTGAAAATTCGTTATTATATATATCCGAAAAGGCTTGATTCGAGTAGTTTTTCATACAAACTGTAAATATATATTTTATGAAAATTGCTCGGATGAAGCCCTTCTGGATATTTTTTTTTTACGAAGCCTCGTGTAGACCCTTCAAAACACGTTTTAGACACATTGAACGGTTCGGATCGTCGAAATTTGATCCGGAAATGGGAGTCCCACACTTTAACAAAGTGTGGGATCCCACATAGGAAGTGGACTATATACACACACACACACACACACATACATACATACTATTAAAATAAAAATATTATTTTAATCGGGTCAGGCTGGGTTGGGCCTCAAGGGATTTTTCTAAACCTAGCCCATTTAGTAAACGGAGTTAAAATCTCAACCTAGTCCAGTCTTATGGGTTTAAATATTTATACCCCTAAAAAAAGGGCTGGGATTGGCGGGTGGTGTGCACCCTTGGTGCCCATGCATGTGCATTTTCACCTGAATGCATCCTTGGACGATGTGTTGTCCCATTTTCTTCGATCGTTTGTTTTTAATCTAGCTATTGTATTGGTGTATATAAAACTAGGTCTCATGAAGCAATAATGTATTGTATGTCCAATATGTATCACAATCTTGTACTTGCAAGTATATGCATCTTGCGTGCATTTTTTAGTAGGGGTGGTAAGAAAAATGGTGTGTGCTAGGCATGGGAGAGGTTTAGGTGAGCGGTCCTCATTGAATGTTCATCTACACATAGGCCGAGGCTCTGGAAGAGCATCATACAAGAGTGGATTGAGTTCTCGAATCATATTAGTATGAAGGTGGGTCAAGATGAAACTTTGAGAGCATGTGTAGTGTGGTTTGTGTTAGATAGCTTGATATATGTTGTTGGGTGTATTTCCTAACAACTTATGCTTTTCGGACTACTAGTTACTCTTTGTTCGTCATTCGCATTCTGCTTCTCCTATTCGTATTCTGTTTTGCTCTATCTATGAAAATTTGCATCACTACAGGCAAGACGGGGTTGCATGCGAGGGATGGTGTTAGATGGTGAGATGAAATTGGGGTGGACGATGACTTGGCCTTTTTGGCCAAACTTGACACATGTAGTCTAGGGTGGATTCCTAATCAAAATGAGTCTTTACTCGTGAAATCCTTTTATCAAGTCTTGGTTGGAGGTACTAAACAAACATTTCCCTTCCAAGCCATTTGGTGGATTGGTGTTTAAGTAAAGACAAGATTTTTGCTTTTGATAACCTTAATTGGCACAATCAAGTTATTGTTCACAAGTGTCGCATATGCTTGAGTGAAGGTGAATCTAAGGCGCACCTGTTTGTTCATTGTCTGGTGGCGAGGAAAATTTGGGCAAAGATTCTTATAGGGTTGGGCATGTCTTCTTTTTTTGCCACATTCAGTCCTGGATGGTTTGGGGCTAGAGTGGGTGGACAATGACGATAACTCTGTATTTTTATCCCACTTTGTTTGATGTGGCTTAATTGGGAAAAAATGAAATCACAAATATTTTAATGGGGTAGAGAGGTCTGTGTTTAGATTAAGGAGTCAAATTCTTTTCTCGGTGTAGTACCTATAATAGCAACAAAAATATTGGAACCAGAAAAATATATGGATACTTCTGTGGTGTAGTCGGTAGAGGGTGTTCTAGTTTTAATATTGTGCAACGCTGATGGTCTAATTTTGAATGAAAAAACAAGTTAATGAGCACAAAAATTGAATTAGATCTCTAGACGTGCCATTTTTTATGCTTTTGGGGGTAATTTTTTTTTTTTTTTTTTATAGCAACCACTTTGTACATAATTCGCCAACCTTACTTTTGTGTCCATTCTTCCCCATCCATACCCCCATCAATTGAGGATTAATTGGGTATTGTTTTTGTTGTTGTTGTTGTTCTTTATGAGAATATATTTGTCAATAATTGCCTTGATTTTCGTCTATAATCCATTTTAGTTTTGGAAGGACTAGAGGTTTGAATAGTGCATTTCCATTCTTCATTTGTTTCCTTGATTGATGCACTTGGCTTCAAAACATGTTTACTACTTGACTACTTCTATCATTTCATCTTATTCTTCGTTGATTATTTGGAATTTTGATTATTTTAGAAACCTTATTGGTTATGAGGCGAGTGAAGATGTTTTGTTATCTATACTTGTTGGTGTTTCGTTCAGGAAAGAAAGAGTGGATAAGTTATTAATTTATTATGGATTATTCGGACATCATTTTGCATACCTTTTCACGATTTTCTCATTGTTGTTCATGTGTTATTAGATGAGTTATGCAACCCACTGTTTTCAACTAAAGTGAAAGTATTTGTTTTGACTATGAGTCATGAAAATTAATATAATTGTCATGTTGCATAATAGGAGACCCAATGTGTTATGTGTAACGAGAATATGTGGGCAGTGATCATTTTCTTTAGTTTTACCGTGTGAATATGGACGTATGGTTTTAGTTGGTAGGGTTGGATTCGTAATACCTTCCTATATTGTTCAATTGCTAATGATTTGAGGTTGATTTTTTGGAGGAGATAAATCGTTGAGATGTTTTCGGTTATTTGGTAGGGAGTTAACTCATAAATTTCTTAGAATACGTTTGAGGACATTGAAGGTTCATGAGATATGATTTGCATATTTGCCCCCTTTTGACCTTCAGTCTCTTGAGTTTTAAAGGAATTTCTCTTTCTTTTGTTAACTCTTGTATTGGTAGCTATTGAAGAGCAATGTGTTCCCCTCCTTTTCCTTGATGGGACGATTTACTTTTCATTTTTTCCTAGGTGTTTCTGAAGTTTACTTGTTACTAATTACGAAAAAGATTCTCTTAAATTTAATATTGCTAGTTGAATGCCTAGTCTGAAAAATGTGGATGCTTTTGTTTGCATTTGTGAATTGACCCCTCCAACTTGTTGACCACAAGTTTCTTTAAGAAGCATCCAATTCCGAAATTGATTAGCAATGAATGAAGAAGCCCATAAGTTTCATCTACTAATTTGGTGGTAGTTACTCAACATAAGCCTACCAATCTAGATATCCACTCATTTCCTATTGGGTTTGTGATAGATGGTCTAATATTTCCAAAATTGGTAGCTTTGTCTATGTGGGTTTTGGCAATTCAAGATTAAGTCACTCAAGAGTTATGCTACAGTTGTGACCTTTGAATGGTCTAGCACCTACATTACAGTGATTTGGACTGCAGTTGCATCAGATTGATTTATTGAAGATAATTTCTTTTGCATGTTGTAAGCTACTTTCAAGTTATATGGGAAAATGTAGTCCAATTTATGTTGGTCCAATCTGGCTACGTGCAAGTATAGTAGATATATCTGTAAATATGTGTTTAGATCAATTGTTTTTTATCTTGTACTTCAAGCACTGAATTCTAATCACAAGATTTGTTGTGGTTAGATCACTCTAGTTGTCCGTAGAGATTTCTACTTCTCTAATCGCTCATCTGTTTTCAATTACCCACATTAAAACTTATTTCTTTCTATCCCTTTTTAGGTTATCCAACAATGATGAACTTATTGCTTATGCTGGTTATGCCTCTACACCTTTTTTTTGGCAACTCGGAAGTCGGAACATGAGATGAGGAAGTCAAAAGTATTCCAGAAAAGCTGGAAGTCCATGAAAAACAATAAGGTAAAATACTGCTAAATTCCTGTACATGACTTTATCAGCGAAAGTTCAAATCAGCTGGAACGCATGCATCATTAAGATAGAATTTGTTTTTTCTGAAAGGAGACTCGAAATGTAGTTCTCATGCCCTCTCTTTCAATATTGTAGTTGCATTTACTGAGGCAACTACTTATACATAATTTATCTTAGTATTGCCACCATGAATTATGTTCCTATTTTTGCTTTTGAATGCTATCTTGTCTGTGAAATTATTTTGTATGAAATGAAATGCCTTGGTAAATTTCATTTTCTTTGGTGGTTGTATATTCAGAACTGATGCTAAATTACCCACATGATACTGATGGTATTATGTTTACCCAAGTATTAGGAATACCTTTTCAGGAAATCTTTACCAAAGCAAGTAGGGAAATATACTTTCTAGTTGGTTTTCCATCCCAAGTGCAAGTAAAGATATTGAGATAGCTCAAGTCACCTGTCACAAGCAGTGCTTTCAATCTTCTCCTTATTATTGTCTCAACTTTACATAAATAGCTGGTTTCTTTGGTCACCTCACACATTCTAGTGTTGATTTTGCAATAGTGTTGAATTGAAGTCTTTCTGTGGCACTGTCTTGAAATTTGTCTAGCACTTGTCACCAATCGAAGGATCAAATTAGTAAATGGGGCCTTTGAATGACAGGGAATGAATTACATCCATCCGCAGTTGATTCATCTTCTTTCCTATGGCAGTTATAGTCTGCTACAGTTTCCCATAAACATGTGGGATCAAGATTGTGTCCAAGTATTTAAAATTGGTAACTTATTACATGGTTTGAAGGAAATTACCCCAATCTTGTAGCACTTGTCGGTGTTTCATAGTTTTGTTGCTGTGGCTGGCAGAGCTGGAGTTGGACGGGTGCATGTGGGTCCTCTTCTAGGCTTAAACTGTTCGGTAGAAAACTGTTTCTGTTTGCTCCGTTCGAATCTCTTGTTCCTAAACCCTGGGGGAAGCACAAATATTGGTACTGATAGTGACAATGAAACAACTTGCATTTTTGCATAAGTTCGATGGTGGAATAAGGATTCTGTTTTTTTTTTTTTTTTGGTAGCATATTTGTAGCCTGTATATTAGTAATCTATATGAATACATTGTTACATAACTCCATATTCTCTTTATGAGTTAGGTTTACCTTCTCATACAGTTCCACGTTTTCTTGATGAATGAGGTTTCCCTGCAACAAAGGTAGGGAAAGTAAGCTGTTGAAGTAAAACTTAAAGAGAATGAGTGGCAAAGTAATCAGAGTTGACCTTCCTTTTAAGTTCTTGGATTTCATCCATCAAAATTTGGTCCTACAAGATTGACTCGTAAATATGAGCCATTTATGGTAACAAAACATAGGAAAAGAATTGGCTATGGAAGTTTCAAACCTTCTTCATACGAACACCTTTAAGACTCATTTCCAGTTGGGTTTCCATAGTCTGTAATTCTTTGACACCCAAACCGGAAAGCTGTTCTCCCATCATTTGTCTGCAATAGTCCAATTGAACATATAGAATGAAGGCATTTGGGTGTTCATTTTCAGGTCAAGTATTATGTATTATACATGAACGAGGCACATTTCTGTGATACTGGGGTTGGGGCTATTTCAACCTGTTACATTGTTTGATTGTTGTTTTCAATATCCATAAGAAATCTGCTTTTACCTTAGATCAAAGTCTTGTCTGTTCAGTGAATTTTCTACCTATTAGGGCAAATCAGTTTTTTGATAGCTAGCTTGGTCAACTTCCCATCTTGTGCCCCTATCATAATTAGTGAAGAGTGACTATGGTTTGGGAATTATACATATTATTTTAGAACCGGTTAGGAAAGCAATCAGTAAAAGTTAGGCAGGTACTGAACGGAACATTTGTTATGGAAACTACAGCAGCCAGGTGAGACTTTGCACTGATGAATGCAGTACAACGGAAAAACATTACGCATTGGTTCTTTTGAGTATCCTATGTGAGGAACTAACGATTCATTGAAAAAGATGAGTCACCAGTCACCATAGACATCTCTTAGATCACCAAATAATTGGGAATTCCCTAATGACACTATTTCGCTTTTTGTTGGGACTAATGTGGTGGGGGAAGAGAATTGAAATTGAAAGGTGAAGGCGAAAAAAAGTTCACAGCCAACATCTACTGAGACTTGTGCCAGTGAAAGGGGTTTTTCCACGGACGTCAATTTGGAAATGGGGTTTCCACTTAAGGTACCTTTAGTTGGCCAGTTAATTGCCTACCTTTTTTATATTGTCGAGGGGGAGGCACGGGAGTTTCTATTCCTTGGAATATCCATTTGGAAGACAGGTTCCTAAACCAAGGTAGGTTTTTTTTTTTTCCCCCATGGATTGCTGCTCTGGATTCAGCTCTCCCTGTGAACCAAGGTAGGTGTATCTTTGAGGATTCCGAATTCAGCTTTCATGAAGTTGAAATAGGGTCCGGTGTATATTTGTTTTGGCGTAAAATATTTTGTTGTGAATTCACTTTTCTACTAGTAGCTATGTAGCACGAAACTTCATTTAAAGTACCAGTGTCGGACACACACACTCTCCGAACATGTGTCCCAACACTTAATTTAAGTGTCCTGTTTTTTCTCAACGATTATGGTTTGGACACTCTGGGGAAACTCTAAAAAATGCTTCATACACGTGAGAGGTGTTAAGATAACTAGTAGAATCTTGTTAATGCATAGCAAGTATTTTGTTGGAATGCTTTTATTGATGATGTGATGATAAGAAAGATTAAAGGTATATAATTATAATTACAGCTGGTTTTTTTTATATAATATCAAACATAAATATTTTTTACACCATGTCCTCCAACTTTTTAAAATTCAGGTTTCAGTGTCGTGACCGTGTCCTGTCACGCATCCGTGTTGACTGCTAAATGATGGACTAGGGGAGTTTGTTGGTTGAGATCCAACTCAAGTGTTTTACCAGTTTGTAAAGATGTCCATTCTACTTTGTGCATAGTCCACAGTTACATTTGATAAAGATATTGTTTTTCCCTGATTGGTATTGGATGTGCAACTGAGGGAGGGGTCAGCTGGTCATGCACGATTCTTTATGATGGCGCCCGAAAATTTGGGCTCTCTATCATTATTTTCATAAAAGCTAAACACAGTATGTACAATAGCTAGAATGTATAAGGAAGCAATTAATAACTTGCAAGTACAAGCCATCATCACTCAACAGGTTGGAGAGCTTTCCCAATATCGTCCTTTTTTTTAATGTTTGCGGGTTGCAGGCATTTTTTTCAATTCGTGGTGGGTGGTGGTGGTGGGGATTTCCATGGTCCCCTCCCTTTGTCCATGTGGTGTATATGAATGTGTCTGCCTATATAACTGCGTTAGTAAATGATATCCGTAAGGAATGGAGCTAGGAGCAGAGTTACCTGCTGCAAACTTGGGTGCTTGAGAATCAATGCTTCATAAACATATAAGAATGAAGAATGCAGTAAGACATATTAGGTCATGTGTATTGTAACAATAGCTTGATACATTTGTTGTTTGTCATCTAGTTATTAAATAAGGTTTGGACAATTTTTAGTTGTGACACTAGTGTTTGGCACGACTTGAGTGTCACACTGTCAGTTCTAGTTTTTGCCTGTTTCTCACTAGGAAAGGTTTTGCAAGAAAAAGGGTTGTCCAAGTGGTTGCGGGGTCGTGTAACTTGCTCAAGTGCCACCTAAATGATAGATAAATGTTACCAGGAGAAATAGTTTACCGATGATTCTCTTGCAGGTTTTGTAGTTGTTGCCTCAGCATTGCTGCCTCCCTTTGCCAAAACTGTCAAGAACAACAAAGTGATTTACTACTATGCTTACATAACCTTTGATCTGCATATCTAAATTGAAACAATGTTCTACGAGTTCTCCCTTTCAAATAGGAATGCTTTAGATTTAAGTAGAAGTATCTGAAGACAATGATCTTGCACATTTTGGCTGCTGTCATGAAAACAGACAGGTATAGAATTGGAGTAGGAGTATCTATTTGAAATTTGAACTTACATTTCCGATACCTATGAGATGTCCATGGAATGAAATGGTAACATTTCTGAAGTATGCCTTTAGGATTATGCTGGAAAAGTTTCAATAGGGGGAAGGGCTAACCTTGACCTCAGAACTCGAGTTTTCCAATTGGTGGTGTTCCTCTTTGGATTTGCTGTACCGCTCGATTATTGACTTCATGCTGTTGGAAGTAGCCCAAAATTGTGTCAGTGTGTTAAGTAGGATGGGAGGTTTTGTTTTAAAGATGGAAGACATGCTGTCATGCATCAGTTCAGGAAGAAAAAGCATTGAGGAAAACATGTGTGTTCAAAAATTCATGTTTTACCACTCGCACATGAACCCGTCCTTTGAATATTCTGTTCCAGGAGATCTAGTTCCGTAAAGAACCGTAACTTAAGGACCAATTACTGAATGTTTTCTTCTCAAATAATTACTTTTCCCCCCAAACTTGGAGGAATTTCAAATGTCTGAGAGCTGGTAGGTCAATCCTTCATGACTGTCAATAATAAGAAGCATGTTTGAGCGTTCCACACACATTGTTAGTGATCGGGTGTTGAGCCTCATCAATGTAGCATATACACATGACCATACAGCAACGCTTGCCATGCAAATTTCCAAGACATGGGGGACATGGCGTGTTGGCGACACGTTAAAAAGACAGTTATTAATTTCAATATATACTGGATTTAGATAGCACATTTGGAAAATAAGGTTGTAACGTTTATATAAGTACCATATATGACGTCATTCTCACATTTGCTTACTTCTTTCGCGAATGTGTTTGAACAGAAAGTGTCTCTTCAACAACCTGGGGCTACCTCAGTGGGCCAAAATCCTTGTTTCTCATTAGGAGGTCAAAGATTTGAAAACAACCTGGGGAGCTCGGTGGGCCAAAATCCTTGTTTCTCATTAGGACAAAGATTTGAAATTTTTGATTGACAAGATCTCCGTTCCCCAGGCACAGCCTTCAATGTACCAAAAGAATTCAATATAATATCAACCATCATCTATCACACACAAAACACTTCTTTAAGCTTCAAGTATAGACCACTAGTTTGTTTGACATCTCGGAGGTGTCCCATGAGTGTCCTAGCAGGGTCTTGAACGTGTTCGAGAGTGTTCCCGAATTCTCGAAATGAAAAAAGATTTTGAAAGATAATTGAACAACTTTGATGCTCAGTCTCGGACAGGGTGTTCAAATAAATATGGGCTGGATTACCATGGATAGGCCAGACTAGCATGGGGTAATAGAAGTGCTGCACTTGTCCAATTAATATATTTTAGTACGTTCTTGCTAATGCATGGTGTTCTGCCCATTTGTGAACTTCACATTGTTGTTTAGAGGATGTGCATTTTAAGACAAATTATACTATTCTAGGGTTTTGTGGCATACTCTCAATTTTGGTTGTTCATTACATTGTTCCAAGCACTGCATAAGCAGTGGTGGTGGTGGTTGTGGGTCAATTAGTACAAAGATCCAATGCATTTCATATAGGATAAATTGTGGTGCCAACTGCCAAAATTTGGATCATCGTGATATTTTAACTGTATCGATCATGTCTAGGCAACAAAATAGTGTGCATGCATCCGTCACAAGGTGTAAAAAAGCCAGCCATGTATTCCCCATTTTACTTTCCTTAAAAGAGTTGTTTCATTTGGCAGCAGGGATTATGTCCTATTGCTGACCCTGTTAAGACACGGAAGTTAGAATTAACTGCATCCAATGCAAATGTTCAAGTTACTGTCGTAAGGATGGGTAGAGGAAACTGGACAGGCAACTTTCATTACCATTATGTGGTACGTGCCAATAGTTGGTAAAGCTGTTGATACTGACAGAAAAGAATATACCTCCAGTCTATGTAGCATGGACACCGACACGGATACGGACACTGACACGGATATGGACATGGGACACGTGAATTCTAAAAAATGGACACGGATACGGTGGGGGACACGGCAAAAATTAATTAATATTTAATTAATTATATGTATAAATAAATCATATATGTATGCAATAACAATATATAATAATTATATAAAAATAGATATATACACTTTTCTTTTGATATGTAAGATATCTACACTGTTATTACTAGTATATATACTCGTATACACATAATGTAAGATATACACCCTCAACGGAAATATATATACCAGTACATACATCCATATATATATGCATATATATACATATACACGGCGAGAGAGTATGTATATGGGGGACACGCATGTCCATGCCGTGTCCCCCAAGTGTCCCTCTCCAAAAAATAATTTAATTTAAGGGACACGCCACAATACGTGTCCCCGCGTGGGACACGCGTGTCGCCATGTCCCCGTGTCCAATACGTGGACACGGCGACCCCTAGAAGTGTCAGTGCTTCATAGCCTCCAGTGCATATCCAAGAATATTAAAACCTTTTGACTGGAAAGAATTCCTATGGATAGAACTGTATAGAGTAGGGAGAGTTTGAAATTGGTGACTCTTTGTAGGAAGAACTGGAATTGCTCAATCTACAACCCTGGCAACTAGCAAGTGTTGGAATTGAAAATTTGTTTAGAAGACCTATTTCAATGCTACAATCATGAGAAGTATGAGGTGCACAGAGAACTTGTAGTCTATGATGCTTACCGACTTAGATAAATATATATTAGTGCTTGGAGTTATGGAATCATGGATATTAAAGGTAGCAGTCTTCAAAGATAAGGGGGATAAGCATACTCTTCCTAAATTGAAGTACTATAAAAGTTTAGCTGGGGCACTTACAAATTGGTTAAAAAAATCGTTACTTGACGTTGAATTCTGTTGTTTTAGTTGTGGATGAAGATACTTCTGTTTTGCTAGATGTGTTTGCCTAAGGTTAGCTGAGAAATGTCTTTCCATTATTCCTCAAGGTTTTGAATATGATGTGACTTTATATTTCATCTCCTTCACTTCTCTGGATATTCTACTGCACTGCAATGTTTACGTATTCATTTTCCATCTCAATTTCTTCCATTTGGTTGATTCAGTGTTTAGCTAAATAATACTTAAATTTTCTGATGGCGCCCCATAGCTGGGTTCCATGCCAAACCAGTAGTACAGGTTTTCTGTGGCTCTGTGTTATTGTAATGACTAGAATCTTGTTGTGGTTTTATAAGTTGCAGTCCTACATGTTTCCCCACGCAGCCAAGTTTTCTTCTGGCATTTTCCCTCCAGTTTAATCATATTGTTCTTTTTATGTTGTGCCTGATGAGGCCTTGAAGATATACTATATACTTACTCTATCAACAGGTATAGGGGATTTCGGCAACCGAAACATCTGCAACAGGTTGCTAGACGTTGCTCCCAAGGTTTGTCCCCGTATCTTCCTACCTTCTATTGAAAATAAAAGTTCTGGGTTTTTCACATGAATGTCTACGGATTTTTTTTCTCATCCATCTCCTAAGTCCTATGCAAAATTGTGAAATGTGAACTACTACTACGTATTCTATTTGATGATTAGGGAAATTTGGGAGTAGGGGTGATCTCATTGTTCTTGCCAAGTGTAGAAAATATTGGGATGACTTTGCCAATGGCCAAACCTCTTGACTCTTGGACTACTTGATTGCATTGAACAAACATAAACCTGAAAGTTGGTCTTCCTGATTGCTAATTAGGCGTTCCTTCTACTATGTTGATCTGTTTTACTGGTTGTATTAGGGATTCTCATGGACTCATTGGCATTGGCTAGTGATCCCTTACTCTTCACTTAAAGACTTTTTTATTGGTCCATTTTCCTCAGAAACTCTAATACTACGTTTCCTGCTGTCACCTTTCACAGCAGTGTTCTGCACATCGAGTTCCCGTATTCACTTGCCTCTAGTACTTCATAGCGTCATACATTCTGCATTGTAACACAACACTGAGAAAAACTGAAGTCGAAGTCATGTCAATTTTCTTGATGTGATTGTTTTCAAACTCCGTAAGTTCCATTCTGAAACTAAAAAATAAGTTTTGGAAACATAACAAATATTGTGTTCGAAGTTGAGATCGAATCTGTTGGACAAAGCATAATTTCCTATGTTCATGAGCATTGCAAGTATAGATCCAAAATCAACATAACGAAAATTCAGATCATGCCAAAAAAAATGACAGGCATACAATCCTCACACATTGTTTATCATTGTGTCCATTCTCTTAATTACCAGTGTACTGCTGTAGAACTAAATTAGATACACTAATGAGTCAGACAAATTAACATGTTAAGAATTGAGTGAGACAAATTAACAACTTAAGGAGATCTAGAACTTCTGTGACATTAGGAATTTGTATACCATTATTACCCGCACATGTAACTGGTCATCAACATCTGTGCATCATGCAACCCCTCATACTATCCTAAGCGAAAAGTCATTATTACCCGCACATGTAACTGGTCATCAACATCTGTGCATCATGCAACCCCTCATACTATCCTAAGCGAAAAGTCATGCTAAAGGATGTTCTATTCGCGAAAAGTCATGCTAAAGAATGTTCTATTCACTTCTACACAATACACCTCACTTAGGTTACTGCTCGAAGAGTGGAATTACCTGATTGGACCATGTGATTTGGATATTGATTCCAACTTAAGAAAAACCAACAAGTGCATTCTATTTGTGAATTAATACCTAGGACATGCTTTCAGTAAAATTATTGACATGGCTAGATCAAGCGTTGCTTGTGTTGCCTAGAGCTCACTCGCAATTTGAATGACAAAATGCCAGAGATACATATATGCATGTATGTCCAAAACTTTTCCATCAAGTTCCTTAACCAAAACTTTTCCATCAAGTTCCTTAATTTACTTTAATCTCCAAAGCGAATGTACCAAAAAGTTTGATATCTCAGCTAGCCCTTTTTTAATTGTAGCACCAAAAATAAGTAGTCAAGACAACAGCCTACAAAGCTGTAGTTAATTGTCCATGGAAAAGCTCTATGTAGATTTACCCACACACTGCATAACTACCTAAGAAGCAAATCCACAGTCTGACCAACTGCCGGACACGAAGACACGACACTCTCAGCCATATTTGACATGCCTAAATACAGTCAGATTTTTACTTGGAATGTCTTGTACGCTGTTGGGTCCACATTTGCATTCAGGTTCTCACCTTGTACTCTGTTTCGATCCTTCATTTCCACATGCAAGATGACGTTGCACGTGCTAAGGGTATTGAATAGCTTGATATACATTTCAGGCCCATTTCCTAGACTATTTCAGCTTTTGGGAGAGCTGACAACACTTAGAACATGTTGAGAACATATACTAGCTTGAAATGTGATTTTGAAAACTTGTTAATCCTATGTTCTTACCGTGTTAACTTGTTAATCCTAGCTTGAACATTTCCTAGACTATTTCATGAATATTTACCAGTCCTGTTGACTTAATATCTTTATAAAGTTAATCCTATGGGTGGTTTTATCTTAATTTGGTTGTAAACATGTTGCCAATCTTTTATATGAAATCATAAGATAAATCTACAATACGAAAATATGTGTTTTACTCTGCATCCCCACAACATGCTCCTCCTACTTTTTAAGGAATGAAGTTTCCGAGTTGTGTCCCTATTCTTATTCGTGCTGCTTAGATAACTACTACTAACGATGCAATGCCAATAAATTTCTTGTATAGCATCTAAACGGCTAAAGAAAGAATTTTGAAGTTATCATCTTGGGTAATGATTTTTGCACTCTACTTTTTTATATATGCACTCCAAAATTTGTCCATTAGTGTTTAAAATCAAAGAAATTACAAGCACTAAAAGACAAAATTTGGAGTGCATTTATAAGCAAAGTGGAGTGCAAAAATCATTATCCATTATTATGCTTTGAATTTTTTTCGTTATGAGCCGAGTCAAGTTTGTTCGAGCTTTGGCTGAAAACTTATCGGACTTCCATTAAAGCAGGAGTTTTTTCAGCAAACGTTCTCAAATGGAGTTTCCATTATCACTCAAATTCAAGTAGCTTGTTTTCTATATAGTTTCTGTGCATATAAGCCCATTGAACTGAGTTTGATCTGTGCAAGAAGAACTAACTCATTAAACATGTACCAACCGATCTGTACAAAGTTTCAATTTCTGAAACGAGTTAGAGATTGAGTAGCTTGATTTGTATTGTATTTTCGACATATAGTAATAGCTTTCGTATGCTAGAAAAGTTCCTAAAGGTCCATGAAATCTGTGAGCCTCCCAATTGTTTCTCCTATTCCTCATTGGGGAATGTAAGATTCTGATGCTGAAGTGAATGTCCCCCGTCCCGATTTTTTAACATTAAAGTAGGATGCGATGTAGCACATACAGAGGCACGGACACGGGATATGAGATTTCTAAAAGGAGGGACACGGACACGGACATAGAAGGGAACATGACAAAAATTAATAAAAGGGCAGCCCTGTACTTTGCCCGATTTTTAAAGACATCTCCAACTTTGGACCAAACTAAAAGTGTTTAACTTTTCCGCTAAAACTAACACTTACGCAAACTAAAGTAATTTGGCAGCAAAGTTCCTCCAAAAATCATTATTTTTTTTACACAATCCATTAGGTCAACCTAGGGGTGGGCATCGTGTCATGTCATCTTCGTGTTCTGTGTTAAAAATAGCCAACCCTAACCCGTTAACTTCATGTTGGGTTTCTGTCGTGTTGCCATGTCCTTTCATAAATTTTCACTTCGTGTCGCTTCTCGTCATGTTGTTTCGTTTTGTATCGTCTCGTATACGTGTTAGAATTCTCTCAACCCTAACCCTACCCGTTTAGTTTTTTGTGTTATCAGATCGTGCCATATTCGTGTTCCGTGTCAAAAATAGATGGCCCTAACCGCTAACTTCGTGCCCGGTTTGTGTCGTGTTCTCGTGTCGCGTCGTATCAAAAATTCCCACCCCCAAACCTAGTCTTAAAAAAAGGAAAATTTACCCTTACACCCCTTTGACTGTAGAGACACCCTTTGAACTCCATTTTTAGACACTTATAGCCTTCGTACTTCGGACTAAACTAGGGGTGTAATCATTTGGTTCGGTCCAATTTTGGCATATTTTGGAGTGAACCAGAAAAAGTTAGTTCGGGAAAAAACATCAAACCGAAACTAATTTCAAAAGGTCGGTTTGATTTTCGAATCAGATTCATCCGGTTTGACTGGAAAATGTAATATCCATACAAACACAGATTTGCGTACACACAGATGAAATGGAATATCCATACAAACACATACATATATACATATACATATATACACACATATCACACAGAGAGAGAGAGAGAGAGAGAGAGAGAGAGAGAGTTTGAACATGTAGTAGGGACTTTTCAAAACCTCATTTAAATCGGGGACACTTCAATTTTTAGTTGTTTTTACCAATTTGTGCATGTAGTGGTCCCCTATTGGAGAGTTTGAACATTACATGGATGCATGATGTCTGAAAAATATACAGTTCAATTGCATCTTCTGGGTTATTTCAACAAAACCCTACTTGACACTGTATTTAGGGGTACTGAAGAAATATTGATAATGTGGACTCTGATTAATGTTCCTTTTTCGATTTGAGGTAAATAACTCCGCCTGAGACGTTCTTAAAGCCTTATCTTTGGATCTCAGCCGGTCCCAAGCCCGGATAAAGGAGGAGGGTTGTGCGTTAGGTAGCTGACAGCCAGCACATAAAAAAAAAAAACCCGTTAGAACCTATGACATGAACCTTAATCATACAACGAGACATGCTAGGGCGTTCCCTTTAAGCGACGCGTTGTGCCTGCCTTCGGGTGCTTCGAAAAATGGGCAAGGGGCGCCACATCGGCGCCCGGGTGTGGTGAGAAGTGAGCAAGGGTTCTCGCGCGTGCCTGGACGAGCGCGAGTAAAGAAGCTAGCCCAGGATTATAGGATCCGTTTAGCAACTTGGAATATAGGGACTTTAACGGGTAAGTCTAGGGAGCTAGTTGATACCATGATTAAGAGGAGAATTAGTATAGCTTGCCTTCAGGAGACTAAGTGGGTAGGGGAGAAGGCTAGCGAGATAGAAGACACAGGGTATAAGCTTTATTATACGGGTAAGGATAGGCATAGAAATGGGGTAGGCATCATAGTAGATAAGCACCTTAAGAACTCGGTAGTCACAGTCATGAGGAAAGGAGATCGGATTATTTTAGTTAAGCTTGTGATTGGAGAGAGCATAGTGAATATTATTCGTGCTTACACGCCCCAAGTTGGCTTGGATGATCTCACTAAAGAGCAATTTTGGGAACAGATGGATGATGTGGTTCAAGAGACACCTTGTGGAGAGAAGCTTTTTATAGGAGGAGATTTCAATGGTCATGTGGGAGTGCAGAGGCAAGGGTATGAGAAGGTACATGGAGGATTTGGATTTGGTGACCTAAATGAAGGGGGTAGGAGGATTTTGGATTTTGCGGTAGCTGGTGACCTTATAGTTGCATGGTGACTACGGTGTCGGAGAAACAGTTTGGGTTCATGCCTGGAAGATCAACTATGGAAGCTATTTACTTACTAAGGAGATTGGTAGAAAGACATAGGTCAACGAAGAAGGACCTCCATATGATTTTCATAGACCTGGAAAAGGCCTATGATAGGGTGCCTAGAGACATTATATGGTGGGTTCTGGAGAGAAAGGGAGTGACCAGAGGCTATATTGACGTGGTTAGAGACATGTATGAAGGGGCAGTCACTGCCATTAGATCACCAGCAGGAGAAACGAGTGAATTTCCCATTACAGTAGGATTGCACCAAGGGTCTGCCTTGAGCCCGTACCTTTTCGCGTTAGTTATGGATGAATTGACTAGGCACATTCAGGAGGATATCCCATGGTGTATGTTATTTGCAGATGACATTGTCCTTGTAGATGAAACGGCTAGTGGTGTTAACACTAAATTAGAAATTTGGCGGGAAGCATTGGAGTCTAAGGGCTTTCGGATAAGTAGGAGTAAAATTGAGTATATGGTCTGCAAGTTTAGTGATACCAGAAGTACGTATGAGGAAAGAGTGAGGATCCAAGATCAGGAGATACCAAAGAGGGACCATTTTAGGTATTTAGGATCTATTATTAGTCAAGATGGAGAGATTGCAAATGATGTGACTCATAGGATCCAAGTGGGGTGGCTCAAGTGGAGGAGTGCTACTGGTGTACTGTGTGACAAGAGGGTACCAACAAAATTGAAAGGAAAATTTTATAGAACTGCCATAAGACCAGCGATGCTTTACGGGACAGAATGCTGGCCTATTAAGAAGCAGCAAGTGAACAAGATAAGTGTAGCGGAAATGAGGATGTTGAGGTGGATGTGTGGTAAGACTAGACGAGATAGGATTAGAAATGAAAAAATTCGCGAGATGGTAGGCGTAGCACCTATAGAGGAGAAGTTAAGGGAAAATAGGCTAAGGTGGTTTGGGCATGTCTATCGTAGACCAGCGGATGCAGTAGTTAAGAGAGTGGATAGGATAGTTTTGGGTAGAAACGCACAAGGGAGGGGAAGACCCAAATTGACATTAGATGCGGTAGTACGCAAAGATCTGAGTATACTAGGTTTAAATGATGAAGCAGCACTGGACAGAGCTCATTGGAGAAAAAGGATTCATGTAGCCGACCCCAATTGATTGGGACATAAGGCTTGGTTTGGTTTGGTTTGGTTTGGTTTGGTTTTCGATTTGAGGTAAATGGTTGTCATATGGGTACCCATGTACAAGTCAATTGTATCACCAGTGTTGCTAGGGGTAGAGTTGAAGGATGGAATTAGGGAGATACAGACAATGAGGTCATGGATATGTTGAATGCTTGTAAGGGACTGCCAGTTATTTGCATGTATGTAGAAGAATGGCCTAAACAATTGATGGTGTTAACCCAAAAGGGAATGTAATTAAAGACCCTGAACCCATATACATCGATAATGTCCCAATTTATCAAGAAGAGGACATAAGTATTCCAGTTGATGTGGATATGAGTGGACCAATGGATGAAGAGGTGGGTGGAGAGGTGAGTGGAGATGTGGATGGGAATCAGGGTGAAGAGACTGACCCAGATTGTATAGAAGAGGATGAGGGTGAGGATACTGACAGTGATGATCCACGTGTGGTTAGTTGTGGACCTTGAGAGGCCTGAGGATGATGACATTTTTAAACCTAAGGATGATGGTAAGAATAAGAATAAGAATGTGGATGAACAACCAGCAGAGGAGGTTAACAGTGACCTTGATGAGTGGGTTATCAGACCCTGGTGATGATGATGAGTTGCAAACGTTGAAGGAATCAAATGAGGACAATAATCAAACCAATCACGCAGAGTTTAATGAAGATGTGGACATGGAAAAGCTTGTGATGACCAAAGGAATGCAATTCACCAATGTGCAAGTGTTTAGGAAGGCACTTAGGGAGTGGCAGATGTAAGGGGGATATGACCTTAAGTTTGTAAACCATGAAAGCAGTAGGGTCACAGCAATATGCAAGGAGAAATGTGGGTTCAGGGTTCATGCTTCCAATATGCAATTTGAGAAAATATTTTAGGTTAAATCAATGAACGCTAGACACTAGTGTCATAGGACCTACAATAATCACCATGTTAATTCCTCATACATTGCCCAGAAATACATTAACAAGTTAAGGGATGATCCATATGTAAAGTTGACTGCTTTAAGAAAGAAATAAAGAGGGAATTGATTGTGGATGTGCATACATGGCAGCTTTACAGAGCAAAGAAGAAGGTTAGGGAAGTCAATGACGGGGACATTGTAGAGCAGTGTAAGTGGCAACTTTGGTAAGTGGTTGCCAAAGTTGGATTCTGGGAATTAATAGTGGTGAATACTCGACATTTTGTTCTATTAACTTAGTCTGGGCATTATGTCTTTTGTAAAGCTGAATTATGGGCTTGCTGATTTCTGGGCAATCTATGTTGAACTTTGTTATGTATTGAACTCTGTTATGTGTTGAACCATGTTTCTAATTTTTCAGATTGTGGGTTTAGTCTTCCTAGTTTGCATGTACTGTTTTTGGCATTCATATTGATTATAAAGCATTTCATTCATGGTCAAAACAAATTGGTACAATTGCACATCTTGCTCACCCTCACACTACATATTGCATTACATTCATGATTCATGCTACGTAAAATTAGCCACTTCCCTCACTACTTAGAAAAGTACAAGATAAGAAAACAAAGCATAGCAATCTAGGTAGCCCACAACATTCCTCTCTGCCTTCTCTCTTTTGCTTTGGTGCTCTTAAGCTCCCTTTCTTGTCAATAAACTTCTTGAAAAAGCTCATCTCTTCCACAGTCACATGTTGGTGGGTCAATCCACTGAAAAAGCCACATTTTTGTCCTTTCCAATAGTTAGCACAGCTGTTGGACCTCATTCCCTAGGTTGCTGGTATGTTAGATGTCCGAACAGGGGAAACTTGACCACAAAGCCAAAGAGGATGCATCGTTTGCCTTGCACTTGATGGACTCCTAGAAGTTTGAGAAGATGGCATTTTGAGAAGGAAAAAAGAATGGGTTAAGGGATGGAGAAGGTGGTTGTTTACTAGTGAAATGGAGGTCCCAAAGCCTTATAAATGGCTTCCAAGGGTAATTTGGGAATAATATAAGATATTTTGGAGGGAAAACTTCCGCGTTTGTGTTTTTCATCAAAACTAACAGTTTTGTTAACAATTGTAGTTTAGTGTGAAGTACGAGGAGTAAAAGTGCCTAAAAATGGAGTTCAGGGGTTGTCTTTGCAAATCAGTCAAAGTACAGGGGGCGTAAGTGTGAATTCCCCCAAAACCGACATAACCACTATCCACCAATGGCAATTGGAGCGTAGGTGGTAGTTTTTAGCATTTTGGGTTGAGATAAATTTGGTACTCCTTCTGTTCCAAATAATTATACCACCCGCCCGCAAAACAAGATCTTAAAAATAATTTACTTTTGCCTAAAACAATTGGATGTCTTTTCAACTAGTTACTAAACACCACTGAACACCAATGAGTTCATTTAGTTGTCAAGAAAACTTTTAATCTTTTACTATAGGAATGTATTTTTTAAGTTGTTTTGTGGACTAGACAATCTTTTAGCACTGAGAGAATATATTTTCGGGGGATGCGCTATGAATGTGCAAGTGATTCAAGTATACTACGATGGCTACCAGACTTAATGTGGGCATATTTTTAAGTTAGAGGCTTATTACCCACTTCATTATATTTTTTAGGCTTGTTTCAAATAAAATGTTGTTGCTTTTTTTTGCTTTTACGAGAGTGATTAATTTCAAAGAAATTTGGTTTGGAAAATTTTCTTTTAATAATTACCTATTTGTCAAAATACGCATAGTGCAACGTGTACACCACACTTATGTGTGCGCATTGGTGTAATTTTGTTTGTGTCTCTTGCGTAGTTGCTTCTTAAGTAGCTCGGCATGACACTATAGGACTAATAATTGGATAGTACGTAAGTTGTTTTTTTTTTTTTTTGAGACTAGGGTGACCTAATGGTCGTTCGAACGTTTATAAGGTGTTTTAAGGGCAATTGGGTCAAAAAAATCATGATTTTACTTTTTGGAGGGAACTTTACTGCCAAATCACTTTAGTGCGTTTAGGTATTAGTTTTAACAGAATAGCTAACGGTTTCAGTTTGGTAAAGTTTAGAGGGTGTAAGTATCTAAAAATGAAGTTGAGGGGTGTATTTCAAAATCGCGCAAGTACACGGGGTGTAAGTCAAAATTACGCTAAACAAAATTAATAGATAATATTTATTGAATACCAACAGAAAATATAATTATATGTATAAGCATGGAGCTTTAATAAATAAAAACAAACATTAAATATACATCATATTACCCTTTTAACCCAAAATAATTGAAGTAACACACCCAAAAAATTAAAAACAAATGCACATTTAACCCCTGTCATGCCCCGAAGGTATCTCCATGAGCATTGTTTGGATCGTAAACCATAGTTCACCTACGTTTTAAATGCCAATCAATTAAATCAAAGGTTGTAGAAGATGATTCGAATTTCTTGTGATTGGATTCGAACCTTTATGTAGAATACATGCATACAGACTCTTGTTAAGCTATTCGAGGAACCCACAAAGATTTCAAACCCAATCAATCTTTTTCTAAATAAACCAAATCAATTTTGAACCTTAATTGGAGTAGAACAAGTTTTTGAACCTTAAATTACTTGATTTGCTTTCCTTTATACCTTTTTCAAACTTGATTTTTATGGAGCTTGTGTTGAAATAAGATCTTTGTGTTCAAACACTTGTGAGTGGGAAATTGACTTGGATCTTGGAGAACTAAGACTGTGGTGCTATTTTAGGTTTAGGTATTATCATATTGTTCAATTTTTTGCAAATGTTAAACTGTTGGGAGATTCTTACTTTTAGAATATTGTCCTTTAATAGGTTGAATCAGGTTGTATAAGGGTTGTTTTGAATCTCATCTTTTAGTGGATTACTAGTTTGTTTTAGATCTCATTTCTTAGTGGATTACTAGTTGAAGTGGCTCAAAGGGTTGGTGGGAGAAGGGTTGATGAAAGTGGGGTCATTACTTCGAGATCGAACTGACCAAAAGCAATGCACATAAGAATGACATTGTAAGAGTTAAGACATGGAGTTGCAACCTTGATTTAGAAGGCGCAACCTAATTCACATAATTCGCATGCGTGAGTGGGAGCAGGAATGGGATGTGTTAAAAGTATCTTTGAATAACATCTCAAAGACTAAAATGCGTGGGAGTAAAGATTGAGAGTGGGAGTAAAGATTGAGTGTGCGAGGGCATGACATTGAAGGATCAATGTGAGCGGGTGCGGGAATGGGATAGCATGAAAGTTTCTTTGAAAATGACTCAAAAGTTCTAAAATGCGCGAGAGTAAAGATTGAAAGCGCGAGTGCATGACATATTGAAGGATCAATGTTAGCTTACATATACTCCCTTCGTTCCAAATTTCTTGTCCACTTGCACTATACGGCACCTCAAAAAATTGTTTATATTTTCAAATGCATAATGTTATGTATTTTCAATATGGATCTCGTTTGATAGTTCTCAACGAGTTCTATGAAATAAATTTTTCAAAATTGTGCAAGACATAATAGATTGAAAGATATAAGCAATTGAAAATTGGCACGCATGCAAAGCCTGGATGCACTTAATTTCACTTTATGTTGTATTGTATAGATGTATACATCATATTTAGGTTTAGATTGTATATATTGTATAGTGCAGACTTACATATTCTGTTAGAACTACGCTAAAACACTTATACTCCATCTCCAATTTTTGGCCCAAATTAGCACTCTTTACTGTCTCAATTGAAAAGTAATAGGCAAAAATAGATGAGTTTACTCTTTTATTGTTACTTTTTGAAAGTAAGGACATGCAATGATGATATTCAAAGGGTAAAAGGAGAAAAGGGAACATATGACAAGCGTAATATTGATGGTGTCCTAATAAGTTCGAAAAATAAATTGGCCACCTAGCTGCCTAATTCTCTAATTAATCTCGCCTTGCTGTCTAATCCCTCCAAACTGTCTAACTGATTAGTTTCCACCTAGCCGATTTGTAACGACTAATCCCACCTCATATCCGATAAATAGTTCTGACGCCTAATTCAGCACCTCGGCACTGCCTAGGGCGATTTTTTGAACAAAGTGAAGGTGGTGATGATTTGTTGGTTTCTCTCGAAGTCTGACAAATTTGATTAGTACCAAAAGGTCAACACAGAAGATTGGGGTTTCGAGTCCTATGAAAGCTTCACTATGATCGAGGTTGATGAGGAGATGAACCTTAATTTGGAAGTGTTTAATGAGGAGATGGGAATTTTTTTTATTTTTTTTAATGATGATACCGTCCTTCATAGAGCTCCAAGCGAAAAACTAGGAAGCTTTTTTTAAGGATGATTGTTTGTTTGATATTAGGGATGAGTTTGAAGAAATGTCTGTCTTCCATGAGTCACCAATGAAGAGTTTTGTGTTTATGGTGAAAAGTAAAGATTAATTGCTATGATAAACATAAGTTTCGGTAGGTCAAAGCAAGATAGTGGAATACTTTTGAAAGAGCATTATAAAGAAGGGAGAAGTCATCACTTAGGTTGAAGGTTTGTTTTTAAGACTTGACTACCACGTTTTTCTTGGTGTGGTCCTCATGCTTGTCTTATTGCCCAACCCTTTGGGTAGGTTTCAAACAAACCAGTCTCAATAATGGAGTGGTGACTCTCCATCACTAAAAGGTGGATGGTTCTTGATTTATTTTGAACGTTGTGTGAGATGTATTACTCTAATGATACTTGATTGGCAAGAGCCATGCTAAGTGGATGGCATATTCGTCGAGGTTTTTTGTGGGCGAGGAAATGCAATTGTGTACCAAGATCACATTATTGCATTGGCCATACACCACATTCTACTTCAATTTGAGGACAAGTCCTCTTTAGTGAACAACAATTGCAAACTATTTTACTAGTATCTGTTGAGGAAGGATGGGTTTTGACTATAAATAGCAATTACGGGCATAGCGTGGGGTTCTTTAATGGATGACAATTGTTATTCTATGAGTCTAACTCATAGTTGTCAAAGGCGCGCCTAGGCAAGAGGCGCAGCCTTTGCGCCTGGGGTACACCCAGGCGAGGCAACTTGAAAAAGGCGACGCAAAGGCGCGCAAAGGTGAGGCGTGCCTTTTTGAAGCGAGGCGCACCTATGTAAAAAAAAATCTGATCTCTACATCTCTCTCTCTCTCTCTCTCTCTCTCTCTCTCTCTCTCACGAACAAAGAACATCTCTCTCTCTCTCTCTCAGAGCAAGAAGTCAAGAACGAAGGACTTTCGAACTCGATCAGCGTGAGAGCTCAAGTCGATCAAGTTGGCATAACGTCGAACTACATCTGACAAGCTAGGAACTCGATCCTGTATTCCTGTCCAAGCTAGGAAGGTACTCGACAAGAGCCCCGGTCTTTATCTCCAATTTTAATTATAATTTCAGCGTGAAGCCGTGAACTGTATTCGCTATGGATTTTAGTATTTCAACCCTCCTTATTTATTTTCCAATTTTTTAATTCATTTTTAAGAAGAAAAAAAAAGAAAAAAAAAAGAAAATAGTGATTAGTACTTGCTTTAAATTGGGATAACTGCTTGGTTTAATTTTATTTCAAATGGTGGACACTTGTGTTCTGTTGATTTCGATGTATTAGTTCTACTCTATGCGAGAACCGTAAACTATGTGCGATTTGGTAGATGTTTTTATGTATGTTTTGGATGGTATGCTATCTAAAACTCATTGGCTTAGTGTTATTAGTTAAAGTATTGCTATATGCTATTTTTTCTAATTTTTTTTTACATAGATGCACCTTGCTTCAAAAAGGCGCGCGCCTCGCCTCTCGCCTTTCGCCTTAGTCCCCACAGGATTTTGCGCCTTTCGCCTTTGACAACTATGGTCTAACTAGAATTAAAATATAGATTTGTGGTTACAATTAGATTGCTTAAGAGTTCTTGTTAGGCTAGTTTGTAAGGTGCGTTGATGGGAAAACTTTAGTCCTTCATATTACAGTTTATATTTTAGTTTCTTATCATGGTCCATTTCAAGGATCCTTCTTTCACAAGATTGAATTTCATTGATGCTGAGTTTTTACCTCAACTCTCAATTTATTGGTGGTGAATCTTTACCATTGGTTCCGTGTGAAACTTGTTGGTTGGTTGCACATGAAATTTGTGAGAGGTTATGATAACGCTATGTATATTTTATGAGAGGTTATGATAACGCAATCCTATGTATATTTTATGATAACGCTATGTATATTTTATTATAAATGCAATTTTTGTGAGAGGTTATGATAACGCTAGACGCTTCTTCCTCTCTCTCTCTGTCACTTCATGGGGTAGCCATCGCTACCTCTATCCACCAACCAACTTGCCGCCCATCAATAGTGTTACAGTTCAATTGAACCCTATTCTTTGTCCGTTAACCTCCAACTACCTCTAGTTCGACCGACCAAGATCTCATCGTTAGGCATTTAGTTCAAAATCATAGTTTGTTTAAGGCCCAGTTTTCCAAAAGATTTTAGCACCCAGGTGCTAAATCATGATATTTCAAATAAAAAAATGAAGTGGTTCTGTATATCGTTTTCCGATTTTTTTTGCACCAAATTAAAATACTCAAGGTGTACTTTAATTTGATGCAAAAAAATTCGAAAAACGATACACAGAACTACTTCATTTTTTAATTTGAAATATCATGATTTTAGCACCTAGGTGCTAAAGTCTTAAGGAAAACTGGGCCTAAACCTGGTTTTCATTGCTCGTCTTGTTGAGCATAAAGCACTATTTGCTCAGCCCTGTTTAGTCGATAGGACCTATCTTGCACCTCTGCTTGTTAGTGCTATGCTTCGTTGATTTGGTAGTAGTTAACTCCCTTCGTTTACAAGTAACATACAGTTGCACTGGTTGGGTCCTATTTGTTGGGCCGACAATGTAGATGTTTGTTTTTGTTCACTTTAGTTCTTGATGATTTTCGACGAATGTCTTGTCAGTGATCAATTAGTAGTTGTTTGCTTCGTTCTTCATTCTTGGAGGTGAGTTGAATGTAAAAGTTGTGACCTATGAGCTAGAGCATGAAGCCTACTCCTTGAAGAACTGTGTCACATTTTTTTTGCTGATTTTTGTGGTTTTAAGATCTCAAAGCACGTAGGATTATTGACTGCGAAGCATGCGTGTACTACTTTGTCGACGTTGATCTTACTAATTTCATTGTATTTCATTATTATTCCTTCCAGTGTTATAGATGTCTTGACAATTCATCTCTCTTGAACGTCAAACAAATGGTTCAGTCATGTGGTTGTGCTGAGATTTTCCATGTAAAGTCTCTTAGTTTACAACATAGTCGTGTTTCCCTTTTTGTGGGATAGAGAGTGGTCCATCGAGTCCTTTTACATTTTTTAATAATGTTTGGGGTCCTATGCGTAACCTTCACGCTTTGTTTTTCAGAATTTTGTTATTTTTGCATGATTAATCTTGAATTTCAATTTGATGTTCCTATTCGTGTGTTCCATTTGATAATTGATCGTGAATATATGTTTTTGATCTGTTGTCCAACTTTTTTATGATTCATATCATTCAATAGTCTTCTCATGCTTGGACTAAAAAAAGTTAGTATGGGCCGACGAAAGTGACGAAATCGATTTGAGGTCACGAGTGCTTGATACGAGTACCCAAATCTTTTGGAGTGAACTTGTGTTTTGTTCCAACTCTTGACAAAGTCATCCACATATTTGAGTGAAATTGTTTGGGTGAAGCTTTGAAACACCAACTATTTTTTCGCTTGTTAGGACAAATAATTGATTGAATTTGAAATTACTTAAAAGTATATTAGGAAAATACGACAGAGCAAAATCTAGTACCTTCTTGTTTGAATCTCTCTTGTCTTAGGTTGGTTAAAGCAGTAAGGGGTTAAAGTAGCGTCCAAGGATAAGAAGTAACTAGTTAATAATTTCGAACAACAAAGGCAAAAATGACCATCACATATGGGTTGTTTTGTTCAAATCACATTTGTTGGGATTTAAAATGATGTTCGGATTTCTCTGTGACACATAAAAATGACATAATTTTCATCCTATATATTTTGTATTTCTTTAGTTAAATAAGAACTCTAAAAATATGTACTAAATTGGGAGTACCTCAATTTGACGCTATATGTACAATATAAATTTTCATGTAACAAGAACAATAAAGGTACATTTTAGTATTTTTCCCAAGCCAAATTGTATAGAATCTCATTTTGTATTTTTAGGTATTACGATTTTTTTGATTTGGGGAAAAATTGAAAGTTCCAAACTCATAGATGCAAATATCCAAGAGCCATGTGCCGAAATGAACCATATAAAGTCTTAAATCAAAGAGTAGATAAAAGTGACAACATATTAATATTTGCACCTTTTTTTGTTGTAAATTATACCTATGAACTAGCCCTATATCTAATTAAACTTGTATTATTCACATTATAACACAATGCATATGTTAAAGATTATTTCATCTTAGTTCAGGTCTTGTATGTGGTTTGAGATTGAGCATAGCATGTTTTCAAAGTTTGTAATACTCTTGTTAGTTTGATAAGTCTTGCGAGCATTTCGTTAATATGTTGTTTGTTGGGAAGATTGTATAGTTTGTAGCTTGTTTTATTGATTTATTGTTTACTACAGATTGGCTAAGCGCACATTATTGCATATATCATGGTGGTTTACGGTCTTTATTTTTAGAGAGAAGATAGAGGCACCAACACTTATACCAACAAATACACAAACAATTTCACATGGGATATGTGAGTGAGTTTGTTTAATAGTTGGTACAAGTGTTAGTGCCTATAGCAAACCTGTTATTTTTATTATTTGTGGTTATACGTGATTCAATATGAGAAGCGTTGAAGCCTTGAAGGATGCAAGCAAGGGTTAAGGACCAAAGGAATGCAAATCTGCAGAATTGCAGATTGAAGGAGTAAAACTGGTAGAAGTAAATGGTTCTTAGAAGTAGAAAATGAAGAAACTAGTTCGTAGCACTTGTACTGTGTTCAAGCCTTGTAATTTCTCTCTCTATCTCGCTCGGAAACTGTGTAAGTTCTTTGTATTCAAGTTAGATGTCCATTTTGTTTGTAAGTTCTTCTTGATTTCAATACAAATTCCAGTTTGTAAACTCGTTTATCTACATGTTTTCAGTTATTTCTTACCTTTCCATGATGAGATCTTCATCCATGGAGTAGTAGTAGTTCACAGCTTGATCCTAGGGTGATTATAAATCTTATGGTTGAGGTAGATCAACGATTTCTCACTGTAGTAGATTACAAAGTTTGTTCCTGTTTGAACCAACGTCATTATGTGAAGAGTTAAATTGGCACAAATAATACGTAGATCGATGCCACTTTAAGGGTTTAATAAACTTCCCAATGTATTTTGATCATGTCAAGCACGGATTATTATAAAAACTAATTTTCAATGAAAAACTCTCTGACTGTGGATGGTTTAAATCCTTGGACATTGCTTTTTGGTTAATACTTGCAAATCCGATCTTAGCTAAAGGTAGAGTTGGGTTAACAAATCCATCACCAAAGAAGTTTGTGTTCCTAAACACCCTTTCTTCTAAGAAGATCCATCAAATGTGGTTTGACCTTAGACTTCTCGAGTTATATGTAATCAACTCCATAGTTTCTTTGCTTCGGAATCAACGTGCTAGTGCAATGAGCAACTAACATGGCAAAGCAGTTACATAAGTGATATTCATTCAAGCCGTAATATGATGCATGAGCGCGTTAATGGTTATGGGAATTGGCGTGTATTATTTTTAGTCTCAGGTGCCTCTTTAGTTCTTAGTCAAAGTGTCTGTCAAGTTTCTAGTCAATATCTTCTAATTTCTAGTGTAAGCATTTATTGTGTGTCTTATCTATCTATTACGTCGTGTCTTTGATTTAATAGTAGTCAAGGTATTTGAAAGGGTTGTGTTGAAAAATGTCAAGCATTTATTACTATTGAAGAGGCTCATCTTTGTAATGCCTATAAATAGTTAATCTAAAGAAATGAAAGTTAAGAGTTTGAGTTTATGAAAATATTGTGCAAGTGCGTCTTGCTTGGAGTGAGTAATTCTTCCTACAATCAAACGCTTGGTCGCGTCGAGTGACATCTGCTACCCCCAGTTGAGTGGCATCCCGAGACTATCCTAACCTCGTAGGCTTCGACCTGCATTAGAATATCAATTGATTGTTTTACATACAACTAGTATATCAAACCATGGTTTTGTGTTATTAGTCCTCCTATAAAAAGCTGTAGCGTGGCTAATACGCTCACTGTTCCAGTGTTGCCAAGTATCTTGTCTGGGGTCGAAGTTCCCCCTCCTCGGTTCATAGCGTCCGTGTTTCCTGGTTATAATGTTTATGTATTTAATGAGCCATATTACTCTCTCTCCCGAGTTCATCCCCAACACAGCTTCATGTGACAACCTTGTTGGTGTATTTTTGTTGGTCCAGAGTACCTCTAATTCCACCATAGCCTTCTCTGTGCGAGATTCATTTCAGTTCCTTACATTGTTCAATAAGTTATCTTTTTTAGTGACGAACAACTATCGAGGATGAAATGCCTAATCTTTATCTCTATAAAACTTAGTAGTCAGCCACTCTTCTTCCTATAAGCACAGTCGTCGTTTGTCGTTGTGGGTGTAGTGTAGAAAAGCAAGCTCTCCTTTATTTATGTGTAGGAAATATCATTCTAATGGGACTATGAAGCAGTGCACTATTCTTCTAGGTGTTACAGGGTACACTCAAACTTATGGTGTTAATTATGGAGAGACTTTCTCTACGATTGCTAATATTGTCTTTGTTTGTCCTCTATTTTAAATTTGAAAAATGCGTTTTTGAATGGTGATCTCGGAGAGAGTCTATATGCACCTAGGATTGTTGCTCAGAGGAAGGTTCTCAGGTGTCATCTATGCAAAGTTCTGTAAGGCTTAGAGCAACTTCAACCCATCTCTATTTCTCCAAAATGAAGAATGGATGTGACACATTGAGGGGAGATTTTGTAATTAATGTCTTCTTTTCTTCACTTTTTGTATTTTTTGGGAGAATCTTGGAGGGGCCCATCGTACTTTTTGTACTTCAACCCATCTTTATTCCTCCAAAATGAGATTTGGTTCTCTATATTTGGAGGATCAAAATAGTTTTGGAGGACCAAATCTCTAAAAATGACAATGGGTCCCTCCAAGATTCTCTCAAAAAGTACAAGAAGTGAAGAAAAGAAGACATTAATTACAAGATCTCCCCTCAACATGTCATATCCGTTCTCCATTTTGGAGAAATAGAGATGGGGTTGGAGTTGCTCTTAATAGGTTCCAAGAGCATAGTTTAGTAAGTTTAGTGATGTCGTTTCGCAGTTTTGTGAGGATGTAATTTGTTCTACTAAGCCAATGGTACTTGCTCATCTAGGTGTTCGCTGCTTGAAATTGAGCAATAGGCGGAGCACAAGTATGAGAGATCTATGACAGGTATTGCAGAAAGTTGTTGCATGATGTAGTGCAGAAACAAAATATAGAGCTATTGACATTAGTTCTATATTATTAGAGAAAATATGGATAATTGGAGTAATAGCTATCCATTTGACTCCGTACTTTGAGGGGAGTGTTTGAAGTTTTATCAGTGGAAGTAGTTAATGTTTGAGTAAAGGGTACTAGAGTCATTGATGTTTATAAATATGTACAAAACATTTGTTAGGATTAAGATTAGCCTAAAGACTTCTCCCTTGATCTCTCACAAGAAAACTTAGTCCTATTATAGTTTCTGGTTTTGTAAGTTCATGATGTGTTTTAGTAGCTCGATAGACACTGGATGAAGTTATTTAGGGGGATAGTGGCCATTGATTGCTAAATTGCTCCTAGTCAGTGGAAGCAATTTAGGGATGGTGGTCATTGGTTGCTAAATTACTTTTATTAAGCTCAATTGATGTTCTAGTTTTCTTTTTTGGCTTGTATACTTTGTGCAATGGATATGAAAAGAATGTTTTAGTACCAAAACAATAAAGATGTATAAATCTCGATTAAACATCCATGCTTGAAAGTTGAATAATTTTACAGCCCCTAACATTCCAATAGTATGTTCCTAAAGACTTCATCGGCATTTTATACATGTGAACTTGATTATTGATTATGTCCAGGTCCGGCAGCACCTTGGCCTTTTTATTAGTTCATTTTGAACCAAGCTTTTCATGTTTGCAGGACAACTTTGGTTTCTATGCAATCTCTGTATTAAGGTGAAATGCAAAAGTTTTGGCCAATTTTGCTGCCTTTTTAGAGCTCATTCCGAAGCCAATAATTCATTCCCCATAATCAGTGAAAAGCAGCAGCAACATCACAATTTCAGCTTTTGGAATCTTCAGTTGTGGCTCTAGAAGTGTTGATTGTTGTCTACAATTCTTTGTGCTTCATTCCATTTGTATTTGATCTCCTTTATGCTTTCTGTTTTGTTAGCATTAGCTGCTTGTTAGCTTGATTTTGGCTTTGGTCTGTAATTTGTATGTCTCTTTGAACTCTGTTGATTTATAGGTTGAAGTTCTCTTTTTTTCCATGAAGAAACACTTCAACATCATGAGGTTATGCTGATTTGTTGGACAAAAATATCGGCGAATCTCATTTTGAGCGACTTTTCCCCTTGGTAGGAAATAATGGGCCCAATTCTGTGTAATAGTATCACCACAACACATGCAATCAAATACACAAAAAAAATATTTAAAGAAAGGAAAGCAGAGAGGAAACCTATTCCTATTTCATGGCTTTTTTGTACCAGTACATGTAAACTACAATTGATAAAAAGGGAAAAAAAAAATAGCAAATAAACCAATGGCTTGGTCTGTGGATTTATATAACAATTTTGGTTCCAATCCAATCCGAATTGTGTATTGTTTAAATACACCAAATAAACATTGATTAACCCATTATGGTTATTTACCCAGACACTCCCCAAACTATACCTATTTTTGTCGGACACCTCTTAAACTAATTTCGCTTACAACTAGACCCCCTCATCTATCTAAAACCACCCTAGCCCTAACACCGTAGACAGAATCAAATGAACGACATTTTTGCCCTATATTAGGTATAGACTTCAGACATCCCCATTTCACACTTGGTTATTTTTTGCTCTTGATTTGATCTCCCTTCTCTCTCCACTCTCACCTAACTCGAAAATTCTACCAATCCTGACATAATCATCGATAATCAAACCCAATCCAAGCAGAATTTCACCACCCAGAAACCCTAATACGAATTAGGGTTTCAAATCGATTTATGGCGTTTTGATTCAATTTAGGGCAGTTCGAAACTATTTTTTGGGTTTTATGACGGTTTTGACTATCGACCTAGGGTATAGGAGGAGCAATCAGTCGCAATTTGGGGTTTCAAGGTGTGTACAGGTTGCGATTTAGATTCGCAACTAAGGGTTTTAGGATTCGAGTTGTGATTTGGGGTTTTGAAGGTTTGATTCGGGTGGATGATGGTCGGTGATGGTGGATTGTACAGTGGTGGTGATTTGAGGTTGAAGATGGTGGATTATACGAAGGTGGTGATAGGCAGCGGTTGCCGGCTAGGTTGGTGGTAGGATAGCAAACGAGTGAGTGGTAATGTGTATGTATGTATGTATGTTATAACTAGGGCAAATGTGGGCAAATGTTGTAGGAGGGCAATATTGGAAAAATAGAGCTACATTTCGCATTATAAACATTAAATTACTACCGGATGTGGACGGGATACTAAGAGAAGCGGTAATCAGGAAAGGTTTAGATAGATGAGGAGGTTTGGTTGTTCCCGAAATTAGTTTAAGGGGTGTTCGAGAAAAAGATGTATAGTTTAAGGGGTCTCCAGGCAACTAATCCAATTAATTTTCAAATTTAATACTCTAGTCTACTTCCCTATTCCTTCACTGGCAAGACAAATTACCTTGAATATTTATATATGAAAATCCCTTCCCAACGTAAATACGTAATAAACCTAAATTGCCTCCATCTTTCTTTCCCAACCAACATTGAACACTCTTTGCTAGCTACTATCTTCTCTCTCAATCATTCTGTACATATTCAAAGAATTGGTTTTAACATTGTAAGTTATTGTTTAATTTGTCTCTGAAATTTTGAGGACTTAAAATATTTTGGGATTATTAGTTTAAGAGATATATATATATCTCAATTTCAACTGAACCGTGATTTAAACCGAAACCGAACCATGTTTTAATGGTTTGGTTCTATAAACTTTATGGATCTGTTTGGTTCTTCAAATTCTCAATCCATAGATATTGATTTAGTTCTTGGTTTAGTGTAAAACCCCACCAATCCAATCCATCCCTATGACAAATGACACAAAAAGTGCCCACGTGTTGATAATTTTGTTGGCCATTGATTAGTGAGTCCATTAAGATTATCCTAAGTCCTAACCATTCAATTGTATTAAGTTTGTACGGCATTGTTGAAACTAAAACAATAAATATAGCGTACATTACAAACAACTCCCCTGAGGTTTCTGATATTTTCTGAAATTGCACTGTTAGTCTTTTTTGTTGGATGCCGTCAACGAGAATTGGTAAAGTGGTAACCGAAGCTTTTTACCTTGCTTAATATGGAATTTATCTCTGTAATGATAAGTAATCATATGTTCCAACACATATATTAAAAAAAGTTACACTTTTTAAACTTATTTTAGCAATTTTATTTTTTTTTAAGTTCATCTCAACAATAAGGATTTGAAAAATAAAGAAATGGACACCATATTTGTACAAAGTTCAAAATTAGAAAATAAAAATAAAGAATTGCCAACATTTTGGGTGTCTCGACTCTCGTTAACTTTCTCCAAATGATGTAAAAAAAAAAAAAACTTTTTGAAATTTACGAATTGAAAAGTTAATTTTTTTTACCTAAAATTACAAAACTTCAAAACAATACAAAAAAATGTTCTATAACATATTTTACATCCTAGTGCTCAAACTCGAGCGAAATGCTTCAATAGCATTTTTTTACATCTTTTTTGTTTTAAAAGTTTTTTTGCTAGATTTGATTCTTATGTTTTTTTCTTATACATTTTTAGTTTCCCCTTGTTGAGAAGGATCAAAAAGGTAATGAATTTTGACTAACAATGAAAATTGTGAAAAAAATTCTAAAATAATTGCTTTTTTTAATACAAAAGTGCATGTTTTATTCTTAATTTTTTAATCAATTGCTAGAAATTTTTTACAATTATAAGCAATTCTAAGTGGTTGAGTTAATAATGTCTTCCAAAAAATGGTGTACTCGAAACATACAACAAAAGGGTAAAACAAGAATAAACTCAAATATTTTTGTTGGCCATTAGTCAACCAAACGGCCAACTGATGGAAGGTGAATCATAAGAGAGGCTTATGCTATTTTATAGATGAAACAAGAGAGGTCAGTGAAATTGTCAGAAACCTCAGGCGAGGTGAACTTATTTTTCCCATAAATATATGGGGGAAATAATTTTCCAAGCTCCTTTTACGTGTTAAGCACTCCTTTTATGTCTTTATTACTCTCTCCGTTCCCGATCTTTGGTCTCAAACACCACTTTTTGTCCTAAATTTTTTGTCCCAATGCAGAACTAACGGGGCGTTAGGTTCTTCTACTTTTACCCCTTTCTTTTTAGAGTAAGTGCATGTAACAAACTAACAATGATGTTTTGAAGGGTAAAAGAAGGAAAGAAAAAATTATGACAATTGTAATAATTATGTTTCCCTATTTTTTTTTTTTTGAAGAAAATCCCTAAAAAAGACCAATAAATTGGGACGGAAGGAGTATGAAAAGATTATGAAAAGATAGAGATAACCTTTCGCTTCACTACTTGTTAATAAACCTATTTTATAAATCAAGGGTACTTTATTTTACAAATAAAGGGCCTAGTAACCTAATGGCATCACCACATCCCTTTATTAGAGGGGAAAAAAAAGAGGAATGTGATTAAAGTTATTTTGGTTAGTGTGTGCTATTTGAGAGAGATTCATTAGAGTGAGTCTCAATAAGGGGTTGGTTTGGTGGTTGGAAACTTAGACTTGGTTGGGTAATACCTAGGTTCAAGTCTCCTATAGTCTCTTGTTAGGGCTAAACATACTCCTCGTACCTAAGAATCACAGACATGGACTGTGGTTGAGATAATGCTGAATTGTGTATTACCGTATGCACTTTCGTTGTACTCTATTTTGTTAGTTTTGAAAAGTCTATAACATCCGTATTTTCGTCTTGCATGCATGCCAGCCATGGATCTTTTATTACTAAGCATTGTTTTGCCCGGTTATTACATGTAGTAGTTG
Organism: Vaccinium darrowii; assembly: GCA_020921065.1. Classification (NCBI taxonomy): domain Eukaryota; kingdom Viridiplantae; phylum Streptophyta; class Magnoliopsida; order Ericales; family Ericaceae; genus Vaccinium; species Vaccinium darrowii. The sequence continues at coordinate 6,661,507 of CM037155.1, forward strand.
TTCAACCTCCCTTTTCCCTCCCCGTCGAGCAATTTTCCCTGATTGGAACCGAGGATCTGTTCAAATCGCTTCACGATCATGGTTGAGGTAATGCTTGTCTGTGCATTTCCTTATGCCCTTTTGTAGTACTTTATATATTTAATGATAATAACATCATGACTTTTGTCTTGCATGCATGTCATGGCTATTTTAAATTAACTATTTAGAAGGGTTTTCGTTTGCATGCCCACTTCTCACACATGTTTCTTTCACACACGAGCACTTGTTTTAGGTTGTTTGCTTTGTATTGGCCCGTTCAGTGGCTTTGTGGGTTATGACTCAGCTCTAGATATTCTGGGTTTTTGATGTGGTCCACTGAATCTTAGGATATCAGTTGAAATCGGTAGTTGCTATTGTTTTTTTTTTTTGTTATTGTGCATCACATTGATTCTTTGAGGGGTGCTTGGTGGGATGTTAGATATAGCGGAGTTTGGAGTTCTGTTTGATTTGGCTTGTCGATGCTAGGAACACCTGGGTAGGCTTTGTGAATTTGCTTCTTGGGTGGTGGTAGATTGAAATGGTTCGGATCTGACTCGGTGGTGGTGGTTTGGGAAGGGGGTGTTAATTTAGATGTTGTTAGTTGCAAATAAGCCGAAGGATACAACTCATAGGTGTTTCCGACAGCTTCTCTCCGAGCTCTGTAATTGGCTTCGGCCATCTAGTTGCACGACGCCTAACCATGCCGCAGAGCTCTCGATATAGGTACATCAGTCACTTAGTTTGTATCGGTCAGATCCTGTTTGATATCTACATAAAGCATGCAGTTTCTCGACAGTTGACCGTTGAAAGTCTCCTTCAATTTCTTCGGCTGTTTATCTGTTTAATTATGTGTTGAAAAATTCGTCATTTGTGGGACTACCGCGGCCGCAGCACATCGACATTATACATTGCTCATGGACATCTGACGGCCGAAGCAATTTCTCTCTGGATATATATCCTTAATTTGTTTTAGTTCTGTTTTATGTTCTTCTCGTCTATAAGTTATTATTCTGTTGTCCTTGTATCCAGTAGTTTGTAATCGTATTTCTCATGACATGAAATTCTCTATCCTTTGCAAAACAAAAAAAAAAGTTTTGTCCAAGACAAGAAAATAAAGGTGCTACCCATTCTTTTTACGGAACCAAGCCCACATAAATGGCCCAAGACATAAAAAGAATAGGCCCAAGCCCTCAAAGGCTAATAAAGAATGAAACCCTCAAAGGCGATCTAACTTTTCCCCTTCCTCGTCAACAACCCCCCAAAAGAATGAAACAATTAGTAGCAGCCCTAAGCAGTAAATAGTACATAGCACGTTTTATGTGTAACGTTGGGTATAGGAGGCTACAGGCTGATCATTGCTGTTACGTGAGGTATTTTGGCAAGTCGTATATAATTTTTTGGCTATACGTCGATGACATGCTTGTCAAAGGGTCTGATATTGGGGATATCAACAAATTGAAGAAGACATTGTCAAAACAATTTGCAATGAAGGGTTTGGGAGCAGTGAAACAAATACTTGGGATAAGGAACATTCGAGATAGGGCTAAAGGTACGTTGAAGCTTTCGCAAGAGGAGTATGTGAAAAAAATTCGAAGCAGATTTAATATGGAAAATGAAAAACTACCGAGTACACCCTTGGCTAGTCACCTTTGACTAACTAAGGAACCGTCACCGAAGTTGGATGAGGAAGATGACAATATGAGTAAAGTTCCCTATGCATCCGTTAGGGCTACTAACGAGTCGAGCTGCTCGCGAGCAGCTCGTGGCTCGGCTTGTTAAGACTCGACTCGGCTCGGCTTGTTCAGTAATTGAGCCGAGCTCAAGCTCGAGTTTGAGGCTCATTTAGTAAACGAGGTCGGTAAAGCTCGGCTCGGCTCGCAAAAGCCCAGCTTGTTTATATAGGCTCGGCTCATCTAAGGAGACTTGTTAAGTAAATTACCATGGCTCAGCTCATTTACTAAACGAGCCGAGCTTGAGCTCTAGAAAGCTCGGCTCAGCTTTTACACCCTAGCATCCGCCATTGAGAGCCTCATGTATGCTATGGTTTGCACACGGCCAAACATTGCACATGCAGTGGGAGTTGCGAGTAGATACATAAGTAATCTGGAAAGCAGCATTGGGAGCAATAAAGTGGATTCTGAGATATTTACGCGGTTTACCAAATATCTCTCACTTTGTTTTACAAGGTTTTGTGGATGCCGACGTGTTAGGTGATGTGGATAGCCAGAAGAGTATATCTTGGTTCGGGTATACTCTGGGCAGTATAGCTGTTTATTGAGCTTCAAAGTTGCAAAAGATTGTTGCCGTGTAAACTATAGAAGCGGAGTACATAGCAGTCATAGATCATGGAAAGGAGATGGTACGGCTACAAGGTTTGCTTGATGAGTTAGGGAAGTATGGGCACCCACCCCCGCGAACCGAGCGCACGGCGCAATTCGATTCGGAGTTGAAACCCAGGTTTGAGGTTTACCACCCGAGGAACCGAACTTGAATGACATTCTTGCTTTTTGCAAAAGGTTTTGTTACCGATCCATTATAACCATAATATTTTAGGTTCGGGAGTCAGGTTACGGGAGGGGAAGGGTTTTATGGCACCCCTCTTGCCCGACCCAGGGGTCGGTCTCTACTTAGTGCTTGTGGGATTTTGAGATCATTTTATCATTCAACTTTGATCATGTTGCGTGCAAGTGTGTGGGCAGTGTGCAGTTTTGGAATCATAAGTAATCTGGAAAGCAGCATTGGGAGCAATAAAGTGGATTCTGAGATATTTACGCGGTTTACCAAATATCTCTCACTTTGTTTTACAAGGTTTTGTGGATGCCGACGTGTTAGGTGATGTGGATAGCCAGAAGAGTATATCTTGGTTCGGGTATACTCTGGGCAGTATAGCTGTTTATTGAGCTTCAAAGTTGCAAAAGATTGTTGCCGTGTAAACTATAGAAGCGGAGTACATAGCAGTCATAGATCATGGAAAGGAGATGGTACGGCTACAAGGTTTGCTTGATGAGTTAGGGAAGTATGGGCACCCACCCCCGCGAACCGAGCGCACGGCGCAATTCGATTCGGAGTTGAAACCCAGGTTTGAGGTTTACCACCCGAGGAACCGAACTTGAATGACATTCTTGCTTTTTGCAAAAGGTTTTGTTACCGATCCATTATAACCATAATATTTTAGGTTCGGGAGTCAGGTTACGGGAGGGGAAGGGTTTTATGGCACCCCTCTTGCCCGACCCAGGGGTCGGTCTCTACTTAGTGCTTGTGGGATTTTGAGATCATTTTATCATTCAACTTTGATCATGTTGCGTGCAAGTGTGTGGGCAGTGTGCAGTTTTGTGAAAACATAAATGATAAACATGAAATAGTACGAAAGAACAAAATATACAACAGAATGACAAAGTATCAACAGAAACTTATTCTGAGCACTCAACTATAGATCTAAGCACTCAAGAACTAGTCTTGAGCGTCCACGTACAACTTCCTGGGAAATTCTAAAACAACTTGATCTGTGCTCTAGAAGGACCAGTTCACACCTAAAAGACAGAGAATTCATAAACAAAAGACAAAACATATTGGGAGTTCTTGAAGGAGTTTTGAAGTGTTTTTTAGGGTTTCTCTAACTAAAATTGATGTATAGTGTAATATCAGGTAGTGTTGAAGGTGATTGAAGGTCTGGTATGGGGTGTATATGGCTGAAGTGTAGAGTATGGTGTGAGCTTTAGAGGGGGTATATATAAGGAATCTCATCATTGAAAGAAATCGGGAAGGGGAGGAGCGTTGCGTCGGCCGCAGAAAATGTCTAACGCGCCTACCTGACAGATTCTCTGGTGCTACTTGAGAATCTTTGACCTGAGCACTCGAGAGAAAGACTTAAGCACTCGTAAGCGCTCAGGTTTTTGTCTGGTCATCGCTCAGGTTTGACATATCAATGCTCAGGTTTGACTTGTTAATGCTCTTGAGCACTTGGGTAAGGGTTTTAAGCGCGGAGTTCTGGTTTTTGAAAAGGTTTTCTTTTGAGTTTTTAATAGGAGTATTGTTCCTTAGCGCGTTTCGAAGTCAGAGTGCGGGGAAGGTATTCCCCTTCATCTTTCTATTCTCAAAACCTTTTTCTCATCATCGGGGAGCGTACCAACCACTGCTTAAGGACATCCAAAGGGTCTAAATTGGGGCATCTACGGTAAGATGATACATTAAAAGTGTTGCATAATGATGGTCAGAGTGTCATCTTTCTTGCCAAGAATCCAACGTTTCATTCAAGAACGAAGCACATACAGTTGAGGTATCACTTTATTTGTTCTGTTCTCAATTGTGGACAGTTGATACTTGAGAAGATTCGTGGTGCCGAGAATCCAGCGGATGTGTTAACGAAGGTTATGACCATTGACAAGCTGAAGCTGTGCGCAACAATCGACGTTTGGAGGGGTGTGGTGCAAGTCTTCAAGTGGAAGAATTGTTGACGTGAACGCCTATTTTGGAGGCTCAGGAGGAGCTTCTGGGAATCCCATTCGGGCAGGGCTCTAGGCCATCTTAGAAAAGTCCCATGAGATGGCCTGTGAAGTTGAAACTCAGGAGAAGTTTATGAAAATTCCATCCGGACGGTGGTCAAGTCTATCCGGCCGGTCCGGCAAGGTAAATCGCGTGTTTTTGCGTTTATTATGGTTTTCTAATTGTTTTGTCCCCTTGCAACTATAAAGACCCCTAGTGTAATGTTGTTCATCTTTTCATCACAGTGAAAGCGATTTGCTTAAGTCAAAACCACGAATATTGTTTATTTATCTTTTTTGCGTGTGATTGTCCGTGCACATGTTAATCGACACCTTGAGTCTAAATCGTAGTCTAATTTCTCGATCTCTATGCTTGTTGCAATAACAAGGAATTTAGATTCTTGATCCTCAAAGTCTGAAAGGTTGTGGCTTCCAAAGTTTAGTTCAAACCTTCTTTGCTTTGTGCAGTTCCGCTTGATGTGTGATATAATATGTAATAGGGGTACTATTGTCTTTTATGTGTTTTTAGTTGCTTGAGTGTTTGGACCTAGCTAGCCATATATGTTGGCTTAGGTTTTCTTTCCTTAGTAGTTTTTATAAATTCAAGAACGAATTATTAAGAGCATTGCTCTTTTGTATTCCCATTTTAGAAAGTCTCTCTCTAGAACCTCAATGAAAAGTTTGGTTTGTATTAGAGCCTAGGGCTTAAATCCTAGCCTTTCACCTTGCCAAAACTCTAACCTCATCGGAACCTTAAAACGGTGCTGGGAACCTTGTCAATGCCACTCTTGCTAAGAATCTTTGGCATAGAAGGTACAAAAAATTTCGAACCCCACAACCTTGTTCTTCAACCCATGGGCCACTTAGTTAAGAAATCCTGATTTGTGCCTTACAGTGAATGCCACTTAACATGTCGTTTGGTGAAGTGTTGGCTATTAATGTGCTTAAGAGCTTCATGATTGGTGTTACGAACGAACTCCTTGTAGGCAAGATAGCAACTCCAACGCTTAATGGCTTGAACAATGTCATAGAACTCCAAGTCAAAAGTGGAGTATTTTATATTAGTTGTTCATTATAAGTGACAATAGTCTATCAGATCCTGTACCTACACCAGATATATTTGCCGACGTCGGTGAGGGTAATCCAGAAACTTGGATTGTAGATCCGGATGAGTCGGATAGATTTAGGATGCTGAGGAAAATGAGATTCAAGCTTATTGGTGGCAAGGACAAAGATCATCCTCATCACGGAATAGATGTTGTGAATCGCTTCTGTGTTATTGATGTGTGGACGGATTACAAAGATACGTTGATTGGGAACGTGTGGAATATTCTGGATCCTCAGCCAATTCAACTTTTTGCTAAATAAGGCAATAGGTTTCACCTCCTTGGCTTAGGACTCCACCAATTCCCACTCTGGAAGCATTTTAATCAAGTTTAAAAGTCTTTTCTAAGTCAGGTACGGCCAAGATAGGAGTTTCGGTAAGCTTTGACTTCAGTTACTTGAAATTCTCGGCAGCCTATTTTAAGCTTGACTAGGAAAATATCACTTTTCAAATTACTCATTCGTCCCAATTTATTACTCCCTCCATCCCAGTTTGTTTGTCAATTATTCCATTTTCTGATACGCCTTAAATTGCTTATATCTTTCAATCTATAATGCTTTTTACCGTTTTAAAAACTTTGTATAACAGAATTAATCGTGAACTATCAAACAAGATCCATATTACATATATTTGGAGATTGATATTAAAAGATATAAGCGATCGAAAACTGACACGATTATCAAAAAATGACAAACAAAAAGGGACGGAAGGAGTAGTTCCTTTCGGGAATTCCAACTTAGTAGGGGAACATCATCTTTACACTCGTCATATTTTTTTATCTTCTCTTTTCACCCTTCAAAACATCAACATTACATGTATTTACTTTTAGAAAGTAAGGGTACAAGAGTAAACTCGTCACTTTTTTCACGTTACTTTTCAATTTGGACAATTTTGGGGGGACAATAAAAAAGTGCTTTTTGGGACTAAAAATTAGGAACACATGAGTCATGATAGCAAATGCTTTAGCTTAAATTGGAAAGAAAACAAAGGAGGCACTGCATTTTATAGAAGTTCATGCCTAATATCTAATACCTAACCACTAAACTCTAATATCTAATACCCAACAACTAAACTGTGGCATGAAAGCATGGGCTAATTTCTATACCCTACCCTACCTCGTGACATCAAAATATTCCCTCTTGAAAAAGTGTTTTTAGTCACCATGGTTTGTGTGCCTCATAGAACATAGTGTCAACACACATCAAAGCATAATGCATCCAAACCGAAGTATGTAGGAGATGATGTCACATCAGTTATATTCTAGTGATAGCTTTCTTTCATCCCTTTTTCAGGTCATTATAAAAAAATCCTTAACCACTCCCAAAGAAGATTACTGCTGACTATGCTTGCAATCAACCGTATTTATTAATCCAACAAATATGATGTGTTAGTTCATGAGCTCAACACTTGGATTCCTACCTATCTCAAAGACACACTAGTCAACAGCAGACAACCAATTATGGGTGATCACTGTCTCTTAAAAATCTCATGAGAAGGTTCTCGAACTTTTCTTGGAAGCTTCATTTAACTTACAAAATACATCAGGTTAGGTTTGCCAGACAGAATAAGGATATAGCGATTTCTATGTGTCTGTATTATCTCTGATTTAGTTGGAACTGTAATAAATTATTCAGTTCCGACTGTGTCTCTATATTATCTCTCATTAAGTCGCAACGATAGTTTAATACAGTTCCGACTAATTATATGAGAGACGTATAGAGATAATACAGACACAGTGGGAACTGTATTAAACTATCGTTGTTGTACACTATATATGTATTACATTTTTTTTAAACCATTGCCAATTATACCATACATCTCTCATATAATTAGGTGATTCCGCCTTCATAGGATAAAGTGTACTATCATGTCCTGTCACACTATCTCATCGTTAAATTTGCATCATACGAATAATTAATCAAATCTAACCTTTTTAATATGACTATAATAAGAATCTCTTCACACAAAAATGACTACAAAATTGGGTTCAAGTTTCTCTATCCCTTTCTCATCAATGGACTCCTGACGTATGTCAACTCTTTCTAATTTTCTAGCTCCTTTAATGTCAATGACAAGCATGTGGCTTGCTAACGCGGATACGACCAGTTCAACATATTAGGGTGGAAAGCTGTGTACGGGGAAAAGGAAGCAACTGAATTTATTAAAGTGAGATACAAATATAACTAGGTCATGTTTTGGCATATAATAACCAAAATAAGTTCAAAAATATGCCACCTACCTTCTAACAAACAAAAAATCCACACCCCTCATCTTAAGGCCCCATTTCGTAATTGATTTTAGTTATTTTTGATAATCAGGTGTCTGAGTAAGCTTGCGCACTCCTCGTTTATTAGCTTATTTGATGGATAAATCTAGACACGGTTCTTCTCTAGATTCGTTCAATGAAAAAACTAATGGGTTAATGAAAGCATAATCAAACAGGCCCTAAGTCAATCCCTTAGAAAGATAATACAACTGCTTGTTCTATATAAGCTTGGTCGCAATTTCTAGTAAAATCTTGAAGTTCATTTCACTTAGAAAAAATATCTTTCAAGTTCTGATGCCACCTCTCGATGGATAGCATCATCGCTGATGGGCGAGAATCAGTTGGCACTTTCACGTGTTACTTCAAACTTCTCAAAATATATGTGTTGATGTAACTTATTGGCCGCAAGTACGATGCAGGAAATGCCACATGGAACTTCGGAATTACGTAATAATTTTCTCCATCGGGCCTCCGTAGATAGCCTGTGACGCCATACATGCATGATGTCTCTCCTAATTATTGGCAAACAAATGATCAGACTAACAAGACTCTCTTGATGGATCATTTAGCTGTTCATGATCATCTTTTGGGTCTTGGTTAAAAACATTTGAATCAGAGCTTTGTTGGGTGCCTAAAAACACACAAAACCGAGACTGTCCAAGTCTGTTTGAAAATGAAGTTGGAGGAATTCAACTTGCCTTACACCAGTGCGTAAATAGTGCCGGCCAATAATTGCACTGTTGGTCCCTAAAGTTTTAGAGTTCGACAATCTGGTCCCCCAGAATTACAAAATTGTGCAGTTTAATCCCTAAAGTTGCAGGAAGTTATAGTCAGTCCCTGGACATGTTTCAGATTTACCCATGGACTCATAATTTTCAGGTCAAGTCTTGTTTCGCGGAGTTGGACATAAAGGATTCAATCATAGGCTAAATGGATTTATTCGACGGAGGTCAAGGGGTGGATAGATAGGGACGGTTGTGGTTCATGTAGCTGGCAAAAGTCCAACCATTAGAGGTCCAACGATGACTCAGGCATAGGAGAAGTATGGTGGGCAGCCTATACAACCTTGTGGAAGTGTTTAGACAGATGAAGCTGGACATTAGACACAAGACAAGTAGTATGTGTCGGGGCTGCGATCCTGGTGTTGAACCTTTCTTGAGCCTTCAGACTTGCTTGAAGGATTGATCTAATAATTTCATCCGAGGGCTTCACCTAAAGGTGAGAGCTCGGCCTAAGGGCTCCGCCTAAGGGTGAGAGCTCGGCTCAAGGGCTCGGCCTAACGGCTACACCTAAGGTGGAGAGCTCGGCACAAAGGCTCGGCCTGAGGGCCCCACCTAAGGATGAAAGCTCAGCACGAGGGCTCAGCCCATGGACTCCGCTAAGGGCAAGAGCTCAGCCTGAGGGCTCCACTAAAGGGTGAGAGCGCGCTCTGAATTGCCTCCGCCTAAGGGTGAATGCTCCGTTTGAGGGTAAGCGATCCGTCTGAGGGCTTCGCCTTGCCAACGTGCTGAACAACCACGTTAGCACCAGACTGGACCATGAAAGTTCGGAATGGTACTCCGACGATCTAGTAAGTGGAAGAAGATGAAGGAAAGTGTAGAACTCAGATCTAGCGTTTGAGAGAGAGAGAGAGATGTGTGTACATCTTTCAAGCTGTACCCGTTACCTTTTGTAGGGAGAGCTTGACCTGGCCTCCAAGTACAATCGTGTCTAGCACACACGGTAACCGCTCAACTGACGTCACTCAACAACATAAGACATCCCGGATAGGCGAATGGTGTATCCTTGTTCAGGGTGCAGTGAAGCTCGACAAGGAATGCAACATATCAACAGAGATGAGCGTCAAGGACTCTTCCAAGCGGGGTGTGAAACCATCTGGTGGAGTAAGCCTCTGGTGTGGAGTAGAGAGATATGCTGAGTTGATTCTCTAGAACACAATATACGTCCATTTCAGAGCGGCAGATCACAGTAGGACAATGTTGTCGGTTAATCCATTACCCCATATGGAAGAGGATGTGGCAGTTCGTGCGTCTCCCATGTATGGAGACAAAGCATTAACTGTAGGCCCCCGTTTGACCAAAGTAAGGATGGCAATCATAACAATCCAGCCCCAATCCCACCCTGCAAATTTTTCAATTTTTTTCATTTTTTTTTTTTTTTTTTTTGGGGGGGGGGGGGGGGGGGGGGGGGGGGGGGGGGGGGGGGTGGGGGTGGGGGTGAAACCCCGACTGGGTTAGGGGTAGTAGTACCCCACCCTGATACCAGCCCCGATATATATATGTATACGTGTGAAATAACATTGTAATAGCTTGTGATGATTGGAAATTTAGGGAAATTTCAGATCATATTTCGTCCTTTTTTTTTTTTTTGTTGGCAATAGCTTGTGATGATTGGAGTAGGCATGTGCTTATGAATGATGGTTGTCCATGATCAAATATGTAAGATAATTAAGAGAAGGAAAAAAACAAAAAAAAAAGCGGGGCGGGGCGGATGGGGTAGGGTAAACCCATTACGCAACAAGGTAAGGTATCGGAGTAGATCTCAATTACCCGATCGGATTAAGGGTGGGGAAGGGGAAGTTTGCCACATTTAGGGTAGGGGTAGGGGTAGACCGAAACTAGGGTTGTAAATGAGCCGAGCCATTCACGAGCGGCTCGGGGCTCGGCTTAAGTTGAGCTCGTTCAAGCTCGACTCGAGTTAAACGAACGAGCTCGAGCCTAAATTTTTAGCTAGTTAAATAAACAAGCCGAGCCTGAGCTACCTAATGCTCGGCTCGAGTGAGCTCGTGAGCCAGAGCATATGTATACATACAGTACACATATATGCATCCTTATCTGCCAAGTGGCAGCCCGTGAGTGCACGCGTGGGAGAAGGAGGATGGAGAGGTATCTTTATAGATGAAGAATGGGTGCAGAGAGCCTAAATAGGCGATGTGGGATTCTAAGAGTAAGGAGTAAAGTGCAAAAGAAGAGGTTTCTAGCTTCCCACTTGCTTTGTTTTTGTCCCACATCTTGTGTTGAAGAAATTTTTCTTCTGCACGTAATCCTATAAGTAGAGCACCCTTACCAAACCGGCTTCACTTGAGCTTGCAACGCCTTTTCCGAGCCAAGATGAGCCTTGGAAAAAAATGGCTAGCCGAGCTCGAGCCTAGGTTTTGCAGCTCAAGCCGAGCTCGAGCCAACACAATTTTGGGCGAGCCGAGCTTGAACATGTTGAAGCTCGGTTCGGCTCGGCTCGTTTACACCCCTGACCGAAACCCACCCCTACTCGCCCTGTTGCCATCCCTAGACCAAATCCACCTCCCAACACTCCTCATTTTCCCAATTTTATTTATATATATGGGTACATGGGAGGAGAGAAGAGGGGAAGGAGAAGAAGTTGAGAGCAAAAGGCGTAAAGCAATGAGACTCCCCCTTTAGGAAGGATCCGAGCTCCTCCGGCGAGACTCCGGCAAAAGTCATGTGAGGTGAGGGCAGTAACAAAGCGAGTGTATGAAAGAGATACACAATGAGGTTGAGTGATCAAATGGTTGTTTGATACTCCCATGTAAAATCTTGTATTTCTCATATGGTGAAACCCTCCCCAATCCTCCCATGAATATACCCAATTGGGGAACCACACAAATTTTTTCTCTCTCTGTGTTTGTGTGTATATAAAATATATTGACCATCGTCCACCCCTCTCTATTTAAGAAGGCATTTATAAACTTTTTGTACAATGCGTTACGCACTCCGTTTGCCTCTTTGTTCTCAACTCTTCCCACCTCCTAGGCTAGACAAGCTACCTATAGCTAGGAGCCTCTTTTCCTTCCACCTAGCTCCCCGAAAACAATGTTCGACTTATACGTGTTAAGTATATAGCTAGCAATCCTTTTGAGCCAAGATCAAAATCTGATTTTGACTATGATTGGGTCCTTCTGTGGTAAAACCTGGTGAACCGGGCGTACTACTTCCCAGCCTTCTGTGGGCCTTGCTTCTCTTATGATTTTTGCTACTTTCTTTATTTTAGTGATTGATATCTGATAGAGTCTAAGCCTGTAAGCGGTACCCTATGAGGTCTCTGACCGATGCAGGATCGGCCTTGAGGTGAAGCCAAAGGTGCGGCGGCTTTAGGCCCATAATTTAAGCAAAAAAAAGGGGCCCATTCTTCATAGAAGTTGTTTTTATAATATATATAAGGCGACTGTTTGTGGGCGTAAGGGATGGGAAGAGTACCTGAGGTATATGGTAGGTGCTACAATGATGCTTGGGACCACCGGAGGTGGAGGAGGAGAGAACTTAGGGCAGCCTTAGAGAGAGAGAGAGAGGTGGCAGTATGGAGTAGAGGTGGTAGGTAAGTCTTGAATGTCTCTTGTCTTTAATGCTTAGTAAACTCTCGTTTTTATAAGAGCCTTGAGGCCTTGGAGGGCAAGGAAGTATATTTTCCTCATCAATGCATGTCAGAGTGTGGTTGAGTGCAATTCCTCTTTGAATACTATGATCAGAACTGAGGTTTTATGATCAAATTGCCAGGGGCATAGTTAGGTGATATGTGGATGCCTGTATCATGACCAGTTGGTAGGTATGATACAGGCTCTTTACACCGGCGTGTCAGTTGGGATGTTGCAGAGATCTCCTGACATTGATGACATAGGCGAATCCCTCTCTCTCTATGACCGGTCATGGATCTCACCTCGTGGAGGTGGGTCTTGACAATCCCTTCGCTCTAGCCTCCAAGCCAATACCTCCTTAGGTCCCGAGCAGGTACCCAGGCCCTGCTCCCGACCTAGGGTCTTGTGCAGAGTCGCCAGGCTCGCGAGAGCCTAATTACGTTAAGTCTGTAGATGAGGTTCGCAGGAGAGGTGCTTCGGAGGAAGCATATATGGAAGGCGTACTCCGGAGGGCATCCGGAGGAGGTACCTCAAGGAGGTGTCTCAGACGGAGGAGGTGCATCAGAGGCGGTGCCTCAGATGGAGGAGGTGTCTCAGATGGAGGAGGAGTATTCTGGATACCCACATTAATGTCCCCCTGCGCGCATGTACTCATGTCTTAAGTGAGTGCTTGCGTGCACATTATCGTAACTCTTTTCTGTACCTTTCTGCGAATTTTTTTCTTTTCTGTAGGTATAGGAGTTATTTTCTGGAGTCTTGTCACTTCAACGCGTTCGCCGAGGACGTTCATGCACTATAAATATCAAGAGCCTTTTCATTTGTGCACTTTGGAAATTTGTTTGAGAAGCAATTTTTCTTCGACTTGGAGCTTTGAGAGGTGGCTCTGCATTCTTACTTCATTGGTGCGGCGGAGAGGTTACGCGGAGTTGGTTGTGTCGGTGGCTGGTTCAGAGTGGGAGTCTGTTCGTCGTGTGGAAATCACTCGGGATCCCATTTTTTATTGGGAGTAGTAGCTTGGGTGAAATCGATCCACTGTTAAAGGAGTGGCTGAGATATGGGTAAATATTCAAACTTGCTCAAATTTTGTATTTGCTACTTTTACCTGTATTTATAAAATGTGATATCCTGATGGTGTTAAAACTGTGCATTCACATTCCCTTCCTACTCCACCCCCCTTTTTTTTTAAAATAAAATAAAGTAGAAAAAATGGTGTGAAGGTGTGACTCGGAGAAAATAAAATAGGCAAGGGTGCAAAGGTGTAATAATGGGGTAAAATTTAAGTAACGTGAAATGGGTGTACTAGTGAAAAGGAAAGACTTGTAAACATAGAACCTCTACTTTTGAGAAGGAGATTCCACAGCAAGTCTCTACCCCTTCTGATTTTTTTGGATCTGCATTCCAAGGTTGGAGTTCTAGAAATTGTTGCTACACCATTGTATTCTGATCGTGTGTGCAAATATCTAAAGGAGGTGAGTCCGAAATCTGGTGCCTCCCTTTTTTTTTTTTTTTGAAATCAGTTCTCTGTAACTTTTTTTGAAATCAATTCTCTGTAACTTGGCGATCGATTGTGGCTGGGTTCCTTCTATTACCTTGTAATGGGATGAACTTTGAGGAGGTAAGAGAGAGAGACGACCGTACGGTCACCGTTGTTTTGTAGATCCCCAAGTTTTCGTTGTGGTGTTGACTCTAGAATCTGGGTAATTTGTTTTCGGAGTTCTGCTGAGGGGATGTGTGCCGCGATCTAGAGGGAGTGGGGCTTTGGAAGAAGAGACACCGAGGGGGTGGGGGGGGTCTCGGAGAGAGATGGGGGAGAGTGGGTTGTGGACCGGACGGGAGAGGGTGGGTGTATGCTTTTGCTGCCGAGAGGGGATGTGGGTCTCGGTAAAGTTTTTTTTTTTTTTTTGTGGAAATACCGAGAGGGTGGAGGTGGGTGGGGGAGCCGAATGGGGGGGATCTCGGAGAGAGGGGGTATCGAGAGGGAGGGGCCTCGGAGAAATCTAATCGTTGGAGGGAGAGATCGAGCAGTAGGAGTGGGTTTTTTTGGTGTCGACGGGGGGTGGGGTCTCGGAGAGTTTTTTTTTTTTTTTTTTTTAAATAAGGCTACCGAGTGGGGCATCTCGGGGGGTTCAGAGATAGAACAAAACACTCAAAAATTGACACTTCCAGTGGCAAGTCAAATATTTAGAAAGATATATCACCCCTCGCGGGGCCCGCGGGAGTGGCGAGACACTTGGAAATTCGCACTTAGAAAAATTTAGCAAATTCGCATCGTAGTGGGAGGGAGTGGAGAATTCTGCCGCGGGGGGGGGGGGGGGGGGGGGGGGGGGGGAACATTGCTTAGAAAAGAAAAAAATAAAAAATAAAAAAAAAATTATCGCCCCTCACGGGGGAGGGGGAGTGGCATAAAAAAAAAAAAATTAACACCCATCGCGGGGGTGAAGAGTGGTAAATAAAAAAAAAATTTACCACCCGAAACACTTAGAAAAAATTTATTAGAAAATGTTATCGGAAAATTTTATCACCCCTCGCGGGGGTGTGGGGGAGTACAAAGTCACTTAGAAAATTTTACCACGTGAAAGCATCATCACGGGTCTCGGAGAGGGGGATCTCGGGGGGGGTCTCCGATATAGAATAAAATACTTACAAGTTGACACCCCCAGTGGCAAGCCAATTGTTTTTAGAAAAATTATCACCCCAATCACTTAGAAAAAAAAAAAAATGTTCAATCTCGGAGAGAGGGAGAGAAGGCTACTAATCGGGACGAGGGAGTTTGGAGAGGGAGAGTCGAGGGGATCCGATTGGTTTCTTTTTTTTTTTTTTTTTTTTTTGTATAAGGCTACCGAGTGGGTATAATGTCTTTACCCGAGTGAGGTAAGGGTGGTGTGAAGTTACTTAATCCCATTGCACACCAGATGGGGTGGGTAGCAGATGGGGTGTGATAGCAGATGGGGTGCGTAGCGGATGGGGTATGATAGCGGATGGGGTGGATAGCAGATGGGGTATGATAGCGGATGGGGTACAATAGCAGATGGGGTGTGATAGCAGATGGGGTGCGTAGCGGATGGGGTACAATAGCAGATGGGGTGTGATAGCAGATGGGGTGCGTAGCGGATGGGGTATGATAGCGGATGGGGTACAATAGCAGGTGGGGTGGATAGCAGATGGGGTAGTTAGCGAGAATAACCTCGGAGGAAATTTGGAGTGGTGCCCGTGGTGCCAATCCGCGGGGATAAATTCGGAGAAAAATTTTGGAGTGGTGCCAATCTGGGGGGGACAAACTTGGAGTAATCACTTGGCATTTGGAGCGGAAACTATGGAGTGGGTATTTCTTATCATGAGAATAAAAAGTTTATGGAATTTGTTGTTTTTTATTTTTTTTATTTGTATCTATCCCTATTGTTTTGTTTTGTGATTGTTTGCTAAAAAAGTTGTTGTGTTCTGTTTGGTGCAGGTGAGGTGAGTGAAACGATGAAGGGTCAATCAAGAGGGGGTTCGCATAAAAATTCCAGGAAAATGGTTAAAGCTAAGGGCGTGCCCAAGAAGACTAAGGAGAAAGGTGGGTCGAGTAAAAAAGGGGAGATACGGGAGGTGCTTGGAAGAGAATTTTGGTTTCAAGCTCCTTTCTTTGGTGGAATGGATCGTTTTTGGCAAATGGCTAGTGACTTTAGGGGTGTGGGGAAAAGTCCACCGAATCCGTTGCTGGGGGTGCCAGAGGCTGTAATAGGTGATGAGTTAGATCCCACCGATGTCTATAGATTCGGGATTGAAAGAGGGGATTACCCGTTTTCCAATATTGCATGGAAGTCTCATGTTCAGTCTCCTCGTGCCTATGAGTTGTGGGCGGAGGAGATCCTTGATGATCCCACGTTTGCTGGCATTTTGGAGAGTGCTCAAGTGTCTTTAGCTATATGCACCTCTATGCGGGCCAATATTACCAGAGATAGGAATTGGCTCGAAGTGATGTTATCTCGGTGGTGCCCTACGACTCACACTTTTGTCGCCACTTGGGGGGAAAGTACGCCAACCCTGGAGGACGTCTGCTATTTGTGGAATCTGAATCTGATGGGGGAGGTTAATCCGGCTCTCCCTTTGGCGCCCGAACAGGAAAAAATTGTGGAGGCTTTGCGGAAGGCGAAGAGCGTGGCTATGACCTTGAGGACGGGATACAAGAGTGGGGAAGAGGAATATTTTGGCCCTGTTCATTGTGAGAAAAGTCGCGGCAAAAATAGTTTTAGTGGGTGGATATTGTATTGGTATCGCGACTTGAGTAACGCTAGGGAGGATGAGCCGTTGCATGGGAGCAAGGGGGAGGGGTTTCGAAAATCTGGGTATCTTGCAGCGTTTCTAACCCTTTGGCTTTCGTTGCACGTTTTTCCTGGCCCGCCTGAAGGAGGGGTGGACCCCAACTTATTTGGTATTGCGGCGATTCTTTCCACTGGCAAGTCTGTTCCATTGGCGCCATTATTCCTCGGTACTTTGTATAAGAGGTTGGATCTTATCGTGCCAGCTGCGCGACTTTCCAAAGGACGTTACGACATATGCACTTATGTTCACACAGGTTTTTTGGGAATGTTCTTTTATGAACGATTTGTTTCGTGTGCTCCTCTGCCAAACGAGTTTGAGACGGGACAGAATGAGTGTCGTGCATCGAGGTGGGTGAATGGCGCAACTGAAGATGGTGGGACTCATATCCTTAGGGTTCGTGGTGGGTTGGCGTCTGTGATAGATGATGAGAGTGCATTCCTTCCTCGGCCGTATGTGGAGGATGTTGAGGGGATCGAGCCGTTTGGGATATATTCGAAGGAGACAACGACGGTGTCCATGGGTGCGGTGAAAGCAGATAGGAAATCGCATGTTGTGCTAAATATGCTGATTCCAGGTGGATTGCCGTGTTATGTTGGTGGAATTTTTGGTGAAGTGAGTTATAATCCCATGCGGGTAGCACGTCAATTCGGATTGGATCAAGGTGCTCCACGGATACTTCCTTCTGTAGAGGGGACAGATGTCTGGAGGCGGTATCTTACGGGGGAGTGGAACAAGGACCCGGAGATTGCCCAAGCTGTTGCGGTATTTCCGGGGAAGCAAAGGGTTGGTCATTCGACAGCTGCTTGGCGTGAGTTTTGGAAGAAAAATTTGGGGACTTTTTCTGATTTTGTGTCTACTGCACCGGATTATCTATGTCTTGAAAAGATAGATGCGAATAGTAAGGGTCAGAATTTGTGCGCCCCATCTGCTTCCTTGGGTTCTTCTCGGGATAAATGGGCTTATTCAACTTTTAAGAATGACGATGTACTAGCTATGGTGGATGAGCTTTCAAGTGGTGCTCGTGCAAAGGATGGAAAAGTGTTGAAGAAGTTACCTTTTGCCGATTCCCCGTTGGCGAAAAGAAAGCGGGTAAATTCTTTTTGATGCAGTGCATAGTTGTAGACATATATGTATACACATCTTTTATTTACAATTCTTCATCACAAAAATTTTTTTTGTTTTGTCGTATGCAGGTGTCAAATGATAGTGGTACTAGTGTGCAAGGCTTCCGTAAAGGGGGGCAAATGGGGAGAATTTTTGGCGATGTGGGCGAAGGACTAGACATACCATTTGATGATTTGGGTGATGTGGGGATGGTTTCGGAGGGTCCAAGTGGAGGTGGGTTTGCTTCTAACCCATCGCGTCAGCATGGGATAGGGAAACAATTAAGGTATATCCCTGCGCCTTCTTCCACGGAATTACTAATGGACAATGAGGATGATGAGAGTTTGGAAGATGATGACAGTGCAAATAATTGTAGCATTGAATCCGATGGGAGTGAGCTGGAGAGTGAAGTGGGGGAGAGGATGGAATGCGTGGTGGGGAGAGAGAAGAGTGGGAATAATGAGTTAGAGAGGGGGTCGACTGTTGGCGTGGTACTTGCTTCTAAGGAGGTGGTTCGCCCGGAAGATATTGATTCCTCGTCTTCTCGAGTAGATGGGGGAGAATCTGCTCCACTTATGGGGACTTCCGTCGCACAACCTAGCAAGAATCTTGATAGCGCGGCACCAACGACCTCGAAGATTCCTTTTGGTTTTGCCGCTTTTGGGACACCTTCTTCTATTGGAGTAAGAGTGGCGGGTGATTTGGTATCGTCTGCCCTTGGAGGAGGGCGAGGTGGTTTGGCAACTCCGTGCGGATCCATCAGTGAGGTTGTGACTGATAACCCAGTGGAGGAAATGGATGGTAAATATATTGTTATCCGTCGCGATGATGGCTCGGTGGAGTTGAAAGAGGGGGGCGAATCGGTGTTGGTGAAGCTGGAATACTTTGACAGTCTTAAAGATCCATACAGGCAACAGGTGCTCTATATTTTTCGACTTCATCCGAGTACATTCGCGAGTCTTGGAGCTCTTTCCCCTATGGAAAGGAAATTTGTGTTGCTTGAGTTTGGCGTGTATTTGGAATGTCTGGATGATTTGATGTTGTCTGCAGCCTGTGTGGAAGATTTTGCGCTTCTTCACAAGAAGTTGATATCTTTGCAGAATAACGGTTTGGGGGTACAGTGGCTATTTGATAGAAATGACCATTTGGTAGCTCAACTGGAGGCGGCTCAGTGGAGTGCCAAGGTGGAACAGTTGGAAGCGTCTTTGGGAACTGCTGTGGGCACCGTGGCCCATTTAGAGGAGAAGCTTGAAAAGGCCAAGGCCGAGGTAGCTCATTTGGAGGAAAATCTTGGAGAGGCCAAAGCTGCTGTAGTTAGTTTGGAGAAGGAGAAGGCTAATTGTGTGGAGAAACACACAGCGGCGTCCAAATTTGCTAACTTGGATTTTGATCTCAGTGGGTCGGCGAGCCAAGGCTTGCGTGGCTGAAGTGGCGGACATGGAGCTATGCCATTATCTTGTTTTCTCTTTCCTTAGTTGGAGTAGTGGAACAATGCTATACTTTTATCTTGTTTTTTCTGTTTTTAGTTGAAGTAGTGGAACCATGTATCAAGTGTAGCACTATATGCTTTTCCAACTTTGTGGAAGTAGTGGAACAATGTTATGTTATTATTATTTTTCTTTTAATTTTTTTTTTTTTAAAAAAAAATATTTTCTCACTCGAATCACGTAGACAATTTATCGTCCCACGCGAGGGCGTGGGGGAGTGGCAAATTACTTAGAAAATCTTATCACTTCTCGCGGGGCTCGCGGGGGTGGCGAAACACTTGGAAAATTCTATCACTTGGAAAAATTTATCCCCCCCATGCGGAGGTGCGGGGGAGTGGCGAAATCACTAAAAAAAAAATTGTTTTCTCACTCGCATCACTTAGAAAATTTATCGTCCCACGCGGAGGGCGTGGGGGAGTGGCAAATGGGGTGTGATGGTTTTATTTCAACTTGGATGACTATGCCCCATGGGTGAGAATGCTAGGCCGTGCTTCTGATTGGGAGACAATGACCTTTTTTTTTTTTTTTTTTTTTTTTTTTTTTTTTTTGGCGAATGGTGGTAAGCTCAGATTGGTAGTCTACAACGCCCCCGATTAGGCTAAGCGTAAGACTCCAAATGGATAGGAGCATTGTGAGACAATTGCTCCCTTCGGAGGGGAAGTGAGTGGAGCTCAAGATGGGTAGCATATATCACCTCCGATTAGGCTAGGCGTATAGCTCCTAGGATTGAGAACATTGTGAGACAATTGCTCCCTTTGGCGAATGATACTAACGTCTTTCAATTTCAGTTAGGAGATATTGGAATCCAAAAATGCATTATGCATTTTTTGTTACATTACATCCGACGTACCAATACTTGCATGTCGTATTGATAGGCGCCCAATAGAATACAATTAAGTTGGTCATGATTCCAGAGGAACCATATTCCTCCTAGCGAGTCCGGAGTTGGGGGGTCTATGATGGCCGAGCTATCAAACCCCAGGTCTGAAATCATTTGCTTGGCAGGTTCTCCTCCGACCCAAGTGTTGGAGATGATCACTAAGTCTGGTCGATGCAGCGTGACTGTGTCTAGGAATAGTCGATGGAAGTTCCTGCTTCGAACGCCATTACAATTCCATAGTAGAATTGTCATAGAGTGTGTCAGGGGGGGTCGATGCATGTTCTCCTGGAGGTTTGTCAACTCTTGATTTTCCTCCATTGTGATGAAGCCTGGATTCAGGCCTCCGCTTGGGTCGACGGCATGGAAGGTTTTGATGGAGAAGTGGTAAGATGGGTGGTGGAATACCATCGTTTGACTCGCTGTTATGCGCAGATGATCAATACCAACAGTTGAGATAACCTCAGCCCGGTGGATATGATAGGGCAATATAAGCTCTTTGTCTTGGAAGAGTCTGTGATTGCGTAAGGGGAGGTCATCCGGTGTTGATGGAATCTGGAGAGACAGGGGTGGGAGAGAATCCCACGCTCTTCTGATACCTTTAGTGATCTCGCTTGGTTCCAGTTCAATGCTTTCAAAGTGTTGATTCACCAAGTGTTGGGGGACTCCTCCCCTTGGAAACCATCCTGGCGGTGATGGTATTCCTTCTCGTAGGAGAAGGAATGGTATATCACCTGTTCCTGGGAGGCGCTTGAATCTGTGAACGTATCGCCAGATTGGCGAGTTGGGCCCTGCTCGGGTTGGTCGGGGTGAATGGAGGATCCGAGTAATTGGGGACCGGTTGCTCATTGGTCCTTTGTTGGAGAGAGAGAAATTGGAGGGAAGGGTTGAACTGATGAAGTGTGTTTGTGGTCCCTTCTCTGTATGTGTGTGTGGTGGTGGGGCATGGTTTTTAAAGGGGGGGTTGCGAAAGGCTTTGGACATGGAAAAGTCGAAGTTGATAGAATTAGGGTGATAGCCCGTGGCAGGAGTGATAGGACTTATGATTACTTAGCTACGCATAGCATCTGATACCATGACTTTGAAAACATTAAGGATTGTGATTGGGGGAACGAAGTAGCAGACCTAGTCTTGTCTGTATCTATGAGTCGGATTCGTGAAGCTGACTGATTCTTTGGAGATTTTAAGGCTGGGTAGAAGTGACGACTCACATTCATGATTCTGACTCAGGAATCTGATTAATGAGTTCTTCGGAGATTCTAAGGAGGGGAAATGACAACTCAGCTTTTCTAGCGTGCGAATCTCATTCAGGATTCTCCGGGATGGGACAATTCATGCTAAATGCCAATTTGTACTGTACTTGGGAAAGTAAATGGAGACTATGGCGAAAATCTGAAAATTTCATTCACTTGCTTCCCAATTACATTACATTGTTCGAATTGAACTTCTTGGTTACTTAAAAAAAAAAAAAAAAACTCTCTTTTTGTTACATCGGGCAACTACTAAGGGTGGTACGCTTTCAACCACCTCGAGTTGATTGGTGCCATGGTGGTTTCGGAGTCGGGCCTAGAGATGCGATAGTAGCCATTGGCATTTGCTTCTTTGACTAGGAAGGGACCCTCCCATTTTGCTGCGAACTTTGAAGCAGAAACTCCCCTCATGACGTGAGGGGCGGCTTTGAGAACAAGGTTGCCTTCCGTGAACTGCCTTGGTTTGACTAAGGCATCATAAGCTCGGGCTATCCGCCGCTGATAAACTCGTAGATTGGTGTGGGCGCGATCCCTTCTTTCATCCAAGGCTTCCAACTCACTTGGTCTCGCGTCATGGAGCACTTCACTTCTGAGGGCCATCCTCGCTGATGGTACTGCTATCTCCAGAGGTAAGACTGCCTCAGCTCCGTACACCAGGGAAAATGGAGTCATCTGGGTGGGTCTTCTTTTGGAGGTGCGATATGCCCATAAAGCCATAGGTAAGGCATGGGACCAACCTTTCTGATGATCTTCAAGTGTGCGGCTGAGTATCTTTAGGAGAGTTTTGTTGGTCGCCTCGGCTTGCCCGTTGCCTTGCGGGTAATATGCCGTGGACTTGTGGTGAGTGATATCGTATGAGGCAAGGAGTTGTCCCACTTGGCGGTTGACGAATGGTGTGCCATTGTCCGAGAGGATGGTCTTTGGAATTCCAAATCGGCATATGATGTATTCTCGGATGAAGTTCGAGATTGCCCCTCCAGTCGCCCTTCGGAGGGGGATGGCTTCTACCCATTTGGTATAGAGCTCCGTTGCTGTGATTATCCAGATGTGCCCCCTCGACGCTGGGTTGATAGGGCCAATCAGGTCCATACCCCATGTGTGAAATGGCCATGGGGTACCAATAACTCGAAGATCGACGGCGGGGGAGTGGATCATATTGCCATGGACTTGGCAGGCTTGGCATCGTCTGACATGGCCCTTTGCGTCTGCTTCCATTGTGGGCCAATAATATCCCATGTGAAGTAAGTGTTGGTATAGCTTGGCGCCTCCTTGGTGTTCCTCTTTGTGGGCGTTTTCTAAGGCTTTTGAAATATCCGAACCAGCCAAGCATCTGAGTGGTTTGCTTTCGAAGCTCCGTCGATAAAGCTCTTGGTTGTGGAGGAAAAAATTAGGAGCCCTCTTTTTTATTATTGCTTCGTCTGTCCGGTCCGGAGGTAGAGTGCCTTCGGAGAGAAAGTCGATGTAGGGCTTCCTCCAGTCGGTGTAAACCCCAATGAAGTTGCATTCTGCTTTGGAGGGGTTTTCTCGGCACTTGAGGCATTGGCTTTGTAGTTCAGTGGCTTCTTTGGACATGTCAGGCCAATAGTAGCCTTGTCGTTGGAGTCTTCGATAAAGACTCACATCTCCCGTTCCGCATGACCGTTCATGTACCTCTTTGATTTTGACTTTTGCCTCCTCTGTCCCCACGCATCGAGCTAGAAGTCCTCCAGATCCTCTAAAGTATAGAACCCCTTGGTAAATGGTGAAGTGCTTTAACTTGCTGAGGGTGGCGGCTCCAGAGGGATTCTTGAGCTCATCAGCGATGGGGGTCCTCCAATCTTGGGTTTCTGGTTCAGGGAAAATATCAGCCACGGAGCAAGGCATGCTTCTTTTAATGATCTCGATCTTTGTTGGTTGTTCAGAAACTTCCACTTTGGAGGCTAGAGTGGCCAAGGCATCTGGGTGCCGATTCTCTGAGCGAGGGGCATGCTCCAATCTGAGGGTGTCAAACTTATCGCTCAACCTCTGCACGATAGTCCTATAGGAGGCCAAAGGGGGTTCCCTAATGGCATATTCACCGTTTGTTTGTCTGACGACCAACTTGGAGTCTCCTCTGATGCAGAGGAGGGTTATGCCGCAATTCAGGGCGGCGAGAAGGCCGAGGATGAGTGCTTCATATTCTGCTTCGTTATTGGAGCAACTGAAATCCAGTTTATAGGAGAGATTGATCTTTCCTCCACTTGGAGCTGTTAAGACTATCCCCGCGCCTCCACCTCTGGTTGTAGATGACCCATCAAAACTTAGGCTCCACTCTCCCACCTCCGCTTGTGCCGCTTGGAATTCGTCCCCCGGGAGCTCCTCCGAAGGGGGCTCGTAGTCGCCGCTAGGGAAGTGAGCCAGGAGATCCGCTAAGGCTTGGCTCTTCACAGCTCTAGGAGCTTTGCAGATAATTTCGTATTCGGCTAATGATAGCAGCCATCGAGCTGGCCTTCCTGCCAGAGCTGGTCGAGTCAGGAGGTATCTGATTGGGTCACACTTCGTGATAAGGTGGAGGGGAAAGGAGAGGAGATAATGACGGAGCTTTTGAGCCGCGAATATAAGGGCGAGGCAATGGCGTTCAATTGGGGAGTAACGTGCTTCTGGCCCTTGTATCACTCTACTGATGTAGTAGACTGGCCTTTCAGATCCGTCTACTTCTTGTGCCAACAAGGCTCCGATGGACCGAGGGGTGGAGGTGATGTATAGCAAGAGGGGCTTTCCTTGTTGGGGAGGGGTCATGGTCAGCGGCGAAGTTAAGGCCGATTTCACAGCCTCAAAAGCCTTCTGGTGCTCTTCCTTCCAGATGAATTTGGCATCCTTCTTGATCAAGGAGTTAAAGGGTTGCGTGATCTCGGCCATGGCTGGAATGAACCTTCTTAAGTAAGAAGTTCGCCCGAGGAATGTCCGAACCTCGTCTACGTTGATTGGGCGCGGCATTTCTTTGATGGCCATGATTTTGGCAGGGTCCGGATCAACCCCATGGCGATGGACCACGTAACCGAGGAACTTGCCCGCCGTGACTCCGAATGCGCATTTTAGCGGGTTCATCCGAAGTCGATATCTTCGGCATCTTTCGAACACTCTCTGCAGATCCTTCAGGTGACTTCCCTCCTCCTTTGATTTAACCACCAAGTCATCGATGTAGAATTCAAGGATTTTGTGGAGCATATCATGAAAGATGGCGGTCATGGCTCTCTGATAGGTGGCTCCAGCATTCTTTAAACCAAATGGCATTACAGTGTAGAAGAAATTTCCGTTTGGAGTGCGGAAAGAGGTCTTGGAGGCATCCTCTGGGGCCATGGTGATTTGGTTATATCCGCTGAAGCCATCCATAAATGAGAACATATGGTGTCCTGCAGCGGAGTCAACCAGAGTGTCGATGCTAGGGAGAGGGAATTCATCTTTCGGGCAAGATTTATTCAAATCTCTGAAATCCACGCAGACGCGGATTTGCCCATTTTTCTTTATCACTGGAACGATGCTGGAGAGCCACAAGGGGTGTTGCACAGGTTTAATAAATCCAGCTTTAAGGAGCTTTACCACTTCGTCTTTGATTTTCAGCTCCACATCTGGCTTGTAGAACCGAATGCCCTGCTTCACTGGTCGGGCAGATGGGACGATGTTAAGTCGGTGCGTAGTGACAGCAGGATCCAGCCCCGGCATCTCCTCATAGTTCCAAGCGAAGACATCTTCGTATTCCCGAATAAGTTTGAGGAGAGAGTTCATTTCCTCCTCTCGGAGGTCTTTACAAACGAAAATTGGCCTCGGCGGTTTGCCCGCTGGGGCTAGGTTGACTTCGAGTAACTCTTGCTTTTGAGGGCGAGGTCCATCTTGGAGGCATTCTGGTGCCTGCTTAACTTCTTGAAGGACTATGGGGGTTTGGTTTTGTGAAGAGTGGGGGCTTGGTGCTGGTTCCTCCAAGCTAGCATTTTTTCTCTTTTTTGCCTTCTTTTTTGAATTTTTGTTTGGTGGTTGCTGACGGATGTAGTGGGAGAGGGAGCAACATTGGGCCAGAAATTCTGCAAGGTCTTCCGTTGCCTCCTCCCTTATTTCGTGGATCTCATAAGCTGGTGGGGAGCCAGCTCCCCGCGACGAGGAAGCTGGCTCCGCGTGTCCTCATAAACGGTAGACTTCTTTACCGTCTGGCCTCACGTACTTAGTTACTCTCAGTGGCTTAGTATCCAAAGTCGAGACCCCCGTGTCATCTCTTACCCGCTTCTTGTTGGAGCTGCCACTTGTGGAAGGGCAGTCGTCCTTCGAGATGTCACTCCACTTGGGGATGGCAATTCCCCGAGGGGGCACAGGAGATTCTTCTTCGTTCACATCGTCGTAAAAGATAGCGTCGGCCATGTGAGATTCATCGGGCTTGAAGGGTTTCTGTGAGCCGATGATGGTGACGAGCCTATTTTGATAAATAGCTTTCATGCATTGGTGATATGTGGAGGGGACGGCGGCATACCGGTGCATCCATGTTCTTCCGAGGAGTGCCTGGTAAGAGGTTTCAGAGTCGATCACGTGGAACTTCGCCGCGGAGCGTATTTGCCCCACGACCAAGTCTACTTGGACGAAACCCATAGTTTGTTGGCTATGATTGCCAAATCCCGAAATGGTGATGGGTTGCTTCGTCAAGTGGTTGACGGGGATCCCTGCTGCTTTGAAAGTAGAGTAGGGGAGGATGTTGAGGGACGCTCCACCATCCATGAAGCCTCTTTGAAACTCGACCCCGTTGATGAACACAGGAACATACAGAGGTCGATTATGAGGGAATTGGAGTTGGCGATCGGCTTCTGTGAATGTGATGGGGAGAGAGGTGTCGCGGACAAGCTTTCGTACGGACCCATACAGTCCCATGCATTGTTCTCCGTGTTCCTCCGCCACGCGGAGTATAGCCTTTGTTGCCTCGAATCTAGTCTCCTCTCCAAGCCCAAACTGGTCAAAGAGCCATTTGAACTTGGTGGAGTGTTGGAGAGTTCTAGCCCGTCGGTCCTCAAAACTTGCTTTGTCTGGTTCTTCAATGCTAAGGGTGGCTATGTCACACGCGGCGACCTCTTCGAGCTCATCATGATGGGAGATCATCATGGCTGAGTCCCCGCGGGATGGTTGCCACCTTCCATGCGTGGCCATCGTGACTGCTTTGCCATTGTCTTTATGAGTAGGGAGGGGGTTTCGGAGGACGTCTTTACACACGGGGAGCTCGACTGAATTGTCCGTCACAAATTTTTGAAAAAGTGCTCGGAGGCCCCAACAATCCTTTGTGCTATGGCGAACCATCCGGTGGAAAATGCAATAGTCCGGATGGCCCATGTCTCTTTGGGAAGGTTCCCTGATCACGTTAGGGAGGACCACCTTCCCATCTTGTACCCAAGCGTTCAAAAATGCTTGGGCCTCTACGGGAGTTACTGGTAGGGGTGGAGGTTCGTTGAATTTCGGGCGTTTGAATTGTTCCTGGCGGCTTCGGTGGGAAGGACCAGAGGCAGCATAGACCGCCCGCTTGGACTCCCGATCGGCTCGACGAGGGATGGGCTTCCATGAAGAAGATTGATAACGTGGTGGTTGCGGCGGGCGCTCACGAACCGGGGGGTCCACCGTTTCGCTCAGGCTTCGAGCGGCCTCGTACAATGCCGAGAAATCCGAGAAGTTGTGGGTAACCAAGTGGGGCTTGAAAGCTGGTTGCATTCCCTCCACACACATTTTTGTTAGGTTATCCTCCGAAACCGGGTCCTGGAGGTCCACCGATAGTTCACGAAATCGGCGAACATAGACATTAAGATCTTCATAGGGTTTCTGGGTAACCCTCATTAGTTGGAGAGTGGTGAGCCGTTCTTCCACATAGAAAAATTTGGGGTAGAACTTCCTCACCATGTCCTCCCAGGAGAGGACTGAACCGGCTTGGAGGTTAGTGTACCATGAGTAAGCCTTATCTGTCAAAGACTTTGAAAACTCACGGAGCCTTAGGTTACGATCTCCGCCGTGGATACCCAAGCTATCTACAAATCTAGTCACGTGTTCTTTAGCATTCCCCTTCCGTCCGTCGAAACGAACAAACTTGGGTACGGTGTAGCCTTCTGGGTAGGGTAGACTTGTGATAGTGGATGGGTACGGAGGGCGCAAATCTACGTCGGGAATAGAAGTGGAAGGGTTCTTTTCGGATTGGATAAGAGCCCTGACTTGCTCTATAGTGATGGGGGATGGGCTTGCCACTAGTTGAGTAATAGCAGCCGAGCCCATTCCTGCAGAAGCATCTTTCTGAATAGGGACTTCCGTGTTGGTACGAATTTCCCCTAGTGGTGGATCTTGGTCATTTCCGGCGGTTTGGTTTGTGGGGATACCGCTTTCAGAGCCATTGGGTAGAGGTGTGTTTGTTTCAGCTTGGGATGGTGTTTTTTGTAGTGCAAGCATAGCCTCCATAAGGAGGTTTTGGGCTTGCTGCATGTTAGTTTGGACTTGTTGCATGTTGGTAAGGGTATCCGTCACCGCCTTTAGTTGCGCGATGATGGCAGATTGTGGGATTTGTTGTATTTCCTCTAGGACGTGATCTGAGGAGGCTTCTGTCAGCTCCACACTAGTCTGCCCTAATGCTGTTGGTTTCTTTGGAGGCATTGTGGCGCGTACCACTCTTCCCCAGCAGAGTATAATGTGGGCGTAAGGGATGGGAAGAGTACCTGAGGTATATGGTAGGTGCTACAATGATGCTTGGGACCACCGGAGGTGGAGGAGGAGAGAACTTAGGGCAGCCTTAGAGAGAGAGAGAGGTGGCAGTATGGAGTAGAGGTGGTAGGTAAGTCTTGAATGTCTCTTGTCTTTAATGCTTAGTAAACTCTCGTTTTTATAAGAGCCTTGAGGCCTTGGAGGGCAAGGAAGTATATTTTCCTCATCAATGCATGTCAGAGTGTGGTTGAGTGCAATTCCTCTTTGAATACTATGATCAGAACTGAGGTTTTATGATCAAATTGCCAGGGGCATAGTTAGGTGATATGTGGATGCCTGTATCATGACCAGTTGGTAGGTATGATACAGGCTCTTTACACCGGCGTGTCAGTTGGGATGTTGCAGAGATCTCCTGACATTGATGACATAGGCGAATCCCTCTCTCTCTATGACCGGTCATGGATCTCACCTCGTGGAGGTGGGTCTTGACAATCCCTTCGCTCTAGCCTCCAAGCCAATACCTCCTTAGGTCCCGAGCAGGTACCCAGGCCCTGCTCCCGACCTAGGGTCTTGTGCAGAGTCGCCAGGCTCGCGAGAGCCTAATTACGTTAAGTCTGTAGATGAGGTTCGCAGGAGAGGTGCTTCGGAGGAAGCATATATGGAAGGCGTACTCCGGAGGGCATCCGGAGGAGGTACCTCAAGGAGGTGTCTCAGACGGAGGAGGTGCATCAGAGGCGGTGCCTCAGATGGAGGAGGTGTCTCAGATGGAGGAGGAGTATTCTGGATACCCACACTGTTAAGGTGGTTTGAGCGCTTACACTTTGTCCATTGTGTCCCAGGTTCAATACTTGACAGGCCCTATGCTCAGTAATTTTTTTTCCCAAGTGTTTTTTTTTTCCTGAGAGTTCTACCTCATGGAACTCTTGATAAATTAATAAAAAATTTTGAGTGGTAGATGTTACTCAAGACCAATGTTCAAATATTTTACACACCATATTTGATAAGTTCTTTTTTAATTTTTTGTTTCATTTATTTTAATTACATTAGAAAAATGCATTCGATGAGCGGTACGAAAAAAAAAAGTATAAAAAATTTAAAAGTTTATGCTCGTTAAAATACCATGTTTAATTTTTATACCTTTTATTAGCCACGTATATTGAATTTTTCTTGATAAAAAATCAAGGGCCTATCTTTGAAATTTGCTTTAAGCCTCTCAAATGTCAGGGCCGGCCCTGGACCGATGGCTCTTTGACTGGTGTGTCTAATGTGAGGTGATAATCCTAACCACAATAGTTGGCTCTTTGACTGGTGTGTCTAATGTGAGGTGATAATTCTAACCACAATAGTTGGCGATGCGGTAGACGATTGTTTACTTATTTGAGTTGGTTATTGCATAATCATCTAGCAGAATGTCATGTTCAAGAAGTGAAATGACACTCCCCTCTGAAGTTTATAGGCTCGACAACAACATTGCAGCACTAGGTAATAGAAGGTGGAAATGGAAATGATATTTCCATAACTGTAGTACCATTTCCAACACTAGCAACTAAAATCAATTAATTTGGCTCCCAATTTAGCTAATTTCGTCGAGATCGAAATTAGACAATTGCAAGAACATGTAATGAACATTGAGCAATCAGGGGCGATATCGAATGGTAAAATTGAACCTCTACCAATTGGATTGTGTACATTTTAAAATTTTTCCAATCCACAATTTTCACCGTTAAATTACCATTTTTGAAAACAAAAAATTCTAAGAAAGGCAGTAAGCAGCTACCTAGCTAAAAGAAACTTTTCAGCATACAGATCCTAGTCAAAGAAGATCACTCACGAAAACAAGAAATTACGATCACAAAAAACTAAATCTGACCTTAATTCTGCATAATCCACCTAATGAACTTAATTCTGCCTATAAGAACGCATTGATTCGACCACAATCATTGCACATTTTGACGAAATGGCAATACAGTGCAAAATCGAAGGGGAACTTCAGCATACGGATCACAGTCAACAAGTCAAAAACGCCATTATCGATGATACTAACAGATTTACAAAATCTGATCCTAAGTCACTTCAATTCTACACATTTGAACTTCTCTAAATACAGAGCAAAATCGAAGGGGACAATTCAACAAACAGATTACGGTCGCAAGTCAAAAACTCCATTGTCTAGGAAACCAAGAGAGTTCCCCAGCAAAATGCAATACAGAGCCAAATTAAAGCGGAAATTCACCAATCAGATGATAATCAACAATTCAAAAACGCCATTGCCGAAGTAGCTAACAGATTCGAAAATGCAATTATTATTTTTCTAGATAACCGGATGTCCGGGCCACTCGCGCGCGCCTCGACTAATTCCGGTGGTCCCAAGGTTTGGATGTGAAAATGCAATTACGAAATATACTGCACAATCCATCCAACACAGAGAGGGAGAGAGAGGAATAATTACCTGGTGGTAGCGAAATCATAGAGCTTGTTAGTGCTGGAGAATATGATAACTCCAACTTCAGCATCGCAAAGGATCCCCAGCTCCTTGGCCTTCTTCAGCAAACCGTTCCTCCTCTTCGAAAACGTCACTTGCCTGCTCGTCGAGTCATCGATCCTCCTTATCGCGATCTTCCCTCTCCCCATCCTATGTATATAGTATTTCTAGAGAGAGAAGAAGGACAAAAATGGAGGAAAATTGAAGAATCTGAAGTACGTGTGGAGAAAATACCGAGGAACAGAGAATCGAAGTAGAGAGAGAAAGAGAGGGGGGAGGAGAGAGAGAGAGAGAGAGGGAAGTGAACGAACTTACTTGGGTGTGGAGACAAATTGTGGTCGTCGTTTTTAGGAGTGAGGTTTTAGGGGAAAATTTTGAACAAGGGGGAAGAAAAGGGAGCTATAAAAGGAAAGTATGGGGTTGAGTAAATAAAGGAAGGGAGAAAAAAGGGAATAGAGAACTGATTTTTTTCACGTGGACCAATGGGGAGACTTAATCGAGAGCAGCGCCGTCTACCGTATAGATCGTTGACGCGTGTGGACGTGGAATCCCAATTAACCGCTTGATCCACTACTATACCAACAATTCTACGCGTACACCACATACGCGCACCCCAAATGCACACTAGCACATCCCGATCGTCCATTTCAAGAATCAATGGTCCGCAAATTAAAAAATTTGTTCCCGCAAACAAACAAATTGTTCGCGTGAACAATTTATTTAAAATCTAGACTGTCAAAATTGCGCACGGATTACCGTTTGTGTTGGTGTGCATTTAAGGTTCGCGTATCTTTTTCCACTACTCTACAGACAGTCCTTTGGACAAAGAGAAATGACAAAAGCCAAAGGTTGTGTTTGCTCCGTACCATTGACGAGGACTTTTGGACTTGACTACAGGTACAGAAATTTTGAGTACCTAAAATGTATTGGTTTTCCATTTGATACATATGTCCAGATTCATTGTTGTTAAAATCACCTCCCCACTTCATTTGCTAAAATCATCCACTTGATTTTAGCAAATTTTCATTTTATCAAATGGAAAACTACCCCTAAAAATGGCTTGTGAGACCTATTTTTGGATTCTACGCAAAAAAAATTAAACTGTACTTTAATTTTAAAATAATATTTCAAATGACCTTGTAAAAAGTTAACTCAATTGGATATGTGTTACTAGTTGATCCAAATTTTAAGTTTTTATTCAGCGCAGGATTCTGAATGAAAATTTGAAATTTAGATCAACGAGTTATCCATATCCAATTGAGTTGATTTTTTTTTTTTTTGTCATTTGATATATTATTTTAAAATTAAGGAATGGTTTGGATTATTTGTGTGAGACCCAAAAGTAAACCTCACAAGCCATTTGTACATTTTATGTACACCAAACTTCTGTACCCTTAGGATTTTCCAAGACTTTTACAAATTCTTGAATCAATGATTATATGGGTACAGACCCACACACACAGAAAAATGCACAGATTGAGCTCGGGGACCCACTTTTGGATCCCACACGAACAATCTGAACCATTCATTCATCTTAGAACGAAATTCCGAAGGGCCCTGTAAAAAATTAGCTCAATCGGACGTTTTTAGGTGTTTGATCTACGAGCCCCCTGTTTTAGTAAAAAAAAAATTAATTGAAACTGGGGGCTCTTGGATCAAGCACTTAAAGACGTTCGATTGAGTTGATTTTTCATGAGGCCCTTCGAAATTTCATTCTAAGATGAATGAACGATTCGGATTATTCATGTGGGATCCAAAATTGGGTCCCCAAGCTCGATCTTTGCATTTTCTGTGTGTTGCGTTCTGTATGCATAGTCTGGTCCATTCTTGAATGGTCTACTTTTAATCAGAAAAGATACAAACCTAATCGATGTGCGCGTAAGTTAATTCAGACATTTTAAACAGACGAAGGAAAACAAAAGACAACAGTTTTTACCCGTACGACATTTCCTTCCGATACCTAGGCCCCGTACCTCTTATTGATTTTTTTTGCCCTTTTACTTCCACCGAGTATTCTATTCTGATGTAATGTCATGGAAGGAGATGGTTGGAAAAGTGGGGGTTGGAAATCAGGGAGCTTGTAGTGACTAAGCTCACTGCACTAATGTACAATTACGATCGTCGGTTCCATAACTAATGTTGTGGATTAAAATACATTTAATTCGGGTTCCGACTGTACTATATATAACAGGCTGGTTTAATTAACCAATTAGAAAATGTCACCTCATACGTCATTTCACCAAATATGTATTGATCTATTTTTTTTTTGTATACTTTACGGGGTCTCCGTTTCTGCAGATCCAAAAATAAATTTGGATATGCTCACCAACTTCGACAGGCTAGTCAAATGCTATACTCCGTATTAGCTAGCAAAAATGAATATTTCTCCAATAGGGACGAAATTTAAATAGCAATTTTAATTTTGACCAGCAACCACGAGAAACTGCATCGTCAACCATTTCACCAGCCAAGTGTCGATGTATCTTTCTTTTTCTTTTTTTGGTGTCTTTTTTTATATCTGCTCTTTGTTTGGGTCAATAACTCTGTCTTTTTCATAACTCTGTCTTTCATAACTCTGTCTTTTTCACCAAACTTTCTTTATGTCTTTTTTTTTTAGTTTTTTAAATTGATGTATTATGAGAGAATGATTTGTCTCGTATTCTGGACTAACCCCTAACTAATAGGAGTAATTAGGTAAGATAAAACCAGTTCAAAAAAAAGGGAAAGCTAAAATTGGAGTTTTTTTTTTTTTTTTTTGGGTAATTTAAAGGTTGGCAAAATAGCTACTTCATTAAGAGGGTGTTTCTTATACATTTTTTGTCTTGTGGAAAAAAATAATCGATGTGTTTGGTTGAGTGTTTTGAGAAGAATATTTGAAAAAATATTTTTGAGATAGTGTTTAGATGAGTTCTTGGAAAAAGTAATAATAATTAGATAGATGTGTCATAATTGGAAAGAGATAGAGAAATAAATGAGAATAATGATTGGATAAAGAGGTATGAGTAGAGAGACAAATATGATTAATGATTAGAGATATGAGAGATGGTGAAAGAATCTTTTTGGAATTTTTTTTTGAAAATGTGAAGTGAACAAAGTGATTATATTGTTATTTCTCTAATTGGAACTTTTTGAGCTTTTGAAACTCTTTGCAAGGAGAGATTTCTGGGATTTTATAGACTTTTAAAGTAAAGAGTTTTTCTATTGCCAGCCAAATGGGCCGACAAAAAACACACATAAAGACAAAAAAACATATGCATCCCTTCACACTTTTCACATATTTTAATATACTTTCATAATTTTCTATACATTTTTCACACATTTCAATACACTTTTAAACCTCATCTTTGGCCATGGTTTGGTGACTGATGAACCCAGTTTATGGGGTCTCTCTCTCTAGTTTAGTGGGTCTCTCTCTCCGGTTTATCTACAAATCTTTTCCTACTAACAGTATTAGGTTTTTTTTTTTTTTGGTGTAACGGAAATTCAGTAATAGGCATTCGTCTCCTTAATTGAAAGTACTTCTTCCTCTCTCTGGATCTATACAATTGGTGCATGATTTTAATTTGTTTCTATGCATGTCAAAAAAATTATGTAACCCAGCATGCCAATAGACCAATTCACATGTAGGATAATTTCATCTAATCTAGATTGTTTATTACCAAACCGATAACCGCGATTGCTCACTACACGGGTGTAGTAAGCTTTACTCACTATAGCGCGTGCGCCGCCCCCCCCCGGCCGGCGCGAATCCGTTTCTTTGATAGTGGGAGTTTAAAACTACCGGTGGCAATTATGTGGAAGGTCAGTTTTGGCATTTTTAACCTTATGGTTATTGGGCAGTTAAGGTTTATCAGACGTAATTAGGGATTTTTTTCTTGCGCAGTTTAGGTATTCAAAAAGTTAACACAATGACAAAAAAGGGAGACACCAAACTAGTGCTTTCCCTTTTTATATCAGAATAAATTAACTTTTTTCACTCGCTATGTACAAATATCTCACATATCCGATATAGTAGACGTGGAATTCCAATATTTTATGTGAGTACAAATATCTGACATCAAACCAAGCGTCAACAACCAGACCAATTTACGCACTTCTCACTCATTCTGGGGGAGCTAAATTTGTCGTCCACTAACATGCGACCCAATTAAAATGGGCAAAGTCCTATATGGACTGGTCCCCTAACGCACTCCAATCTGAACAACTTTGCAACCAACTAGTGTTGGGGGGTGTTTGAGAGTCTACTTTTCAACTTTTCATTTTTAACTTATTGGCTTTTTGGATTATGGTAAGAAGGTGTTTTCAATTTGGGAAGAGTGATTGGGAGAAATATGCAAAATGCATTTTGCAAGTGGAGAATGTGAAAAGTAGCTCAACACCTCTTTTTGACTTCTCTTCTCTAAATTAAAAAATAGAGAACTAATTCTCCGAGAATATGTTTTAGGGGACAACCCCCAAACACCCAAAAAGTGATAAGTAAGATTGAAAAATGCAAAAACTGGGCGGCCAAATAGCCTCTTAATCTAGTTGGCCATCCTTGCACGCTCTTTCCTAAAAAATCAATGGTCAAATTCTTCCAAAGGCAAGAATTGATTATTAGTTTTCATGTGTAGAAATCTTTCATTGTTAATTTATTTCATTCGTGTATGGGCTATTTCTTAAAGTGTTACGTATGGTGCTTGATTTAGGCTGAGTTCCTCAAAATAAGTTACGGTGCTAAAAATTATTTTGAAAATTAGATATTCAATTTGGTAAAGACAAAACTAACCTCACTTCTATATTCATTTTTTTCACATGGATAAAGACAAGTACAGACAAAACTAACCTTACTTCTATATTCATTTTTTTTCCCACATGGATAAAGACAAACAAAAAATGCAAAGGGATAAAAATAAGAATGTGAAAACCATTTTCCATAAGAAGTAGATTTATACTATCGAAGGTGGTCGCCTAGATGGAACTGGTGAGTGGGCATAAGTGCTCCTCCTTTCCGTACACCATCAGACAAAGTTCGAGTTCCGCCAACTGCAAGACTAGCGTGAAGAGCCCTTTTGTCCATCTAATACCTAGGTGGTGTTGTGGTGACAGCATGTCCTTCAGGACAGCAGCTATGGCTCGAACCGGAAATTTCACATCGGGTCGGGAGCCCCTATGGTCACATTTTTTCTTCTTTTATCTCCTAAACTATTTACATTTTTTCTATTTCATCCCTAAACTAAAAAGATCCACGTATTTCGTCCTTAAACTATTTGATTGCAACCCATTTCATCCAATTGTTAAAGACATCCATTTTTTCGGGAGGAAAATTGTTCACCTGCACATGCTTGTGCTCACAAATCGCTCCGTGAGGCTCAGTTTGGGGTCCCACACACAATCTGAGGCGTTTAATTAATACTCTAAAAATGTGTTTTTCAAATGACCTTTGTAAAAAAATCAGCTCAATCTAATATCTCCAAGTGGTTGATCCAATCTTCTAATTTTTGATAACTTTAAACACTTAATTAAAAGGAAAATGCTAACGGGTGTCATAGTGCACCCGTTAAGAGTACAAAAAAGTACAATTTAAAAGTACACTTGTACTTTAAGTATACTTTAACGTACAAGTGTACTTTTTTGTACAAATGGGATCCACAAAAGTGTACTTTTTGTACCCTTAACGGGTGCACTATATCACCCGTTAGCATGACCCAAATAAAAAAACGGAATGAAGATAAAGCATTTAGAGTTGTCCGATTGAGCACATTTTTAACGAAGTCCCTTGAAAACATATTTTGGCCTTATTCGGTTTAGAGTTTTAGTTTAGTTTTGGTTTTGATAACATCGTCATTACCCTCATTTCTCTCTCTATCTCTCTCCACTCATTACACCTTTTGACATCATCAAAACTAAACTAAACTACCAAATGGACACAACCTTTAAAATTAATGAACGGATTGGATTGTTCATGTGGGATCCCGAAGTGGGTCCCAAGTCACAATTTGAAGATCTGTGCGCGAAAATAATTTTCTGTCCAAAAAAGTGGATGAGGTTTATGATTGAGCGAAATAGATTGCAACAAATACTAGTTTAGTGGCAAAATAGAAAGAAATATAAATAGTTTAAGGATAAAAGGACAAAAAAAATTACTCCATCCATTCGGATTTGTTTGTCCCTCGTTCTATTGTAACCGGATAAAAAATTAGTGATATCTTTAAATTGATAGGTAATTATATATCAAATATGGATCTTATTTGATAGATCTCGATTAGTTTTATAAGACAATGTTTTTAAAATTACATAAAACATTATAAATTACAATATATAATTATTTAAAAAATAGCACGAACTCCGAGTATAGACTAACAAATCCGGCCGGAACGAGTAGTGTTTGCCAGGCTGATCACCTAAACCGGTAGCAGTTATAGATGTACAGTAATATACTCAACAAGAAACAATAGTACGGAGTAATTGAATTCCTATGCTCTGGGACTGTTCCTTGTCTTTTTTACTCACTCAACAAGAAACAATAGTACGGAGTAATTGAATTCCTATGCTCTGGGACTGTTCCTTATCTTTCCTCGTTTTTACTCCATTTAGTTGGCCAAGCCCACGTGAAAGAAAATTTGGTGGGCCCAATAAGAATCCTGCTGTGTTCTTCTGTTTAGGTTTACGTGGGGCCCACTACATCGTGAACCATACATTTTTTGTTTTCCTCATTGAACATGTTGTCCCCGAAAACAAAAAATGAGATTAATCGTATGTACACTTTTCAAAGATAAATTTGTCTTGTTCGGATGGGTACCGATATCCGATTAAACTTATTTTTTGACAAGAAAAATAAACTCAACGAGACAAAATTAAAAGAAAATTTCAGATTAATGGGTTATTCAATTGATTCTGGAAAAAAAATTAAATAAAACAGAAAATTTTCATACTAGAATGCACTTTTATGTTTTTTAAATATGTTTTCACACTTTTATACATTTTTCACCTACTCCGTATTTGAATACAATTTTAAAATCTTAAAATGAATAGTACCCCGTGTCTCTAACAGTTGGAATTTTCTATGGCGCCCCAGAGTGAAATTGGGGCACCCAGGGCCCAGTAAATATGGACCTTTAGATTTAAAAATGGGTAACTCTCAATCATTAGATCAAAACCACTCACAAAAAGTAAGGTGTATTTGCTAAAAACAAGACGGTTTTTTCCCCTTTCCCGCCGAAGAAACGCAATTGCACTTACCATAAACATTGATTTTACTTACTAGTTTTTTTGCTAACACTTACCACAATAACACGATCGAACGGCTGAGGAGCGCACAACATGGTGCGCGGCACGGGAGTGCACAACACCTCCCCCGGTTCCTACCACGAGATATGGCTACACCTACTAGGTATTGTGGCGGAAAATTCTTTAGCTCTTGGGAATTTATAAACCCACGATACTTAAGTCATATTCACCCTACTTTTTGTCTATTTGCTAAGCAATTGTGTAATGGGCAAGTAAATAGTTGGATGAGAATATTAATGTGGTTTTAAAATATTTAATTTGCAAACAAATATGTTTATAACAATTTTCTTGAAAACTAAATATTTATGCCAAAAAAATTGCATTAAATATTATCGTGAAAATAAAATGGACAAAGTAAGACTAGATGGGAGATCTAACGGCTGAGAAAAAATTGAGACATTGGTGATCCAATATCACTTTGGGACACCATAACATCAGAGCCGTAACAGCTGGCCTGGGCCCCAACTTCTCAATAGGACCCTTTCAGATTCAATAATGATCGAATATCAAGATCATGGAGTAGTGATACGTTTCTTTTTTTATGCCTCCAGGCTCCAACTAAAAAAGGAAGGAGGCTTGTCACAAAGCACATCATAAAGAAAGAAAATGAAACTTTAGGTCATCTTCCCAAAAAGACGAACCTCCTGAAACATGCTGTGGTAGGCGGTGGCAGAGTTAGGAGTCGAAGATGAAGGGAGTCAAATTATAAAAGAAATTTTAGTTTGATGACCTTTTTTTTTCATGACTAAATTTAGTCATTTGAGTTTTTATGGCACAATTTTGATAAATTAAATAATTAACCTTGAGTATTGTTGTTATCATATCGTTGGATGAAACGCAGTATCAGTATCGCACAATGTCATTCATTATAATTTATTATTTTTAAAATGAAAATTGTTCTTATTTTTTGAAATATATATTTTTTTAATTTGGAGACCGGGGCCACCCCGGCCCCTATGTAGCTCTGCAACTACAGATGGTAGGGTTTTGCCAATTTATCGTTCGATCACACAATTTAAGGTTGTTATTTATAGGGCTGGATCCGATAATAAGATCCTCGGCTCTTCTAGACATTTCATGAGCAAAACGATAAAAAAAAAAAAAAAAGAAAGAAAAGGAGTTAGCTTCAAAAAGTCAAATTACTAGATGCACCACAAAAAAAAAAATACTCTTCTTGTAATTTTATTGACAAAAGCAATAATTATTTCGTATATTTAATTTTATAAATCTCAGTTTTTTTGTACTATTTTTTTTGGCACACCTCCATTGATGAATAGTACCGCGCAACTTTTTGGAGGTCTTCTTATGGACAAATATTTTTAGGACCCAAGACGAAAACGCGTGGTCAACTTTGCTCTGGACCATTAAAAAACGAGGGAGTGAGGTGCCCATGATTAGGTTTATGCAGTTTGAAAAAATAAAAAATAAACGAAGGTTCCCATGATTCTTTTTAATCTTAGTTTGGAGTCCAACCAATGATTCTTTAAGTCCTATTTATTCAATTAATTCAAATCACCTCTTAGAGCATCATTATCTCACACACAAAAAAAAAATACCAAATTTAATCTCAAAAACACTTTTTATAATTTAGCAAGTCACTTTTCAGAAAATTCACAAAATCAAACTCTCTATTCAAATTTTAGCAAGTCACTTTATCAAAAACTCATAAAATCAGACTCTCTATTCAAACTTTTACTCTTCCCTCCCTCCTCCTCTTTTGGTGTGTGAACAGTAGGTTACCAAATTTGTTAAGTTACTGTAGCAAAGTTAAGAAATCTTCAAATTGGTGAGTTCATTTGGTGAGTCTGATTTTTGAGGTTTTGGAGGAGTTTACTCTCTATTTTAACTTTAAAGTTAAATTGTTAAGCCACATATTGATGCTCTTAGTGGTTAGTGATGCTTATTTATTAGAGTTTACAAGGGAGAAGCAAGAAGAAAGTGAACTTTATAAAACATTAAAATAAAAAAAAAGGTCAACTTTATCTTTTTGGATAGAAGAGAGATGTTTTTTAATTTTAAAAAAATGGGAGAAACATGTGGCTATTGGTACATAGGTTTGGTCTTAAGTCACTAAGATGAATAGCAATATTTAATAGTACCATTTGGTAAAGCCTGTTACAAAGAAAATATAATATTGAACAAACATGTGGTGACGACCACTTTATGTGGTAAAATATAAAGGAAAAATCAAACATGTCGCCATGCTTCTACTATTGCGAATAATCTCAATCCCACCCGCAACGGAATGTGCAATAAAAATAGACTAAGCACACTCTCAATGCCTACTAAGAGACAGAGGCCATGTTTGTTTGGGGGATTTGGGGGTGGGATTTGGGGTGGGTTGGAGTAGGCCCCATTTTTCAATGTTTGTGTTCCTTTTTTTGCATGGGATATGAAATCCCAGCCATGTTTTTATCCCGATCCGTACGGCCAATAGAATCCCATGGGGGGGTGGGATTTGGATGGGATTTCCCCATTCTAGTGCAAAAAACCAGATATCCCGAGCAATATCCCGTCGAACACAAACACCGGATATGAATTTTTCCCATCCATTGATATCCTGAGCAATATCCCAAGGATTTCATATCTCACCCATATCCCATGGAATTTCATATCCCATCCATTTATCTCCGGCCAAACAAACGAGGCCAGAGAGTGAGATATTCCACTATATGAAAATACAAGATTATAACATGAGATGAAAAAACACTCTTGAGCTCCTAATATCATGGCTCCACACAGGAGCGGACACAAGAGGTTGTCCGCCCCTACACCACTTCAAATATTGTCACATATAGTACTTATTTTTTAGGTTAATATGGAAGAGAGTTGTTCTATAGACACTAATTAATTTACAAATTATTACACTAAAGGTACACATTGCACTACCAGATCAATGCATGATGCAAAACTTGGATAGACTCATCCAATAAAAGAGTGTCACATGAACCATTTAGTACATTAGCTAGTATCCTAATTAGTGTCCGTAGCATTATTGATTTTGAAAAATCTTATGGGATTGGCCCCCTACAACTACCTTGGGTCAAAAAAATTCTTAAAATTCCAGGTTATGAACCATTTTATGATCTCGTGTATATAATTACCTAGCAATTACACATAATCTAATCTCTTCTTTGATATAACATATAGCAGCAAATATTTATATATGGAATATATTTTGTTATCTAGATAGGATTACATATTGTTCGGCCCATACTAAATACAAATTCTATGTCCGCCACTGGCTCTACACAATGTTTTTTAGTCACCCCCATATTTTTATGTTTAATATGGATAGAATATCTCTCTCCCCCGTGAAGTACGTATTAAGGCCAAACTACGGAAACTCTTGATGTGTTCTTTTTGTATGCGTGCTTATTCTATTTTTGTTGCACTTCCGTTCCAGGTGAAATTGAGATTAATCCCAAAAAATGATATCAGAGTCGATGGCTAACGATCTTGAGAACTGCATGTTATGGGCCCACCAAGCAAAGATGTTTGACAATATTTAATAGTAGTATTTTTGTAGAGGCTTGGAAAGAAAAATATAATAATGAACAAACACGTGGTCACAACCACATAATGTGGCAGTAAAATATAAAGGAAAAAATCAAACACGTTGCCATGCTTGTACATGCATCTTCCGTAGTTCCGTTGTTCTATTTGTATACTTCCTATAAATTGAGTGGCCTAAACAAGGAATGTGTAACGTTGCTTTTCCTTAGTGTCACACCCACGTTATTCACGCTCTCATACCTGATAATGATTCATCTGGTAGAAGTCTTTTTCAAAACTTTTCTTAATGATGAAAACGTTTCATCCCCTACATGTCTATGGTGAAAACGTTTCCCTACATAGGTACTGACCTATGTGCCCAAATTGGCATGTGGGGTCCACTAATAGATTTCGCACAAGTGACCTGTTAATATAGTTTAAAATATATTTTCAAGTGGTGTCCTAAAAAATTGGGTCATTCGGATATCAGTAAGTGTTTGATCCAATTGTGAAGCACTTACATGTATCCGATTGAGCTATTTTTTCGGAAAGCCACTCGAAGAAATATTTTAAAATAAATTAATCATACGAATCACTTGTGTAAGACCCATTAGTGAGTCCCGCACGCCAATCGTGGTACCTGTAGGATTAACCATTTGAATAACTAGAGTGATTTCAACAATTCTGGCAACGTCATGAAGTTGAAGTTCTCTCTCAAGAAAAAACGCTCCTTTCTTGAGAGAGAAAGGAGCGTTTTTCCTCTCCCTCCTTTTTGTCTCTCTCCCTCTCCTTCTATCTTCTCTTTTTTCCTTCTTTTTTGTGTGGTAAGAGTGGACGGCGGCAGACGGGATCTCAGTTACCCGATTCCTGACTATTTATGGGGTTCGTATGAGGCGGATCTTGGCGGCAATTTTTGGGGTCTGATCATTGGAGGGATCCACGGTGGTGCGCTTTGCAGTGGCTATCCTATCTTCTCAAAGACGATGGAGTCCTGGTTCTTATCTTCTTCCTTCTCCCTTTTCCCCTTCGTCGTCCAGCTCTCAATTTTTGTTGGCAGCTGGGTCTCTACCAGTTTCATTGTTGGGTGAAACCGACCGAGGCTTAACGGCAATGGAGGCTCTTGATGCTTATTAGTCACTAGGTTTCTCCCGGTTCTGCCATCTATTCGGGTTACATCACCCATCGGTAGGGGTGGGCAATAGGTAATTTTGTGTCATTTTAGTGTTATTTATCAAAATCTTGTTATGAATTCCCACAACATTTTTTAACTCGCCCAAATCTTTCGTGTCATATTCGGGTCGTGTCGGGTTCGTGCTGTCATGTCATGTCAAAAAGCCCAACTTTTAGCTATTTTTTTTTTTTTAACTTGACAATTCATCAAACTAATGACTAATGTATAAAATTACTCATACAAATATTTATTTTTAGCTCAATTATATAGATTTGTTTTATTTTTTAGGTCAGGCATGCCTACTTCGGTCGCCGGTCATCATTGTAGGATGTGGCCGGTTCTAGGCCTAACGGTGTTGGGTGTTTGTGGCTACTAATGGGTGGCTGGGGTTTCGCTGGTGGCGACTGGGTTTCGTCGGTGGTAGGATTGAAGGGTGGCGGCAGATGTTTTAAATTTAGGTTTTTCTCTTTTTGTTGGGCTTCATTGTTTGTTTTAGATATGCCCTTTTGGGCTCGGCCCATTGGGTGTTTAGTTGGGTTTTGACCCACCAGGTGTTTTAATTTCCCCCTCCTCTCTCCCCTAACTTGATGTACCATTTATCAAGTTTTCATCAATAAACATTTTGCCTATAAAAAAACGTGATGAAGTTGACTACCAACTTGATCAAACAACAGAACACGCATATCCTAACTAACTATATTGACACCCAAGGGCGCCGACAATCACAGGGGCGGCGCCACGTACAAGTATGGGTATTCAGTTGAACACCCTTACCTTCCAAATTTCTTCACCACCCCTTGGATAATATGTGAAAGACCAGCAGTAAATTGTACATTTGAACACCCTTTATATTATAGTACTGGTCAAGAAATACTAGAACTTAGTTCAAAAATAAATAAAAAAGTATAAGAACTAGTGACACAATTGGTTGATATGGACTTGATTTGTAGTTTGTACTACCCAAAACACCTTTTTCATTGCCCTTCCCTCTCTTCTGCGCAAATGTATAGTTGCCTGTTTTCTCTATTTTTGACTTTTTGAGTACCTGTCAGTCTATAGTTCTTTTGGGTAGAGGAGTATATGTATTTGTACTCCACAATTTTGATTTTACACATTTTTGTTTGAATTGCTGGTAGAGTTTTCTACTTGCCAAACTAACAAAAATTTAAAATTGATAGATACAGTTTTTATTGTTATTACAGAAACTTGTTTATGATCTTAGTTATTTGCGGTCTCCTTAGTAAGGGACGGCCGATGGAGCTCATTGTACGCGTGTAGTGGGCCCCCTCACATAGGGTTCTTTGGTCTAGGATGAACACCCTAAGACATAATCCTAGAGCCGCCACTGGACAATCACATGCCACAAAGTGGAAAATAAGGACAAAATGGTTGACAAGGCTTCAACCAGAGGACTAAAAAGTTGCAATAAAAACAACATGATGCATACACACTACGGGGCCATCCCAAAACAGCACCAAGAATACAGTTGTAGCACTGAGATATAAGTCACTTGGCTAAAGTCATTTTTTAGTTTTGTTTTTATTAAAAAAAAAAAAACACGTTTATTAATTTTGTATTAAATTTTTGAGGATTATTGATTCGTCTTCATGATTGAGAAATGGGATTCACATAAATCTGACGGACTAGGAGGTTTTGAGAATCACTGAACCTAATTATGGGACCCACTTGTCCTTTCACAAGAGAACACACATTTGAGGTTAGAGGATCAATGATACAAATCCCTACCGAATCCATGGAATGTACATATTAAAAGCCATTTAATCGCCATGACTAATGGTATGCATGGTTATTTTTGTGCATCACAATTGAATTAGTTTTTTTATGTTACTAATGTGGCGCAATAGATCTGTATAAGATAATTAAAATCTCCTTTTTTAAATTTCTTCTCCATAAAATGACTTTTAGCAATAATCCCCAAAAGTTTAATGCAAAATTAACGCACACTAATTTTTTTTGATAAAAACAAAAAAAAGAAGGTGACTTTTAGGCAAGTGACAAATGCGTTTTGTTCAGAATGGGATTGCATTCACTTGTCTTCCCCTGAAATCTCATAAATTCCCTTCAACATATGGACAAAAATCCAGGCCAAAAAAGGGACGTAGACGAAAAATCTCGGATATTGGTAAGGGCACTTCAGAAATCACACAAAAAATCAAACATTGAATGTGGAAAGACGAAAATGACCCAAAAGTTAAAAGTGGTGATTTACCTAAAAGGGACTCAATTGAAAAAATTGGGCCTAAAATTGCCAAGCCATGAAATGAGGGGCAAAATTGACCAAAATTGGCCGAATGACCAAACACAATTTTTTGAAACCTT
The DNA here is from genome assembly GCA_020921065.1 of Vaccinium darrowii. Lineage (NCBI taxonomy): Eukaryota > Viridiplantae > Streptophyta > Magnoliopsida > Ericales > Ericaceae > Vaccinium > Vaccinium darrowii. The sequence goes on from CM037155.1 coordinate 6,706,192, forward strand.
CTCTTTATATAGTGCTCTTAGTATTGGATATTGGATATAATGATGTAGAATTCCAGCGTAGTACTACAGTGACATGCATGCTGCAAGCCTGCATGTCGTGCTAAATTCAAACTGTGCTATTTCTTGGAATATGTATTGCACAAAAAGAAAATACCACTCATGACATTTTGATGACAGTATACAGTAAAATATAATTGTACATGGTTTTCTTTTTCTTTTCTTATAACCAGGTATACGGGCGAGTTTACGCGTATCTCGACTAATTTCAGAGAGTAATTCACCGTCCACTAACGGAACTTATTTAAATACACTGTCCATGTTAAAGAACAAATTGAACTCCTTTATTAGTGCAAATATTCAACCACTGAGTTGGAAACCTATCGCTGGACAAGCATACCTAACAAACACGTTTATTATTTGGACAGAAATTTTTTTTTTTTTTTTGTCATTCGTCAATCCTAATCTATTACATGGGGGGAGGGGGAAGTGGGACTCGATCCCGAGATGCAGTGTGGGGCATTCAAGAGCTCTACCGCATGAGCTAACCACCACTTGCATTTGGACTGAAAATTAGTTGGACCTATTTTATCTTGTTTTGTTGAGCTATATCATCTATTTTCTCTCAAGTCTAAGTGGATTTTCATTTTAATAATCAGTGCCAATAATATTAGAAAAAAAATCAAATTATATGTAAAAAAAAAAATTCATAATTTAGTATATTTTTTTAACCTAGAGAGTTCGTTTAAACCCCTTAACACATGCTAGAGAGGTTGTAAGTGGGGAGGTATTGAAAATGGTGCTGGGCTTTCATTATACTAATATTTGGGCTTTTTAATTAGGCCTTTTGGGGTGTTTTGAGATTCATTGGTTTTTTCTTTTCTTTTCGAAAATGATGTTTTCAAAGCATATAAGGGGTCTTTACTCTTTATCTTGTTATTCTGCATATCTATTGGGGGTGTCCACGGATCGGATCCGGACGGATAGGATACGGATCCGATCCGATCCGCTCAGAGCAGATTATGATTTTTAAGATCCGGAACCGAACCGATCATTCACGGATCGGATCGAGTCGGATCGGGCAGATTTAACAGATTAAAGAAGGATTATTGAACTGATTGAGCGGATCCGATCCGATCCGATCGGGATCCGGAACCGTCAGATAGGAAATTCTCGATCCGGAACCGAACCGAACATTCACGGATGAATCGGATCGGTTCGGATTGGTCGGATTGACGGATCGGATGATCCGCTGGACAGCCCTAATATCTATCATTTATCACATCATAACACTTAAAACGAGAAAAGAAAAAAATAAATTTTCATTGGGTTATTATCAAGTTATGGAAGTGCAAAATTGTCTCTTCACTTTTAAGAGAGAAAAGATAAAGAGTTAAGTCGATGCACAATCTTTTGGACTAAGGCCTTCTTCCACATATCTTTTCTTTTGAAGTACCCTTCTTTTTTTTTTTTTTGGAATTTTTTAGTTGTCTTTCTTCCAAAAAAATTCGCATTTGTTAGTTTTGTGTCAAACTTTTGAGAAGTATTGTTCGCCTCGACGAGAAGAATTGGAAAAGTAAAATATTGTGACCGAAACTCGAATTTTTTCAAAAAAGGCAACTTTTTTTTTTTTTTTTTTGGAAAAAAATTCTTGATTTGATCTTAATTTTTACTTTTCAATAATTCACAAAAGTTTAACGCAAAATTAACAAAAGCAAAAAAAATAAATAAATAAATAAAAATAAAACTAAAACTAAAAAATCCCAAAAACTCAAAAAGTACAAAGAAAAGCTATGTGGAACAAGAGAAAAATTTGGTTGCAAATAGGGTACCGCACATTTGGTATCCGAGCTCGCATCTTGGATATCCAAATACTTTTGGACGGCCCAGATTTCTCTCTCCCTCTCTCTCTCTTCCTCTTCCTCTTTCTAAAATTCGAACCGTCCAAAACACTTTTGGACTGCTAAAATGCGCGACGAGTACCACCACGTAATACTCGTCCGGCACCCGAGTTTTTCTCGTGGAACAAGGCCTAAAGTATACTACATCAAAAGATCCATCCCAAGAGGCATATCTTGACTGAAAGAGTCGCATGGGCCACTCATGTCAAGCAAGCCCAAATACTGAAAGAGAAGCCCAAATATTGAAAGAATATCGTTTGCTAGTGAATTGTTACATTTTTTTTTAAAGATAGAGTGGTACTCTACGTTAATTAAGTTAGATTACTACTCATTCTATTTCATTTTAAATGTCTCATACGTAAAGTCGTACACTTTAACTTTAAAAGAAAACATATTTCTACATTTATTTATTTTTTTGTAAAATTTTTACACTATTCAAAAGTACTCACTGAGATCTTTTTGAATGGTACAAAAAAAATTAAAAAGTAATTCCGAAATTATTTTATTTTTTAAGGTCAAAATTGCACAGTCTCCCGTAAGGGACATTTAAATTGGGATGGAGGGAGTACAACATGTATTGTTGTTCCATTAGCTTAAACCAAGAACCTCAGAGCACCTAAATATTGGTAGACGACCAACTGAGTTAAAAGCCCTCGTGGAATTGTCACACATTTTAAAAATTCCGTCCACATGGGAAAAAAAATGGGTGCACATCTGCATCCGATTTACTTTTGCCAGGATTACAGTAATGATCGATAGGAATTTCCTAGAAATTTTTAGTATACAATTCAATATCGATGCCTATTTTGAATTGAACCCACCGAAACATGTGCGTTTTAGAAATTCATCTTTTATTTTTTCAATGTCTCAAAATCCTTGCTATTTTGACTAATCAAGATTGAAAAGTTGAGCAATTTCCTTATTTGCCCACATTTCATATTTCATATTTAAAATGAAAAATGCTAAAATAGGCCCAGTGAACTTATATATAGCCAGTGAGCTGTAGCTCAGTTGGCATCTCCTGGCTCTCCCCACGTGGGAGACCAGGGATCGAGCCCCATTGGGGGCTTTGGAGTTTCAGGGCTATGGATAGCCCCTGGACTCGTCTGTAGTAACCCCCTAACACCCCGCTAACCCCCACTAACAGTTCTCCTAAATTATGAAAAAAAAAAAACAACTTATACATATGTTAATATTTTAAAAATGTGTTGAAATGTATATAAAACTAGGTGTAAATGTATTGACAAGTGTAAAAAGTGCACTGTAGTGCTTTTTTTTTAAATTTATTTTATCTGTGCTTATTATGAGCCGCTCACAATAGCTTAAGAAAGCATATTTGTTAATCTTAGTCTTAATTTTTTGTCTTTGGGTACTATTTACAACTGCATAAGAATTTTGAGGAATTGTCAAAAAGAAGATTGCTTTGAGGAAATTGTCAAAAAGAAGATTGCTTACGTTCATATTCGTGACAAGACCCCAAATAAAAACGAATCAAAATAATTGTATGATACAGGTAATAAAACCTAGCAGCGGTCACTCGTTCATTTTATAGGAATTCAGGGGAGGTGATGTGCGGTAGGCGTTGTGCGCCGTGTTGTGTGGCAAAACTACGTTGTTTTGCGGCACACCTCCAAAGCTTCTAATGGCCTTGTTTAGAGGAAGAAAAAACCACTATAAAATACCTAAATCGGAATGAATGAAATATTAAAAGATTGGATCATACCCCTATATTTATCTATTTGAGCTGATTTTTACGTGACAATTATAAAATTTAATTTAAAACAGTTAAACGACTCGAATTATTTGTATGGGACATCAGGGTGGACCCACAGACACATCGGTGCCCGCGGCATTTCACCTTTACAATCTGTTCAGCATTCTCTTTTGCATGGCAAATGGTGCAATGGCAAACACATCATCCACCAGAAGAGAAGTGGCGTTCAAGTAAAGAAAAAAGGATTCTATTTTCTCTCTTTATTTCAAGCCGAGCAACACAGTTGACAATAACAAGCCTTGAAGCCTGTTTCTTGCCCTCTCCAGACTGAAGAGTAATGTAAATGGCAATTTATCCATCATTTTCCTTTTCCAAATTTGTTCAGTAGTTTGCTGCAGATATATTTATATGTATATGTAACTTCAGGAAATGGGTTTCAGATTTCTGATGTGGTGAAGAAGTTCCAGTCAATTATCAGGGTAATTGCATCAATGTCAGATTTGCAGTTGCATATAGAAGACAACCAAGTAATTCAAAATCTCAACCCTTTCGATATTTCTCTTAAAGAAAATGGATCCTCCCCGGTCCCCGACAGAGTTCAAATCAGGACCGTCCATTTGTTGTAATTAATGCATTGGAATTATTCAATAACTCTTACCGGTACTCTTACTGGTTGGAGTTTCTGAGAAAAATCCCAACCATTGATTATACCTATGTATGGTTCAGATTTGGATTGTCCCCGTCTAGTCCAAAACATGGACCGGAGAGGATTGTCTTAATTTGTTCTTGTTGAGGTGCCTGTTTTCCAATTGAGATTTTCATATATTACATCAGTGTGTAGCATTGGACTCTTGGAGTATAAGTGATAGAACTGGGGATGTGAAAAATAGGAGTTAAAATTTAGTGCATTAGATATTAGAATACTTTCTGAAAGTTTGCATGCATGCTCCTTATTGTGGTCACGAATTGACAAAGGGAGTTATTACAAAGTGTATATTTACCAAAAAATTTACAAGCAAATTTTGAGATTTTAGCGTTCAAAAAGTTATCACAAAAACGTTTATCTGCTTCTACGAAAATTACAAAATCTGTAATCTCTAGAAGGATTTGAAGCTATCATGTAAAATTTGTATCCATGGGACCACGGCTATCACAAACACGCTCTAAGTAAAAATTATACAGACACCAAATTACATAAATGTGACTTGATTTTATTTTTATCTTTCTCTTACCTTCTACGTATTCCTTAGTACTTTCCTTAGTGCTTGAATACAGGATACCCATACAAAGATCATGGATTTTGTGGAAGAAATTTAAAAGGAAAAACTAAAGGGAAAGTAAAAGTAAACTCAAAATCTGCCCAAATCTCTCCTCATTTTCAGTTCACAAATCTGCACAAATCTCTCTTCATTTTTATATAGCCTGTGGAAATTCATTTTTGGTAATTCTTGTCTAGGCAATAAAACTGAGATATTTTGGTTCCAGGTGGTGATGGATAATGGAATACTCCAACTCACATTATCAATCCCAGGAGGGGCTATTGTTGGAATCAGATACGGTGGGATCGACAATTTGCTTGAACTCAATAATCCAGATCTAAATGGAGGGTAAAATGATGTTCCACCTGGTTTTACAACTTGTGTTTTATTATCAACTCTGCGGATAGTATAGACACATACAGTTGTACGCGCGTGAGGTGACACGAAGTTAAGGAATTTATGTTCCCTAGCTTTTAGCACGAAAACGGAAAATAACACCAGTGGTAAACAAACAGTGTTCAGGGTTGAGACTATGCACTTGAAATGGGCATGTTTAATCCATGTAATGGGAATGGGGAATCTGCAGGTAGATATTTTGATGTTTGGTTGAGGAAAAAGTTAGATACTGTGGGGGAGGTGTTTGATATGGTTCTCCTTGGATCTCCAGTTTTGATCTAGATGAATCAACTCCTTCCTCGACCTAGGCTTGCAAAAGAGAACTCTGTTAGTGCCTACCGGCCACCGTTAGCCGGTCGGCACTCCGATGCCTAAGTCAGCCTCAATCGAAGGAGAGGAAAAATAGAAAGCTCGAGAGTGAGTAGTAGCGCCATACCTCCCTAGGGTTTAGAACCACCCTTTATACAGAGTCACTTGACCTAGGCCCCGAGTAAGCTCATGATAAGCACATGCCTTAACCACTTCTTGAAGTGACATCATGGATGACGCATCTAGTGCCGCGTGACCGAATTGAACCTCTGATTTGTACGCGGTCTATCCTTATCTACTCGGGTCGGACCTCATTCGGTCAGGCTCGGCTCCACCAACAACTAAGTTCGGCCAATAATCATGTTTGGCTCAAGGTTCGGTCAACATGTACGTTTGGCCCCGGGTTCAACCAACATGTATATTAGGCCCGAGGTTCAGCTGACATGTATGTTCGGCCCATGGTTTAGCCAACATGTACGTTCAGCCCAGCTCGGCCAATGTGCACGTTCAGCCAACATGTACATTCGGCCCCCGGCTCGGCCAACATGTACTATCCAACCCACTACAGATATGTTAATGCTCTTTACTTAGTTTTGTGACTGGACATAGAGGAGTAGAAACAGAAGGGGAAGTCAGACTCGGAGGCGCGCGGAGATCAGGGACCTGAGGGTTGAGTAGGGGCAAACTCATCCCCAAGTTTCAACAAGCTATAATTATAATAGTAGGATTGATTCAACATTTTAAAACTATATAGCTGAATGTTTCTTTTGCACTTGTAAAATGGCTTTGCAATGCCTTTCCGTCCATGGTTTTGAACACAGTTTACATCTTGTTTAGGGGATTGAAATGAAATTTATCCATCTTGTTTGTGACTATTGTGCAGGTTCTGGGACCTTAACTGGGGTGAACCAGGGAACCCGGGAACAACAGGCACGTTTGATGTGTCTGTCCCCCCCTCTCTCTCTCTCTCTCTCTCTCTCTCGTGCATCGTAGTTTAGAAATTTATACAAATGTTTTTGGAAATACATATGAAATTGCTAGTAGCTATGAAAGCATGAAAACATTCAATTGTGATTTATGAAGAATATTTGAAGCAAAGTTCAATGGCTAATTGGCTATGCAGGCTTAATGGAACAAGCTTTCAAGTTATAGTAGAAAATGAAGAACAATTAGAGGTCTCATTCACGAGGCCATGGGACCCCTCGCTTCCTGTTGACCACGCCCCCTTAAACATTGATAAAAGGTCATTTCTTAAATTTAATCCTATCTGTATAGTTTACAGCAGTTTATTATTTATTGGTAAATTAAATGATTATTTCTTGTTGGAACTGATAATGCATCCAATTTACTTCGGCTTTTTGTTGGATTGGAAGTGATAACGATGATAGAGACGTCGTTGATTTTTTCTCCCCAGGTTTATACTGCTTCGTGGTTCTTCGGGATTCTATTCGTATGCCATTTACGAACACTCGAAGGAGATGCCTGCTTTCAACCTCTATGAAACAAGGATTGCTTTCATGCTCAAAATAGACAAGTAATCAAACAAGGATTGCTCATGTGAACTTACTATGGGACTGTGTTGTTTTCCAAACACAAACAATACCCTTTCGGAACAAAAATATGATGGATCCGTTCAACAACTGAAATGGCAGTTCTTCTCATTTTTTCAGATTTCACTACATGGCAATAGCAGATAACAGGCAAAGATTCATGCCCTTGCCGGATGACCGGTTACCTGGTAGAGGTGAACAACTGGCCTACAAAGAAGCAGTCCTACTTGTTGATCCCATCGAGCCAGAATTTAAAGGAGAAGTACAAACTGCGTTTGGCTTCCTGTTCATGGTTTTTGTTTTTACAACAATAGAAAAGTTAGCGTCACTCTTTTGAAACTGTTTATGGCGCGTTTTTTTGGTTTGTGTGAAAACAGTTGACTTTTGGGGACACAAAAAGGCCTTTTTGAATTTCCAAAACCATATAACAACATTCTTGTATACCCTCTAATTGATTTTTTTATCGATCTTTCCATATACAGGTAGATGACAAGTATCAGTACTCCTGTGAAAACAAAGATAACCGGGTTCATGGGTGGATATGCTTTGACCCGCCGGTGGGTTTCTGGCAAATCAGTCCCAGCAATGAGTTCAGAACTGGGGGGCCAACCAAACAGGACCTTACCTCCCATGTTAATCCAACCACCCTTGCTGTATGTGACTATGAGTATCATAAAGTTGAATATTTCATGTAATTCTCTCTTTATTTCATCCGTATGGCCTGTTTTGATGATCTTCAAGAGAAGTTACTAATTGCAGATGTTTGTAAGTGCCCATTATGGAGGTGAGGATTTGTCACTTCAATTCGAATCCGGGGAGCCGTGGAAGAAAGTCTTCGGTCCAGTTTTCATCTATCTTAATTCTGTTTCAGATGGAAACAAAGCACTTTCTCTTTGGGACAATGCTAAAGAACAGGTCTGACTCTGACATTAGGCAACATGGATTCGAATCGTATCATTATTTTTCAAATGGAAATTGATATTTTCGTATAAATTTTTAGATGGGGGTGGAAGTCCAAAGCTGGCCATATGAGTTCCCGAAATCAGAGGACTTTCCAAGGTCTGATCAAAGGGGTACTCTTAATGGAAGATTGCTAGTCTATGATAGGTACGTTTTCAGACACATGATGAACCAACTTGGATGAAATTTCAGCACTCATTAAGCCTCTCCCACTTCAACTTTTGTTGCCTTTTCTGGTTAGTACTTTGTAAAAGTAGCCTAAATAATGTTGCATTCATTCTAACGGAGTGCAGGGCCCCTTTGGAAAGAATGCCCGCACTCCATTATAATGAATGTGGTGTTACCGGCTTAAGATTATGATCTCTCAAAATGGTCGGTCTGTTTTATTTTTCCTTTTCCCATAGATCATCGAACTTTTTTCATTTTTTCGGTGTGTGTGTGTGTGGGAATAGAGATCCTCAACTTCTATGGTCTCTCTTGGAAATAGGTATATTAGCAAGCAACCTCTACCCGCAATCGGTGCTTACGTTGGGTTGGCTCTGCCGGGAGAAAATGGATCATGGCAAAGAGAAAGCAAGGTGGTCATATTGCTTTTGCTCTAATAACAAGTCAGGCATTTATGCTCTAAGTACTGGTATTGGAAAATGAATCAGTATTGGTCCCGGTTTTATAACAAATCTGCCTTGTCAACTGTGAACCAATTAAATCAACTATGAACTTGAGGTGACTCGGTTTTTAACCGCAATATAAGCTATTGCAGTCTCACTTGAATAACACGGGGTACACGGGTGGAATGCCTGTAAAAATTGAACTCTCTGTACCAGTATTTATTTTGTAGAAAATTCTTGTCAGGGCTACCAATTCTGGACCAAAGTGGACGAAGAAGGCTATTTTGGCATCAAGAATATACGAACAGGCGATTACAATCTCTATGCATGGGTACCGGGTTTTATTGGAGATTACCACTATGATGCTTCCATCACCATAACCTCAGGTTCTCGGTTTAGCCATTCGAATAGCATGACCTCCAAGTTTTCATTGTCTTTTTAACTTTCATGTACTTTAATCAGGTTGTGAAATAGATATGGGTGTTCTGGTACATGAGCCCCCAAGAGATGGGCCAACTCTGTGGGAAATAGGCATTCCCGATCGCTCAGCTGCAGAGTTCTTCATTCCCGAGCCTAACCCAAAATACGTAAACAGACTCTATCTCAATCATCCAGACAGGTTAGCTCTTCTATATCCTTCACCTTAAACTCTATTTGGATAATCAAAATTCAAAACCAACCCATCAACCAAAACGTTTACAAATTGTGCCTAAACCGAATATAAAACTTGTACCTTTCTTCTGTTTTCTATGGATAGGTTTAGGCAGTACGGTTTGTGGGAAAGATATGCAGATTTATATCCTGATGCCGATTTAGTTTACACAGTCGGTGAAAGTGACTTCCGAAAAGATTGGTTCTTTGCTCATGTGAACAGGTGCAAATTTCACAACAGTGACCTGATCCTTTCTTTTTAGTTTGTATTGTTAGTTTAGTAGAGCTTCTTGTGGTCATGTTGGCTGCTGTGCTGCTTTGGTAGTTTTTGCCTATGGAAATAGTCTGCTCAGTGTAGATAGATTATGTTCCATGCTTTTTAATTACCACTACTACGTGGCTACGTTATTCTTTCAACCAACCAATATCGTTGTGCGAAAACGCATGCTACATGGACTCAGATATAGGTATCGGATATGGGTGTGTGTCCAAAGTGTCGTACTCATCTACTCTCATTCTTACTTTCTAGTTTCTACACTAGTACCCTGCACAAAATTCATGTAGTCTTGTGCAAAGATGTTGAACCTTTTTGGTGTTAATAAGGTGCCCTATCTTTCTCATACAAAATAGGAGTTTTATGCATAGTTCTGCAGTAAATTTAACTGAAAATATCTAAACAGAAATTTGAGCGGCTAAAGCTTAAATAGATTTTTCTAGTAAAAAAAAAAAAAAAAAAAACCGACTAGATTAGGAGAGTAAAGAATCAACTTTTTTGTTCCTTCCAAGCTTTCAAGGATACTCTACTAATTGAGCCTTCACTGCCCGTCGGGCACCTTTCTTCAACCTCTTTTTATCGTCTAAAAAGCATAAATTGTGCAATGTTAGGAAAACTGGTGACGGTACATATCAAGCAACTACATGGCAGATCAAGTTTCAACTCGAAAAGTTGTACGAGGGTGGAATTTACAAGATGCGGCTAGCTCTCGCCTCTGCCACACGTTCTGAACTAGAGGTACGCCTTCCGCCGGTAATATAGGTCATGCATCCCCAGGATTTTGTCTACTCTCATTTCTATTGGGAAGGCAGATCTTCTCTTTCTCCCTTGTGTAAAGTGCAGTGTAGTTTTTCGATAATGCGATTTTTCCTCGGTAATGGATCACCTATTTTCATGAACTCAAGATTCTCAGTTCTTGCCAAAACCTGTTTTGTAACCCAAAACACCTATTCTCAAATTTGCTCAAATCCCGTAACAAATCCTTATCCAAACATTGCCTAACTGACTAGTATCGAATTTCTTTGGAGAAGGTTCGAATCAACGACGCACAAGTGAATCCTCCTCAATTTTCAAGTGGATTGATTGGGAAGGACAATGCAATTGCAAGGCATGGGATTCATGGGCTCTGTTACTTGTTCAATGTGGAGATACCCAGTGCTCAACTCATCCAAGGTGACAATACCATATTTCTCACCCAAACAAGGAACACTAGCCCTTTCCATGGGATAATGTATGACTATATTCGGTTAGAAGCTCCTCCATTTTCTGGTTCCTGATACAACTTCCTTTGTGTATTCTTTTAAAAGTATATGGGTCCGTTTTTGGAAATGACATAGTAAATGCCCCTAGGGTATATGATAATGATCATTTAACGAGACCAATTAAGAACCCACTTTCATGAGAATAGTGAAATCAGTAAATGTGTTAGCTAACATTGGACACAGAGAACAAGTAGTAGTAGTGAGACCAAAATACCCTTTTGTAAAAACTTCAGGTTACCTCTTCATTTTTTATTATTTCTGCATTGTTTAAATCTTTCGAATTCCCACGGGCACATTGAGTAGAAACAAAGTACTAGTTGTTTACTACGCTCCATCATAAAGTAGGAATGAAAGAAAAAAATCGTTGTTAAAAAAGAAAGAAAGAAAAAAGTCAGTGCTAAAAGTTGGGTGGTAATGTAATCAAATTTTGTTAAAAAAAAAAACCCGATACTACTTAGGGATGAGTTACTCGTTTTTAGATAAAAGTCATATTTTTGTTTTGTCTTTATTCAATTCATTATTATTATTTTTTTGCATTTATTAGGTTTGCGTCAAACCTTTAGTGATTATACATTTGTCTCGACGAGAGGGCTCGAAAAGTCACTTGTACATGCTAAAAGTTGGCCCTTTCCAAAAAAATTGGGTAAAAAAGTCATAATTTTACCCAATTTCGACTCCTCTCGTTGAGACTAACGTATAATTTCCAAAAATTTGACGCAAAACTAACAACCGCAAAAAAAAATTAAAATAAAATAAAGACAATCAAAAAATGACTTTTAGCAAAGTAGCCAAAAACTCCTTTCATTAATTATTTCGTGATAATATTACAGTTTTTTTTTTTTTTTTTACATTTTAAAATTAATCTTCATGGACAAGTAACAAAAAAAGTATATCTAAATTTGAAAAATTCGTAAAGTTAAAAATAAGCCAAAACAACTAAGTTATTTGCTTTTTTTTTTAATATGAATTTTCTGAGTCTTTATGACTTTAAAACGAAAATTAATTCATTCACTAGCGCAACTTTTTGTTTTCTTTTGATACGTGAATTTTGTTGAAATCATGCGTAGGAAATTACTGATTAGGAAGCACACAACCGAACAAATTAATACTCATATTCAATTCTACGTACGTTTTATAATTGGTCTTCTTCACTATAAAAGAGGGTATTTCATCCGGATAGAAACTTTCAAGCTGGGCGTTTTCGTCCTCTTCGCAAAAGCTAACTCTCCTTAAAAACAAAATTTATTACTCATTATTTCACCCTTACATTCCCCATAAAAGTGGAAGAAAATAATGGAGTTAATGCATCTCTATCATGTGCCTTTAGGCATATTTTAACAGGACCCTATTGTCTTTTAGCTTTATCTTTTGTGGATTAATCATTCATCTTAGCGAGAGTACTCTAAAATAAATTTTTTAAAAACTATTGGAGAGAAAAAATTGTAAACACAAAAGTAATCGAAAACATAATTTCGGTTTAGTTTTCTTTATTTGAAGTGACTGCAAATCCAATGCAGCCCCCAACTCTATGAAAACCCATGTCGCAAATTGTAGTATGGAGAATAAAATTTTATCACAAAGATGGATCATCATATCCTAACTTGGATTTCTCAAAAAGAGAATCTTGTATATAGTAATTTGATTGACGTTGATTAGATAACATTATACAAACAACTTCAAAATAATACAAGATAGGAGGCGACTATAGCAGCTGTAGATAGGATCACAACCTACGACTTATCACTGTGCACAGTTTCAATACGTCAACTCAGGCCTAGAAAAAAAATTCAATTATGTTGAACATTTGAAGTAGTATCCTCTTTTTATTGGTAAATCGTGAAATTCCCACTAAAAAAAAGGGACAAAATCTAAAAGAGTTGAGTGTGGAAACTTGCTTGAGCAATGTCATCGCCAGGAAATTTCATCTCGATCAACAAATCCCCTTCCTCTCTGCAAACGATGCAGGCATGGGGAAGTTGGTGGTGGTAACCCATTTCACGCAATTCAAGCAGCACATGGTGCATCGACAGGGATGGTTGTGGTATTGCATGATTTCTTTTCACAAAGAAAGCAGAAATTGTTGTCAGCACACTAGTAGTAATACTGTTTAGAGGGGAGAAGAAGAAGAAATCCATGTGTGTGGTCAGATATCTTCACTATAACTCGAATATATACCCATTATATGAGAAAGAAAACACAAGAATAAGATCAAAATGACTCACATTCAGATACGCAACACTCTCTTGTGGAGTATTGCATGGGCCAGTCCATCCATCAACTTCTGAAATAGGCTTCCGTCCTATGAACCTCCTTCTGTTGGAGGATGGATTTGACTACTGTGTTTTGAACACAAGGCCGGCCTTGAATTCTTCCCTGTAAAAACAAGAAAGACAAGAAAAGAAATGTTGAGGAACAAGGAACACTGGCCCTTTCCAATGGATGTATGACTATATTCGGTTAGAAGCTGCTCCATTTTTTGGTTCCTGATACAAATATGACTACAATGGTCGTAGATAGGATGACAACCTAAAACTTGTCACTGTGCACAATTCCAGTACATCAACTCAGGGCACAAAATGGAAAATCCAATCATATTGCTATCCAAGTCGCGACTCTCAACTAACAGATCGAAAAAATTGAAAGAACTTGATCTTGAGTAAGTTACAACTTTTTGGATGTCTAGTATTCTTATTAAAACTCAATTCGAATCAGAGTCAAGTTTGATCAAGTCGATATGCCAACTGACACAATTCAGTCGAGAGAGTGAAATTCAAATCAAACAAATGTGAGGCAAGAGATGTGTTGGGCGAGTCAGAAAAACTCTAGTGTCTCTGAAAAGTATCGGGAAAATAGAGTACCTAATATGAAGATTCGAAAATGCTACAAGCACAAGGAGAAACACAACAGACAACATGGCATGATGTCATCCGTGGGCCCCGCCATTTTAACACAAGGGAAAAAAAGAAGTGAAAATCAAATTTGGTTTTTCCTGCTTTCATTCGATACAGAGAAAGTGTGTGTGTGTGTGTGTGTGTGTGAGAGAGAGAGAGAGAGAGAGAAAGGCCAATTTTAGGACCACCACATCCGGCAACGCCTTCCTCTCCACCTCTAAGACCACCACCACCACCGGTGAGAATCTACTGGGCACTCTGACGCCATTACCCACCACGAAGGTCTCTCACTTTCTCAGAGATGCTCACACCAACGGATTGCTTTGAAAGGAACCGATTGAAGTATGTCAATGATAGAAAAGTTGTTTTGAATTGAAACCCAAAAGTAACCCTTGTCTATATCAAAATGAAAAACAGAGTTTTTCAAGAACCCAGTTGATGGCAACATTAATTTGATAGACTAAGAGTTTGTTTGGACCACAATTTTGAATTTTCTAATTCTGTATGAATTTTTGTCAAATTCACGTCCATCAATTATTCCCCAAACCCAAAAAGCTCACTAAAGGCGTAAGAAAAAGGCCAATTTTTTCAATGTGTTCTAATGTCTCCAAAATTTGGAGATTACACTAATGGGAAGACCGCATACTCCTCTCTGTGGGCCTAAAATGCCCAAATAATACACTAAAAATACAAACACTTGTGGGCAAAGCAATGCCCAAATAAAACAATTTTTTTTGCAAACATCCAAATAAAACATTAAGTTCAAACATCAATAAACCTAGCCCAAAAGGACTAGGCCCAGCCCAAGAAAATCCTAAACCTAATCTACCCATCTTATGCAAACCCACACCACCAGCCGCCGTCCACCAAATTTTAGACAACCACCCCACCGTCGCTAGCACGTCAACTCCAGACCACCACCGGCAACCCCAAAGAGAGACGAAAACCAGTACCAAACAAACCCCAAGCTGCCCTAAAAGCTCACCCTAACCTTTAGGAAAGAACTATGCACATAAATCAAAATGATTCTTGGGTCTGCCCTCTCTGATGCCTTTTGGCTTTGATTTGAGGGCATGATTCCGCAGCAAACGCGACGGTATAGGGGGATCACTGTTTCAGTGGTATTCTGTGAGCAGCCACTTTGTGCATTTATTGCCAAATGTTAGGTCTGTCTCCAATCCATCTGTTTCAGTGGTATTCTGGGAGCAGCCACTTTGTGCATTTATTGCCAAAGGTTAGGTCTGTCTCCTATCCTTCCCCCGCCCATACCCCCAATTATTGAGGACTAAATGGGTTATGTTATTGTTGTGTTGTTGTTGTTGTTAAAAAAGGAAAAATTCATATATTTGTACCTTTCAGTTCTTTCAACTTACTATTTAGTTTACTCCAATACCTTAAACTTCACTAATGAAACCACATGACTCCTGAATTATTAACATGTCCAGTCAAACACGCCCATTTTAGGGTGGAGCTGTTTTGCACTTGCAAGTATATATAGTTCATAGTCACAAGAAAACAATGAAACCAATAATCATGCAATTCCGCATGGAATACATTTAAGATGTCTGTCTAACTACAACAAAAGGTTGCACAACAAAAGGTTGCATTTTCTAGATGTTAAATCATACAAACCCATTTTCTTCTCTTTCTTTATTTGTCATCAGATTTTTACATCTCTTTTAGGCCCGTTGCATAGAAAGCATGAGAAAATCAACCTTCTTACAACTTTCATTATGTTCAGCTACGAAATAAAGTTCACGGGTTCACAACTCTAACTTTTCGTTTGAGAAACAGTTTTCTATAAAGTACATCTTGCTAAAAAGATAAGTTTTTCTGCAAGATTCTTCGTCAAAAGTACACTTAGAGGAAAGTAAATTTCCCTTTATGTTAATTCATTGTGCTTCACTTTTCTTGAGTGTATACATTTCCCACACCATATTTCCGACAACTGAACAAGCTTGGTGCTCATGCTTGTCTTTAAATTGGCATTAAAAAAAATTGCATTTCCACCCTCTCTCACGTAATTGATAGGATCACATTATCATTTGGCGTGAGAACAGTGAGATTTCGATTTTTGCTTATCAAACAATGTCAGTGAGCTAAATTAAAATGAGCAAAACCGGAAATTTGGTGCTTCTGTATAAGTTAGAATCTTGGACCCGGTGTCCTATGGAGTGCTCCCTGTAGGACGCATCCGGACTATCCATCTCCGTAATTGATGGTCCGTATTTAAGATAAACTCTCCCAGAGAAGAGTAGTTAACTCTACTATGAAAAAGTTTTTTTTTTTAATCTGAACCGTTCAAAACACTTTTAGACGGTCAAAAAGTGCACTGCAGAGTGCCCTACATGACGGTGCACTATAGGTCCCCGATTCCAGGAAACCCACCCCTCCTTTTTTAAATCAAAGCTACACATACTTGAGCTATTTCTCACGTTTTTTCGTGTAAGTAATTATTTCTCTTACATTGAAAAAAGCAGGATTAAAACCATAGGTCAAATAATACTAGGCCCAATTTGATTATCAAATTCCATTGTGAACACTTTTTGAGCCAAACATTGTTAACTTTAATAGTAACATTTTGATTTTGAGTATGTCACTAGGATTATAACCTTATATTTTGGAAAGATAATAATCTCATTTGCAAAGCTAACTCTCGAAGGAAAACAACGTTTGGTATTTCTATGCATCTAAATGGGATCTTTTGCAGAGTCAAAATAACAAAATTTGACTTCAAACCAGCAAATATCCTTGTGAGAAATTGAAACGCCCCTTAAACTCGGACATGGGGTTGTTGTTGCGCACCATCCGAACCGTCCGTTGCTCGGATGGACAGCCCATATTTTACCTCGACAACTTTGCATCCGAGCAACGGACGGCTCAAATGGTGCACAACACATGTTGTACATCCCATGCACAGCAGCAACTCCAAATCTCTTAAACTCATATATAGTCTCTTCTGCAGATAATTTCTTTTTTTTTTTTTGATAAAACCACATGCTTATGGAAACATTTGATAGTCAAATTTCAGAGAGAAAAATTGGACTTATAATAAATCATAAAGCATACTCCCCACACGATTCACCTCTAATAATCGCATGACTAAAATATGTAAAACGAAAAAGAACACATGTACTAATAGATGAGACACCCTCGTGGCCAAAAGAAAGAGCTCAAGCATGTGACACATACTCCCTTCGTCCCAATATTAGTCCAGTTCGCAAAACAATAAGTTATAAATAATACGGTTTTTTCAAAAGAAAAATTCAAATATTTTTTAGCAATTTTGCTAAATATCAATGATCTCTTTTTAATTCACCATTTTGCGAACAGGATTGTCGTAATAATTTTGGGACGGAAGGAGTATTTTACACTTTCTAAGTAAAATCTAATATCCATTCATATAGATTTATTAATACAAGCCATCCACTAGGAATGTTTTTCTTACAGAAAGGAAGAGGAAATTAAACACTAAATTAGGAAATCTAAATCCAAAGGTGTGGAGCTAATTGGATTTAATTATCCGAGTCGTTTTTTGGTATCCTCGGCGGCATCAGCTGCTGCAACTTGCATCTTAGAAGTCTGGAGATCAGCTTCACTTGCTTCCTTCTCGTTCCTTGCACTCATCTTCGTTGCCTGTTTTTCACATCATTATCACCACCACCACAGAATTTATTCACAAGCACAAGACTGTAGCCTTAAAGCACAGCTACCGTGATCGGAATCTTTCATTTTGTTCGGCTAGTTGAGAACATCGTCCATTCCAAAAATGAGATTAATCGAACATCAGCACCGACATGACCCGAACAAATTTTTCTTGGAGTTTAATCTCCAAAATAGAAATTATAGTAGCTATTTAGCAACCCATTTATTTCTAGTATCCAAGAAGAACGTGTTTAGCTGATCATGTATGTAGTAGTTGTCCGATCAAACCCCTTGTTTTTTTGGCATGAACAAAAAACCCGACAAGCCGAACAAAATGATCAGTCTAAGGTCTTAAATAATGGTTTCATGATATGTAACGGTAACGGTTTGAGTGCAATGGTTTCGGGAGTATTGAATGTTATGTAACGGAAATGGGCTTTAGCGGTCGTGAATTTTCAAAAATCATTTTTTTTATAAAAAAAATATATTTTTTTTTAAATGGATTGTAATGTTCGAGTATTGGCCGTATCGGATATGTAACGGTAACCGACTAATACACATGTGATGTTTTCCTCTCACCGGTATACCAAGTTGTAATGGGATCAGAGAGGCCAAAAACTATTACGTAACGGACCGTTAAAAACCGTGGATTGGTCCTACCACACTCGTAGGCCCGGGACCAAGTTCATATGAAAGGCACAACACATTATTAACTACATAAGGCCCCTGCGTAGTGCTAAAATTAGCACAATTTTATTAGTATTTTTGTTCCCAATTTAGCATTAGCAAAATCCTATATGAGTACCATATATTGAAATAAGAGAGGAAACACTAAACTGGTGGAGCAATAAAGCCAAAAACAAATTACTCAAAATGTATTCATTATGCATATGTACAAACAATAGATGCACAAACCCACGGGTGATTTCACAAGGACGGTGATGATTTTAAATAAAGGCCGTTACGTAACGGGATTTTGAATCCAGTACCATTATTTACCTATGTTACGGCCAATATTATCCAATACTATCAATCAGTTATATGACCAGATCACTGATACCGTTGTGTTTTTCGATAATATTCGTACTGCGATTTAAAACCTTTATCGAGTTTAGGGAAGGAAAATATAGAAAGAAAGAAAAGGAGGATACCTGACCAACAACAAGGGCCTTGAAATTGCCAAAACCCTCTTGCAGTGAAGCCGCAAAAGAGGCGAAGCCTTTCTTCACCGGAGACACGGCCGACTGTTCCGGCCGTCTTCCATCAGCGGCGGCGGATGGCGGTGTTGACGATTTGCTCTGATCATCCATCGGCGAATCCTTCCTCGTTGCAGATGTGAAAACCCCAAAGCTTTTGAATTTGTTTTATGGAGTTGTTTTTGCTACGCGTGGCGCGGACGCCGTTTCAGAAAGAGACAAAGAAGAGCAAGGAACAGCGAAGAAAAAGAACAATGATAGGTACACACCCCCTCAATCACTCCCTACCACACCCTCTCTCACATGTGTGGTGGGGCCCACTAGGACCCACTGGGTGAGCCCCACCACACATGTGAGAGAGGGTGTGGTAGGGAGTGGCTCAGAGGGTGTGTACCTATCATTTTTGGAAGAAAAAACAGATAAGGGAAGGTAGAGAAGTGGCACGTTGAGTGTGACATGCAATGGAAGTGTGTTTGACCTGCCAGAGGGCCAAAAATGGCTAGAATATCGAAATCTTATTGCGTGGCAACAACCTTTCCTTGTAGAGTAATTATTGCATGGTCTCGGGATACCATTACGCTATCAGACACATTCTTGCGAGGCCCGGTATGATATATAATGGGTAAGAATGTTAAGATATTGCGTGACCGTGCTCCAAGATCATAAAGGCTGTGTTCGGTTGCACAGTTTAGTTTTGTTTAGTTTAGTTTTAATGATGTAAGCAGGTGTAATAAGTGGAGAGAGATAGAGAGAAAAATGAAAAAAGTAATGATGTAATCAAAACTGGAATAGTGCAAAACTGCCCTAAAACCCCCAAACGAACACAGCCAAAATAATTATTGTTTTTTGAGCAGCAATAGGGGATATTATTGAGCGCCTTGGTATAATATACAATAATTTCCTTGGTGGATAAAGATGATAAGTCATTACGTTACCGTGCTCTAAGACCAAGAAATAATTATTGCTCCTTGAGCGGCAATAATTTCCTTGATGGATAAGGGAAGGTAGAGAGGTGGCACGTTGAGTGTGACATGCAATGGAAGTGTGTTTGACCTGCCAGAGGGCAAAAAATGGCTAGAATATCGAAATCTTATTACGTGGCAACGACCCTTCCTTGTAGAGTTTAGGCCCAGTTTTTCAAAAGATTTTAGAACGCATGATATTTCAAATTAAAAAATGAAATAGTTCCGTGTATCGTTTTCACACCAAATTAAAGCACACGAGAAGTACTTTAATTTGGTGCAAAAAAAAAATTAAAAAACGATATACGGAACCACTTCATTTTTTTATTTGAAATATCATGATTTTAGCACATGGGTGCTAAAATCTTTTGGAAAACTGAGATGGTCTCAGGATACCATTAGACACATTCTTGCATGGCCCGGTATGATATATGATGGATAAGAATGTTAGAACATTACGTGATTGTGCTCCAAAATCATAGAATAATTATTGTTCTTTGAGCAGCAATTGGAGATATTATTGAGCGCCTTGGTATATTATACAATAATTTCCTTGATAGATAAAGATGTTAAGTTATTACGTGACCGTGCTCCAAGACCATGAAATAATTATTGCTCCTTAAGCGGTTGTGTCTGGTTTGGGTAAATTGAAAAAAACTGGTTTTTTGGTTTTTTTTGGTTGTGTCCTTTATTCAATTTTTTTTTTGCATTTGTTAGTTTTTAGTCGATTTTTTGTGGTTTCTTAGCTTGTCTCGACGAGAGGAATCTAAAAAGTATAAAATTATTAGCCAAACTTAAAGTTTTGTGAGCAAAGACGAATGTGACATCCAAAAAACCGGTTTTTTGGATTATTTTTCGTCTTTATTCACAAAACTTTAAATTTGGCTAATAATTTTATACTTTTTAGATTCCTCTCGTCGAGACAAGCCAAGAAATCACAAAAAATCTACCGAAAACTAACAAATGCAAAAATTTCTTGAATAAAGACAACCAAAAAAATCAAAAAACCAATTTTTTTAATTTACCCAAACCAGGCCAAAAGATACTATTGAGTGCCTGAGGGACCATAGAATAATTAATGTTCTTTCACCGAGTGGGACCTACGTACTTGTAGTACTTTATCCCAATGGAAAATGATTTTCACACCCCCATTTTACAATTCATACTCTTTTTTTTTGTCTTTATCTTCATGAGTTTACAATATTACCCTTCGATGTGTAAAAATGTGTATTGAAATAGGGCAATATTGTAAATTCATGTGGATAAAGACAAAAAGGGAAGTGTGGATTGTAAAATGTGTGTGTATGTGGCGGTGGAAGAGCAATACGGAGCATCACATAACAGTGCTTGTGATACATTGAGTAATTTTTCGTGGCAATAGGGCCAACATCATAAACAATTATGAGGAGTTATGGGGTATTTATGAATAATGACCGGTACAGACCTTTCCACCACACCCCAAATCATACCCGGCCGCACAACACGCCATCGATGTATTGGGAGAATAAACACCTAAAAACTACTTTGCAACTACCAAGCATGCAATGCCATGTAGACAAGTATAATTTAGGGTGTGGTGGACAGTTGTATCCCTATCATTATTTGGAATTTATATGGTATACGTGGCAACTCTTCATCTTTCTTGTCTGTCTTCTCTGTTTCTGCTTTCTTTGGGCCCATCATGTTTTATGGGCTAGGCTATTCTAGAATTCTAGGGCTTGGACACATGATTGGACGGGCTCTAAAGTCCGGCCCATTCGTTTCAATGGAATTGTCTCAAAACGAAAAAAATTCAAGTACTCCTCAAATACAACGGGAAAAGGAGGTCCCTTCGGGGACATCTAATAAAATTGAAACAGAAAAAGGAGAAACATATGATATGAGTCGGCAGACAGGAGTGGAGTCAAAATTTACTATCGGTGGGGTCAATTACATACCACAAATATGCAATTTCTTTTTTGTATTTGATAATCGAAAAAAATCGTGAAATGCTAAACAAAAGTAGTTTACATTTTATAACATTTAATTTCATTTGCATTTGAGCCTGGTGTTTTGTTTTTACAATTTCTCGATCCTTCATAATTTAGACCCTTGGACTGGTGGTATGAATTCCTTCACTCTTTGATGGCAACAAACGTAGTTATGTTCATAAAATTGTCTTGCTACTTATTATTTTTTTCCCTTTTTGTCTTCTTGAATCTTCAATTAAGGAAATATTATTAGCGGCCTTGGAGCACCGTCACACAATGCCCCAAATTCTTTTTTCACCACACAATGGGTTGGGGTCTCTACACTTAGGCCCCCTTTGACCTAACTTTTTGGGGGCTTTTCAACAATGTCTTTTTAGTTGTTTTCTCTTACAGTAGTTTTTAATAGATTTAGGTATACTATTTTATTAACATTGTTCGGCTCGACCAGATGAATCAGAAAAATATAAAAATTCATAGACCAAAATTATATTTAAAAAAATCTTATAAAATGACAAAAAGACCCGAATAAAATCACTCAATCGTGTTGAAAAGGGCAAAGATTGTAATTTCTTCCAACTCTTTGGGGCTAGACTATATATATTATATGAGGCAAATTAAAAATTCTCAAAATGGCAATCTTTATTCTATACAGATTAGAGAATCCTCATTTGGCTCCCCACTTTAACTTTTGGGTTAAAGTGAAGAGCCAAACCCCCAAAAATCCACCAAAATCAGCCTCTCTACTTTCCATCACCAAATTATTTTAGTGGCGGGGTCCACTCCTTTGTTGTGCCGAAACATCTCCCCAGGTGGAGAGATTACTTTCAGGGAGATTTTTTTTATATATAGATTTGAGAGAATAGTTTAATATAGTAAAATTAAAATAGAGAATCTGAGTTTGTTAGTTTTCGATAAATTGACTTGCTAATTTATAAAAGGTGTTTTTGAAGTTTAATTTGGTGAAAATTTTGGTGCTCCAGATCATTTGACTCCCCACTTTAACTTTTGAGTTAAAATGGAGAGCGAAACCCCCAAAAACCCACCAAAATCAACCTCTCTACTTTCCCTCACCAAATTATTTTTGCTACAGTACCGCACCAAATTTGGTGCAGCACTGTTCACGCACCTCTTGTTTTTTTTTTTCCCCCGGTTACTTTTGTCCCTGGTGGCTGTGCGTCAGAGGAGAGAGAAGGAGGGGAACAATAGACGGGGGCATAACACATGGAGAATTGTGTGTGGGGGAGAGAAATTTTAGTGGTGGGGTCCACTCCTTTTTTGTGCCGAACCATCTCCCCAGGTGGGGAGATTACTTTTGGGGAGATTTTCTTTTTTTTTTATATAGATTTGAGGGGAATAGTTTAATATAGTAAAGTTAAAATAGAGAGTCTGATTTTATTAGTTTTTGATAAAGTGACTTGCTAATTTATAAAAGGTATTTTTGAAGTTAAATTTGTTGAAAATTTTGGTGCTCCAAATAAGATACTCTTAGAGCATCCTCATTTGGCTCCCTATTTTAACTTTTGAGTTAAAGTAGGGAGCCAAACCCCCCAAAACCCCCACATATCAGCCTTTCTATTCTCACTCCTCAAATTATTTTTGCTACAGTACTGCACCAAATTTGGTATGGCACTGTTCACGCACTTTCCTTTTTTTTTTATATTGTTTCTTGCGGTGCGGTGTAATGAGCAACGTACAACTTGCTGAAAAATGGGTGGGGAAAGGTGTACGTTTGGTTACTAAAGTAGAAAAAAGGTGTCCTTTTTCTTACTTTTGCAACTGGCAAGGTACAACTCGGTGGGGATAATAGAAGTTTTTTTTTATATTAGATTTAGGGAAATTGTTTAAATAGTAAAGATTGGATAGAGAGTCTGATTTTTTGAGTTTTTGATAAAATGACTTGCTAAATTGTAAAATGTGTTTTTGTGGTAAAATTTGGTTTTTTTTTGTGAGTCTGATAAGAATGCTCTTACAGAATGATGCCGTTAAGTGGGGTTCAAGAGGGGTCACTTGGAACAATTGGAAAGAACCCAATTTCCCCAATGTAGTTTCCTGGAATCTTATCTATTCGTTCATTGTGTCCAAACCATGGTTTCATTTTCCTCATAAAGATGAAATTGGGTACCAAAAACTACATAGACAGAGGATTCTATCATTCTATGTCCTGAAAACCCGGTAAGCTTTTAATGGGCAAGAACATATGAATTCCAATCAATACAGATTCTGTATCTCTGTCCATCAAGCAATAAATAGCCCCTCAATAATAATAGCAAAAGTAGCTCCTCAAGATTAAGGAATTGGATGTCTTGTAGAGCGGCAACTGAGCCATTGATCAATGGTCTGGATTTCATCTCGGCACTTGCATGATCCGAACCGTCCATTGTCGGGATACAATTTAAGAAGTCGATTACCGATATCAACGGTTTGAATGCCACACTAAGAGTTGTACTGTGGCTCCGCATAAGGAGTTGGAAGGGCCCTTCGGCTTCTAAACAATAAAACCAAGGCCAGTCCACTTTCATCTTTTTGAGTAATTTTCTACATTTACCACGTCTTGGACACCAGTATCAAACAAAAGTGGACCCAAGCACTCTCAAAATGCATTATTATTAGCTAGGTGAGTTGTGGCCCCTATAACCAATTTAGCCCTTCCCAAACAGGCCTCAAGTTACAGGCACCTTATCCACACCAGGTAAAAGGGTGGGGCTTGTTGCCGATCAAAAAAGAAGAAGAAGAAAAAAAGGTGGGGCTTGTACATTAACTCGATCTATATCCTCTAGCTTCTTTTTTTGATAACCGCATGTCCGGGCCAACTTGCACCCACCCCAAGTAATTCCGGGACTCTGGAGGTAACGGCTACGCACCTCGACCATATCCTCTAGCTTGGCACCAATCACCAAGGCAAGTCCACACATTATGGGCACCATTGCCTTCCCACAAAAAAGGCAGAGGGGGAGAGTTATTATCAAAAACTTTCAAACAGCCACAAACGAATCTAGAATAGATAACTGACATCCCAAAGAGAAAAGAAAAGGAAAAAAAAAAAAAAGAAACTCCAAGTAAAATCTATGACAATAAAAGTTTCTAATATAACAGAGAAGGTGGCGCTACCTGAAGTGAAGCTGAAGTGCTGAACCCAATGTATTAAGTCGCAGCTCCGGGAATAGGCAGGAACTGGGAGAGCTTGGCGACAAAGGGTACGGCCACAACTCTCGGCCTCATTTGATGCATTAGCTTTAGAGAATGACTCAAAAAAAAGATTGGGAAGAGCTACTACCTTGCAAAGTCACAATATGGATTGATCATCACAGTAAAATACAAAACCTGCATGAAAAAGGAAAAAGAGAATTGATCAAAGCTAAATGCACAAGAGCAATGCAAGAACCACAACACCCCTCAGCCATTCAGTAGCAAAAGAAACTCCGGAATAGCCAAACCCAAGCATCACATTTGGTAAGGAGAGACTCAAACCAACTTCTTAAATGCACAAAACCAAATAAGCCATCCAGAACAAAAAGTTGAACATTAAACAAGAAAATCAATGCTCTCGTGCCAATAAAAGCACAACAATGCCAGCTTCGGCTTCACTACTCTAACAAAGGAAACTGAACGAGAAAATGAAATAGAATGCGAGAACAGTCTTATCAACAACGGAGGCCTAATCTGCTCTTAAAAGATCAAATCTCTCTCCATTAAACAGTTCTAACGCTCTATCTGGATAGTCACATGACTAATGTTGTACTCCCTCCTAATATAATCAATCACTTTGTCTAGCACCAAGTCAGCAACTGCTTCAGGGTTTATTTTGACATGGCAAGCCAACAGAATCTTTCCAACTGTAATGGCCCAAATATGGAGCTCATGAACGGCCACCACTTCATCAATTTCACATAAGCCCTTCTCAAGTTTTGTCGCATCAATCTCCCTGGGCGTGCTCTCCATCAATACCTCCAGAATGTTCCGCAGCATTTTGATAGTTGTCCCCAAAACAATGACGGAAAATACGAGGGTGCAAATCAGATCAATTATCTTCCATTCAGGCTTATACCAAATCAATGCTCCTCCAATCATGACTCCAATGCTCTGAATGGAATCCCCCAATACATGGAGATAGGCTCCTTGTACATTGATGTTACGTTTCTTCTTTTCTTCTTTCTCACTGATTGGCAAATTTTTATCTTGGGAATTTTTCTTCAGCAGTGGTTCGAGCCTGTCTTCCTCATGAGCATGGCCATGCTCCTCGTCGCTTGAATGCTCCTCGTGACTATTCGGATGTGTGGTAATCCGCACCCCATGCCTGTGATCGTGGCTCTTGTCATCTTGATCATTGTGGCTATGGCTATGGCTGTGACTGTGACTGTGACCATGACCGTGATCATGCCCCCCGTGGCTATGGTCATGACCCAACATGACAGCCATGGCTATATTTACCAGAAGACCAAAAGTGGCAACAAGAAACATAAGGAAGCCATTGACTTCACCCGTGTCATTAAGAAGCCTTACTATGGCTTCATAAACTAAAATCCCAGCGAGCAGCCATATGAGCTGGATGGAAACCAAAGCACCAAGAATCTCTATCCTAAAGAACCCATAAGTCTGACGAGGAGTGGCTTCCCAGCCCGCTGCCCACAAAGAAAACAATGAGATAGCAAAAGCTGCAACGTCCGAGAGCAAATGCGCAGCGTCAGTCAAAATGGCAAGACTGTTGGCTTTGATGCCTCCAACTACTTCGACAGCCATGAAGACAACACAGAGGGCAACTGCAATGAAAAGCTTCCGCATGGAAGCTGTTCGTTCTTGTGCATCCTTGGTGATAGTTACAGCATCTGAGAACCCACAAGGAGCTTCTCCACATAGTTTGCTCCCTCCAAGGCTCTTCTCTCCACCAGAAATTTCACCACTTATCTCAATAATCTGCCCGTGTTGATAAGAACTCCCTTCCATCTGAATAAAGAAGAGTTAAATCAACTCACGAACTAGTACAACTGTAACAAAATTTCACTCATATATCAAACCAGATCAAACGCATTTACTTATCACTTAAACACATGACTCTCATAATAAATTTGACAGGAATGTCAAACCATATAGTCCAAATAAAACATTTACAGTCATAAATAACCCCTCCCCCACACAATTTAAAGTTTTATGCAGTCTAGACCGAGATGATTTCAATTTGATGATGAAACAAATTTCTGAAATAGATAATAGATCTTGTTGTCTCGCTTTGTTTTGAAGTACGTAGTCTGTGAAAATGACTTTCCACTATTTCGATATGCTAAAACATGAACACAATTGTGATATAAAAAACCAAGTAGTTATTTTCCAATATGCATTCTATATAAAAAAATTACGTATTCCAAGAGCCCAAACTGTCGGTTTAAAAAAAAAAAAAAAAAAAGGACTCCCAACTGTATGCCATGTTGGTGCATCCATTTCGTGTTGTAGCCATGTGTTGTCCGTGACTCCATATTCATGCTTCTAAGGGGCCAAGTTATTAGTTCTAGAATGACTTGTCCTAAGACGAGCACGTTAGTAGGACATATAATGCATCCTTAGAGACTCAGTGAATATGGAATGCACGTATCTCAAGGATCACTAGGGGAAAGTCCATCTACAAAGCAAAAGGTCATGACTTGCGGAGCTCATTCGACGATGCCTCCACCACCTCAACAATTTTCAGCAATTCGATTTTTTTATGGGTTTATTGCCTTCATTTATTTCAACAATGAGTGGATTTCTGGCTATTACAATTGTTCTGTCTTTTGCAATATCCTAATTTTTGTGAGGTCTAAATTCTTGTGCATTTGGTATGATATTCTTTACAAACACAAAGATGATCAAAACTAAAAGGGACGTTTACGTTGTGCCGAAAGAAATCAAGATATTGATATTGCTGCTGGAAAATTGCTGATCTAGGGCGTTCAATTTCTATTCTTTGTTTCTAGACACACGAAAGTATTGCCTTGCTTGTTTTATCCTACAGTCATTCCCAACTGCACCTTATGATGCCTCTTTGTCAGCTTCATTTGCTGCCTTTTTCTATGTTCGTTTTTGGTTGCGATAATCTCCTTTAAAAAGTAAGTAAAAGAAAATTGATGTCCTCGGACCTTTATTTCTTGTTGCGTTGCTTAATTGACTCCGGTTTGTCATTTTTCTACTTCACCATTGCTTGTGTTCTAATGTAAATGCTGTCAAGGACTCACGATTATGTTTACACTATCGGGCCATATCATGCAATGGTTCTCCTAACTTTTGGACGTCTTGATTGGAAAATTTTTGTCTGTAAGTATGTTTTTAACTATGTCTCCACATCATTTGCACATGTGCATGTGTTTTTTTTCTCTCATTTTTATTACTTGTTCTTATTCATTCGCCTTGTTGTTCATAAATTTACAACCAAAGCTTCCCACTCGTACAGTGAAAACATCAATACGACAATGTTGAAAAATTAAATCTAGAGGGAAATCACGCGCAAAAACTCCTGGGTTGTAGATGACAAAAATTTACAAGTATGAACCCCTCGATAATCATGCCAAGCATTGGTCGCCATTACTAGCATATCGATAAACATAACTAAACCAACACATGAACTATTCATACACTAGCAACTAAAAGAAGATCACAGTACGAAAACTACAACAAAGCTCCACAAAACTAGAGGGGAAAAATCAGCATATTAGATCAAGCAAACTATTAAGCAAGCATGTATGACTCAAAATACCAGAGAATGGAATGATAATTCCAATCTTATTCAATCGTCAAATTTATGATCAGTCTCTCTACATTTGAACCCCAGTTGGCACAGAAGCAAAATACCACAAACATTGAAATGACAAACTCACTTGATTCTCAAACATATTCAGCGGGGAAAACTAATAACTCAGATACCTTCCCAAACACGTAGTCACAACAGAAACACATGAAACTTAGATCCTAATGTTAATTACCAACAAATAAAAGTCAACTTCGGATTCTACAAATTTACCAAAACACAGCAGTAAACCAGCGGCCGGTGTGGGAGATTATTGTGACAAATACATGATGTCCTTAACTGAATTCACATGATATATCTAAGGAGGTTGGGCATTACGACCTATGTGGGATTTCACCACCAGGAGTGAGATTCACACAGTGTCTTTAGGATGGCGATAACAGATCGAAGTCCATCTATTCAAATCTAGTGTCAAGGAATCGGATTCATTCCACTGAAATTCAACGTTTGGTGAGCCAAATCCACTAATCTAGAGAGAGAGAGAGAGAGAGATACCTTTGGATGCTGGATGCTGGATACAGCCTCACCAAACCGAGAAGATCCCTTCATCCAAACCGAGAAGATCCCTTCATCCGCTGCTAGTAGAGGAATTCCAAAGGGTTACTAGGTTATATAGGCTACTTTGGCTAAATCCAAAAAAACTGATTTTTTGGTTTTTTTATTTTGTTCTTATTTAATTTTTTTTATATTTGTTAGTTTTCGGTTTATTTTTTATAATTTTTTGACTTATCTCGACGAGAATAATTTAAAAATTATAAAATTAAAAATTATTAACTAAACTTAAAACTTTGTGAATAAATTATTAGCCAAAGGAGGATCCCCTTGTTTGTTTGTTTTTTTGTTTTTGTTTTTTTTTTTTTTGGCCTAAAGTAGGGGTATGATGCGCGTGGGTCCTCGCAAAGGACGGGCGAGACGGTGACGGGCTTTACCAGGGAGGACGAACTTATAAAAGTCCTAATTGTTGGGACCAACACCATTGGAACCTTAATCGCAATTTTCTGTTCAATGTCTCCCTGCTAAAAATCCACTAGTATAGTCCAAATCCAGTCCCCATCCGCAATCGTACTAGCTCTGCTTTTGCATTGAATTGACTTGTCAAACCAAAAAGGAAACACAATGGGAATATTATTATTGTTTAATGAGCAATAATGCTACTCTTACATTCACATCCGGGTACACCCCCCACCCGGCATCTCTCTATCTCTTTGGTCTTGTTTATTTTGATTTTCAAGAATCGATTTTTTCAATTATTATTCAATTATTACTTCTATTTTTAAATATTATTTTTATTTTTCTCTCTATCTCTCTCCAATCATTAATACCTATTTTTTAATTATTATCCCTATTTCTTCTTATAATCATTACAAAACTCAAAACCCAAACTAAACACAACCTTTGACTCTCTCTCTCTCTCTCATTTCTACTTTCTTTCTCTCTCCTCTACTCACTACCCCACTTTTCTTTTACTTTTTATTTTTAAAAATTTAAAATGTTTATAACTTTTATTTTTCATATCCAATATTGAAAATATATATATATATATATATATATATATATATATATATATATATATATATATATATATATAGGATCCGGCTCTTATCCGCACCTTTCATTTCCGCACCTCGTGATCCAAAATTTTTTTTGACGATCCGATCCGTCCAATGTGTTCAGAAGGTGTTTTCAAGGGTCTACGCGGAAAATCTTCAAAAAAAAATACCGGGAAGGGCTTGATCCAAGCAGTTTTCGCAAAAAATATATATTTACATTTTTTGCGAAAACTGCTTGGATCAAGCCCTTCCCGGTATTTTTTTTTGAAGATTTTCCGCGTGGACCCTTGAAAACACCTTCTGAACACATTGGACGGATCGGATTTTCCAAAAAAAATTTGCAACACAAAAAAACCCCATTTTTTCCTTAAATCCGGGGGTGTGGATAAGAGAATTTTCGTATATATATATATATATATATATATATATATATATATATATATATATATATATATATATATATATATATATATATATTTAAAATCTACTCGACAACGTTTATGAAACAAGATCAATATTAAACATGTAATTATGTATAAAAAATAATTTTTTAGGTATAGGCTCTTTTTTGCGCTAACTTTGAGCTCGTGAATTTCATTAGATTTGAATTTGTGAATTTCAATGAAAAAAAATATAAAGTTCTATGATTATTTGTATTTGTAACGATACTGCATTGATGCCCTAAATCTTCAAGTTGTCAAAGCTTTACCGGAGAAGTAAGCATCTAGGCTTGTTAACTATACCATTTTTTTTATTTTTTTATAGTTTTTTTTTATATTGTTTTCTATCATTATTTTATCTTGTCCATCAACTGGTGTGGGTTACTTTTGTAGGTGGCTAGATATAAAGTGGTCTACGATGGATTATCATTTGCAACAGTTCGAGGTGCTGGACATCAAGTTCCACGGTCTAAGCCACACAGAGCTCTAGCCCTACTCAAGAAGTTCCTAGCAGGACATTAGTACTTAGAAACCTCTAATGAGGAGGGATGCCATACATTTTCTTAATCTTGTAGCTGCAACTAGTATTCTTGTAAAAATAACATGGCTTGCTTGCAATCATGTTGAAAATCTGAGATTGTTGTATTGAAGGGCCACTCCATCTATAGCAGACACGAGGAAATGTTCAATTCAATGATCTTATACTTATGTGGAATGAAAGGATTTGTTGTCGTCTCCCTTAGATTTCATATACTGTGTAATTACAATGACGATTGTGTTATGCAGGCATTGAACATTGCATGACAACTTGAATTGGAATAATTTTATTCACCCACCTAATAATGTGGTATCAGGTGGGCCAAATAAACTGTGACACACTCAAATACCGGTATTTAATGTGAGTAGTTTAGTAGTTTGTTAGATCTTCTTCTTCCGTTATCTTGTGCCTTTATAAGTTTCACCTGAAATGAAACATCTTGAAAGCGATTCAAGCGTGAAGACTGGCAGTTCACTAGTAGAATATTGACAGTGACAAAAAGAAAATGAACAAATGATTAATTTATTCACAAATACATACATATTCATTTTAATTTCTTCTCACGATATCCAAAAAAATAAAATAAAGTTCCTATTTCATTGTAATTAGTTTAATAGTATGTTAGAGCTTCTTCCGTTATCTTCTGCCTTAATTTGTAAGTTTCACCCGAAATGAAACTATCTTGAAAGCGATTCAAGTGTGAAGAATGGGCAATTCACTTGTAGGAAATTGCAATTAATTTGTGTAGCTTTCCAAGAAACTTCCGTAAACTTGTGAGTCACTT
Source organism: Vaccinium darrowii (assembly GCA_020921065.1). Classification (NCBI taxonomy): domain Eukaryota; kingdom Viridiplantae; phylum Streptophyta; class Magnoliopsida; order Ericales; family Ericaceae; genus Vaccinium; species Vaccinium darrowii. The sequence goes on from CM037155.1 coordinate 6,737,821, forward strand.
GTGGTATTTGCTACTTAGATGGACCCAATTGCTTCTTGAAGGGGTAATGAAACTGATAGGCGCGTAAATATTCACATTAACGCCCCTTAATTTATCATTGTTATGTCCATTTATATTATTACTTGGAGTTTAATTTATTTTATTTTGTGTTGTAGGAATTTGAAGGCCGAATAATGAATATTTCATCCACTGGGCCCGTTAGTGCCGACTTAATTCAAAAGATAAAAATTTTTGGATTATAGCATGTGCTAAATGCATGGCCGATCAAAATATCTAAGTGGGCCCATTGATACTTTGACCAAAATTGATCCAATTCCTTGCAAAGATATTGGCCACGTCCTGATGCATGCCACTACAAGACATTAGGGCTTTGAAAAGGGTTGGAATTTAATTGGCTGCCACTACCTATATATGGATTGCACATAGCACATAAGGGGGATATACAGAGCCGCACAAAGAGAGACTTCGGACTCTACGGAACAGAGAAGGGATTTCAAAGGACGGTTGCCACTGGGTTTCGTAGTCGCGACGATCGGCTAAACATCCTTCTTAGGGTGTAGATGAAACCCTAACCAAGTAACTATGTTTTTATGTTAATTTTGAATTTTGATTATCGAAACGACGATTGTATAACTTTGAGACTTATTTTTATGATTCAATCTTATTTTTCCTATCTAGTGTTATGTGTTTGTTTTCTGTGACTGCAAATACATAGTTATGCAACAATTTTCTTGGCGCGTGGAATTGCCAAATAAGATAGTCTATACCTAGGGAAGACGAGTCGTGCCTAGATTAATTAGTTATAGAATCGAAGACGATTCGTGCCAACCGAAGATAGGTTATGCCCGGTTATCAATCACATGCTATTTTCTTGTCGATATCGCTAGGGGTTGTAACTTTTGGCGAGTTATTGTCGTTTCGGTAATTGATTTCTCTAAATTAATATAATTACTTGGTTGCAAAGTTAGGGTGGATTCGAAACCCTAAGTCCCTTTCCAAATTACTTAATTCACATCTTTCTTACTTTTAATTATTTAGATAATTTTAGAAATCCAACTCAAATCACTTTTTCTCGAATTAATTTAGAAATCAATTGAAACAGTTGTAGCTAAGACTTATAATCCTTGAGGACGATACTCGGAATACCTACCACTATTCATTTGAGTAGTAGTAATTATTTCGTTTTATTAACTATTTTTGGTGTGAAAAACGACCTACCAGAAACTGTAATTGGTAGTGAGGAGAGATTAATATTAAAGTTCACGTAGGTTGTTAGGTGGTTTTTTTTTTTTTTTTGTCATTCGTCATTCCTAATCTATTACATGAGGGAAGGGGGAATAGGTCTCGATCCCGGGATGCAGTGAGAGATATCCAAGAGCTCTACCGCATGAGCTAGCCACCACTTGCCGTTGGTTGTTAGGTTGGAGATATAAATTGTACGTTTAGGAATTGTTATGACCATGATTTTTTTTTTTTTTGAATGAATGAATATAGTTCAGTTTATAGTTCAATCCCCTATACTACACTAGTTATAAAACACGGATCAGGGTCAGGCCAATAGCATTTTGAAAAATTTTCTGCAGAGTCCAAATCATTAGACAATAGCCTTGTCAAGGTTGGCCCTGAGGCAAGTGGGGGCTAGCTCATGCGGTAGAGCTCTTGGATGTCCCACACTGCATCCCGGGATCGAGTCCCATTCTCCCCTCCCCCATGTAATAGATTAGAAATGACGAATGACAACAAAAAAAAGGTTGACCCTGAGATTTTCGGGGTCTAAGATGTATTTGTGAAATTGGAGCCTTCTGTTTTCTGTTAAGAAAATAAAAATAAAACTTACCACAAAATGATAGTTCCCATATTTTGTTTTTTTCCATGATTCATTTCGTTTTTTAAATTAAAACTAGTTTTGGGTTATATTATATTTTGCACCAATAAAAAAATATCCTTTTGGAACTGTGAGTTTCTGAGAGAAAAAAAAAATTCTTATGAAGAAGGAAAGAGAGGCCCAAGGAATTGAATCGTATACCTATTGGATAGGAAAAGTAACCTTTTTTCCACTTGGCTAGCTAACTTATTGATTTTACAAGCGATAAATTAAATATAATTACATATCTAAGTGTACCTATCCGGGACCCTAATTTTTGGTCAAAATTTGGGAGTTTAAGTCAGCCACATTATTATATTAATAGTCTGGCATAATACGTTCAAGTTGGGAAACAACATCATAGTATTATACCAGGGTCACACAAAGTGTAACACCGTAAGCGATAAATCACTCAATAGCTACTCTAACCCTCTCAACTTTTGCTTAACATACAAGTACAACATATATGATTGAAAAGCAGTAATTAAAGGAATAAGTAGGAAATTAATCGTAAAACAGAAAATAAACACATAACTGATTTCATTACTAGCCATTAACTTACATATTCATCAAAGTTCTCAACCTAGAGAACTTTCCTCCTGGTTAACCACTAAGGACTATGACCAAACTGTGATTTACTTCCCCCTTGCTTGCCCTTCACTCGGGGGCCCTGACATTTATGAGCTCAAATCAAGATAAATTCACGAGCTCAAAGACAGCAAAAAAATAGCCTATGCCTGAAAATTTATTTTTTATACGTAATTAAATATACAATATTGGTCTTTTTTGGTAGCCGTTGTCGAGTAGATTATATATATTGTTAGTATTGGATATGAAAAATAAAAGTTATAAACATTTTAGTTTCTAAAAAATAAAAAGTGAGAGAAAATTAAGTGGGGGAGTGTGTAGAGGAGAGAGAAATAAATGAGTAATGAAGAGAGAGAGAGAGAGAGAGAGTCGGGGAGGGAGAGTGAGAGGGGGCGGTGATAGAGAGAGAGGGAGTCAAAGAGATTGAGAGGGATACCACGTGTCAAAAATCAGAGTGGGGTGTAACCTAGGGGTAACTGGATGGGGTGTAAGAGTAGCATTATTGTTTTAATGAGAGCCTTACGAGAGCAATTTTGGAAGAAGCGGAAAATTGGCCAATAGGCCAAGTTTTGAGCTTTAAAAGGTTTTTAGCATAGCCTAACTTATTTTCAATTCATTGATGGGAAATTTTTGAGGACTCAAGGTCAACACTAGACAAAAATGCCCTCTCTCGCACACACTACTACGGTCACTATTTTAGAGAGAGAATTGATGATGTCACTTTCACATCTGAACCTCTCTCTCTCTCTCTCTCTCTCATGTGTGGGACAAAATTGATGGCATGGGATAAAATTTTGGGGGTAGGTTCAATTTTTAGGGTTCAATTTTATGGGGATTAGGCTTTTTGGGGTCGGGTAGGCATTTTGGATTTAGGCACTTAAGGTATCATACGGTTTCATAGGGTTTTAGAAGTTTAGGTACTTTCATACGTTTTGAAGGTTTAGGCATTTTCATTAGGTTTGGGATTTAGACACTTTCATAGGCTTTGGGGGGTTTAGGCACTTTCATGGGCTAGCGGGTGCATTTTTAGAATGTGGGGGTGATTTGTCCTCTTGGCATTTAGAATTAGTTTGTGTCCTATTTCCATGATTGAACCATATACCATGTCCTTGACGAAGAAAGACCCTTTTGGAAGAGGGTGAAATGTCTATTTTTTGAGCTCAAAATGTCTATTTTTTTGTTCTTGAAACCTAAAGAACAAAAATCTGGGTTTTGAAGCTCCAAGCTCAACAACTTTCTGATGTCTGATTTAGCTGAATTTTTGCATGCCCTTCTAGAAAATTGTTCTGAACAACTTGAACGGGTCCGAGCATCGATGTCAGCACCGGAGGTAGGAGGGTAACGTTCGCCCTTTTTGGGAAAGGGTGAACAAGACTTGTACAACGAGGCTAATGTGGGGGTATCGAAGATTGTGCAAGCTAAATTAGAAAATCTACTTTTTAAGTTGTAATTTAGCTCAAAATCAGTTGAGACTAATATGGATGCTCTTTAACAGCTTGGAAGTCCAAACGGATGGTTTGGTTGTTAGCCAACTCATTTCGGCTAGTAACACTCAAATTATAAACTATTTAGATACATATCGATGTCTGATCAAGATAATTTGTTTACAGAATGCCCTTCGCAACGAGCCTTGGGACATCTACGGTTCAAATAAAAGGGTTCCCGAGCGCACAATCGTATAACTTTTTCTTAGGATTCTTTTGGATTTATAGGGTCCTGAATTCTAAATGAAAATTGAATGAATTAGATCAATTACATACAAATATCCGATGAGTATGATTTTCTACAAGACCTCTCAAATAATTATTTTAAAATCATTGAACAGTTCGAATCGTCTGTTTGGGCCCCACATGACCATATTTAACGTAGAACTTGACTTGCCTAGCTAATTTCATGCCTCGCTACAGGCACTCGGGATCTCGTTAATATGGCTATGTTATAAAATTTACTGGTTGATCTTTTCCTACTAAAAAAATATAAATTTGGAATAGAAAAGGTGTTCTAATTATCAATTACCCCCCACACATTGCACAAATACTTACACACACTGCACAAATCTACACATGCACTTTTTGATTAGGAATTCTTCAAAAACAATAGATGCACATTATGACAAAATCAAGCCCCACACACATTACACAAATACTTACGCACACTACACAAATCTACACACGCACTTTTTGATTAGGAATTCTTCAAAAATAATAGATGCACATTTATGACAAAATTGAGGTACGTATTGTACATATCAAATTAAGTATGACTCTTTTTCTCACGATTTCCCCCTAAATTTATGCTGTCAAAAACATGTTTTGACAAGTGAGTAATGGTCAGCAACAGCAAGGGGCCACAAATGTTGTTCATCAAATTACCATCGTGAAGTACCATAAAATTATTGAAAATGGTGGTCGAAAATGTGGAGAAGGATAGATTGTGTAAGTGTCTATAATTTTAAAAGATTTTTCAAAAATAAAGTTGGAGAATTGTGTGAAATTGTTTAAAATATTATATTGTGGGTTAATGCGGGGAAATTGAAAAATGTGGATTTGTTGGGAGCCTATTGATAACTAGAGGGGTGTGTGATGTGATATATGTGTATAAGGCTATAAATAGAATGAGGAGAGAAAGAAAATTACATCTTTCCCTCCCCCATCAAAGGTCGGCCCTTCCCCTCTCTTCCTCTCTAAAAAATTCTCACCAAAATCCATCATCTACATACTTTTGGAGCTCGAGTTTCTTTGGTATTCACATGGGAAGGTTGATTTCGGGATTTGAAGGCTAGGGTTTTACATTTGGGTTTTGTTTAGAGCTAAACTCTTGAGATAGGGATTTCTCTCTCCTATTTCTAAGTGTTTTTGGTTGATATGTTGCATATGCCTTTTGATTGATCATGTATGTCTTGACTACTTTGGAAACCCACCCTGTTCTTGAATTTTTAGATGAAATCTTGATTGATCTTGGTGAAAGTTGCTTGATTCCCATGTTTTATAGTAGTTTCATCAATTCCTTAATGTATTTATCCATTGAAACCCACTGAAATTCGTCAGAAAACCTGCTTAAAATACTCCGGTACAGGTACCCCATAATTGAGGTACATGTACCGAAACTTGCTATTTTTTTTAAAAGTCGATTGGTACATGTACCCCATTTTTGGGGTTCAGGTACCCCAATGTTCTGAAATCTTGATCTCGCTGTGAACTTGAAATATTGATCATTTAAGCTTATTTCCTCAATCATGACACTCATTCACTGTTCATTACTTCAATCGTTGATTGTTCCTCAAATTTGATGACAATTGTACCTATCCCCGTGAATATGACACGTGATAACGCAACACAATAGACAATGGACAAGTTTTGATGAACTAAATGAGGATACACACGAACGTTATGACAAAACGAAAGAGAATGGAAATGAGATTATATTGTGGTTACTAGGGCCACCATTCTGTGAATCCTTGGTATAGGTAGCGAGGCCCATGAAATTCGGCAAGGGTGGACGAGGCCTGTGAAACTCAGAGAAGGGATCCAAATCCCCATGGTTTTGGTTATGAGAAGTAAGAACCAAGAGGAAGTTGGGAATTTTGTGAAAGAAATGGAATAGTTCGTGTGTGTGAGTACTTTGAATGTTTAAATGAGGTTTCTCGTTAACGAAAGAGATTTCTCTTACGTGCTAACGTCATGTCTTATTCTTTACTCATGCTCATGTTTAGGGGTGAGCAACATGACCCGGAACCCGACAACCCGACCCGATCCGAATAGTTCGGGTTCGGGTTGGAATTTTAGTGAGTTTCGGGTGTCAGGTCGGGTGTCGGGTTATAACATATTATACCCGATAAACCCGACCCGACCCCACCCGACGATTTTAATGCTTTAGGCGTGTTTCACTTTTTCCATGGGGTTTGGTGTGTACATTGGGAACCCACACCCAGATGGGGTTCGTTATTTATGATAGTGGGGTCTTAGCTGCACATTGGGAACCCACGCCTGACTTTTGGAGGCTACGTTGGACTGACTTTTCAATCTTTACATTGGGAACCCACACCCAAAAGTCTAAACAAAAATGATACGTTTACAACATTTTTTTCCAAACCGGCTCCAACAGCTGATGTGGCAGTGGGATCCACCCCTGGGTCCCACCCACTTGACCCAGGAAAAGGAAAACGAAAATTTTGAAAATTTCAAAATCCCCTATTCGGGGTTTCAGTCTCATTTGTGCTCCATTTCTCCAAATCTGAAAATCCCAGAGAGTGAGCGAAGAGGAGTAGACGACGCCCACGACTTCTTCCGTCGACGCCACAACGACCAGTCGACACCACCACGACAACGACGCCACCACCACCAGTCCATCACGACGCCCACTCGTGCGACTCAAGACCGTCCATTGCTACCGAGGTCGGTCTCCCTCTCTCTCTCTCTCTCTCTCTCTCTCTCTCTCGCTCTCTGTTGGCTCTCTCTCTCTCTCTCTCTCTCTCTCTCTCTCTCTCTCTCTCTCTCTCTCTCTCGCTCTCTGTTGGCTTTTTTGGATTAGATATGTTGATTTTCAAAATTTGAAAACCCTAATCTTGAATAGCTGTCTATGTCTGGGTGAAGCTGATTTTAATTCTGCAAATGGAGCCACACCGTGTGGTTGGGAGTGTGTGCAATCTATATCCTATTTTGGTTCTTTTTACAGTAGCTAAAAGTGTGTCCATACTTGATCAGTTGATCTCTAGTTGTAATGTAGACATTGACAAAGTAAGAACTGGATGTTCTTTTAGTCAAACTGCAAAGAACTCATGTTTGATTACAATAAGATTTGTTTCAACTACCCTAACTTGATCCTTTAGAAACTGCAGTCTACTTGTTTGATAAATGGTTTGAAAGAAGAAACATGCAAGTGTTCTCTTCAGTTGTTGTGTGACTTAAAGAATAAAATAATGATGAGATTTGTTTCCTCCAACTTTAAAATCAAACTCTCTTCGTGTAGAGCCACAATAACAATCTGCATTTATGGAGACACGTGTGCCTTAGTTTCGATCTAGCTAAAATCCTATCCTGCTGTTGCTTTCTCCATTTTTATTTCCTACTTTCTGTTGGGGATATATATTGGTTACACCCTTGCAATAAACTATCAAGGACTCAAGGGATGTTTTAAGGGAGCAATGAGCGCAGCCGCAGGGTACAGGATATATTAGCAAACAATAGCACATTTATGGCATGATCGTCTGTTCCTATTAATTCACTTGTAGTTAATGAAGTGCATCTCATAAATGTTCTTATCCAAAGAGAATGCAACATAAAAATAGAATGCTAACAAAGAAGAAGAAGTTGAATATTATTTTGCATACAAACAAATGTAAACAAAATATTTGTTCATCTCTGCGATCCCTGAAATTGGGCCATGGCAAAAGGGACTCTATATGTCTCTTCAAAATGTGTCCAAGTTTCACCTAAATAATATATTTATTTATCTAAAGGTTCTGCTTGTAAAAGCACACAAGAGAAACAGAAAGCCAGATCAACAGAAACAACACCAAGTTGTCATCCCATCCTGGACAGAATCTGCTCATGACTAGGTTTACCATTTACTCGTTTAGTTCCTGTAGATCACTTTGGATAGAAGAAGATAATCTAATCAAATTTATACATGTATCAAATCCCCTATTCGTTTAGTTCCTGTAGATCACTTTGCTATCTTGCAGGTTTTTCTTTGTTTTGCCCCTTTCATCCTCTCTAGAAATCATCTTTTCACATTTTTGCAGCTTATGCAGAAATTAACAAGAGGTGTTCATATTTTGCAGGTGTGTCCGGTTTGTACAATGAGGGTGGGGGTTGACATGGTTGCGCATATAACCTTGCAATGATAGATGAACCTATATTTAAATGCTACAAGGCCTCAGACCCATTAACTTGGTTACAGGCTAGACTCAGGGAGGCAGCCTCATGGGAGAAACATGTACTTCTAAAGAAACTTGGGGATGCACTTGAAGCCTTAGAAAGGATGCACTTGAAGCCTTAGAAGTCCCCCATCATCGAAGCTTTCTCCAAAGAGATCCCACAAGAAAGTGCAGATGAAGAATCATGCAATGAAGATTGATTTCCAATTTTTTTTTTGTTAATGTTGTACCTGTACTCTTCAATAGGAAGAGGCAGAAACTTAGATCTTCCTTAGTAATGATGTAATGCAATTTCAATGGATATGTAATGCACGTTTGTATTGAACCAAATGTTATAAAAATTGAATATCAATTCAGTGGCATTTTTCATGGCCATACATTGATCAGTAAGGATTGCATTTGGAGCACGACCCGACATGCATGCTTTCCAAGTCTTGAATAACCACACAAATGACTCTGTGTCTTCATGAGAGATGAGTCCGCATCCCAATAATATCGATTTACCATGATGATTCACGCCTACAAATGGAGCAAAAGGCATGTCATACTTGTTTACTAAGTAAGTTGTGTCAAATGTCACAACTTCACCAAACTCCTTACAAGCTGCCCTACTCCTTGCATCGGCCCAGAATACATTCCTCAGTCGGCCCTTTCCATTCAAATCCATTGCAAAGAAGAAGTCAGAATTATCGGCTTGCATTCTTGTGAAATAACTATACATTGCTTCGGCATCTCCTTCTTGAAGTCGTAAACGCCGAAGTTTGTCCAAATAATTTCTGCAATCCCTCTGAAGATACACAACCTCATTAGGTCCCCCAGCCTCAATTCGAAGTGAGTCATAACTCTGGTGCAATTTGATCCCGGCTAAGTCATTCACTTCAAGCTTCTTTTTTACCCTTTCATCAAGCACCCTATTGCTCTTGAAAAACCTCGCCTTCCCCGGGCTTTGTTCGTGATTGTGCTCCAAAACGACCCGGCTTAACCCCCACTTTCCATCCGAGAGTATAACAGCCGTAACGTGAGCTAGACAACCAATTCTTGATTGTGGCCTTGGTCTGACTGGGTTGGTTGTTCTCACCTTTGCCTTTCCCGCACGACTACATGAAAGAGTCGCATCCTTTAACTTTCCATCTGCTCCTTTTCTCGATGTTCTTTTAACTATAGCAAATCCCTTTTGTTTAGCATATCTTGAGTAATACAAATAAACTTCCTCAAAGGTGTCATATGTCATTCCCACCTTCGGTTCCTCAACTGTATTTTCACTATTTTCTTTTGCCTCCTTCCCATTCTCATTAGCATCTACCTCAACATCTTCTTCGTTTGAAGGACCACTCCCCTCTACTTCATCTTCACTGTCTCCATTCCATACCTCTTCTTCTACTACATGAGGAGGCATTGCCGACGGAACAGACTCCGGCGACATCATCTACTGCTTCAAGAACAAATAGAAAAACAATTAGTTATACCACTAAAACCAGGCTTTGCATGAAAAATAAGTCGTACATAAAAAACTAGCAAGGACTAACGAAAGAAATCAGATTTCAAAAAAAATAGAATTTCAATATACTTTTCAAACACATGCAGCTCGTGCGCGTACACACACATATTTATACTTTACACTCGTGTTAGGCCACGTGCTATGCACATAACCAAATGGTAGTTCTTGGTGCAAGTGTGCGCACTTTTTTTTTTTTTTTTTGATCGGCAATAAATTTATTTGTGAAACTTGACAAAGGTACATCCAATCGGGAGAGAGGGGACTCCAACTAAGGTTGAAGAAATTAAAAACATCCAATGGGACAAAGCCCAAAACAACACTTGAGGGACAAAGCCCATAAACACATAATGGCCTTAGCCTAGAATAACAACAGTGAATCCCAAACATCAAAGGCATACCAAATTCAAACTCATTTGTCTTTATATTCATATTACCCTTCACCTACTGGGCGGAAGTCAGCAAATAATAGCAAAGACCCGATAGATGTTACTAACTTGGTATCTGTACTGCATTGAATTTTCTCTCTATTTTCACATGCCATGATCTTAACAGCAGGCCCATTACTCTGTCTTCATTTTCTCATAAGCCCAGAAATCCAAACCCATTAAGCTGTTTAATATGAATCCAAACCACGCAGGTCGCACTGTGCACATAATCTGTATGCTTGCTAAATCCTAGTATCATAGGTCCATTGAAATGGACTGAAACCAGCTGTGTGTGTGTGTGTGTGTGTGTGTGAGAGAGAGAGAGAGAGGGGGAGGGAGGGAGGGAGGGAGAGAGAGAGAGAGAGAGAGATCGACCTGCGTGGAGTTTTTTGAGCCTTTGAAGCCGGTACCGGTCGTCTGTTTCAGAGGGCTTTTGGCAGTGGCGGCGGTCGCCGGAGGTGGAGAGGGAGGCCGGAGATCTGGATTGCCGGTGGGGTCGCCGGTGGTGGTGGTGTGTGTGTGGTGGCGCCCTCTCTCTCTCTCTCTCTCTCTGGCGGAATGAAATGGGGAGGGGGAGGGAAGCGAACTGGGTTTCAAAAAATTTCAGTTTTTTTTTTTTTTTGGCTGGGTTAAGTGGGTGGGTCCCACAAGCCACGTCAGCAGTTAGAGACCATTTGGAGTCCTCTGTTGTAAACGTATCATTTTTGAAGTCTAAAAGACTAAAATCTTACTGTATACTTATATATACACGTTATGTATTGTCTTTATCTTTTTACACACAATATATTGTCTTTATTTTTTTTACCTCCCAACTCAAAACAAAATTTCTAGTACATCTTCTCTCCTAGACTCTCTCTCTCTCTCTCTCTCTCTCACACACACACACACACATTCACATCTTCTATCCTACACAGTACATCTCTCGCTCTCCTCTCGTGATAACCAGTAACCACCAGGCATCGTCGCCCCCGTCGTCCACTTGCGGGCTTCATCTGCGTTAAAACGGAGGACGGAGGGGGCGACGACAGACGACGGCTTTTCCACTCGCGGGCTTCATCTGCGTCAAAACTCCATGGACGATGGCGACGACGGATCTCCCCCTTTTGGGTTTGCACTTTGAATGTACTATGTTTATTTTATCTTGGTTCCAATCGATTTGTTCTAGCAATTTCAAAGTTGTTTATGAAACTAAATATCTGATCTATTGTCTGATTGAGTTGTGTTTTTTGGTATGAATTTGGTCTGGTGTGGGATGAATCTCTCTCTCTCTCTCTCTCTCTCTCTCTCTCTCTCTCTCTCTCTCTCATTCTGGATGAATCTGGAACTCAAACAACCCGAACCGAAACCCGACGTCACCCGATCCGATCGGTTTATAGGGTAGTTCGGTTCGATTTCAGGTGCCGTTTTTCACAACCCGATCGAATTGACCCAACCCAAACCCGACACAAACCCGACGTAACCCGACCCGTGCTCACCCCTACTCATGTTATTCCACTTGCATTTAGTGATAATATACGAGATTTTTCTACTAGATTAGTGAGCTCACCCTATCATTTTCAGGAAATCAACAAGGAGCATGACGTGAGATGCTTGACGTGTGCTGCATGTTTTGAAATCTAACCAAGACGGAGTTGTCATATCATCTTATGAACATTACCTCTCTTGCAAAAATGATTTTGTAACTTCATATTCATTAATCTCTTTTGACTTATGGAAATGATGTAATAACTCTCACTTATTCACTTATGCTTTTGGAATACGGGTACGGATTGATTTATTACTTGTATGACTTATGACTCTTGAGGAGACTCTAAGAAAACTGTTTAAGGAATATATTGACCTTATCTTTTGGAAAATTTTATTTATTTATATTTAAAATTTGAGGGCGTGACAAATTGTGGACTGAGATATCAAAAGTCTTAATATTGTCAACAATAACAAAATAGATGCTAGTTATTCTAGTCGAAATGGTTACGGAAGGTGAATTATATCTAAAAAAAATCATAGAACCTTTTTTAGTTCACAGAATTTTTAAATGGTAGGTGAATACTTCATTATAGCGAAAATGATAATAGTACAATTATTGTTTGCATTTTAATTGTCTCTGGAAAAATGAAACCAAATACCATTTGTATGGTATTTTCCTTTTGGTTAAATTCCATGGACACCCCCTCATCTATTTCAATTTTCCTTGAACACCCCCTAACTTAGAAAAACGTCCATACACACCCCCTTATCTATGAAAGTTATCCAGTTTGACCCCTTCTGTTAAAGGGCCGTTAAGTATCAAGGACTAAAGTATGATTTGGAAGAAAATACCCTTCTTGGGCTGAGAAAATAGACGATGGGTGCTCTCTCTCTCTCTCTAAACCTAATCCGGCTCTGGACTAGAATAAGGCACCAATTTCAGCAAGACATGTAGCCAATTACCCAATTGCTAAAAGTCCATAACTTCATAAATGTTCATGCGACTAATCACAGTCTCATTGGACAAGTTTTTTTAAGATGAACTTAAAAAAAAAAAAAACCATCTTTTTTCTTACCCCCAGGTTTCTCATCTACAAAACGCACAAAATGTGCAGTATTCACGATTCACCGCAAGACAAAAGAAGAAGAAAAACTGCAGATGGAGAGATAAAAGACAGACGATACCGGAGATAGAATCAGGTGGAGGTTGACTCGAACAAATATAGGCAGAGGTCGAGATCGAAGCAAGTGGATGTCAATCTGCCTTCAATGGCGGTGGACGCCCTTGCTCCGCTGTTGACGTCGACGTCTTTGGCGCGGGATTCCGGTTCCATCCGACTGATGAGGAGCGAAAGGCCTGTGGGAAACCCTTTCGGTTTGAACTTTGAAGTCGTATGTGAAATCGATCTCTACCAATCTGACTTATGTGAGCTTGCCGATATCCCTTCTCTCACTAGATTACTTTATGTCAGTGGGTATTTGTGTACCAGATTCAAAGACTTGTAGTTTTATGTTTTACTTGGTGAATTTTGTGGATTTGTGAGAGAGACAAAAAATGGGTTAGAGAGAGAGGGACGGAGGAAAGAGAAAGGGTTTTGATAGAGAAGAGGTGTGCTTTTAACTTAGAAAAATCTTACAAGGGTAAACTTGTCATTTTCTTACTTCCGTTAACGGAGTAAGGGATTTTTTCAATTTCGAATAGATGAGGGAATGTGTATGGATGCTTTCAAATGTTATGGGGTGTTTAAGAAAAATTGGAATAGATGAGGGGGTGTCCATGGAATTTAACCTTTTCGTTTACGCAGAAACGGGTTCAAAGTAAATAAATCGAAAGACCCTGGGCTTTTTCGTCATTCAAGATTCCCTATCCGATCGCTCCCCTATATAAGGTCAAGGCTACGAAAATTAGGGTATAAAAACCCCCAATCTCTCTCCCTCTCATTCTCGCTCTCTTCACCAACGGAGCCAGTACCTCTCTCTCTCCTCTCTTCTCTCTCTACCTCAATCGCCTATTTTGTATAGATTTCAATCAACACACCTGCATCCTTATTTATACATATATGTATAGATACATATGTACATATGTACACATACATCTACAGCTAGCTCCATGTGAATTATTGTTGTGATCATACATATATGCATCACGATGGTTTGGATTTTGTGGGTCTAATGTTTTGAAATTGTTTGATTTTTGACAGATCTTGATTTAGAATAGAGAGAATGGCAACATTTGAGCTGTACCGTAGGTCCACCATAGGCATGTGCTTGACCGAAACATTGGACGAGATGGTTTCGAACGGGACTCTCAGTCCTGAGATTGCTATTCAAGTCCTTGTTCAGTTTGACAAGGTAAATCCATAGCTATTTCCATAGAATGAATTTGAGATCTATATGTATACTCTTGATAGTTTTCTGATCTAGTTTTCTTGGATTTCAGTCGATGACTGAAGCTTTGGAAACCCAAGTTAAGAGCAAGGTTTCCATTAAGGTAAAGTTTCTTTCAGTTAGTTTTGGCTCTATTATTCCTTTTTTCGATAGGTGCACATTACCCTGCTACATCAAATGCAGGAAAAAATAGAAAAAAGCTAAACAATCAAAACATTAATGAATGACCTTTGGGGTAAAGGTTGGGTTATGGATCAGTTAACGCATTTGGATGGGGAGTGGATTTTTTTGGATGACCTGAGAATGGAATGTTTGGGGAGAGCTTAGAAGATAGTGGGTATTTGTAGGTATAAAATAAGCTTATTAATTGCGTGCATTTCACTTGTTGCGTGAAAAAAAAAAAAGTGAAGTAAAAAGATCTGTGGAATTATTTGTCCTTAGTGTTAGTTTGTCTTCAGTATTTGTGTAATTTGGAGGGCTTCCGGGTTAAGGGCTAGTTGTTTAGCCGTAATTCTCATGCAATTGAATAAATGAACGACCTTTGGGGTACCAATTACCACATCCTGGATTAGGAACATGTTGTTGTACCCTTGTTTTGTATGCAGTGATGCAGCATTGGTTCATTGGTTGACAGTTGACTGTCTTTTGTGGTCTGGTGTGGTTGCCGAGTTTGCAGTATTGCCTTCCTCGAATCCTTGGAAGTATTGCCTGAAATTCTGAGTCGAATCAATCACTAAACTGAGTATGAGTGATAGGTTTAATGAATGTCGAAAGCTGATTTATAATTGCTTAGAAGGCTATTGGAGAGTTGTACTACCTTTTGTTATATGTGCCATACCTAGAGTCATAGGAGAACCACCTCAGGCTTCCAAATTTCTCGCTTCTTCAGAGACCTGCGGTCTCTCTTGATCTTCTTCTTTCCCTTTTTTTGGCCTTGAATGGATGGCCAGCACTTAGGCATGATACTTGCCGTGAACCTGATAGAAGGTAGAAAGAGAAACAATCCAAGTCCCTTGTGTGTACTATGTAACCATCGAAGCTAACCTTTTTATTCATTTTGGGAGATGCATGTTAATTCAGTAAATCAAGTAGCATACTTGCACCATGTGATCATTATGAACCAAAGCATCAGATGTGGGTTGCAGGGTTAAGGGTTTCATTAATCTATTTATGTTTTTGACCTTCAAAAAGGCTTCAGCATTACACTCTACTGAAAAATCTATTTTCTTCTTTTTTCAATTTTGTATAAGGATGAAACTTTATCCGATTGAGTCGAGGGCTAAGGCATAAGTCGCACAACCAAGGCCCACTTTCAATGTTTTTCCAATGTTTCTAAGTTGGTCACTTGCATCAGTTTGTGGATGGGGGCACGAATGTGGCACACGGTGAGTACAATGGTATTGGACTATTTAGGTCAATGTTTTTAAAATGACCGGTGAGCTAACCAGAAAAGGGAACGGGTGGATGGGTCTCTGGCCCTGATATGGTTAAATTGCATAACTAAAAATTCTTATGCGATCCCGATTTGTTTGATAGTATATTTAAAAGGAACTCCCATAGTCCCTCCAATTTTATCTAGCAATGTCAGAAGGATTAGCAGACTTATTTAGGAGACTAAAGAGATCCAACTTCACTCGTCAATTCAGAATCTGAGAGATATTTGGGGAAAAATGAGAGAAAATAGGTAGAACAAGAGCAAAAAGATTTCAAGTGTGGCATCTTCAAAGTGTTTTATTTACCTCAAGGAAATGATACACAAACAAACACCACACCAGAGCCAAAGAAGTTGACTTTCTGCTTCTTCAATCTAAGTTCTTCTTTGGCGTACACAAGCTACCGCTTAGATAATTGAATCCAAAATATGTTTTGTTATCAAATTTGTAATAAGAACGTGGTTCTTGTTTTTGTTCTTACTACGATTATTTGGTGGTTTTTCACATTTTACGGTCTTTTAGATTGCTCGGAGAACCCTATTGATGTGAAGGATTTCCTGTGATTATGCATTAGGTTAGGTTATTTGGTGGCTGTTATGAAATTTTCTTAAATCCTTCGACTTCAGTATCTAAAGAAAGCATTTGAGGTTTATCTATTTAGTATTTAGCCGAATGACCTGTGATACTTTCTATTTGAATGTTCCTGGTTTCGACTATGTGGAATCTTAAGGAAGCTGATTTTGGTTGGTTATGGTTGCGGGTGTATGGTTTTTACAAGATAGCCAAATTGTTGAAAGGTTCGTAAGGTTAGGTTTCTTACATAGGCATGCACGTGAAATCGTTTGGGGTTCAAGTAGCTTGGGACTATGTGATATCCAAGAAAATTTTAATACAAGAGACCTTGACAAGTGGTGGTGGTGATGAGCCTTTTCTACTCTGTTGCTCTGCCTTGGGGGTTAGAAACCAATGCACTCATGAAATCTTCCTGGGAGTTGAGGTCGCTTTGCCCATTTTTATGCATAGTTAAGTGTAAAGAATTAGCAACGAGCCAACAACTAACAACCAAGTACAAGCTGGTAATTTTACTGCTGCAGTGCTGGGTATAAAAAGCTGATAGTGAGGTGAAAAACACAGTATGACCTATTTTGTCTTCTAGATAGCTAACAGGGGCCTTCTTGTACTCTCATCTCTGGATCAGCCAATACAATTTACAAGACTTGTAGTTGTGCGTGTAGGGCAGTCCTCACTCCTCAGTTAACCTTAACTTTGGTAGGTACTACGTAAGCTACCCGAGGATTATTCTATGTCTGTATTGTGATGTCGGGTTCACCGTGCTCACACCCAGGTTGAATACCGTCCGTAGGCCCTGCGCTCAACGTCCATAGATATTAACAATTGTGTTTACAGATTTCCAAAAAGTGGTCTTCTGGACTCTGGACTGGAGTTTTGTAACGGAGTTGTGCTAATACATGCAAAAAGGGGGGCAGTTCAGGAGGGGTGATTTGGGGACCCCAAAAATGCAAAGTTGGGTTTTACGTTTCTAAAATTCTATGGAAGTATACTGCTAGCCTTAGTAGGTGCCTGTGAAGAGGAGCCAAGTTCATTGCTTTTTATTTCTTTTGTTCTTTTGGATCTCATTCCGGACCCAACTAGTTTGATGGTATGCTAGCTCTAGTAGTGAACTGGATCTTGAAGACAACCTTCGTTTCTCTAGAATGGTAGGAAAGACTGGAATAGCCTCGTGATGTTGGTAGCAATGACTATAAAGATATCCTTGGTTTTGACAGTTGGATCACCAATGACCCCAAAAGCTTAAGCAGTTAGGAAATTGGCGGAATAATGTATATTAAGATATCCAACGCCCTTCCTCACCAACCCCATCTTGTACGTGAGATGCAATTTACGAAATAGGGGCAGAATGCAAGTTGGGCCCATTATAATATGGGCCAGATTGTCCACTGTATATTTTAGAAGTATCTTAATAGCCTTACGGAATTGTATTGCATGATGTAAAATCTTATTGTGCCCTGCCCCCATAAAATTATGCAGAATTCTTGTATGTTGATTAGATTTTGTAGAGTGTGATAATTTTAGCACTCTTCCTTTTGTCCAAATACACTTCTTTTTGTTTATCATAGGTGAAGTTACAATCATAGCTATGTAAAAGCAATATTTTTACGAAAAATTGACGAAAGAAGATATCTACTGCAAAATGGTATGTGCCACACCACACTGTTTTCCTTGCGAGGACAAATTCCACCCCTATACTTATTAGATATGATGTCCCCCTGCTACGGTAAATTTCTGGATCCACTATTCTAATAGTATGGGTCTCGTCAAATTACTCAAGTGTCAACCTATATGTTTGATTTCTGTCACAGAGTCTGGTTTAAATTCCTTCACCTAATTTCGCTCTCCATTGTAGTAGTCACTTATGTAAAATGAAGCCAAAACTGTTTTTGTTACTGCCAAAAATTCAGTGCAAAGATGGATCAAGTGAATACCCTTGAAAATCCAAAATCAACACCACGGGAAAATCAGAACAATACCAACCAAACTCCCTAGTCACAGGACCAAGCAAATCCCTGGAATGAGAAGACAAAAAACACGATAAAACACACAAACAAGCCTCAGCTACAGTGCAAAACTGGGCAACAAAACTTTAGCTACCCCGAACACCACTTGACCAAACTCCAACAACCCCTAGTTTCCTGGATGCCTCTGAGTTGGTGACATTCTTTCAAGCAATTAAGCAGGCTCTAATAGCCTTCTCCATCTTCAGAATTACGCCCTGAGAGTCAAGCCACTTCCCGTGAAAAAATCTAAGATTGCGATGAATCCGGAGAGGATATTACATCTGCAGAGAGAGATATCAACACAAGGGTCTTGATGGACTTGGCTTTGCAGTGATGAACAACTCAATTCACCTCATTATTAATTTCCAAAGGAGGTCTTGTCACGCCACACTTCATCAAAAGATACTTCCACAAGACAGAAGGGAAATTACAGACAAAGAAAAGGTGGTTATGAGTTTCCAAACTATTGGATCAGAGAACACAACTTGCATCAGAGGTGATGCTGTCTCTAGTTGATAATCTGCCCAGAACAGCCATCCAAAGAATGAAGGACCATCTAGGGACATGGTGCGTAAACCAGACTCTAGGAGATTCAGTCCTAATAGATTTCCAAGCTGACCTTGCAGGCTTGGCACTAAAACTCCTGCAGGAGTAAGCGCCCATAACCTTACCCCTATCTGATATTATTTGGAGTGAAGCTTGCCGGGGTATGATATACAATTCCCTGTGTTACGGTGTTGCTCCCCGTAGGCCATCTCCAACTCCCTTTGATCAATAACTGAGATACCTTTGGCATTTAGAAATCTTCCAAGGTTGAAAACTACTCTCCCCCTTAATCCTTCATAAAGGGGACCAAGGGGATGCCAATGATCCAACCATGAAAAGGTGTCCTGGCCATTTCTGACCTTCCACTTGATGAAACTTTGGCCAATTCCCTCTAGGTTTACAATCTTCGGTAGTGTCCAAGAGGAGTCGGAAGGAAGAATCATGTACCGAAAAGTTTGGGATTTGACCACATTGGTATGGATCCACTTGACCAATTAGATGTCACTTTTTTTGCAGAGTGCTCACAGATGCCTGAACATAGAAACATTATTCCAGTTAGTAAGCAACTTGAATCCCAGTTTCATGTTCCCTCTTAGGAGTGCACATTTAGAGGTCCTAGTAACGTCTGCGCCTAAAGATTTCTACTCCACACCCTTCCATAGGAAAGCCCTAAGAAGTCCTTCAATTTCTTTCAGTATAATCTGAGGTAGAATGAAGATTGAGCTCCAATAAATTTGGATGCTAAAAAGAACAGAGCTGATAAGTAGATCAAGCTAGACCTCTGGTCAACATTCTCTCTTTGAGTCTGATAAGTTGGGGATCCCATCCCAATATTTCCTAACCACAGGACCCCAGGTTATGCACTACCTTCCAATAATGAGTTAAACTCTGGCTTTTCATTCCTAATTTTGGTCTCCACCACACCGCAAACGTTTGCTTTAAGGGGTCATTGAGTCCCCTTATATTCCACCTATTAGTTTTGTTTTAGGGGATGTTACCTTTTCTGCCACCCCCACCTCCTGTACCTCTACCCCTAACAGTCTTCTTCTCTTCCTAGCTTCAGTAGGAGACGAAGACTTACCTGCCGCAGTTGGCAGTACAACTTTACCTTAAAAGGAAAATCCCTGCAACCTGCTCCATGTCCATATTGCCTTCTGGAACAGAGTCAGCATCATCCTCAGGATCGCGAAGGACCTCATTAAGAGGTGAGAATTTTTTAGTACCCAACACATTGGATGGGGCACTAGGAGAGATGACATCCTGATTTACCAATCTACCTTTACCATTGAGTTTTCTTTTCCGCTTTTATCTTTTGCATGAGAGCTTTCTACCACTTCAACATGCTCTAGATCAGCCTTACTTGCAGCTTGCGCAGTCCAGAATTCAAGAGGCATATTGTGGAAAAACACCCAAAGAGAACCTGCTCTTTCTCCAACTTCATGTGATTGTCCATTTCAACGCCAAGTCGCCAACAGTATCCTCTCAAAGTACCTAGGACCTGCTTCAAGAAGCATACACTTCCCCTGTCATGAACAAACAGGAAGAAATAGAAACCCTGCTCGTTGGCCATAACATCTTTCAGTCCAAACTTCCCCAAATCTCATAGCAAATTAGCAATGTTGCTTTTCAGTGGTTCCTTGCACCACGTATCCAGTGTCTCATGATTTGCCTTCCTATGTTATGTCCTGCTTCTCTTTCTTTTTGTTTCTTTCTTTTCATTTTGTTCCCTTTCATGTCTTTCTTGGTGCATGGATGTTAAACCTTTAGCTAAATTGGTTTATTTATTTATTTATTTATAGCTTTTGTTTTGTTTGTTGTAGGGGCATCTGCACACCTACAGATTCTGCGACAATGTTTGGACCTTCATCTTAACGGACGCAGTGTTTAAGAACGAGGACAACCAAGAGAATGTCGGTCGAGTTAAGATAGTGGCATGCGACTCGAAACTGCTCACACAATGAGATTCTTCTCCACGCGTTAAAAAGAGAGTGCCTAAAGGGAGGAGATTTAGGGGTGAATGCGATTTGTAGAAACCATCAAAACCTTTTGATAACTTTATAATATACTGGATAGTACTTGATCATTTGACAAGCATATTGTATGATTTCGTGCGAGCTATGTGTTTCATTATTCTTCTTGTCTCGGATGTGTCCTTCATTCTAGCTTTGATGATTTGCGGTAGTTCTGCTTTTCTGTTAGCGAATTATGGTTTGGTATGATTTCTGTATTGTTACACATGCATGGGAAGAAGATGATGCACATTTTTTCCAAAAGATCGACTGTGAGTTGTTTGTTTGGGTTTTTGAAATGAATGGGTTTAGCATCATTGCAATTTTGCATTTTTGGTCTATGGTTCAAGAATGGATTTCAGATGAGTTTTAGATTTGTGGATTGATACCAAATATCCACTAAAGAAATCCTACATTCTCTATTTTTGGATGGTAAATATTCAGGAGCTGCTTCAATATCACCCGGGATCCTGCAGGGTGGTCCCTGTAAGGTACATCCGGACTGTCCATCTCTTCTATTAATGGTTCAGATTCGTTTTGTTCTTTGACCAGAATACATTTACGATTTGAACCATCGATTGCGGAGATGGAAGGTCCAGGTGTGCCCTGGAGGGTGGGGACACCGTTCCACCTATAACATTAACCACTCAATGACATAACATTAAATGTAGGAACAATTTTACAATCTTTGAAATTCGTTTTTTTTTTTTTAGACTTGCGGTATTTTTTTGAATTAATTATTTATCTCGATGAGAGGAATTTATGACAAAATAAAAAAATAAAAAAAAAGTTTGTGTGTGTATTATATGAATTTTTTTAAATTGCTGTCCACATTTTATACTTTTTTGATTTCTGTCGTCGGATATAAATGATTACTCCCAAAATTAAATAAAAAATTACGAAAAGCAAAAAAGCCATTTAATAAAAAAAAAAAAAGAGAAAAGAATAGAGCTGACTTGTAAATGCAGTCTTTCTATTGGAGGGACGATAAAAGTGCTTTAACATTAACCACTCAATGACGTAACATTAATTGTAGGAACAATTTTACAAGCTTTGAAATTCGTTTTTTTGTTTATTTTTGTTAGATTCGCGGTATATTGTTTGAATTAATTATTTATCTCGATGAGAGGAATTTATGAAAAAATATGAAGAAAAAAAAATTGTAAGTGTATTATATGAATTTTTTTAAATTGTTGTCCACTTTTTATACTTTTTTATTTTATTTCTGTCGTTGGATATGAATGATTACTCCAAAAATTAAATAAAAAATTACGAAAAGCAAAAAAGTCATTTAATAAAAAAAGAGAGAGAATAATAGAGCCGACTTGTAAATGCAGTCTTTCTATTAGAGAGACAATAAAAGTGCTTTATTACCGGTAAGAAAGTTCTTTTATCAATATAAGTGCATACACTTTTATCTGTAAAAGTACACTCTTACTGATGAAAGAGCTCTTTTATCGGTGGACAGTAGAATTTCCCTTCTAAATAATTTTGTAGAACTTTGATTTTTCTTGGCAATAATATCGCACATGGAAACAAAAACAACGAACGAAACTGGAGGAATGCAACGTCTACCTTTTGCAAGAATTTCAAAACTTTTTTTAAAGCCCACGCATCCGATTCTTTCTTTCTTTCATCCCCTTTGCATCATCTTTTGTGTCTCATTCCGTCCTTTGATTCAGATTCGGCCCTGCCAATGAAATCTTAAGCCCTTGTCTCTTACAATCCTAATGTCCCACATTGAATACTACGTCACTAGCATCAAACCCGTGCTATGCACAGGATGATTTCAAGTGCGCACACAATTAATGTAAGTCCTATCAAATATAAATGTCTGGTTAGTTTAAATTTTCAGAATTCATAAATCAATGTACACATCTACCAACAATAAAATAAAATTAACATCCATAAAACTTAACTAAACAAATAAAATTTTCATATTGAAATCCACAATGCCTCAATCTAACAAATAACTTGTAATCACGAAGACCCCAATGTTCCTATGTCATTCCTCGACATTCCTACACATAAGATAAAGAATAATTAAATTCATAACAAACTATGTAATCATTAGTTTATATGTGCAATCATTATGTAACAATGAATAATCATCATGTAATTAAGACAATTTTTTGGCCAAACACTCATGTCACTTTGTTACAATTGATGATCGTTTTGCATTACTATAAACAGTATAGATAGATGTAGATTCAAATAGTTGCCAACAATTATTTATGTACCCTACCTCCATGCTTTGTAGACCTAAATATATGTTTATATATTATCCCAAACCTTTTGTTTTTGGCATTAAGGAAAACATAAAATTAAATAGTCATCAAACCACATAAGAGGGAAAGCAATGGAAAAATAAGAAAGTAATAATAAAAAAAATAATAACAGCAGAGACAATTATTGGACGCTTTACCTGTTGTTAACTGTTCTTGTTGTAAAACATATAGAGTCGTCTGGCGTATAGCAAGCGCATTGCTTGGTTGATGCCTCTGCCATACCTTAGATGAAACATTATACAGAAATAATCATGGCAAGCAATTTGGAATTAAGAAAAAAGGGGATTCATAGGCAATATCAATAAAAGACAGCATATGAGTGACATAAGATTTGTCAAACACGTCGAGAAGAAACATCACTTCAAACCCAAAACTCTCAAATTGCCTCTTCTTTTTATATGGTGAAGCCATTTTTGTCTACAAGAGAGAGATTATATGCATGCAATTTCTTCTTCCCGAGGAGCAATGAGTGCTTACCAACCAATGGAAGATGTTTTTTGGAGATCAATAGGTGATATCCAAGCTTCTAAAACTACCTTGCTAGTTGCCACGGCTCCAGGCTTGCGATTCAATCCATGCCTCTGTTGGTTTTTGAATATTTAAGGTACTAAAAAGTTAAATTTTGATAGAAATTCTATTGAGAGCAAGGAATTAAGTAGAGTACTTTGTTGATATACTTCACAAATTAGGAAATCAATTATTCAATTGCGGATCTCAATCTCCCACTATTCAAATTCGATTGTATAAAATATCATGTAGATATACTTCGCAAATCTAGAAAATAGTTATATGGTAATCTCAATCTCCCACTATTCAAAATTTCAATATTGAAGGGAAAAAATAAAGAAAATCGTTTTAATGTTGTTAATTTGTGACTCGATAAATTATAGGAATGGTAATTAGAGTATGTCACATGTGCCCTCTAAAATCTCCAATAACAATCCAATTAAATCATGCCACTTGTCGCTCTCACAGCGCTCCTCGCAAAAACCCATTCTGCAATACAATATAAGATACCTATGAGTTTGACCTTATGTGTATACAATCTATTGGGCACCATTTCCTTTTAGCCGATTTTCAAGTTCTACGGATGAGTTTGTATCTTAGTCGCTCTCTTTTGAAATCTTTGAGGGCCGTCGTTTAGTTTAGTTGCAAGGAAAGGAAATGAAAGCACAAAATGCACGACTTTTATCCATTTTTTGGGTGTCCAGTAAGCAAGAGAGTCGAAAATTTTGGGTACCGGCCGGATAACACGTGCGTTACTTAGCACGCATTCCAACTGTCCAAAAATGTGTTGGACGGCCTTGATTTCTCTCAAACTTTTTCCCTCTCTCTAAGGGTGGAGTGAGAGTAGGGCTGGGGTGGGCCCTGGCCACCCCGCCCTTTAAAAAAAAAAAAATTTGTCGGCTGAGATCTCCCAATCTCCTATGCTTCGGAAGAAAATGGAAGATGATTTTCTTTCGAACTTATATACATCGAAAGGGAAACATCGAAAGGGAAATTGTCATGAAATTAAGTTTAGTCAATGATGGATGATTTCCGAGATTTGAGAACACATCAGGTTGTACTTTGATAGATGTTCTATTTTAATGGATGATCAAAAATGTATTTTGACTTTTTCTTTGAATATCGAATGCAAAGATGTTAATAGTTTTTTTTTTTTTTTTTAATTTGTTGAGCAAGGAATAGAAAGATATTTGATGTTGAATTTTTTTTTGTTTTCCATTTCAACTTAGCCCCCGAGACTCTTAATCCTGGCAAAGTCACTGCCGCTCTCTCTGTATCCGCTTTCTCCCTTTAAAATCCGGACCATCCAACGTATTTTTAAACAACCAAAATGTGTGCTGAGTACCGCCACGTTGTACCCGGCCAACACCTAAATTCTTCTCAAGACTCTCACTTCAAACATCGCCACTAGAGTTGTGGGACTCTCATTTCAAACATCATACTATCATAGTTCTCTCTCAAAACTTATCCGCAAAAAAAAACACAAGATTTTTGCTAGAATTTTGTTTTTTACTAGTGCCCTATACAATTACACTAGTGCCCTATACAATTACATTATTGCTTTTAAACTTTCTCACAAATTTATCAATGTAAAAAATATTTTCCTTTTTACTTTACTTTACGCTAAAATAATTTCTTCAATATCAGTGAGCCCGAGTGATTCTGGGACAAGGATTAGCCCGCTATGCTTACCTAGATGATCAAGATTGTCGGACATTAGCTCTATGTGGATTGTGGACATCAATCACACCCAAAAAAGATAAGGGTTGTGTTTGGTTTGGATTTAGAGTTTTGGTTTTTGTAATGATTAGAAGGATAAATAGGGATAATAATTAAAAAATAGGTATTAATGATTGGAGAGAGATAGAGAGAAAAATAAAAATAATATTTAAAAATAAGGATAATAATTTAATAATAATTGAGAAAACCGGTTCTTGAAAACCAAAAGGAACAAGGCCCAAGAAATCAGATCATCAATGTAGACCAAAGTCCCTTCCAGTGCAGCTGGCTTAAGGATTTTGTAGTTTTGTCTTTCTTTAGGTTTTTTTTTTTTTTTTGTATTTCAAAATTTTGATGATTATAAATTCGTCTCGACGAGAGGACTAGAAACAAAGACAAAAGTTTGACACAAAATTAACAAACACCAAAAAAAAAATCAAATAAAGACAAAACTACAAAATCCTTAAGTCAGTTGCACTGGAACGGGAGGGCCTGCCTAAACTGGATTCTGGACCAGAGAGGATCCAACCCCATTTTTAAGCATCAGGAATTTTTACTTTTGTGGCTCATTAACCAATTTACATTTTTTTTAAAAACTTTATTAATTAAAACGTGTGTTTTTTTAACTTTATTCCCAAAGTATGTGAAAACGTTTTTGGCAAACACATTTTCTGGAAAACGCGGTTCCGTTTCAAGCTTTCACGGTGGGGTAAGGCTGATTAACCCAAAAGTTAAACGAACAATGATAGGTACACACCCTCTCAACCACTCCCCACCACACCCTCTCTCACATGTGTAGTGGGGCCTACTGGGACCCACCGGGTGAGCCCCACCACACATGTGAGAGAGGGTGTGGTGGGGAGTGGTTGAGAGGGTGTGTACCTATCATTTTTGAAGTTAAACTAATCGTAATTAGGCTGGAAAACGTGGTTCGTGCACACACTTTTCTAAGGTGAAGGTGAAGGTGAAGGTGAAGGTGAAAAGCAGAATAATCAAAACAACAATAAAAGCGTGTTCATTAAACACGCTTTATGAAGTTGTCTTTTGAAAACACGTTTTTGCCAGCACTTCGCAGCACTTTTCACTGTGCTTCTTCCTCCTCCTCTGCGAGTGAACACCATATCGTCTCAACCAATCCATCCGGCCCTCCGACCATCTCCGATTCTCCGCTACCGGTCCCTACTCCGGCGGCTGTTCTATGTCCTCTCTCGCCTTCCTCGCTCTCTCTCTCTCGCAATTTGGCCCAATCTGCAGGTCTGTATCTCTAAATTCACAAATAGAAATGTGAAAGGGACATAATGGAACTAATATTCTACAACCATTTACAGTCAAGGGTTCCAAATCACCAAAACATGGACCACCGTTGTAAAATTCGTTCTTTCCTTGCAAATTGTGCATGAGGTCAGAAGCACAATTAGCAAAATTCCCGAATTCTTGTTTTCCATGGTCCAGTCACGGAGCACAAGTTGTAACGGAACTGTTTCTCGGGGGACAAAATGAAAAACGTATTTACCAAACCCGTCTTCTAAAAGGGTGTTTGGTAATCAAGCTTTACATTTTTTTTTTTTCCGTTTATAACATACATAAAGCCTGACTACGAACCACGTTTTAAGAAAGTGTTTGGTAAACCGAATTAGGATTAACTTAACCCATTTTGAAAGCGGGAAACGGAACCACGTTTTCTTAGTAAAAATGTTTTCACGTACTTTCGGATTTAGGAATAAAGTTCAAAAACACGCGTTTTAAATAATAAATAAAGCTATAAAAATAAAAACAGCAAATCAGTTAATGAGCCTACTTTTGTTGTTATGGACTTCACCAGCTCTTTGGTTGCGCAGAAAACAGCGCAAATATAAAGAAAGGAAAGAATTTTGTTTTCTTTCATGTCTGAGGTTTAAAAAAGGGCCTCATAATCATTTATGTGCAATCTTTATGTTGAAGTTGTGCTTGGTTTTTCTAGTGTCTTTTAGGTTATGTTTGGACTTTGGATAGCTGTAATATTGACTAGGAATGAAATCCTAGTAGTCAATTTATGTGCATGAGGGAAACTCCATTTTGTTGTAGTCAATCATCAAGTGATCCATTTTTTGAAATCCATTTATGTGCAATCCATCTTTAGTTAAATCCATTTTGTTGTAGTCAATCACCAAGTAATCTAAGCATAAGGGAAACTCCAAGGGTTGGCCTAGTGGCCAGTGGTCAGGCCTGAAATTTAGGAGTTTACTCTCTTATATCCCATGTTAGAAACCTCCAAGATGCTGTCAATTCTTGTGAGACAGTCCACACGGGACTTGTTTCAGCTTCAATTGGTCCTCTAGCTAGTGGACTGTGCATTTGGTTTAAAAAAGCATGAGGCAATCTCATTCAAATGTTTTGGAATAATTACTAACCTTCCCTACAAGGCTAGAAATATGAACTTAGGACCAGTCTGATGGTGGAGAGCAATGGAAAGTCATATTCCAAGAAAAGAATATGAACTGCTTTATGCATTCTTTGCTTGGATTCTGCCAACCTCAAGGATCACATGATGCTTATAAAAAGCTTGTTATACCTGCTATAGTTTTCCTTTTATAACCATTTGAGTCATTTTAAAGATCACCATGGCATCCTCGAATTCTTCCATCTGTGCACAAGTTCCTAATGTTCATCATTTTGAACTTGGCGATGGGATAAAACTTCAGGTAGTACTTTTCCATTACGGATGAATGTTATCGATGACTAGATCTATCTGGAAGAATGGGTGAACTCAAACTTCTTGATTTCCATAGGTTAACGTGACTGGATTTTCAAATGGGTCCAATGCAAAAGTTGAACTTCAACTAAAGAATTGTTCAAGGACATGGATCCTTCACTGGGGTTGCATTTACGAAGGCAACAAGTAATCTTAGCTTTTTGTTCAAGTACTTTTGAGTTTTTGTTTCTTGTACTTGCTATTCCATTTTCAATGATTGTTTACATGCCAAAAACAAATTTTGAGATTCGTCATCCAATAGGAATTGGTTCATTCCTGCTGATCATCCTCCGGGGACAATGTACAAACAAACGGCACTGCAAACACCATTTACGAAGGTCTATATGCATTCTATTGATTCCATTCCTGCTTCCTGTGGACAAGCTCATTTGGCCCAAAATAGCCTCTTTAAGTATTGATAGTTTTTCTACGGTGCAGAGTGGAGATATGTATGTTATCGTCATCCAGTTGCGTGACCCTAGGACTCATGCTATTGAGTTTGTTTTAAAAGATGCCAGACGTGATACATGGTTTTCCTTTGAAATTCACTTTTGTTTGATTGGATTATTAGAAAGACGCATTCTTGAGTTCAAGTAAAATTTCTTTTACCTATCTTTTCTAGGTTGAAGTTGAACCAAGGGAACTTTCAAATCAAGATACCTAAAACTGATTCAAGTTCATCTCAACAACCACCTATACCTAAGGATCTCATAGACCGTAGAGCATATCTGCTCTGGGAAAGCAAGGGCAGGCCAGTTAGCTCACCGCAACAACAAAAGGTCGTTGTACTCATTGGAGCTGCTAATGACTTAGGATAACTGATATCTGATAACCTACTTGAGAATTATGTACTTGTTGCATGAACATTGTCCAAGTTTGCTGCTCTTGTTCTGCTTAATACCATTGTTTGGAAGGATTATTGGTCATGTCATGGTGCCAGCAGGCAGGTTAATTCTGTATTGATTATTGTGTGGCATTCGTTTATCTTTCTTGTTCGTCTCCTTATTGTTGAAATTTGCAGTATGTAGGTTGGTCATTGGCCAAGTGTTCATGAGTTCACAGTCATTCCAGACGAATCCATCTTTGCATGTTTTATGTACTTCTCTATTAATATTTCTTACCTGGCCCCTAGTCTCTCTAGAATGGTGAACTAGATGCGTAGTCCAAATTTCCTCGTCAGTTCTGATTCGTTTTCGCCAGCAATGAGGCTAGTATAGCTTGTAAATCTTTTCAAAAGATGCTAGACATGTGCGATGCTTTACTAAGTGCAAAGTGCATCTCGTGGTCAATCTTCACTTGTCTCAGGCTGCCTAGAGTATTGTTTAATTTTTTTCCTGGACTTATGTTGTTCCACTATTTTTTACGAACACTTACCTGATTCCCTCCCATCTCCTGTATTTCAAAATTATCATCAGTGATAAAAATCCATTTTTCATATGAAGCACTGCTTTTATCAAGAGGACTACATTTCTAGGAAATGCTCTTGTGTCTTAGAGGTTCATCAATGAACTTGTCCAACTTGTCAGCCTTGTGAGGTGATACTTCGAAAATTGCCTCATGTCAATCGTTATCCTCTTAGTACCCATTGGCTGAGATAACAGCTGTGGTGTCTTACCCTCAAGCCCAGAAATCAGGAGGCCATCTCCTACTTCTACAAATTTTACGATATTTGAGTGCCTCAGATGTCTGACTTACCAATTATTGGGACTATCCACTCCTGGCGTGTGATGCCATTCAGAGGCAAATATATTGTACTTGTATCCACTTGTTCATGCCCTTTCCATGTGCACGTGAGCTTCCCAAGTGCCACTCCCACCTTTGTCTCCATGTGTACATGCGACCTCTTCTACATGGATACTACAGATTATCACTCCATACCCCTCTCTCTCTCTCTCTCTCTCTCTCTCTCTCTCTCTCTCTCTCTCTCTCTCTCTTCTACATGGATACTACAGATTATCACTCCATATCTCTCTCTCTCTCTCTCTCTCTCTCTCTCTCACGCGCGCGCACGCGCACACACACACACACGCATCAACGCATGTAAGCTGTAGTATTGATTTTAAGACGTTTGCTAATACTGAGGAAGATAGTGCAAGACAGCTGATTTGTTTGATAGATATTTTTTTCCATGGTTGGCAGTAGTTGTTGATATTTTGGATGGTGCTCGTCATGTTGGATTCATGAAGATAAGTTTGGATGTATTTCGCATCTTATCACTTGTTACCCTATATAGCTAAATTTTATACGGGGCCATATTACTGATTTTCATTACTGTTTTCCTTGTGCAGCAAGATCACGATGAGGCTTTGAGAGAACTTCAAAGTATGCTGGCGAAGGGAATTTCCCTCGATGAGTTGCAAAGTAGTAGACAAATTGCAAGTTCTAATAGACCAGCTTTGAGTAGAGAACATTCGGGCAGTCAAAATCAATACTCTTGCCGTAGGAGATATGATATCGATCAATGGATAAATAAACACACCAAGGGACATGTGAAAAACACCAATTTGCCATCATCAGCCCTATTGGATCTTGTGGAGAAGTCTCTGGGAGGAGATAATGTGATTTTGCAACAAACTTATTATGTTGGCAGCTATGAAATAGTGGTTAGTTCTCTAATGATTTTGTTATATTAGAAACGGGGTTGGACGGGGTTGAAAACTCCCTGATGACGAGCATAGGGTCATACTCGCGCATTCCCTAAAGTATTCTAGTTTGTAGACAAGAATCTCAATAAACAACTGCATTATGTTCACCAGAATGGTGAGCAATTTTTGCCTGTGGATCTCAAGAACTGTAGTTCTTCATTCAGTAACTAATGAATTGGATTTTCTGTATTGGGGTCTGGTCAGAACATGTCCATATGCATAGGATTCAATAAACGCTACTCACGTGTACACTATAAAACCTATGCATTTGGTAATTTGAGGGCGCACGCTATATGGCCTCTTAACTTATCAGATTTTTTAATTTGGTACACTTGAATTTTCCATGCAAGGGTCCACCTTGTGTAGTTGGAAAGTTGGTTATTGGACTTCCTTTGTTGAGGTCAGCGAATTTCTGTCACAAGTACGCTCTTAGCAGCCATCTTTTCACATGTATATGCCTTGTCCCCTCGAGCATTTTTTTATTACATTTTACTGATTCGAATTGTGTAATCGTATCTTATCTCGTATATTACAAAATCGACGGGTCAATTATGATATTGATTGAAATTTAGAAATGTCCAGTTCATATATCACTTGACCCTTGCTGAATTTGATTCTTATACGAACACCAGCCAGGTCATTAAAGCAATGGCCCTTTCTGAAAAAATTTGAAACATGAAGAATTTGAATTTTCACATGTCAGGTTTTACTGAAAATAGTCAGGGGCAACTATCACATAATCGTTGCTGGGAACACAAAAGGGTCTACAGTGCTTCACTGGGGTGTGTCGAAGTCCTCCGCTGGGGAATGGCTCGTGAGTTATTTTAAGTTAATTAACTTCGTAAAGACACTGTAATGATCATGACAAAGAGTCCTAATCCTAATGATGTTTAGCAGTGGTGAATGTTGATTATGTATAAATTGTGAACTCCCATGGTTTCAGCTTTTTATTCTAATACAGGCCCCTCCAATGGATATAATGCCTGAAAAGTCAAAGCTGCTTGAAGGAGCATGCCAGACCTATTTTATGCACATCTCAAGTGACAAAGGATTCTTTCAAGTAACTTCCGCAACAACCATCATCTTGTATTTTTTAGTTTATGGCACACTTTCTGGCTTTTTGAATTAATGCCACTTCCCTATCTTCTTTTCCCATCATGCAGTTTGTAGATATTAATTTGCAGCAGAGGAGATTTTTGGGTATCCAATTTATTATTTGGTCCTCTGGGTCATGGATAAAGAACAATGGTTCAAATTTCTTTGTAGGGCTGAATGCAATCACAAGTGGAAAGGTCGGGTCTTGTTACTCTTTTTTGAATAGTTATATCTTTGCTCTTCTGTATTTTTTAACTTGCAGTATCTTGGTGGGAGCTTGGGTATCATGTAGATTCATTTGATTTACAAATGGCTTCACAGCTTGAAAATGCCAATTTTTACAATAACTAGACGTTGATGTTACACGATCTTGGGTAGAACTCAACCCCAAAGCTAGCTCATGAAGTGAGGATGCCCTCACACTTAACTATTTCATATTACTTCGGTACACAGGCGATGTGGGACTTTGCTTCACACCCCCTCTCACGCGTAGCTTGCTTACTCAGCAACACATGCCACGTGCAAGCTAGAGACATGCACCCTACCCATCTCTAATACCTAGCTTTGATACCATGTTAATTTACCAATTCTCCCAAAAGCTCTGTTAGGAATTGGGCCCAACAATGTATATCAAGTTATCTAACACCCTCCCCTATGTGCAACTCCATCTTGCACGTGGAGATGCAAATTTTGAAAGAGAGAGTAGAATAGAATACGAAGGGGAGAAACAGAATGCAATCAGAGAGACTTGAACCCAAGACCTCTCGCAACCAGAGCTCTAAAACTCAACTCCCAAAGCTAGCTCATGAAGTTAGGGTTCCGTGACGCTTATATATTTCATATTACTTTGGCACCGAGGCGATGTGGGACTTCGCTTCACACCCTCTCTCACGACCAGTGTGCTCACTTGGTAGCACATGCCTCGTGCAGGCCAGAGGCATGCACTCTACCCAGCTCTAATACCATGTTAAGTTACCAATTCTCCAAAAGCTTAAGCTGTTAGGAAATAGGCCCAACAATGTATATCAAGCTATCTAATAGTTGAATGTCATCTTTAACAATAATACACTATCCTAAACACAAGACCTTCTTATACTTCACCACTTTCATTGCTTTCAAAGAAATGTTCACCTATTTAAAGTTACTTTTATTGTTCTTATTGTTCTGATTTATTGTTCATCTATTCATCATGGAACCATTTGCATGAAAACTCCAGCATCAACACTTCTGAAAAGCCTTGAACAGGAAAGGATTTGATTTTCACCTATCTCAATCCTTAATGGCATAACTTGTGGCTTGCATTTGCTTCATTTGTTCAAACAGGGCACTTTGATCTAATTGTGTGATGCCGATGACCCACCAAATATTTGGCTTAAATAGACTAAGTATTGATGCCTAAAGTACTACGTTCATTCTATCTGAGTCTGGAAATTTTGTAGATTTAAAGGTGGTTTGTCTGCAGCATGCTTAAGGCTGCAGATAACTAAGCTGTTCGTGAACATCTGTCTTATAGGACAGCCAACATCAAGCTTTAAAATACTGGTGAAAATGGGTAGTAGTGGTTGTCTTGCATTTATTTAGAACTCTTTGGCTGTTAACTGTTCACTAACATTCTAACATGTACCCAATGTTTATGGCTATTGTAATTATTCTGATTTACTATGCATAAAGAATCTTGTGATCTGGCCAAGACATTACTGTAAATATCTAGCATGAGCTTAGAACGGGGATTATTTACTTTTTTATGAGGATAAATTCTGGTTATTAACTGGTTTCAAGAGAGTGTTTTCTCATTAGATGCCTGTACGAATTTTCATACAAGTAGAGCAACTTTTACTAGAAGAACTTGTATGGTAAAATGATTAAAACTTGAGCAAGACACAAGAGGCCACTCACAAACAAGCAGAAATATAGCATCTAACATCTCAAAGTAGTTGTATGAGAGACCTTGGTTTAGTTCTCCCTATTTTACTTTCGGGGGTCATGGGTTTGAAGACGATGGTTATCTTTTGTATCGATGCCACTCCTAGGCAAAGATGAAAATTTTGTTTCAGTTTGGTAGTTTGGTTGGTTAGGAAAAGAATTCATCTCGGAAACATTTAGAAACGTCGTAAGAACATAATGGAAATTTCAAAAGAGTAGGGGATGTTTGAAAATGTCATTCTAGTAGGTGGCAAAACAATTCAATGTTTTGCAGCATTTCTACATGATTCAGTGCGTTTTATGGTATGAGTCTGTGGGAACATTACAATTTCAGGATTCAAATACTCTTTCATTTCACTCACCTAGAGAAGAGACATGTCTCATCTGTTTCCAGCAGTTTCAATGAATGAAGTTGAATTTATTCCGGTGACCTTGGGTATCTGTCTAAATTTAATTCCCATGTGCAGTATAAAATAGTCCTATAGATACCCACTTCACCGGAATAAATTTAATTTCATGCAGCTGATCAGAAAAAAAAATATATATATATCATGCAAAATTGTGTCTTCCAACATCTGCAATGCCATTTGAGTATCTCTGATTCTTTTTAGTTTTCTTCCTTTACAAAACCAGATTTCTGTGTCAACACTGAAACTCGAAATGTCTATGTGCAGGTTGAAGGGGGTGAGGGAGCTATTGTTAAATGGTTACTTGATGAAATATCCCGCAGAGAAAAAGAGGCTGAGAGGTCATTGATGCACAGGTCAATTCTGAAACATCGATTAGTTGAATTGAACACGTACAAAATTTTCATTTTGTTGCTGTGATGATTGCACAGATTAAATCCATCTAATGTGATTTTGGGCTTTCGGTGACACTTGTGCCTTTTATTCTTTGTCATGGTTTTGCCTTTTCTCCGATTGCTGTTACTTGGCTCAGGTTCAACATTGCAACGGAATTGACTGAACGCTGCAAAAACGAAGGGGAGTTGGGACTTATTGGTATATTGGTCTGGTTAAGGTTTATGGCATGCAGGCAGCTTACATGGAACAAGAATTACAACGTGAAACCTCGGTATGAAAGTTCTTTCTTCTGTTTTATCAACTTTTGCCTGGATATTGGGTATCATTTATAGTTTTGCATAATTTTCCTTGATAATGCACTCAAATTTCTCTTCATTCTTTGCATATCAATCTCTTCTGTACAGCTAAGTATTAAGCAACTCTATTCATGTGTGACTTATCGTATTGAGATACTCATCCTAGTCTGTTCCTTAAATACCTTTTCAATTTACTGGTCTAAGGATACTGACCTAAAAAAATTTACTCTCTAAATTTAACAGCCTCAATGGATTGCTGGGATATAGCATGGTCGTTAAGGGGAAATACTAGTTGTACAAGAGCTCTTAAATTCGTTCCATAACTGCTGTAAAGAAAGTGAATCTATTAATGTAGTTGCAGTTGTAGTAGCATTCAAATTACAGACTGAAAACGAAATAATTTTTCTGGGATGACTTTTTTCCTTATATCCTCAACAAACCCCTGCCTTTTTGGACACTGGCCCGGCTATGCTCCATAAATGGGCCAAACACGTGGTACTATTACAACTATAAATAAGGTAGGGGTGAGGTCCAAACACAGGATCCATTGGATACCATGAATTGTTGATCAACGACTTATCTTAGAGTATACACAATTACAGAGATAGATAACCTAAATATTTTTTTCCTCAACACTTGTTAAGGATATTAATGGGACTCTAAGATAAATGGAGTAAATTTATTCTGCAGCTGAGAATACATGTTGGTTATACTTCACAAATAAGAAACTCATCCAAGTGTATATGGTCTTCAGCAGTACCGGTACCATAGGACCTCAAACCAACAGTTATCTTCAATTTTGGGCTTGGTTTCATTTATTTCCTATTTATGTTCAGCTGCAACAATAAACTCCAACTTTCATATTTGCAGTATGATTTTGCTCTGGTTTTCTTTTGTGTTCATTTGGTAATATAATGCTTGGACAAGAAATTGAATTTTTAGCGTTTTATTATGTCACTGCTTGATGATGGTTAGTAAAATATGTGGTTATGTGGTATACTTGTTTCATATTTGCAGTGAAATCAGTGAAGCTCAAGAGAGGTTTACTAACTTGCTGCAAAGAATGTACTTGGACCAACCAAATGCTCGAGAAATTGTGAGGCTGATCATGTTATGCATCGGCCGTGGAGGTCAAGGTGATGTTGGGCAAAGGATTCGTGATGAAATACTGGTGCTTCAGGTGTTTTTATCATCCATCTTCCATGAATACTAGCATTGCAGCAGCCCTACATAATCTTGTTGTAAAAGGATTGCAGCTTCATAAAGAGATTTCTGTCGATCAAAAGGCCCTTTTGCATAAAATGACTGTCTCCTGTTATTTCACCTTCAGAGGAACAATGATTGCAAGGGTGGTATGATGGAGGAGTGGCACCAAAAGTTGCACAATAATAGTAGCCCAGATGACGTGATAATTTGTGAGGTTAGTAATGCATGAATTAATCTACCTGTCATACCACAAGATGGATATACTAATTCTGCAGTGTTTTCTTTTGTACCAGGCACTCTTAAATTATGTGAGATCTGGTTTTAGAATTGATGTTTATTGGCAAACACTAAATGCAAATGGTCTCACAAAAGACATACTAGCAAGTTATGACCGTCCAATTGTGTCAGAGCCTCGTTTCAGGACTGATGCCAAAGAGGGACTTCTTCGTGATCTTACCTCATACTTAAAGACGTTGAAGGTTTGCAACCATAGAGATTATCTTGCAATTTCTCTATGTAGGTTTGTGTATGATATCTCTTTGCATGCAGGCTGTTCATTCTGGTGCTGACCTAGAATCTGCTATCGAAACATGTTTGGGTTTCTTCCC
Organism: Vaccinium darrowii; assembly: GCA_020921065.1. NCBI lineage: Eukaryota > Viridiplantae > Streptophyta > Magnoliopsida > Ericales > Ericaceae > Vaccinium > Vaccinium darrowii. Next base: position 6,774,314 of record CM037155.1, read on the forward strand.
CAAGGTAATGGTTTCTAATGCTATTGGATGAATTTGCTAATGTTCTGACCTCCATTTGCTTGCACACCTCCTGTATCTAAGACCCGAATACCCGAGATTGCTTTTATGCTGATTCTGTAACAGTCACGAAGTTGTAGGTGCAGTCGAAGCTAATTCTGTTTGTGGTTTTTATCACTAAAGCTGTGGGAAAATTTCTGCTTCTTTCCTTGCATCTGGATAAACTATGTCAAGCTATAACCAGTTCAGTCTCGATTACTGGGGGTTTGGAAAGGTTAATATTGGTACGAACCTAATTTTTGGCATTGTTTGCACAAAGTGGCTGCCCTCAGATTCGAACATATTACCTCAAGGTCAATAGCCGAGTTTTAACCTCTGAATTAGTGGCCTCGTGTTAAAAATAAGTGCATTTTTTTGTCTTATGGCGACGAGTTGGAATTTTACGCTGTTACAGTGCCATACTTGGATATTTGTCTACAGTAGTTCTGTGTACCTCCTAATTTTACTATTGAGAGTAACCAAAATACTAAATCTGTAATATTGCAGGAATCTCTCTACTTTGTCAGAGCACATATTGGTGATAAGAATATTGCTCCACTGATAGAGGTTTGTTTTCTCAAAAGTTCTACCATATAATCGTTGTAAGATTATATTACAAAGTTCAACTAATCATCTTTTCAGAAATTAGTGCAATCTCGCATTGAGCTTCAGCTTGTTTTGCTTACCTCCCACGGAAGATCAAAAGATTTACTCTTCCTTGATCTTGCCCTGGATTCAGCCGTTAGAACCACAGTGGAAAGGGGCCTTAAAGATCTGAACTCTGCATGCCTACCAGTAACGCTCTCTCTTCTTTATTGCTAGTTTTCTTTTTTGAAGGGATTTATTTCTAGTTTATTTAACAAAATGAAAGAATTTATCATGTGCTGTTGCAAAAAATGTGCTTCTATTGTAATTTGGACAGGAAGTCATGTTCTTAATTGCTTTGGTGCTTGAAAACTTATGCTTATCAACATTCAACAATGAAGAGCTCATATACTGCACAAAGGTATTGCTTTCCTTGATTAACTTAGCTTCCAGATTGAGTTGTGCTGTCTGAGTGCAGCCTCGGAAAATATGTTGTATGCATGTTATTTTCTGTTTGGCGATGAAACTCTTAACGATTGTTAGCTTCGTGTAGTTGTTGTATGAACATGGTATGTCAACTGCTACCTTCGCTCTAAGTAATTGTTTCTTTGAAAACAAAACAAGAAGCCGATTGAGATAACTGAAGACATGTAACATAGACTGTGATCCACAACAGGTCGCCTTTCATGATATGCTTCAGTGCTAGTGGTTGTGATCTCCACAAGCATGTGTGATAAGTGGCCAACACCATGCTACGGTTTACGGAGAGAAAATTTGCTATTGTTTCTGAGTTGCAAATGAAGTACACCTTTAAAAATATGATGCATAGGTCATGGTGACAATTGGTTGACGGATTTAGAGTTTTTTATTTATATAGAAGGGCAGGCAATTAAGCCATCAACTGGCAGTATTAGCATCGGTGTATGCTGGTGAATAGTTTTCTCATGTTTATTTAGAAATATTGATTTTTGCAAATCCAACAAATAGTTTCTTAATGATACTTAATACCCGATAGGTGTTTGTTATCTATAATGTTATCCTGTAAAGCTTCTCAGAATTTTGTTTCAGCTTTGCAGATTTAGCTATTAATTCACAAGCACATTTGAGCTATTTCATTTAACTAAGTCTTAATTCTGACTAGTGCTCTTTTTTTCCAAATTGTTGTTGTACTGCTGCAACCAAAGGATTGGTATCGCGTCTCAGAGTTATGCAAACCCAACGACGGCCAGTGGGCCTTACAAACAAAAGCTGTTCTTGATCGAGTTAGGCTTGTGCTTGCCAGTAGGTCTGAATATTACCAGCAAATGATACAGCCTAGCGTGCAATATCTTGGAAGATTGCTTTCTGTGAACAAAGGGGCAGTATGTGCTCGTTAACTTGAACTACCATTATGGAGATGAATCACCTGTTTTTGAGCTTCATATATCCATGTTTTTAGGATTACTCTCTATTGGAGCTTGTCCAACATTGGTTAACTACAACTTCTAAATTTTATATATGAGCCTGGACGGTCTATCTACTCATCGCCAATTGGTTTTGAGTTGGATGCTTTAACATGGTATCAGGACTAGGCTTTTGGAGGCTTTTGGACAAGACTTTCTTGATTGATTGCCCATTTGTTTGTGCCTCAACCGCACCTTGTTTCGTTCGTTCAGATCCCTATGTTACGGACGCTTTATTTACCTCTCCACGTGCAGGCCAGGGGTCGCATGTGCAAGGAGTCTTATAGCTTGTCGCACTTGGTTAATTATATCCTTCAAAAGTACATGAGGGAGGCCTCTTCACTCATTGCCAATGGATTTTGAGTTTGATGCTTTAACAGTCACACTGGATGATGTAGTTCATCGTGGGGGAGTGATCCACGCTCCCTTTTTGCATAAATGCACCCCCAGGTTTTATTTCTTTGTTTAGGTAAACTTACAAAATTACCTTTCAGTAGTGACAAGTTGTACCAAGAATAATTAAACAAAAGGGATGTTTGATAACTTTAGATAATAGGAACCAAGAATAGTTTTGAACATCATTTCCCTTCATGATATTCTGCTGTTTGTAGATTGATATTTTCACGGAGGAGCTAGTAAGGGCAGGATCTGCGGCAAGTCTATCCATGCTTATTAATCATTTAGAACCCATACTTCGAAAAGTTGCGAATTTAGGCTGGTAAGATTCCAATTCATTGTACCTATTTTATTCAATTGTTTGTTGTGTGCTCAAACTTAAATGATTCTTGATTTGATAAATTAGTTCCATTCCTGGTTACTTCTATTTCATTGCTCAAATAATCGATGCTTAATATTTCACGTCTTTTCCATTGGATTGCAGAGTTCAGACAAATTATTTTGTAATGCTCATATCTTGCAGTTGGCAGGTTATTAGCCCTATGGATGTCAATGGTTTGGTAGTCTCTGTTAATGAGCTAATAACTGTTCAGACCAAAGTTTATGGGAAGCCAACAGTTATTACTGCAAATAAAGTTTCCGGGGAGGAGGAGATTCCAAGTGGGGCTGTTGCTGTTCTAACCACAGATATGCCAGATATTTTGTCCCACGTTGCGATTAGAGCAAGGAATAACAAGGCATGTTACTTTGCATCATTTTATGTACAATCTCGATATTTGGATGGAATTTAGGTGGGTGTTTGTTGCAGTTGAGCTTATGGTAAAAGATGATCCTCCAAAACAAGCCAAATAGCATCAAATTGGAGATTCTTGATTAGTCCAATGTTTTTAATTTGGCTTGGCAAGCTCTGCCAAACAGATTATCACCAAAAAAAAAAAAAACGTGATTATCACAACGTCCAAAACTAAAATTTCATATGTTGCGGGCCTACTTAACCCAGAACACCCCCCACGTAAAATTGCATATGCTTTCATATGGAATGATATGAGCTGATTCCAGCATATGACATCGAAGTTCTAACATAGTAGTGTGATGCAGGTACTGTTTGCCTCATGCTTTGATCAGAATATTTTTAGGGACCTAAAGTCAAAGGAAGGGAAAGCTATATCTATACGATTAAGATTATCAAATTTGGTAATCAGGTAGCCACCTAAGACTTAAGAGATTGCTTCATTGATGCACTCTTCATGCCTTGACACCGTTTGAAATAGGTTTCTCTATGTCTTCCTGCAGTGAAGTTAGTAGCTTTGATTTGTCTCAGAACTCCTTTCGTACTTCCTCTATTCCTCGGGGCCTCTCCTTGAAGAAAAAAGCTTTTCGTGGTAAATTTGCTATTTCAGCTGAGGAGTTCACTACCGAGATGGTATGATAATTTTCAAAAGCTCAGTTGTTGCCTTATTTTGGACCAACTATTTTGCCTTTAATTCCACGTTGTGTGCCTATTTCGCACTTTTATGAACTCTTAAATGAAATCTGTACGTTGAGACCCCATTTGGTTCACGGATTTCAGCATCATATTGCGCTGAATTTTCAAGGGGACCACATATCCTATGTTTGGTTAAATTTTTTGCTGTCGGGATTAAAAATCCTCAGATAGGAATCTGGTAAGTGTGATATATAATATATTGAATGTGGTGTGATTTATCCACTCATGTTTAGTCCCATGGGATTACGTATCCTTTTTAATGTGTCTTCACATCATTTCTGCAAGCCCTGAATATTAAAGTTTCTTGTGACTAACTACAATCTGTAAAATAGGTTGGCGCCAAGTCCTACAATATCCAATTTCTTAGAGGAAGAGTACCCTTGTGGGTTAAGCTCCCAATATCAGTTGCAATACCATTTGGAGTATTTGAGACTGTTATATCAGACGATGTAAATAAGGTATTGCTCAGTTTCAATTACGTGCTAGTGTACTCGTATAGTCGTATGTGTACTCCTGTGATGTGATTTTAGCTGGATTCTCAAAATCAGAATCGCAAGTTCTCAAGTTCTAAAGAGGAAAAATGGATCAACAACTGAAATTGGATAACATGTTAATGCTTGGGTTTATCACCAAAATACTTTAGAATAAACAGCAAAATGCCATGCTTATGAAACTGTTATAATACATGGAAACATTTGGGTGATTTTTGTCCCTACAAATGTCACATGAAGAGTTTCTGCAAATTGTAAGTTTGCAGATATTACGAATTTCTTAATTTCATGAAATCATTCACAATAAACATGGTAGTATTGCAGAGATATAATACTGTAATGAAAGATGACATGCTCATAGGATATGTTTGGATATATAGGTTCGTGATTTTGGTACGATAGAATCACTTCATGTAATTTTTTTCATTCCCTTCATATCTACTAAGTTTGAGGTGCTAACAATGAATGTCACCTTGTTGCCATGAATGCCTTGGCGCTTGTTTTTTCTTTCTCTCGATTGACTTCGTCTAGTTGATAGCTATATACTGACAAGCCTTTTTTCGTGCAGAATCTGGCAAGCAAAATTTCAAACTTCAGTAAACTTGTAGATGATGGTGACCTTTCAAAACTTAAGGCAATACAAGAAACGGTTCTGCAGATGAATGCTCCTCTTCGTTTGGTAATTTACAAAATTCTTTCCTTCGTTTTCTCTTCCCCTTATGTGGGTGAGGAATGAGGATGAATAGCATTCAAGCATTAAAAGTACATATTCTCCTTTTTACAATTATAATAGTTGTAGGGAAAATAGTAAATGAACTCCACGAATTTATTAGCATACAAAATATGTGGAACTTCTAGATCTTGTCCCGCATTCATTAATTATTAGCTCCAAAACTAGTGTATGATCCTGAACTACCTCTTCCACTCATTGCCAACGATATTCAAATTCTTTTTTTTTTTTTTTTTTTTTTTGGGGGGGGGGGGGGGGGAATGTCTCACATTGTCAAAGCTATGTCTTATATCCAGTTTTGATTTTTGAGTAATTTGAATGAAAATTGTTGTTGTTGTGCTTGACTTGCTTACATGTTTTTTAGGCTTTTATCCCAATTGCTTGGCACTTGTGGCTTGGTGTAGCAAGAAAATAAATCTATCTGTTTACCTTAACTCATATGTAGTTATCCTTTTGGCAGACCTATGAACTTAAAAACAAAATGAAAACTTCGAGAATACCTTGGCCTGGAGATGAAGGCGAAGAGAGATGGAACCAAGCTTGGCTATCAATAAAGAAGGTTCAGTTTTTCAAAAGTTGGCATGATAATGCACTGCTCATTTGGTTTATGTTATTGTTTTTATCAGGAACTTAAGCAAACTGAAAATAAAATATCTGAGAGTTAGGGGCGCCCAGCAGGCCAACCGAATTGCTTAAACAGACCAAATCGCCCAAACCGAACCTCCTGCGAACCCACCCGAGTTATGGTACGGATGGATACGGATCTTAATATATGAATTTTGGCGGATCGGATTCGGTTCGGTTTGGACAGTTTAGGCAGTTTTCTATATATAAATCACCCAAACCGCAGCTGAACCGACCAAACCGGACAACACTTGTGGATGGGTGCAGAGAGAGAAAATGACAAACTGCGGTAAGAGATTCAGTACCAAAACCGAACCAAACCGCCCAAAACCGTCCGCTGGGCAGCCCTACCGAGAATCACTGGTCTTGGTGATGTGAAAGTTTGATATAAAGGGCTTTTGGCTTGGAAATTCAGCATCACCATGTTCACGTACTTGGGTGTACCATGTATTCAGCCCAACTTGCTGAACAGAACTTGGCATGTGGCAAATTTCCGGCATCTAGACAACTTGTTTCCTTTGTCACGTAGGTTTGGGCTTCAAAGTGGAACGAAAGGGCATTTATCAGTTGTAGGAAAGCTAATTTGAATCATAACAACATTTGCATGGCCGTGCTAATTCAAGAGATCATTTCTGCTGATTATGCTTTCGTGATTCACACGAAGAATCCCTTATCTGGGGACGCATCCGAGATATATGCAGAGGTAAAGTGCTGTTTGGTTTTTTAGATGAATGCAGAGGTAAACCTTGCATCTTTATTTCAAATCAGCTGAACGGAACTGTTTTGATCCTTATTTCTGTGTTAAAAAACAGATTGTCAAGGGATTCGGAGAAACTTTGGTGGGTGCCTATCCTGGAAGAGCCATGTGCTTCACTGCAAGGAAAAACAATATTAAATCTCCCATTGTAAGACCACTTTCACCATATTGCCTATCATATCTGGAAATCACCATTGGATAATTTAAGATGGCCTTGTCTTAATGAGAAAATCGGGTAAACTAAAAATATGCCCACTGATATTGAACAAACATCATCGGCAGATATGCTGGTATATTTTCAAAAGAATTAAGATTAACAAAGTTGAACTTAGAAGTTGGCGTGGTGTTTAGTCTCTAATACTCCAACACATAAGGTTGGAATATGGATTCCCACCTCCTACACTTCACCTTGTGCCTTGGAATAGGAGAAGGCAGGCTTGTTTTTTCGTTTTTTGTCAAAACCGGTAGGCTTTCAATTATGAAATGAATTAGAACCGTGAGACTCGAATTTTACATTCAGGTTGTAGGCTATCCTAGCAAGCAAGTGGGACTGTATATCAAGAAATCAATTATATTCAGATCAGACTCCAATGGAGAGGACCTGGAAGGGTATGCTGGTGCTGGGCTCTATGACAGGTAATCTTCACAGTTGATTTAAGTTGAGTTGATTTCTGTAACTCTCATGGTGATGCAAACAAAAGAAAGAGAAACTATTTGTTCTCCATTAAGGCATTAAGCTGTGTTTGGATATAGATTTGCGAAGGATTCATCAAGGGGAAGTAAAATTAGTAGCTAACCGAGAGAAATAAATTTAGTGCATTATTCATCTTCTTCCACTCTTTGGTTGTTCCTTTTTTCTTTTCGTTCATAAACGCAATGGTACTTGGAACACAGATTGTTCTAGTATGATGAACAGAACGTGGCCTAAATTGTGGTGCGATAGGGGTAGCTTCTGTACATGGCTGAAATTAGTTAATGACAAACACATTTATTGAAGCATAATGACCTTTTTTTTGGTCTTGCCAAAACTCCACTCCCTCCAAATTATTTGGTTTATTATCACATTGGATAAACACATTTATTGGAGCAAAATGACCTTTTTTAGGTCTTGCCAAAACTCTCAATCGGTGGTGTAGATCAGATAGTTTGTTGTTCAATTCTTTGCTCTTTAAATTCCATGTCACCTAGTAGGTGCTCATTTTAGTTACAAGATTTTTCTTATCATTGAAATTTCAGACGAATCCATATCTTCATCCGGTCACTGTTGCTTCTAAAACAAACATCTAGACTTCGTTTTGTGATTTCTTCTGAGATACCATGTAATGTCCTTTGCAGTGTGACAATGGATAAAGCTCAAGAAATTGTTTTGGATTACTCGAACGAGCGAATGATAACCGACAAAGATTTCCAGACCTCACTCTTCCAAAAAATTGTCGAGGCGGGAAAATCCATAGAAGACATCTATGGCTGTGCTCAGGACATTGAAGGGGTGGTGAAAGAGGGAGAAATATATGTTGTTCAAACCAGGCCACAGATATGAGTATCTGTTTTACCCAATCTTTGGGTTTCTGTTGTCTTTCATCTTTGACATGCACTATGCACTATGTCCGAATTTGTATTTGGAAGCTTTGTAGTATGTTACTGTACTTATTTAGCTTGATTGAGGCTCGCATCTAAATAAAGGCAAAGATATTCGAATACCTCCTCCAAATGAGTGTGCTGACTGTCTAGCAAGACTTGGAGTGGGTCAAGATGAAGAGCTTGTGGTGACCAACAATCCTCCTCTGGTTGTAAGGAAATTAATGATAAGGGATAGCATTAACATTCGACCAAATCCTTTATTAGTTTTCATTATTTCCAGCTTCTATGGGTTCTATTATGGCTACCTGGTTATGTAACAAACTACCTGCACTTCTGATGCATCTTACTACTCTTGTTTAGTCTTTAATATATTTCCAAAGTACCGGGAATAAAAAATTCTTCGCATTCAAAGGGGATAATGAGAAACTATGCTCAAACCTAGTGTCTACTAAAGCCTATAAAAACCATGTCGTTTCTGTTATTAGGGGAGTGATTTTCAGAATACTTCAATTTAGTATTTTTACTTCTCTTTTGTAAACCCTAAATCATAGTATTGTCCTTTCATTAGTTCAATTTTTTTTGTACTTTTCAAGGTTGTAAATTAACATAAATAGATAAGAAAAATGGAGTGCAAATGGTTAAAAGGACATGAAAATCAATGAATTATATATTTTGTACTAGTTACGCATTTTTTAAATTTTAGTAACGGTGAAAATTAATTGAAAATTAAAAAAGGGCTTTATTCTAAATATGTAACACTATATATGTATACTCGTATGACTCAGTATTTATCACCATATCATTCACAAAAGTATTCCAATAAAAAAAATGCTTCATTTTCTTTGCGTCTTTGTAATCAATAGTTACATAGAGGGAAGACTTTTCTGAGCTATAACAAGAATCTTAATTATTTTGTTTAACACTCCCAAGTCCCTGAGAGTGTTTGAGAGTGTTTGGAGTATCCAAACTAAAAATGTTGAGAAAAAATCGAACAATTCGTATTTAAATATCGGACAAATACGATAATGGTACGTTGCGAGAGTCTAGAGAATGTCGATGTCTAAAAAGTAACCGATAACGGTATGTAAACTTCGATGAAGTGTACGTGTTCTTCTAAACTTCCTTTTGTGTGTTTCATATTGCGCGGGTCATAGTTATTTCGTATATATTAGTACAAAGATAAAATATTTGTCCAAAAAGTCAATTTCATCAGCTATCTTAGGCTTGTAACAGCTCTTATATATTTTTTTACATATTTGGCGGGTTAATTTTAATCATATTAACCATTCATTTTATGAAATAAAAATACGAGTTATTTACTAGATTTTAATATCTGACCATGCTGATTTTTTACATAAATGTTGTTCCAAACTTCCAATGAACAAGATCAACAGTTTCGATATGACTAGTTATTCTTTCTGTCATTTGCTTTTACTAGACTATTGTCCCTTCTTACTTCTTCCTTAAGGAAAAACAAATTAAATATGTAATTTTAGCTCGTGATGTGTATTGAAACAACTTTAAAATTGGTTCAATCTATAAATTGCATACTCCACAACCATAAATTGCTTCTGTCGGCATTTTTTTAACAAACAAATTTGAGTGGTCAATACCACGTATAGATCGGTCTCGGGAACCCACTTGTAGTTGTAGGTCTCACACAAACGATCCGAACCGATTTCGAATGAAATAGGGGGTTTTGGATCAACTATTATGCGCGTCCAATAGAGTCGATTTCTCGCGAGGCCCCTCAAAAATCATTCTAAGATGAATGAATAAGCGGTTCGGTTCATTCGTGTTAGACCCACAAGGCATATCTGTACGTGATCTGTGCATACTAATCGGTACTGATAGCAGCTTTGATAGCTTCTTCTTTATTAAAGAATAAGCATTTTTTTAATAATCAAAATTCGATTCATCAATAGTTTCTTCTTTATTAAAAAGAATAAATAAAATATGTGTTGCCTTTGTAATATTGATTTAAGTAAAAAAAAAAAAGCAAAATTTTTTAATTGTGTTTTCTAGGTCTTGAAACGACCCAAGGGTCTTAAAGACTTTTTCTTGACACTTCCTCAATGAACTTTATGGGCCGAAAGATACCAAAAGGCGAAAGTAGTTAAAATAGATTTGGTCTTAAAAAATCAAATCATGCGTTTGCTTTTCATTATGCATTAATCACCTCATCTTCAATTATAGTCTAATCTTATGGTAAGAGGATTCTATTGTTACCAAAAGTGTCAATAAATATCAACAATGCGTTGACGTATTCAAAATGAATAATTTTTTTTTATTGTTTTCACATTGACTCCGTTTGTCGCATTTGACCAAGTAGAATCGTCCAGTTCCTATAGGGGGTGTTCCACTAAAGGTGTTTTTAGAATAAACTGGTTTTACGGGGTTTTTATGTGATATATTGTGAGAGAATGATCTGTCTTGGTTTTTGAAAAAAAGAAAATTTTTTTTCCTAGTGGAACAACATAACTTCTTTAGGTTATTTGCCTAAAAAATGTTAACGAGGGTGTTTGTTAACAAATATGAATTACTGTATCAATTATTGGGCTTCTCTAGCTTATTTGACTCTAAAAAGTTAGATTATTTTAAGCTCCAATTTGAAGGTTTCTTTTTGCTTATTTTAAGTTTTTTAAAGCTATGGACAAAAGAATACTAAGACCCAGTGAAGAATAAGTTTGATAAAATCTCAGATTTTTTAATGCAAACATCTCTAAAAAATATGAGATTTTATCAAACTTCTTCCTCAATTGATAAAATCAAGTGTTGATTTTGTCAAATCTTAATTTGTTCAAGATTTTATCAATCGGCAAACTAAGCCTAAAGTGAATAAATATTCTCACTCAAGTTTTAAGGCAATCTAGACATTTACTATTATAGAAGCTACCTGACAACAAGCAAACAGGTCATACTACTTCTCTATAAAAAAGTTATAACAAATAGTTCTATAAGTTCTTTAAATTTTTCAAGCCTACAATTCAAAACAATTAACTTATAAGTGCTAGTAAACAGAGACATTAACTGGTTGGCTAATAATACAAACTCTTTATTACAAACTCTTTGTCCGATCATATATCTCAAACACTCTCCAGATTCATAATACATTCTTACAATAATTTAGGAGGCATTTGGTAACGTTTTTGTTTTCTATTTTTTGTTTCTAAAAAAACAAAAGTAGAATCATGTTTATTGTTTATAAAAGCAAAAACAAAAAACCATGTCTGGTAATAAAATTTCTTTTTTCTGTTTTTTGTTTTTAAACAACCCTATTTTAAAAACAAGGCAAATCACATTTTTTGTGTCTTGAAAATGTTTTTAACAAACACAAAACATAAATAAATAAATTACCAAACACATTTTTTTTTTTTAGTTTTGAAAAAAATTGAAAAAAAAAAAAAAAAATAGGACACAAAACGTTACTAAACACCCCCTTAAGAAATAGAAAATACAAATTACAAAAGCCAAAAATAGAGAGCCGGTGTCAAACACCGCCAAACTATAGCATGTATATATGTTCCACGAACACCTACCGTCTCTGTCCCATCATATGCTAGGAAGTCCAGATAAGGAGAGAATGTCAATCAGAAAATGCTAACGCGTGCCTAATAGACACAAGTTAAGGTTGAAAAAATATATTGAAATGTGTGAAAAGAATATAAGAATATGTGAAAATGTATTAAAAAGTACAACAGTTGTATTGGAATGTGTATTTTTAAATTGTTTGTTTATGTATTTATTGTGTGCCCATTGAACATACATTAACAAGACTCATGAGACATTTTATTAAAAAAAAAAAAAGAAGCAATTGATACACTTGTAAACCCCATCTCTCTCTCTTTTTCTTTTTTTTTTCCCTATTCCAGTGCTTTCAAACTTGTACAGAAAACCAAACGAAGCAAACAACACTTACTTATTATTGGTTATTGATTGTTGAAAAGGGAGCAATTATCTAAGATTTTAAATTAAACCCTTGTTTTTATTGTTGCAAATATAGATAATAAAATTTACTAATTGATTAGTTATGATTCTAACTAGGTCTCCCGTAAAAATCAAAATTCTATTACAAATTAACTCACTCACTACTACTTTCAAATACAACTCGTTAAAATGAGTTAATACGTAGATTTTCACTTTCTACAAATGCACGGTTAGTAGTAGATCATAAATCATTGAAAAGGACAAAAAGTAGTTATCTTTATTCAAGTCATCAAAAACCAACACAATTTATTGAGTAAATATTTCCATTTTAATTTTTAGCCGTCTCATATTTTTATTTTAACATGTAAAAAAGGATTGAAACATAACTCGTTAAAGTGACTGGGATGGAAACTTAGCATGACCTAGGATTAGGACCAAGACTTAATTAATCCAAACATATGATACGTATATATCTATATACGTGTATACAAATTTGACTCCCCCTCTCATCATTACCAATTTATATTTGGTTCGGTTTTAAATGATGGAATACTATAGATAGTCACGGTGTTTATTTGACATCAAAATTGCTCTGAGCATTAGAGCAAGTTGTGGGAGTACCAAAGGTCAGATTTTTTTTCATAATTTATTAGCGAGTCCAAATAGTAATTACCAAACCGTAGCCAATTATACTCGTTAACATTCTCTTAAGCATAACGATTTGTTACGTTGTCATGTAGTATCTATTATCGTGTAACTTTTTGTTGAGCGTGTCATGGTTGGATGTTAATTTTTTAAAGAGGATTTGCGGCAAGAATAAGCAAGGCAAAAATGGTTGAAAAAAGAATTCAAACCAAGATGGCAAGGCGAAATAAGATCAATCAATGTTGACTTTTTCCTTTTGTCTCACTTATTTGGCAGGTACCCTTTTGGCCTTGGAAAAAAAAATATTTTAATATCTTCATTTTATGAGATATTATCAGTTGGGAAAACAACTCAATGTTATCACCGCTCTATAAAATATTCATTTTATGAAATTTTCATAAAATGCACCTAAAATCTACAGCAAAACAAGGCCTAAAATCATTTCCCATGTGGTACTTTTGAAAGCCAATTGCCATAGAAGTACAAAGGCAAGTCATAATGGAATCACGTCTTGTCGCAATTTTCTCAAGTGAAATTGTTTAATGACTAATCTTCAAATCAAATTAATATCATAAAAATAAAATTCCCAGTGACCGCAAGCCCTAATTGTTTTTTTCTTTTTTGGAAAAGACCAAAAGCACTAATTGTACGGCAAAATGTATTAGTGTTCAAATTCGTATTATTAGAAGCTCGTTGAGTTCTAACAAATTACAGCTCGGATCATTCTATTATCGATGTTTAAAAAATTCAAGCTACTTGAGATCGACTCGTGATTATTTTGATTAAAATTTTATGAGGGTGGCTTACTTAGGAAACAAGCCAAACTTAATGTACTTTTGAAACTTGGTAATTTTCCGAGCTAAGCAATCTACTTAGATTGGTCGCATACATGCAGGGGTGGAGCCACATAGCGGCTAGGCCACCGCTAATTTTTTAGTTTGAAGTATATTTTGGATATATATTTTAATAAATAAGTATTCTTTAAAAAATCATAAAATTTTAAAAAGTAAGAATAATTTTTATTTCGAGAACGCTGAATTATGGTGAATGATCATTGCAGTGACGATACTGCATTCGTCGAGTCATATGATGGTAACAATACTTGAGACTAATTTTTTAATTTATCAAAACTGTCCTATTAAAACTCGAATTACTAGATTTAGTTTCGAAAAATATTATCGAACCAAGATTTCTATCATAATCTGGTCCCTCCGACTTCGATTCCAAGCTCCGCCACAAAAAACGTGAATAATTCACGTTTTTGTCGACTTCTTTTTGAGACACATTTATATTTTAAATAAATTTCATCAAAAATTTTAAGGGAAAAAAACATTTTTCGTTCATGTATGAGCTAGTCAAAAATATTTTTTTACGTGATCAATAAATTGGAAAAGTCAACTCAAATAAACTGTTTGAAATAAACTAACGGGCTCCAAATGGAGCCCATACACAAGCCTCGCAACACCCTATAACGTGTGCCTAGACACATCAAGATCCACTATAAACAATTGTTTGGCTCGTTTAACTTCTTCTTATTATTGGCCCTAAATACACACACACATCGCGGATCCAATCCACACCCTTAAAATACAGACTTCGTCCACATCTTCAATTTCTGGGTCTAATTTTCAAATTCTGAACCATACAATGTGTTCAAAAAGTGTTTTTAAAGATCCCTACAATAAATCACCAAAAAATGACCCGAAATGGCTTGATCCGACAAGCCCTTTTCCGGTCCAGATTTTAAGGGTGTGGACAGGATTTTGACTGTCTATATATATATATATATTTATAAACAACATTTTTCATTCATGTATAAGCCAATAAAAATTAATTTTTTCACGCGATCAACAAATTCGAGAAGTCAACTAAAATAAACAGTTCAAAACAAACTAACGGGCTCTACATGGGGCCCATATACAAGCCTCGCAACACCCTATAATGTGTGCCCAGCCACATCAAGATCCATTATAAACTATTGTTCTCCTCGTTTAACTCGTTATTGGGCCTAAATCAGTGTGTGTGTGTTTTTTTTTTTTGTTGAAAAAGCCCTAAATCTATATTAAACACATATATGAAGTACAAAAATGATAGGTACATTTCCTGGGAGCAACTCTCAGCCACATCATCTCTCACATGGGGTGTGGGGCCCAGATCTGGGGACCACACCCCATGTGATAGAGGGCGTGGCTAGGAGTGGCTCCCAGGGAGTGTATGTATCGCCATTCTACGAGGTCCAGATCTGGAGACCACACCCCATATAAGAGAAGACGTGACTAGAAGTGGCTCCAGGAGTGTATGTATCGCCATTCTACGAGGTAAGGGGGAAATTTTGTGGAAAGCAAACCATACAAGGTAAGAAATACTGGGCAACTTGAAAAAAGGGATATACTCAAATACTCCTCATCGTCTCCTCCTATATAAAGAGGGCTTTCGTTTTCCTCAAGACTTCACTGAAACGCCCCCCCGTCTCCGTTTCAAGGGCTGAACCAAAACACACTACAAACCCTCCTCTCTCTCCTCCCTCTCCCTCTCTCTCTCTTCGCCCCTCTCTCTCTCTATATCTATCTATCTCTCACACTCACTTCACATCTCGCTTCTCTTCGTTCTCCGACGTGTATGCATCTGCCGATCCTCTCTCTCTCTCCGATAACCAGGTTCGCCCCTCTCTTTCTCTCTCTCTACATATACGTACATACATCTATCTGTATTCGACGGTCACGTCGATTTCCTCGTTCAATCGAAGAAGCCCTATCTATTTATTTCGATTATTTTAATCTGAGATTGTGACTTTTTTGTTTCTTTTTGCGATGTGTATATAGGTGTATGTATATAAATAGCTGTTTTGCAGTCTACACAAGTAGATAAAGTGAAGGTGAGATGACGGCCTTACGGTCGAGCTTGCCGTCCAGGTTGCGGCAACTGTTGTCCACCGAAGGAGCTATCGGTCCCTCGGTTAAACTCGATTCGGAACCGGTGAGTTTTTCGATCATTCTTTGATTTAACTTTATCGGTTTTTCTGCATATGACTTGTATATGTACTTATGTATATTGTTCGTTTGACAATTGTTCTATTGATGGGGCTGGGGTTATATCTTATAGATATTGGTTGTTTGTGGTACTGATAGGTTAGGGTTACATCTGGATTGGTAGTTGATTGTTTTGTGCCTAGGGTTTGATTGACGATTCATCTTTTGATAACTTAATGCACGACAATGGGTATTGGTATTTGCAAGAATCTTGTGTCTTGTAAATGAGCGTTTATCTATACATATATGTTTATAGATATGGCTCATTTGACGTTTGTTCTGCTGATAGGCTAGGGTTTTATCTATAAGTAGTGGCTGTTTGTGGCACCAATAGGTTAGGGTTTCATGTGAATTGATAGTTGATCATTTTATGCCAAGGGCTTGATTGATGTTTCTTATAGAAACTTATTGCACAAAAATGGGTTTTGGTATGGGCAGGATATTTGTTTCTTTTTTTTTTTTTTTTTTTTTACTTTTTTGGGTTCTTGATGGGTGGTACAGGAAACATGTATGTGCTTTGTGTTTTCGTTTTGAAGTTGTAGCATGGTCTTTCCAACCGTAGTACAATATCTTACTTTTGTTGAAGCTCCCCGGAATTCTATATCTGATGTCTGTTCTTGCCTCCAAAGTTTGGTAGTGGTTGGTTGGTGTATTCAGTTTTGGGAGGATGTTTGGGTGGATAATTCTTGCTTCAACTTCTTTCCACATTTTTGTAGATTGGTTTAATCCGTCATGTTTGCCTTATTTCTATTGGACTTTCTTGCATGTCCTCAATTTCATGCAAGTTTAGTTTCTTATGAATTCTCAATAACTGTTAATTTTATTTGGTAATATCCTTGTATATTCTCGATAATTTTCCTTGAGGCCACATGTTGAAAATAGAACATTCCGGTCACTAAATGCTTCAGGGATATTCTCGTGCAATCCTTTCTTTTATAAAATCATTTAGCCCAGTTGCTCCATCTTTTCCTTTCTATAGGAAGATTTGGATTGCTGCTGTCCCCAACAATAACTTATATAGGCTACGTAGTTTTGATGGCTAACTTCACATTATAAAAGAGGAGACCGAATCGCATTCGTTGCACCCAATATGCATCATGTGTAGGACTGAGGAGTCTTTTGGTCATTGATTCTTGTATGTCATTTTTTGTCTTTATGGTATCAACTATTGCAAGTGCTGGATGATATCTGGGTGTTCCCTACTTCATGTTCTCAAGTTGTATTGATTCCTTTTAGCAGCTTTGAATGCAAAAAGAAATCAAAGTTGTTGTGGAGTTGTGTGGTCTTTGCACTATTTTGGATTGTTGGGTTGGAGTGCAATCAAGTTTATTCGAGGATAAGTATTTTATGCGGGATGGAGTGTTCTTTTTTGTTGGGTCTTTTTTTTGAGGTCTGGTGTCTCCGTCCTTGAACGGGATTCCATTACTTTTGATCTATAGATACTGGAGGTGGTGTATGAGTAGCAAATAGAGGTTTGGTTTGTTTTTGTTTTTCTATCCTTTGGGGGCTTCTTGTCCCCATTCCTCTTGCACTCGTTTTTTATGTTGCCTTTTGTTCATGTCACATGAAAAACAAACGACATTGTCCGTTTCCAGTTTGTGAATGTAGCCAAGCTAAGGAATATGAATATGGACACAGGACATTGATATCCTGCGATAGACACATGCCAAGGCAATTTTCGTGTAAAAAAAACAAAGGACTTAGTGACATGAAATGGACAGTATAATAGAAATTACAATATACAAGTGGGGGTATGTACCCTGATAGTCGTATTGTTTGTGTTCTATTGACTTATATCAATATAATAGTTGATTGATCTTTACATTAGCCATTGGAAAGAAATGTGTACAGAAGGCCTCATCTTTATTGAAAAGCTCGAATTGGATGTCTAGGGGGTTGGAAGTCCGAAATTTTAAGAGTCTAAAGTAGGAAGGGTTGATAGGTAATATTCATGTCGTTCAGATAATATATGTCAAGCTTTTTCTTCAAACTACTACCATATTTCATGTCTTTAAGGTGTGGAGATGTGTTTCCTGGTGTTTGAAACTTGTATGACTATTAAATAAAGAATAAGCGGATATCATGTCTAAGTCAGTACTGACTGCTATTTACTTTATCAGCACAGGATCAACCTTACCTTATGAATTATGGTACCGTGTATCACCTTCTTAGTATCATGTATAGCCTATTTGTACGGACGAGCTGACGATACCATTTCGAAATTTAGAAAACACTACTGCAAGGAATAGACCTATCCACCTGCTTCACCCATGTCGGTATATGATGTGTCTAACATGGAGTCACGGACATGACATCGCTTCAGTAGTGTCCATGCATCTTAACAGCCAGGGCTACTGGACTGACTGCTCACATGGCATATATCTGGAGGCATTAGCCTTTGGATGCCACTGGCCTACTTATTAAGTAATTTGGAGTAAGAAGCATTTCTTGGAGTTGGAACATTGCTCCCTCTGCGCGCGCGCGCGCACACACACACACACAGACATACGCACAGCCCAAGAGGGGACGAAAAGAAAAAGAAAAGAGAACCACCAAAAGAAGGGAAACAAAATTCCCTCCCGACTTTCGTTATGACTCCTTTAGAACATGTCAGAATGACTAAATAAAAAACCCATATAGCAAAGGCATTCTTTTGCTACCATATGCTCCCCATCCCATCCATAAACTAAGCAAATGAATAAAAGGTGACAGAATTGGTGCCATTACAAATGGGTGATGCCGGCACTTTTCATCGCACCGTTTTCTTTATGCTATGATGGTGGTGGTTTCAGTACAGAAAAGCAACTTGAATGTATGCATATTTGTTCTTGCAGCCTCCTAAAATAAAAGCATTCATCGACAAAGTGATCCAAAGTCCATTACAGGATATAGCAATACCGCTTTCTGGATTTCGTTGGGAGTATGGCAAGGTTATTTCCTTTTGACTTATTTATGAATTGTTTCAATCTTTTACCAATTTTTTCATTTCACTTACATGTTTCTTTGTTTTCAGGGGAATTTTCATCACTGGAGGCCACTGTTCCTACATTTTGAGACGTACTTTAAGACATACTTGTCCTCTAGGAGTGACCTCCTTTTGACAGATAATATCCTAGAAGATGATAGTCCTTTTCCAAAGCAAGCAGTTTTACAAGTTCTACGAGTGATGCAAATAATTTTAGAGAATTGCCATAACAGAAGTTCATTTAGTGGTCTAGAGGTAAGTGGGAGATGATTGACTTACTATTATATTTGTCAAGAAAAGAAGTTCGATATTAATCTAATCTGTATTTTAGTTCTTTAGGTGCATACTTATGAGGTTTAATGGTATTTTAATTTGTAAAAATCTGCAAGTCTTTTTCCCTACACAACGCTTTTTCTTGTTTATTTTCAGCATTTCAAGGTCCTGCTTGCATCAACAGATCCTGAGATTCTTATAGCTACCTTGGAAACTCTTTCTGCATTGGTGATGATAAACCCTTCCAAACTACACGCGAGTGGGAAATCTGTTGGATGTGGCTCGGTGAACAGCTGTCTCCTGTCTCTAGCACAAGGGTGGGGAAGCAAGGAAGAAGGCTTGGGTTTGTATTCATGTGTTATGGCAAATGAAAGGACCCAAGAGGAGGGATTGTGCTTGTTTCCATCCGATGAACGCAATGATTGCGACAAGTCCCAGTTTCGGTTGGGATCAACACTCTACTTCGAATTCCATGGTGCCAATTCCCAATCTTCTGGAGAAGATGGTGCTGGTTCAAAGTCTTCTGGAGGGTGTGTTATTCACATTCCGGATCTCCATTTGCGGAAGGAGGAGGATCTGTTGCTTATGAAGCAGTGCGTGGAGGAGTACAATGTGCCTCCTGAGCACAGATTCTCCTTGCTTACCAGAATCAGATATGCTCATGCCTTTTGTTCTCCTAGAATATGCAGGCTCTACAGTCGGGTCTGTCTTCTTGCATTCATTGTTCTTGTTCAATCTAGTGATTCCCATGATGAACTGGTGTCCTTCTTCGCTAATGAGCCAGAATATACAAATGAGCTAATTAGGATTGTGAGGTCTGAAGGGACTGTTCCTGGAAGCATTAGAACACTTGCAATGCATGCCTTGGGGGCTCAATTAGCTGCATATGCATCATCCCATGAACGGGCACGGATTTTAAGTGGATCAAGCATTAGTTTTGCTGGGGCGAACCGCATGATTCTGTTGAATGTGCTGCAGAGGGCCATATTTTCACTGCATAATTCGAATGACCCATCATCCATTGCATTTGTTGAGGCACTTCTACTGTTCTATCTTCTCCATGTTATATCTTCTTCGACATCTGGGAGTGTTGTCCGAGGGTCAGGTATGGTCCCAACGTTCTTACCGCTTTTGGAGGATTCTGACCCTATGCATATGCATCTTGTGTGTCTTGCTGTGAAAACCCTACAAAAGCTCATGGACTACAGTAATACAGCAGTGACACTTTTCAAAGATTTAGGGGGAGTAGAGCTTTTGACCCATAGACTACAGATAGAAGTTAATAGGGCCATTGGTTTGGCCGGAGAAAATGACAATTTGATGGCGGTTGAAGGCCTGAGGTACAATGATGATCAGTTGTATGTGCAGAAAAGACTGATTAGGGTTCTGTTGAAGGCACTTGGGTCTGCTACTTATGCACCAGCAAACACTACAAGATCCCAGAATTCCCATGATTCCTTGCCAGCCACCCTGTCGTTGATATTCAAAAACGTGGACAAATTTGGAGGAGATATTTATTCCTCAGCTGTGACTGTAATGAGTGAAATTATTCACAAGGACCCTACTTCCTTTCCTGCCTTACATGAATTGGGTCTTCCTGATGCTTTTCTAGCTTCAGTAGTGGCTGGAATACTCCCTTCTTCAAAGGCTCTCACTTGCATTCCTAATGGTCTTGGTGCCATTTGTCTTAATGCCAAAGGCTTGGAAGCGGTGAAAGAAACTTCTGCGTTACAGTTCCTTGTTGATGTCTTCACTTCGAAGAACTATATAGTAGCAATGAATGAAGGTATTGTCCCTTTGGCAAATGCTGTGGAGGAGCTCTTGCGACACGTATCTTCTTTGAGAAGCACTGGTGTCGATCTAATCATCGAAATTGTTAATAAAATTGCTTCCATAGGAGATGGTTGCACAGTGTCATCTGAAAAAGTCAGTGGGAGTACTGGAATGGAAATGGATTCTGAAGTCAAGGAAAATGAAGCTTCTTGCAGCCTGGTTAGTTCAACAGATTCCACTGTAGAAGGTATCAGCGATGAGCAGTTTATCCAAGTATGCATCTTTCATGTGATGGTTCTAGTTCACAGGACAATGGAAAATGCCGAAACCTGTCGATTATTCGTGGAGAAGTCAGGGATTGAAGCTTTACTCAAGCTTCTATTGCGGCCGAGTATTGTGCAGTCATCCGAAGGGATGTCTATTGCTTTACACAGCACCATGGTTTTCAAGGGCTTCACTCAGCATCATTCTGCTCCTTTGGCACGTGCTTTCTGCTCCTCTCTTAGGGATCATCTGAAGAATGCTCTGGCTGGATTTAGTATCACTCCAGGAGCCTTTCTACTGGACCCTAGGACAACTACTCCAGATAGTGAGATATTTCCCTCCCTTTTCCTGGTTGAATTCCTTCTATTTCTTGCCGCCTCAAAGGACAACCGTTGGGTAACTGCATTGCTTACTGAATTTGGAAATGAAGGCAAGGATGTACTGGATGACATCGGTCGTGTTCACCGTGAAGTTCTATGGCAAATCGCTCTACTTGAAGATGCAAATTCTGAGATGGACGATGATACTGCTGCTGGTTCTGGTGCTGAGTCACGACTATCAGATTCGAGTACAAATGAAACTGAAGAGCAAAGATTCAATTCCTTTAGACAGTTTCTGGATCCGTTGCTGAGAAGAAGGATGTCAGGATGGAGTTTTGAATCACAGTTTTTTGACCTTATAAACTTGTACCGTGATCTTAGTCGTGCTGCTGGTCTTCAGCAAAGGCAGAGTATGGATATTCCTTCAAATCTACGCCTTGGAACCAGTCATCAGTCACAACAGTCTGGTTCTTTGGATGGTGTTGACAGTAGTAGAAAGGAAGAAGATAAGCAGAGATCCTACTATTCTTCTTGTTGCGACATGGTGAAGTCACTTTCTTTTCACATTACCAATTTGTTTCAGGAATTGGGAAAAGTAATGTTGCTTCCATCTCGTCGACGGGATGATACGCTAAATGTATCACCTTCTTCAAAATCGGTGGCTTCTGCCTTTGCAACCATTGCGCTGGACCACATGAATTCCCCTGGATCAGAGGTATCAGTGAAGTGCCGGTACCTTGGCAAGGTTATTGATTTCATTGATTTTATTATACTGGACAAGCCAGATTCGTGCAATCCGGTTTTGGTAAATTGTTTATATGGTTGTGGGGTTGTTCAATCAGTTTTGACGACATTTGAAGCCACCAGTCAGTTGCTTTTTAATGTAAATAGGGCTCCTGCTTCTCCAATGGAGACTGATGATGGGATTTCGAAGCAGGATGTCAAAGAAGAAACAGATAAAGCGTGGATTTATGGTCCCCTGGCAAGCTATGGAAAATTAATGGACCACTTGGTGACTTCATCTTTTATTTTATCTCCTTTTACAAAGCACTTGCTCATACAGCCTCTTATAATTGGGGATATTCCGTTTCCGCGGGACGCAGAGACATTTGTAAAGATCCTCCAGTCCATGGTGCTTAAGGCCGTGCTACCAGTTTGGACTCACCCTCAGTTTACCGATTGCAGCTATGATTTCATTGCGACAGTTGTTTCGATAATTAGGCATGTTTATTCTGGTGTTGAGGTGAAAAACATTTCTAGCAGTGGTGGGCTTCGTGCCAGTGGTCCGCCGCCAAGTGAATCAACGATTGCAACAATTGTAGAGATGGGGTTTTCGAGGTCCAGAGCGGAAGAAGCTTTAAGGCAGGTAGGATCAAACAGTGTCGAGCTGGCTATGGAGTGGCTATTCTCACATCCGGAGGAAACCCAAGAAGACGACGAACTCGCTCGCGCTCTAGCCATGTCGCTTGGGAACTCTGGATCAGAAACAAAGGAAGATGTTGCGGATGAAAATAGTCAGCATATTGAAGGGGAGATGGTCCAACCGCCTCCTGTTGAGGACTTATTATCTACATGCACAAAGCTGTTACAAATGAAAGAATCTCTGGCTTTTCCAGTTCGAGACCTTTTAGTTATGATATGCTCTCAAAATGAAGGTCAATACAGGTCAAATGTTATTTCTTATGTGGTAGAGCAGGTGAAGCTTTCAGAGAGTGGAAATGGCAGCATGCTGTATGCGCTTTTTCATGTTCTAGCTTTAATTTTTCATGAAGATGCAGCGGCCCGAGAAGTTGCCTCTAAAACTGGTGTGGTGAAGGTTGCCTCAGATTTACTCTCAGACTGGGTGTCTAATTCATGTGAAGGGGATGGATCCCAAGCTCCAAAGTGGGTAACATCAGCTTTTCTTGCAATTGATCGGCTGCTGCAAGTGGATCAAAAGTTGAATGGCGATATTTCAGAGCTGTTGAAAAAGGACGATGTTAATGGCCATCAGACATCTATAGAAATTGACGAGGATAAGCAGAACAAGTTGCAGTCAGTTTTCGGATGCTCTCTGAAGAACATAACTATAGAGGAACAGAAAAGACTCATTGTGATTGCTTGTGGAGCTATTAGGAACCAGCTTCCCTCTGAAACCATGCATGCTGTTTTGCAGCTATGTTCTACTCTCACCAGAACGCATGCTGTTGCTTCTAGTTTTCTTGATGCTGGGGGTTTGCCTTTGCTGCTTTCCTTGCCAACAAGTAGCCTGTTCGTTGGCTTTGACAGTATAGCTGCTACTATAATCCGTCATATACTGGAAGATCCCCAGACTCTCCAGCTCGCAATGGAATCTGAGATACGACACAGTGTTGTGACTGCTGCTAACCGACAATCAAATGGGAGACTTACCCCTCGCAGCTTCCTTTTAAATTTGACTTCTGTCATCTTGCGGGATCCAGTGATATTTATGCAGGCTGCTCAGTCTGTGTGCCAAGTTGAGATGGTGGGTGAGAGGCCTTACATTGTCCTGCTGAAAGATCGGGACAAGGATAAAGGCAAAGAGAAAGAAAAAGAGAAGGAAAAAACAGTGGAGAAAGCACAGACTCCTGGGAATGGGACTGGCAAACTTTCTGATGCTACTCCAAAGAATGTGAAAGGTCATCGAAAACCCCCTCAGAGTTTTGTAAATGTGGTTGAGCTTCTATTGGATTCAGTTATAACTTTTGTGCCGCCTTTGAAAGATGACTCTTTGGTGAGGGATACCTCTGCATTAGCTGACATGGATATCGATGCAAGTGCGAACAAGGGGAAGGGTAAGGCTGTTGTTACTTCATCTGAAGAGGATGAGGCTAATAACCAGGAACTTTCTGCATCATTGGCGAAGATTGTATTCCTTTTGAAGCTTTTGACAGAGATTCTCTTGACGTATTCTTCGTCTATTCATGTTCTGCTCCGTCGAGATGCCGAAGTTAGTAGTTTCAGGGGCCCTGCTCAACGCGGTCCAGCTGGTCACTGCACCGGTGGAATATTTCACCATTTTCTTCACAAGTTTCTCCCCTACTCTAGAGGTTCAAAGAAGGAAAAGAAGACCGATATTGACTGGAGACACAAATTAGCAAGCAGGGCTAGCCAGTTTTTGGTGGCATCTTGTGTTCGGTCCACAGAGGCAAGGAAGAGAGTTTTCCTCGAAATTACCAATGTCTTCAATGACTTTGTAGATTCTTCCACTGGTTTTAGGCCACCAGGAAATGATATCCCTTCGCTAGTAGATCTGCTTAATGATGTAGTTGCTGCACGAACACCCACGGGTTCTTACATTTCGGCAGAAGCTTCTGCTACTTTTATAGATGTTGGTCTGGTGACGTCATTGACACGTGCTCTCCAGGTTTTAGACCTGGACCATGCCGAAGCTCCCAAAGTTGTTACAGGACTTGTTAAAGTTCTTGAGATAGTGACCAAGGAACATGTCCATGCTTCTGATTCTAACTCAAGCAAGGCTGAAAATTCAACAAAGCCGCCTCCTGATCAGAATACACGCGAAGGAATAGATAACAGTGGTGATATATCCCAGTCCATAGAAACTAGTTCTCAACGTAATGAAAATTCTGTGGCAGTTGATCACATGGCATCTTTTGAGACTGCCCATGCCTATGGTGGATCTGAAGCTGTTACTGATGATATGGAACATGACCAGGATCTGGATGGGGGATTTCCGCCTACGACTGAAGACGATGATTATATGCATGAAACTCCTGAGGGCATGCGTGGTCTGGAAAATGGCCGTGATACCGTGGGAATTAGATTTGAAATCCAACCACGTGGCCAAGAGAATATCGGTGATGAGGATGATGATGAGGATATGTCAGGGGACGATGACGATGATGTAGATGAGGATGAAGATGAGGACGATGAGGAACATAATGATCTGGAAGAAGATGAAGTTCATCACCTTCCGCATCCAGACACCGATCAAGATGACCATGAAATTGATGAGGATGAGTTTGATGAGGAGGTGATGGAGGAAGACGATGAAGATGACGATGATGATGAAGAGGATGGAGTTATCCTTAGGCTTGAGGAGGGAATCAACGGGATAAATGTTTTTGACCATATTGAGGTTTTTGGTAGAGATCATAGCATTGCCAATGAAACTCTTCATGTCATGCCTGTTGAAGTTTTTGGCTCTAGGCGCCAGGGGCGTACTACGTCAATTTACAATCTCTTGGGGAGAACTGGTGACAATGCTGCCCCATCACAGCATCCACTACTGGTAGAACCTTCTTCGTCACTGCACACAGCTCCCCTCAGGCAATCAGGTAAACTCTTAACTGATAGTTGGTTATATTTCCCTGTTCCTCTATTATTAAAAAAATTATATTAAAGTGCTGTCAGATTTCTGATATTTGCACCCCAGTTTTTTTGGTTGTATACTCTTTACGGCCGTGCAGTCTTGTAAAATCTTGTTCTTCAGATTTTGACTTTTGATTCTGATTTTTTGTTTTCTTCAGTTAATACCCGGGATGCTGGCTCTTCTGATCGGAACTCTGGAAACGCCCCATCACGTCTGGATGCTATTTTTCGGTCTCTGAGGAATGGGCGTCATGGACACCGATTTAACTTGTGGACAGAAGATAACCCGCAAACTAGTGGATCAAATTCATCTGCAGTTCCCCAAGGGCTTGAAGATCTTCTTGTTTCCCATTTAAGACGTCCAACTCCTGAGAAACCTTCTGACGAGAATATGGTGCCCTCAGAACCTCAAAGTAAAAATGAGGTCAGTCAATTCCAAGAATCTGCCGGGATGACGCCTGAAACTCCTGCTGAGAACAATGGAAACACAGAAAACAGTTATGTGCCTCTGCCCTCATCTGTACCAATGGATGGGTCTGGAAATGCTGATATGAGGCTTGCTGCAAGTGAATCTCTACAGGAAATGGATGCATCAAGTACACACTCTCAATCAGTTGGAATGCAGTTTGAACAAAGTGATTCTGCTGTGCGGGATGTTGAAGCAGTGAGCCAAGAAAGCAGTGGAAGTGGCGCTACTTTGGGGGAGAGCCTTCGTAGTCTGGATGTTGAAATTGGAAGTGCTGATGGTCACGACGATGCTATTGGAGAAAGGCAAATGTCAAGGAGGGCAAATGTGTCTTTTGGAAATTCTACACCGGTAAGCAGCAGAGATGCTCCTCTTCACAGTTTGACAGAAGTTTCTGAAAATCCTAGCCAAGAAGCAGATCAGGGTGGTCAAGCAGAGGAGTTGCCGGCGAATGGCGATGGTGGTTCTGGATCAATTGACCCTGCATTCCTAGATGCCCTCCCTGAGGAGTTGCGTAGCGAAGTTCTTTCTGCGCAACAGGGTCAGGAGAGGCAGCATTCAAATGCGGAACCACAAAATGCTGGGGAAATAGATCCAGAATTTCTTGCAGCCCTTCCGCCTGACATCAGAGAAGAAGTTCTTGCACAACAACAGGCACAAAGACTTCATCAATCACAGGAACTTGAAGGCCAACCCGTAGAAATGGACACTGTCTCCATAATTGCCACATTTCCATCAGAATTGCGAGAAGAGGTATATTGGCTATTGCAGAGTACTTCTTATTGTGTTTAGGTTACCAGTAAAATGTGGAAGTAGGGTGTATATAAAGAGAGAAGAACAAGAAAGGGAAAGAAATAGGGTTTCGAGGGGTTGGGGGGAACTTTTATAAGTACTCTCACCTTGTGTATTTGTATTTAATTACCATATGGCAGGATTACGTGTATGACAGAAAATAAAAGAATGACAAGAACAAAACCTGCTAACCTGTTCGCTGGCTTTCGTTTCACCATCTGTGGCGTTAATTTACCTTTTGAAAATAACTTACCTATACGTGAGATCCCAGCATTATAAATGCATTTTTTGTTTCAATTGTTGACTTTTTCAAGGCTTTGGCTTGTCACATGAGGCGGAATTTTATGTTTCCGAATGTGAAAAGTAGAATGAAAGTGCTTGCTTTTCTTAGGTACTCTTGACGTCTTCTCATGATATTCTTGCCAATCTCACACCTGCCCTTGTTGCGGAGGCAAATATGTTGCGTGAAAGATTTGCAAATCGTTATAATCGAACCCTGTTTGGGATGTACCCTAGAAACCGTAGGGGCGAGTCGTCTCGACGAGGGGAAGGTATTGGTTCTAGCTTGGATAGAGCTGGTGGAATCCTTGCTCGTAGGTCTATGGGAATTAAGCCAGTTGAAGCTGAAGGGGCTCCTTTGGTTGACACGGAAGCTCTGAGAGCCATGGTTCGACTGCTTCGTGTTGTTCAGGTATTCTCTTGGTGTGATATTTTCTTCCTTCCTTTTTTATTACCCCTTGTAATCTGGCATTAATGTTTTGATTTACATGGTCAATGCAGCCCCTTTATAAAGGTCAGCTGCAGAGGCTTCTCTTGAATCTATGTGCCAACAGTGAAAGCAGAACTGCTCTGGTGAAAATCCTGATGGACTTGTTGATGCTCGACATATGGAAGCCTGTCAATAATTCAAGTGCCTCTGAGCCTTCTTATAGGTTGTATGCTTGCCAGAGTCATGTAATGTATTCAAGGCCTCAATCTTTTGATGGTGATACCTCTATTCCTCTATCTTATCTTGTTATATGTTGGTTAGGTGTAATATTTTATGTTTCATTTCTCAAATCTGAGTTCTATTTGGGTCCAGGTTTTTATTACAATGTATAACATTTTAGAAAATTTTGCCAACACTATGACCCATGTGGTCCTTTAAAAAGTTGATAGTGTGATTTACACTTGAAAGTCTTTGTTGCTTTGACCTAATAGACTGAATAATTAGATGGAAGGCTTCAAATGCTTCAGGTTTTCATTGTTGATTTCCTTTTACAAGCCACAAACAGCTTGTTCTCAAGTGTTACATTAACCCCACGTAATTGAGAACAAGGGCATGTGGTACCTAATAAAAGGTGCAGCACCACAATAGAGGCCCTGTGTTGATAAGTGTTGATAGAACAAAATGTTAAAACCGAAAGTTTCTTTAACTCTTTTCATTCTAGGATTCTCTTGTAATTATTATCTTAGTTTAAACTCAAATGGACCCACACCAATCAATTGTCTAGCTATTAAATACTCTCTATCTTAAATGGACTCATTCCTCTGTGAGTTAATACTATTTTTTCCCCTTCGCATCGATGGTTCCACTTAAGTTCGAACTTTTCCAAGGAATGCTTGTTTATGGGTCTTGGTGATTTTAAGTTATAGCTGCTGTTGTTAAGGTACTTACATATTTTGGTGTTTTCCACTCTCGTTCTATAGGTGTCCCGCCTTTGGTGTCTCGGCGTGTTCTTGAAACCCTGACCTACTTGGCTCGAAATCACCCTTATGTAGCAAATATTTTGCTTCAGTTTAAGCTGCCTCGGCCACTCCTACAAGAGTCAGAAAATCTTGATAAGGCACGTGGCAAAGCTGTGATGATTCTTGAAGATGATGTGGCAGAAGGAAAGAGCCAGGAGGAAGGATACTTTGCTGTTGCATTGCTTTTGAGCCTTTTGAAGCAGCCCCTGTATTTGAGAAGTATAGCACATCTTGAACATGTAATGATCTACCCAAATTGTACCCTGTTTCTTCGGTTGTCTTGCTTGCTTGTATATTTGTTTAAGTTGGTTTTGTTGGTTCTCTTTCCATCTCTTCTGATTTGGGGTTCTTATGTCAGCTACTGCACCTGTTGGAGGTAATCATTGATTATGCTGACAGCAAGTCTAGTTCGCCTAATGAATCTGGGGTGTCTGCTGCGGAACAAACATCTGAGCTTCAGATCGCCACGCCGGATGCTGAAATAAATACAGGCTCTAGTGTCAAAACCTCTGGCTCTGATATCCCATCTTTGAAGCCTGATGGTTCCTCCAAACCTTCTGCTTTAAGTGTGAATGCAGATTGCAATACTCAAGCTGTAGTTGATAGCCTACCACAAGAAGAACTTCGACTTCTATGCTCACTTCTTGCGCAAGAAGGGTATGTTGCTAAATGCTCGCTTCTTCTGATTATATGCTGTTATATTAAGTTAGTTGCAATCACGTAAGACTCAATGTATGGTGAGTTGCTATTGTAAACATTATGTACTATAAATAATTCAGATATGGCAAATGAACTAGCAGCAAAACATGAGTTGATGGTTCCTGCATTTCTTATCATTATGTTATCGCAACTCTTGCCATCGCTGTCTTTTGTTTGCTTTTAACCTGGGGCATTATATGCGCATGAGTTCGGCAATATGGTTCCCAAGGGTGGAGGGAGCTGGTGGAAGGTGGGTTCAAGCGACTCAATTGCATTGGAAAAACCTCTTATAAATTTATAATAAATGTAGTTGTTACTAGTATTATAGACAGATGATGGAGACTGTTGTACAAATGAACAAATTCTCACCCAACTGTTATGTTTTCCTGTATTTTACACAAAATAATAGGTACAATTTTGACCCCACTATGTTTAACCCCGTCATCCACGAATTCCAACTCTGCTTCTGCACTGCTTTGGGATAGTGGACTATTTTACCTTGTCTCTGACATTTTGCTTCTTGTTATGTATTTTAACTGTCATTCCAGTTTAGTCACTTGCTCCTAGCTCAGTCATCCTTGGCTTCTTGGGAGTGTCAAACTTCGAGAATTCTTTGATACATGTTCCTAGTTTTCTGTCGCTCTTTATATTTGACTAATATTTCATTTCTTTCCAGGCTGTCAGATAATGCATATGCTCTGGCTTCGGAGGTATTGAAAAAGTTGGTCGCAATTGCTCCAACCCACTGTCATCTGCTGATCACTGAGCTTGCTGCTTCTGTGCAAAATTTAACCAAGTCTGCGATGAATGAGTTACACATGTTTGGAGAAGCGGAAAAGGCACTGCTCACTACTTCATCATCCAATGGTGCAGCAATTTTGAGGGTTTTGCAGGCATTAAGCTCGCTGGTTGCTGGAATCAATGAGAAAGAGAAAGACCATCCAATGCTATCTGAAAAGGAGTACGCTGCTGCTATTTCTCTGGTAGGTGACATCAGCGCAGCTTTGGAGCCTTTGTGGCTGGAGTTAAGCACTTGCATAAGCCAAATAGAAAGCTATTCGGATTCCCAACCTGATTTAGCTAATAAATCTGCTCTTTCCTCGCATAAACCATCTGGTGTAGTGCCTCCACTTCCTGCTGGTACTCAGAACATCTTGCCATACATAGAATCTTTCTTTGTGATGTGTGAGAAATTACAACCTGGGCAATCAGGTGCAAATCAGGACTTCGGTATTTCTGTAATTTCTGAAGTTGAAGATGCCACCACTTCTACTAGTATTCAGAAAACTTCAGGGGCTGTGTCAAAAGCGGATGAGAAAAACCTTGCTTTTGTGAAGTTCTCTGAGAAGCATAGGAAACTCCTAAATTCTTTCATCCGGCAGAACCCTGGGTTGCTTGAGAAGTCTTTATCACTCATGCTGAAGGTTCCTCGGTTCATTGATTTTGACAACAAACGAGCTCACTTTAGATCTAAGATAAAGCACCAACATGATCATCATCACAGTCCTTTAAGGATTTCAGTGAGAAGAGCTTATATACTTGAAGATTCATACAATCAATTGCGGATGAGGTCAACTCAGGATTTAAAGGGGAGATTGACTGTTCATTTCCAAGGAGAGGAAGGCATTGATGCAGGTGGACTTACCAGGGAATGGTATCAGTTGTTGTCTAGGGTTATTTTCGATAAGGGAGCACTGCTATTTACAACTGTGGGCAATGACTCAACATTCCAACCGAATCCTAATTCTGTCTACCAAACTGAACATCTTTCCTACTTCAAGTTTGTTGGGCGAGTTGTGAGTACCTTGTTCATTAATGCATTCGTGCTTGAATTGTTTAGTGTATGGTTCTTTCTTATGCTTTTCCCTATCCATTTCAGGTTGGGAAGGCACTTTTTGATGGACAACTTCTTGATGTTCATTTCACTCGATCTTTCTACAAGCATATCCTTGGGGTTAAAGTGACTTACCATGACATCGAAGCTATAGATCCAGATTACTTTAAAAACCTTAAGTGGATGCTTGAGGTGTGTTGCATACTTTGATGTTATAGTCATCTCTCTCTCTCTCTCTCTCTCTCTCTCTCTCTCTCTCTCTCTCTCTCTCTCTCTCTCTCTCTCAGGCACACGCGTGTGCTCGATGTATTCACTGTTACCCAGACATTCTACTCATTGCTCTCTTTACCTTTTCAGAATGATATCACAGATGTTCTGGACCTTACTTTCAGCATGGATGCTGATGAAGAGAAACTAATATTATACGAGAGGACGGAGGTAATGAATTCTTCTAATTCCATAAGATGATTAGTTTTCCGACGTTCTCTTGTAAAATTTTATAATTAATTTTCATAATGCAGGTCACTGACTATGAACTTATCCCCGGCGGACGGAACATTCGAGTTACCGAGGAAAATAAGCATAAATATGTTGATTTGGTTGCTGAGCATCGGTTAACTACTGCTATTCGTCCTCAAATAAATGCTTTTTTGGATGGATTCAACGAACTAATAGCTCGTGATTTGATATCAATTTTTAATGATAAGGAACTGGAGCTATTGATTAGTGGGCTTCCAGATATCGACTGTGAGTTGGACTCTATGAAATGATGATTTATATTTTCAATTTTAGCGGTAGATTTCTAACTAGACGTTTCATATTAATGTCTTTCAGTTGATGACATGAGGGCGAATACCGAATATTCTGGGTACAGTGCCGCGTCTCCTGTTATCCAGTGGTTTTGGGAGGTGGTTCAAAGTTTCAGCAAGGAAGACAAAGCCCGTCTTCTGCAGTTTGTGACTGGCACGTCTAAGGTATGGTCTATATATTTGTTTTCTATTTCTTTTCATAGGAGAATGCTCCTTAAACTATTATCTTAACTGGAATGAAAAAAATACTTGCTTGTTGCTAAAGCTTGAAAGTTCATCAGGATTCTATTTGTGGCATGTGAGACATTTTTCAACCTTTTTGAGTTTTTGTTTCCATGTCGTAAAATATGCCATAAATGTAAAGTGTCTGTCTGTCTATCTGATTTGGGAAATAGGAGAGAACATTACGAAGGGACAAATTTTATCCTTAATAAAGTGGGAGATGTCTCCCTTTAGCATGGGAGGACCTGCTGAGTTTTGTCAGTGGCTATGTCATGGTGGTTCCAGGAATGGTGGGTGCCAGCGGAATGTAAGAGGAAGAAAAAAAGGAATCTGAGAAGAAACACGACCTTAGCAGCTTTTACTTTCTTACATCCATCACTTCAGATATGCTTCTTCTTCATGAACCCTCCCATAGGTTATATTTACTTGTGCCCACTTTAAGTAGCCATATTTTTGCTAGAGTACACCTTTTCGCCATGCCCAGAATGTAAGAGGAAGAAAAACAAATCTGAGAAGAAACACGTCCTTAGCAGCTTTAACTTTCTTACATATGGATCACTTCAGATATGCTTCTTCTTCATGAACCCTCCCATAGGTTATATTCCCCATGTGCCCGCTTTATGGAGCCGTATTTTTACTGGAGTACACCTTTTCTCCATGCCCAGGGGACATACTGTTTCCAGCAATGATGCATGGAAAAATCTTGTCTAGATGGGAACTACATGTTTTGCTGCAGAAGTTCAATGATGTTATTTTTTGGATTTCTCAGCTTACTGTTGGGGAACCAATAGCGAGTGTTATTCTTGTCTTTCTCTTTGGACCTTCTTAAGTGATAAGTCTTCATTCTTTTCATTAGATTTGTTTCATACTTAAGTAAAAAGCAACCTGAGGAAGGGATCCTTTTTTTTGTTTGGATAGATAAAGTTTATGTATGCATATTGCAGTTCTCGGGGCGCATATTCTTCCATACCATTATGGTGAACATGCTGGTAGTTGATATGGCGCTATGATTTGGTACTTTGGTCTATTTTTTGAGACAAATGATCTATTTCTTCAGGTGCCTTTAGAAGGATTCAGCGCGCTCCAGGGGATCTCGGGCTCGCAGAAGTTTCAGATCCACAAGGCTTATGGCAGCGCCGAGCACTTGCCTTCCGCTCATACTTGGTAGCATTTAAACTCTTAACCTATTTGTGTCTCTCTTGCTGAGCATGTTTAGTTGAACCAGGGGCAGCCTGACTGTAAATCGAACTAGGCCATTGCCTAAGATAAGGGGTACGTTTGTCAGGGGCCCTTTATGATGTGTAGATACGTACCATACGGTTGGTCTCTATTAATGAACCAACATTGGCAAAAGGCCCACAAATATGGCCAAATTGAAATGTGGACCGACTTAATACAAAAAGGGCCTGTGATATACAAACAGAAAAAAGGGAAAACAAAATGTTTTTGGTCACTGCTGATAGAAAATTTTGATTTCTAAAACTAAATGTGACAAGGCACACTGAGTTGAACCCTATTGGTTGTTTGTGGGAAAGGGTTCTCATTCTTGACCGTATCTTAGTTTTTGTCTGTTTGTGTATATTAACTAGGCGCAAGGGAAATTTGTTTGGTTCCTTATGAATTTATTCTTTTTTCGGTGCAGTTTCAACCAGTTAGATCTACCGGAGTATCCTTCTAAACAACATCTAGAGGAGAGACTGCTGCTTGCCATTCACGAAGCCAACGAAGGGTTTGGATTTGGTTAACAATAGCTCGCACAATGAGTGCAAAATGTACTGGTGTAGATATATATCATGTCAAAAAGTTGCCGTGAAAGTAAGTTTAGGCGTAAAAGGTCGCATTTGATTACTCAAGTTGATAACATGTTTTAAGTGTTAATATACTGTTTTGTCGCAATGGGAAACGCTTGTGGCAGTTTTTTGTCATGCCAATTTGCTCGTGTACATTTCTTTCTTTTGCGGTCTACTGATTCTGTTGCTGCTACCAATCTCGCTAATTTACTCGCTACACAATCATCCAGAGCTCTTTCATATACTGTTTAATCGCTATAGGAAATGCTTTTGGCAGTTTTTTGTTATGCCAATTCGCTCGTGTAAATTTCTTCATTTGCGGTCTGCTGATTCTGTTGCTGCTACCAAGCTCGCAAATTTACTCGCTACTAATCTGATTCTGTTGCTCTTCATGATGCATTTTGTGGAAGGAAATTCAAGAAATGTCAGTAGAGATGAGAACATCTGCACTTAAAAATGACCATTTTTGGGGGCTATCTGCCCTGAGAATTATCGGTCTGTTGGGCCTCTGAGCTGGCAAATTAGTAGAGTAAGTTTTTTGGGTAGCTTGCGTAAACTGTTTGACACTCGAGTCTTATTTGGCTTATTTACTTATTTGGTCCTTATTTACTATTTAGAGTCACCGTTTCAATTTTTCTTCCTTGTAAATTTGTTGGTTTAATTTTACCCTTGGTAATGCCATTTTCTTTTCAAGCTCACTGACTTCACTTTTTATGGTAGTAAATTTAAGAAAGTATTATGATTATTTTAAAGAATATATGCACAATAAAATATAAACTAATATATAAAAAACATTGACCTTATAAAATGATAAATTTGTTGTGATGAATAAGTTTATAATATGACTAGGAGTTTAAATTAGGATACGGAGGAATAATTGATTTGAACTTGAGAGGGATCAATGTGATTTTCTAAGTAAAGATTATGAACTAATGTTGGCAATTTGTGTGCAGTTGAGTATAATTATGACCAAATCGAAGCTTGACTTAATGCGTAGAAAAGATTATGAACAATTTTGTCCACTTTTTAAGTATAATTTTATTTTTATTTTTTAAGAAAAACTCGAAGTGTAATTATGACCAAATCAAAATTTGACTTAACGCGTAGGAAAGATTATGAAATAATGTTGGCAATTTTTGTCCACCGAAGTATAATTATGACCAAATCGAAGCTTGAATTAACGTGTGGGATAGATTATGAACTAATGTTGGCAATTTTTGTCCATTTAAGTATAATTATGACTTTTTGTCCACTTAAGTATATGTCCACTGAAGTATAACGATAATTCAAAGGCGACAGAATTTTGGTGCACAGAAAATGCACAGATCGGCTCGGGAACTCACTTTTGGATCCCACGTGAACGATCCAAGCCGTTCATTCATCTTAGAATAATTTTTTGAGGGGTCCTGCGAGAAATCACCTCAATTGGACGTGGCTAAGTGCTCGATCCAAAGCCCACACCGTTTCATTTAAATTTTTTTGAATAAAAAAGGGTGGGCTTTGGATCTTACGCATGTCCGATTGAGGTGATTTCGCGCGAAACCTTTCAAAAAATGATTCTAAGATGAATGAACGGCTTGGATCGTTCGTATGTGACCCAAAAGTGAGTCCCCAAGCCGATCTGTGCATTTTTTGTGCACCAAATTTCTGTACATGTAGTCTAGTCCGAAGTAAAATTATGACTTTTTGTCCACTTAAGTATAATTATGACCAAATCGAAGCTTGACTTAACGCTTAGGAATGATTATGAACTAATGCTGGCAATTTTTGTCCAATTAAGAATAATTATGACCAAATCGAAGCTTGACTCAACGCGTAGGAAAGATTATGATTAATGTTGAAAGGGTATTCTCATTTTCTAAACGAGGGCACTATGGATACAGAACTTTTTTGCACAGAAAATATACAACGGCGGATCGACCAGTCGCACATATCCAATTGAGTTGATTTTTTGCGAGGCCCTAGGAAAAATTATTTTGAAATTATTTAATGGCTCGGATTATTCGTGTGGGACCCAAAAGTGGGCCCCAAAAGCCGTTGTACATTTTCTGTGCAAAAAACATTCTGTACGCATAGGTTTACCCTTATGCTCAATGTCATCAAACAAATTTGTCCCACAACTCCAGGTAGACCAGTTTTGGTACAGAGGTAGTCAATCAATGTTGACTTCTATAATACCTACATATTGAAGACTCAGAAATCAAACACAAAGCAGATTGCATTGCTGAAATAGAACAGAAGTACAGAACATTCACATTCACAGTGGGGACTTCAAATGGAAATGCAGCATTTTCCGTACACTTCCTTCTACTATTATCTTAACCAACCTCTTGTGCTGTTATCCTTCTCCTTCACTCCGGCGACTTGTTTACTAGAAAAGAATCTTTGGGACGTTGGAAATGGTTTTGTGGTTCTCGTGACCCTTGCGAATGCTTTGGACGGATCAATATTCCTAGCCTTATTGTGTTCAACCGGTAATAACTTCTTCTCGGTCGAGGGGGCAGACAGAACAAAACTGTTCTCAATTCCTCCATTTTGTAAATCGCGTTTTCGCCTTAACTCACGTAGAGAGTCGGTCCCTTTAAGCAAGACAGAAGATCCGTTGCTCAGTCTCCGGTTACTGGATTTTAGACACAAGCTCTGGAGATCTGTGTCTTGTGGAGACTTTGTAGTACTTGGGGTTCTTCGCTCCTTGGGAGTGGCTTTTGTTGATTTCTCAGTAGAAAATAGCGGTGGCACATTCTCTGACTCTGCTTCCTCTTGCTGCCTCAACTTTTCTTCAAGTTCTTTAACCTGCCCAAACATAGAGACAGAAATGTCTGTGATACTTCATACAGATTACAGAGTACTAATTATCAACCATCGCGGATGTAGAAAGAACCTTTTCATGAAGTAACTGAGATTCTGTGTCGCATCTTTGCAATTTCAACTTCTTTTCAAGTTCCATAACCTGTAACAGCAAATTGTGATAAAACTTAGCATTTTGTCTGTCGTCTATTTTGAACGTAAAAACATGGAGAACTATGGTTGTGTAGAAAGAGGAAAATTATTCACTGCTTGTAATATCATCTGGCCTACTTGGGGAATGTGTGCAAGGCCACTTCCAGCAATGAACAAGTTTTAAGATGATCAAGATATGTGTAGTAAAGGCTTTATGGCTTAATACAGATTCTTTGATTCAACAGACACACCTTTCCTTGAAGGGCCATCGTATGAAGCTCGAACTCGTGAGCCTTTTTTTTCAATTTGTCTTCGAACTCCTGGACCTGATGTAGCATAAGAAAATCACTATGGGGCCAGATTTCCAGCACCTTAGCTACTAGAGCTTAAGCAAATGATTGATTACAGAGAAGACTTGTAACCATCTTTTAGCAATATATAATAGTAGGAAATTCATCTCCTAGATATTCGCATATCCAACGATTAAGGCAAACTTTCAACTACAGTCATTCAGGTGAATTCCTAAAAATATTAAATATTGGTATGTCCAAAAATAGAAAATAAACTTGAGGGATGCAACTAATATTCGCATATCCAACATCATATTGAAGTCGTTAACATAAAGCAGATAATCTAGTTCTTGCTGCAAAAACCTTATGCTGTAGAGTCTTGGAACCCACTTCCTCACATTCTCTTAGCTTATCCTGAAGCTCGTTGACCTTGGCAGAAATCAAATAATCAATCAGGTTAAAGTATGTGTAGGGTAAAATCACCAAGGGAAAAAACATTTCTTCTTGCAAACCAACCTGTTGCTGAAGACTAGAGCAAATATCCTCCTTGTCCCGCATTCCTTGTGAAAGCTGCAAAAATTGCTTCTCCATCTGTTTGCATAACTCAGTTTTGGATTCGAGCTGTCTTCCTACTTCTTTAAGGTTTTCCTGTTGACTTCTGCAAATCTGGTCCTTGGCTTTGAACTTGTCTTCTAAGTACTGAAAGTTCTCTCGTGACTCCCTTAAGAATTCATCTTTGGATCGGCATTCTTGCTTTACTTTGTCGAGCTTCATGTAGCCAAAAGCATTGTAAAAGAAAAAAGTTAGGTTGTGATTCACTAGTAAGATTAATTTCTTAATAATGAGAATAAAGAGTTTCAATAGTTCAAGACATTAAGAGTGTCAATAGTTCAAGACGTTAGGTATAAAGAGGACGTCACCCTATCTTACCTGCAATTTTAATTTTTGAAGCTCACCCATATCAATCTGTCTTTTTGAGGGACCCAACTCAACCCCTCGAACCCGAGTAGCAAAATTTAGTGAGCTTACAGTCTCACCTACGTCTTGCATTGATGGGCTGATTTGCACAAACATCAAAGTTTTGGAATCACCTCCTGTACAATGGATATGTATTTGTCACTGACTTGAGAAAAAGATGAACTTCTTTGTGATGGAAACCCATCCTGACTAATTTAATAATCTAATAGTTTGTCAATGAGTGCCCTGCAGCATTTGTTTGCAATGTTTAGAAATGGTAGTATATTATCATGAAAGTGCATACAATATAGAATTTACTACCCTTTGAATATTTGGTTAACCAATTTAACTGGGCTATAATGATTTACAATCTCATACAAAAAGTACTCTCAGCAGACATATAGTGCAGAGATTAACAATACCACATTCCCTGTAGGGTTGCATATCCCATGTTTTGTGGGATTTTTCAGGATCAATCCCACAAAATGCAAGACATTGTTAGATTTATAGTCCAATCTGATATCTTAATCAGGAAAACAAACAGGGCCTCAGATACTCGATAACAAGTCCCATTTCTAATTGACTTCCTAATCTCCACGGCTGTGTTTGGTTAGATAGTTTAGTTTAGTTTTGATGATGTCAGCAGCTGTAATGAATGGAGAGAGATAGAGAGAGAAATGAGGGAAATGATGATGTTATCAAAACTAAAACTAAAACTAAAACTAAACTGGAAAACGAACAGGGCCCACAGCGTTTCTAACTTTTGTTAATCTGTTGAGTCACTGCCAGTTATAGATAAGCCAGTTTCATGTCACATACCTAGTGAATCTTGAAGCAAGTGTGTAAGCTTCGAGTTTCTGTAAAATCCCAGATGATCACATTAGTATAAAGAATACTGACAGGAAATGCCAGAACACGAGAGGTATAAAAGAAAAGTAGACCTGTATGGTATGTGGCTGCTTTTGGATGCCAAAGCAGATATTACATCACCTAGAGCTGAGAGTGATCGGTTGATATTCTGAGCTTCCTTGAGCCGGTCACCTTGTGCTTCAGTTTTGGCCAGCCTCTCGCTGCCGGCCAAATCAACAAGCCAAAGCTTGCTCTGGGTGCACTCACCATTTATCTCATTCTTTGCTCTAACCACTATGCATAGCAAGCTATCGGAAATGTGGAAACCCAAAATTAATGGACAAGAGCAAAAGAGATGGGACGGCAATAAATGAACAGGACAATATACTCCGTAATATGTTATCCATGTTGGAGAATCCAACTTTTTAAGAAGAAACAATCAATGCACTTCTAAAGCTTGCTTTCCAAAAATTGCCCTTCAACTTTTTAAACCTCTTAGTTGAAAAGAGAGGGGGCAAAAAGTGAATTGTATAGAGTTTTGTTCAGTCACTTCTCCAACTGGACAAATGCTTCGGACAATTGAAAAGCAAAAAATGGACATACAAACGGGATGCAGGGAGTAATTTTCACACCTTTTCGCAAAATATGGAGAGAAGGAAAATTAGGTTTCACTAACCAGTGAGATCGGCTACTATGCTCATTTATGTTATTTGATCCCACAGCCCTTGCGTTACTTCCAGCCTGTAGAACATCCCAAACCTCCTTAATGTTCTCAACTCTAGCTTCCACAATCCCTGGCACGTGATGAGCCCCCTCAGAAGCTTGCCTTATCTCCAACCTAAAACATCGACATAAATCCACATAAATAACCAAGAAAAAATGTTTGTGTTCTATTCTTGTCTCATAATCAGTTTTTCAGAAACTAATCTTTTATGTTATACTTGTCCTTGAACAAAATGATGTGTAAGAATTCGCAAGTGTTCCCGTAAAATGGATGAATAAAAATAGTTTTTAACAAGCAGCAAAATTAGTGAATGAAACGAGGTCTCTGAAAATGATTTTGATGCAACCACCACACTGGCTATCAGTTATTATTTACACCGAGTTTAGCAAAGTACATTCTAGTCCATCCAAATATAAAGCATCTCGTTTGAGTTTCATATGTAGTGAAAACCATGGGGGCTAAATCTTACTTCTTTGACGTGGATGAGGTGGCAAGCAAGTCCCTGATCTGCTCATTGTAAACTTCAAGCACACTGACAGAAATTTTGTATGTGTAGGTGTCTTTCCTCTCCTCAGCTACTTTAAACAGCTGTTCCAAAGTCCTATAGTTAACTCCTCGGTTCAGCTCAGTACCTTCCATTGTGAAAGTCTTTCCAGTACCCGTTTGGCCATATGCAAATATACAAACATTGTAGCCATCTAAAACTGAGGTCACCATAGGAGAAGCATCCTCAAATACATCAACTGTTACAACAAAAGATAGGACCAATACAAGATAAATGAACAGGTTAATGCATTTTAGAATATTTCTGAGAAAGATCATATGTACATAACAGTCAGCACAACTGCTTAGGAAAAACGCATCAGGAATATCATTTAAAAGCCGAAGTCAAGTGTTAGTGGACCAATTTTTTGTCTATTAGCAACAACAACAATTTGTGAGTCAGACCATATCGAGCTGGTGCTTTAAACACACATGGCAAAAAAATTAAGTGCCTTAAAAGATTTTAGGTGCCCCAGGGGACTCTTCAAACACCCAAACATCCTTAAAAAAGAATTTCCCTATGTTGAAATTTGACATTATGTAGCATACTTCAACTACCAAATCATGCTACAAAAAGTATCTTGGTGTTTCAAGATTCTACTGGGGTATAATATTAAGGTAGTAACACACAAGAAAATAATAGAACAATGAAGTTTTGAAGAGTCTCATGTGCACTTAGCAAAGTACAGTTTTTTATGTTAAACTTTAATGTATTAACTAGAGATGCCCTTACACGCAAGAAGTCGGTGAATTTATTTATAGCTGTGATACCTTGATCATCTTTTGGAGTGTAAACCCGGTCAAATTTGTATAATTTCTTTGTAGAACCACCTGTAAGTATCCCAAGATCTCCATCCTTAGCTGCATTGAAATCTACAACAGTCGCATAACCAGACAATATCTCCTCTTTATTCAATGGTCGACACCTACAAAACACCCTAATGTTTCCTGGTATCACGATAGCAAAACAAAAAAAGCAGCTTTAGTCAACCCATTGTTCTAACATAAGGTCCAAAAGACAATATCAGATTACGTAAGATAAAGGGTAGATATACCTTTTGCTTCCTGAATTTGGTTAAAAAGTTGTTTGGTCCTTGCTTGCTCCTCACTATACTTTTTTTTAAGATCATCGTATTGTGAAACTGCAATTTAGATCACATATGATATTAGACAAAATCATACCTAAAAGGCTAAACTGTAAGTAACATGGTGGCAAACATTTACCCAGTGCTTGGACTGCCATAACCATGCTATTCAAGTCTGGAATTGAGTCAGCACATTCATGCGCTTCACGAGAGAGCTGAGAATGCTCTTCTTTCATGGTCTGCAAACAATCAATAGTAAAAAAATCCAAAGCTGTCACCAAAGCAATCTGAAAATGGGTGTACTCCAAAAGATTTTCTTTACAAGTTTTACTACCTTAATATTTCTTCTTAGTTCATCAATTGCTACGACCAAAAACCTTCGTTCTTGTTCGTATCTACTTGAAATATCCCTCAACTTTGCTTCTTGCATACCCTTATCTCGATCTGTATGAAAATCATCATGATAACAAATTAAAAATTGCCAACAGAATTATAAGTTTAGTTATCCATTTACAAGCCAATAATTATGATATCACCTTCATTGAATCCCAAAACACTAAACATAGTAAGTTCAAATAACAGCAACTCTGTGTGTGTGTGTGTGTGTGTGTGTGTGTGTGTGTGTGTGTGTGTGTGTATTCATATGTGTATATATATACATATTCATATATCATACATGTGGCTTTCACCTCACCTAGACAGAGATTTTCAAAGGACTTGTTGTCAAGATCCATCCTAACTTTCTGTAG
The DNA here is from genome assembly GCA_020921065.1 of Vaccinium darrowii. Classification (NCBI taxonomy): domain Eukaryota; kingdom Viridiplantae; phylum Streptophyta; class Magnoliopsida; order Ericales; family Ericaceae; genus Vaccinium; species Vaccinium darrowii. Next base: position 6,816,447 of record CM037155.1, read on the forward strand.
CTCCTCATTTGCAGCTGTCAAGGACATCCAGGCCTCATAGCATTCATTTGTCTTGAGCTGGCATTGGGTACTCAGATCCTCTATCTTCTTTTCATACTTGGCGGTAGACCTCATTCTGATCAATCTATTCTGGAAATAATAGTGATTTGAGTCCAGGATAATTGACAGTTTTAAAGAGACCAAGAACCAATTTTCCCTTCAAGTCAAATCTAACCTCAGCTGATGAATCTAGTTCAGCTGCGCAATGTTTACACACAAGACTGCCTTGTTTCACTTGAGGAGCTTTATACATGAAAAAAGAAAAGTTACATTAACATCCAGTTTGACTATCACGTTTAAATGATTGATAGGGTAAATCAAACACAAGAAAGTAAGAAGGAAATACCAAGAACTTTTGGTGCTTCCTTAATACAAATTCCGCTAACGACTGGATTTCCATTAACTCCTTCAAACCTTATTTGAATCATCCCATCTTCCCCTACAGTAACTCTAACATCTAGCAACTGTAATGGTTTATTGGCTCCAACAATTGAATATATGTCGAGCTCGGATAGAACCTGTCACATTTTACCATCAAAAGAGATTACTCTAGAACCTATTTTAAGAATTAGAATGGAGGCACTATGATTCAATATAAGCTTTCGGTAAAATTGCTTGCCTTCTCTTCCTGCATAAAAACATCAAAGACTCTCATTCCTTTAGGTCCATTTGTGTTGATTATTTCTGCAAAATGAAGGTCAATGAGGTAATCTCCAGCGGGGAGGTTGTCGAACTGGTAACAGAAGTTTCCAAACCGAGCTGACTGATAAAGAGGTCCTAAATCACCATCATCACTTATCCGCTCCTCAGTTCTTAATACGTCTCCTCCAACAAAGGAAGTATCGGACGTGATGAAATTAGCAGAGTTTCCTAGTCCGTTCATATTCCCGCCCCCAGCATTTACGAACTTCACAATGTTTTCTGGTCCAAAACAAATCATAATTAACACCCAGTAAGTACATTAGAAATACATAGGCACAGAGGTTTGAGTAAAGCATGTGAAATACTCTTGCTATATTTGCGGGAAATGACAACTGACGGTAGAGCAGTTCTAAAGTCTAATGCATTTCTACTTGAAGTGCCGTAATGTTTCCTTCTAAAACTATAAAGCATAAAGAATGATTTTTACAAGTTACTAAACATACTGTGGTATTCAAATAGTTCACAATACATGTCCTACATCAGTCGAAAATTCAACAAAACGAAACCATAAACATAGAAATTACAAATAATTTTAATTATCATTACAAATAATTGTAAGGGAAATGCTACAAACCACCCAATGGGTGGTGAATGAGTGAGGAAGAAGACAAGAAAAACACAATTCCCAATGCAACTTTATCACTTTTTCAGCCACTTTATGCATTGGGAATTGTGTTTTTCTTGTCTTCTTCCTCACTCATTCACCATCCATTGGGTGGTTTGTAGCATTTCCCTAATTGTAAACCCTAAAACATAGAAATTGCAATATTTTGTAATCTTGTAACATAGAAAGTAACCCAAAGCTGGAATTATTTGTAATTTCGTACCATTAAGATGTTGAAAGATAGGGAATAAACCAAACAAAACCAACTGCTTCTAACACAACATCCAAAAAACATTCAAAATTTTCAGATTCTTTTACTTTTTTGCCCAACATTTTCTTAGCGAACATACCGAAAATAACCCAGAACTCCAAACCAAAGTAAAAACTACCTGTGAGATTTGTCTTCTTGAACCCAGTTCGGACCAGTCTTGAACCCGAAACACACAAAACCGAGTCGATATTGCTGTCGTCATCGAAGCAACAGCCATCGTTGCTTCGTAGATCTGAAAGCGTAACTCCGTTTTGAACTTGTGAATCGACATTTCTCGAATCTTTGGTACAATCAAGAAGTATATGCGAAGGAGAGAGTGAATTTAGGGTTTTTGAGTCCAAATGGTTGGAGTTTAGCAGCGAGTCAGCCATTTGGAGAGAGAGAGAGAGAGTTAAGTTTTTGAATTTATATATGAGCGTTTGAATGAGGGGGCCGTTAGATTGACTGGTTGCAAGGCTCTCGGTGGGGTCAACTGGTGAATGAAAAGTAAAGGCGCCAAAAGTTCGGTTTCAAATGTGGCTGAATTTCCGCATCGGTATTTTTGATATTTTTGAATTATAAATTATCAAATCAATTGAAGTAAACAGGGAAATGATTTGTTCATTCAACCACTTACTTCTATATTCTAAGAATACTGAAAATTTACCGTTGTGAGAGAGAGAAAATCACATGACTTTTTCTTCAATTTAGAGTATATTTTTTAAACCATCTTAGGGTGTTTTTGGCTAAAAAGCCAACTTAACTTTTTGTTTTGTCTTTATTTGATTTTTTTTTTTGAGTTTATTAATTTTACATCGATTTTTTTAGTATTATTGGTTCATCTCGGCGTAGGGGTGCACAAACACCGGGCCGGGTTGGGTTCGGCCCGGGTTTATACTAGATAATAACGAGATTTGTCTATTTCCAAGCCCGGCCCATTAATAATCGGGCTTCATTTAATATGCCCAAGCCCGACCCAATTAGAATTTTAATTTCCCAAACCCGTCCAACAAGCCCATTTTTTTTTTCTAAAGCATGACATTACAAACATAAATTAATCAACCATAGAAATCACGATAAAAATCACAACCGTAATAATATACTTAAAGTTCTAAGTTCTCCCTGAAATATTAAAAACAGACCCATAAATTAAAGTGCTCTAAAAGATGAAACTCCAATGTATAAAAACGTCTCTCGAGTATCTCTCCTTTAAATTCACACTTCTTTACAACAAATCTTGTAGAGCACAACAAAAATAAAAGGAAGAAAAAATTATGAGTTATTATTACAAGACAGTAGTTTAAGGAGAAAAAAAAAACTTCAAAGTTTTCTTAACAAATTGCTATTACTTCAAAGGTATTCTCTACATAGGTAGTACATAGCATTCGTCTTCATTAATATCAATTTCATCAAGATAAACAAATCTCAAGCAGCTAGGTTCTAGCTATAACATATACATGCATACATATAGTATTAAAATAAAATTATTATTTAATTTGGGCCGGGCCGGGCTGGGCCTTAAAGGAATTTCCCAAGCCCGGCCCAATTAGTAAACGGGCTTAAAATCTCAGCCCGGCCCGGCCCTATGGGCCTAAATATTTTTCCCAAACTCTAAAAAGATCGGGCTGGGTTGGGCGGGCTGGGCGGGCTACTGGACCGGTGTGCACCCCTATCTCGGCGAGAGAAATCCAAAGATGTAAAAGATTATGAATATAACTCTCAATTTTTTGAGTAAGATCGAAAAAAATGTAAAAAAAACTGTCTTTTTGACTTATTTTTGTCTTTATTCAAAAAAAATTATGATTTGATCACAATTTTTTATTTTTTTGATTCCTCTCGCCGAAACGAATCAATAATACACAAAAAGTTGATAGAAAACTAAAAAACACGAAAAAAAAAATCAAATAAAGGCGAAAAAATAAGCCATCCAATTTTTTAGGCCAAAACACACCTTAAGCTCCTCTCTATGCTTCTCAATGCTATTATTTTGAGCGCTTATTCCGAAAGCACAATCATGATTCAAACCGTTCAATTTATAAAACACGTAAATAATATGCGTTCACAAAAATCAAGGGGCCACGATCAATTACCATTTTAGGGTATATAGTGTACATGTAGTATGTGATATGATGATCGGCCACCACTCTAAAGAACCCGGTGCCAGTCTTTTCCTCCCCGCCATGCTATAATAGGTATATATACAAACTATAGATACACATATACGCCACATACACATATATAACTATACATAGTCCATGCCATATAAAAGAAAGAAAAAAGAGGAAAGATTTACCCACGATCATTCATTTAGGAGCATCAGCTACTACATTGGCTTTCCTCATGAGTGATAAAGAATTTCCAAATTGTAGTCCTTCGTTCATTCGAGCCATCTCCGTTGGCGTAGATTCAAGTCTTTTTGTGTGAATAATAGTGTAGCGAGTCCTAAGCTAAAAGGTGAGTAACTAATATTGTAAAGACCCGCAAATTTGCGTTAAATAAAATAAAGATGTGGGTTAATGTGAGAAATTGGTTAGTTCTAGGCTTGCTTGTAACACTTTAGAACTTGAGGGGTGTGTAGTGTAATTAGGGCTAGTGAATATAGAATGAGAGGAAGAAAAAAATCAGATTTTTCCCCCCTCAATCGGCTGCTCCTCTCTCCTCCCTCTAAAATCCTCCTCAAAACTCCATGGTTGACCCCAGGATCCAAGCCGAAAATGGGTGATTCGTTCTAAGAGCCAAGAAGGAAAGTTGTTGTACGTGGTGAGAGCTTCAAATCCACCCGGACATCATCTCAATCGGACATCTTTGGATCTCATCATTTTGGGGGTTTTGCTCAAAACCCATTCATGTAGGGATTTCTACTCTCTCTCTAAATGTTTGTGGTTTGAAAAATCTGTCTCTGTAAATGTTAGTTTCGTATTCTATGTTCACGAAATTTTTTGACATGGTTCTACATCTCTGATTCTCACCAAAATTTTATGAGTTGTTCGTCTATGAGTTTTGCGAGTTGTGTAAAAATTTCAGACCCAAAAGTTTTGAAACGAAGTCTACAAAAATCTCGCACTGAACTGTGCTCTGGTTTCTGTCAAGTTGAATCTGGGTTTATGAGGCATCGGTTGGGGTGTGTGTTCGACCTAGTATAATATTTCCAAAAATCCTGAAAATTTTATATGATGTGCATATGCGAGTCTATTAGATTGTGTCCAAAAATTGGAGCAAAATACGTAGCGGTTATTTTTCTAAAAATCTCGCACTGGACTGTGTTCTGAAAATCGGGAAAAATCTGGGTAGATTGGTGGAGCTACATTTTTGGTCAAATTGGTTATAGTAGACAAGCTTATTCGGTTATGGTTCCTTGGGGGTTTTAAACTCTGGTACGTTGGTGATGTTTTAGAGTTGGAATCATTGAAAAATAACGAATATGCGATTTTTAATGGATTTTCAAATATGAATCCGTTCTGCTGAAAGTTTATATTTGCTGCACAAAATTTCTGGGTTTGGGTGTCAATTTGACTTGGTTTTTATTACGTATAAAAATCTTTAAAAAATCAGGGGTGAACCTTAGTGTGTTATTGTGCTTTGTGCCAAATATTGGATCGTTTTGGTGAGTATTTTGAGTTTGGTGGATTTTACAAGTGTACATGATCCTGCTTAAAATTGATGGTGTTATAGTATGGGGAATTAAGTTTTCTAAATTAATTGTTTGGCCTAATTAGGTTATTACTTGGCACTTGGACTTATGAAATATCTAGATGCGGCAAGTGTTCATTTTAGAGTTCAAATCTTGAGTTAAAATGAACTCCATTAAGTTTGATTTCTTTTGAAAGAGGCTTGAGACTTTTGTGTTATTTGTCCGTGTGATGCATCTATGTGAGGTTAACGTGAGTCGGTTTGGAAGACAATTGAAGTTGGGATATTTATGAGTGTATTTGAGGCAGGGATTGATGAATATGCTTACGGATTTGACCCGTGATGAAATTACGAAAGTGCCCTTGATTGAATGAGTTTGGAAAGGTTTGGCATGTTGAGCTCTTGGTAAGTGAAACTGTTGGTGGGATGTTTTGAGTGTCTAATCTTTTAGTCTTTGCATTCCTTAATTGAGTTGTTGGCTTGTGGAATCGGACATGTTGTGTTGTTTGTTGTAGTGTGTTGTTGGCTGCGTATGATTGTTATGTGTTGCTTGTTGTGTGTGGTTGTTTATGTGTTGTTTGTTGTGCATTATTCTGTACATTCCTTAGTTGATTTGTTTGTTTTCGTGGAATTGGGAATTTGTGATGATATTGAGTTGTGATGTTATATTGAGCTATGGGAGTCGGATCCCGAAATTTCCGTGTTAGTAATGAGCATATGAGTGGCTAAAAATTGAGACGAGGAATGTTGAGTAAATTGTAAATTTGAAAGTAGCGTGACAAAGTGTTTGTTGTCTCGTTATCCATTTATCTCTCATTGACGTGATTGATCTATTGAAAAGGGGTGTATAACGGAAAGAGTTTATGACCAAATATGGTGTACGAATGTTGATTTTCTATTATGCTCTTGTTCAATGTGTTTCTTTGCTTAAGTATGTCTTTCTGAGTCTGAAACCCCAAAGGGGATACCTACTGGGCGAAGTGTGCTCACCCCTTTGTTGTTTCAGGTTTCGCGTGGATCATGAAATGGAGTGATTGAAGTGCATGGCATAGTGAGAGCATGGCATGAAAGACTATTTGAAGCATTGTAAAACCCTTATTCAATTCACATGGGACATGAGTACCGAACTTAAATTTGATGTTTCTTGTCAATATAAATATTGTGAGGCGATTTTGGACGAATCTGTGAGTTCATTGAGATATTCAAAGAAGAAAATGTATGAAGTATGCACTTTTTATTTCTAAAAATGTTTATTTATTCATATTTAAAATTGAGGGCGTGACAAATATCTTGGTCATACTTCCTTTTATTAAATATTTTTTAGATTAAAATGTTCTTGTTTTGAAATATTGGAAAATGGGTTATTCTCAAATGGATGTTTTGCTCTAAATGTTCAAGATCACTTTCCCAGCTCCTTGGGTTAAAGACACCTAGCATATTGCTCATGCAAATCCACTCTGTTTGGTTGAGAGTTTTGAAAAAAAATTTTGAGATAGTGTTTGGATGGGTTTTTGGAAAAAGTAATAATTAGAGAGATGTAATAATTGGAGAGAGATAGAGAAAAATGAGAATTAATAATTGGAGAAAGGGGTATAAGTAGAGAGATGAATGTGATTAATGATTGGAGAGATGAGAGACGAGGAAAGAATCTTTTTGAAATTTTTTTGAAAATGTGAAGTGAACACAATCTTTGACCAATATACTAGAAGAAAGCTCCAACTTTCTATTAAAAGATATAGGAAATCTGCAATTCAACTATATTTACTTTTAGAGAAAATTTTGGGTGCAATAGGGTATGGGTGACGTGGTGCTCCTTCGGCACATCCGAGCCGTCCACAAATGCATCGGACGGCTCAAATGAAAACACACTTTTTCTTTTCTTTTCTATTTTTTTTTTAAAATCCGGACGACACTTTCAATCCGGACCGTTGGTTGCATTGTTTGGACGGCCCAGATGTGCCGAGAGGGTACCACGTACCGTACCCAGAAATTTCTCTTACTTTTAATAATAAAAAAACTCGGGGTGTTACACTATAAAACCTGAATTTACTTAACACGAGATATATGACTACACTTACCACATTTTATGGTCGTGTATAATTTTTTGCTTAGCCTCGATGAGAAAATTTAAAAACATAAGCTGGAATTGAAAAAAAAAAAAAATACAGTAGAAAAGGAAAACTAAAGCAACCCTTCTACTCTGTTTTGGCTTTTTAAAAAAGTTCTCCATTTTAACATACTGGTCATATAGTTTAGTTTCTATTGCGAAAGACAAATTCAAAAAGTTACCAAAGTATAGAGCCAACATTTAAAAAAATAATAATAATAAATAAAATAAAATCAGAAAATTATTAAATAAGCCAATTGACCATCTTAATAATTAAAAAAAGGATCCGGAGTGCATGTTGTCCCTTTGGGGACAGCATGCCTGTTGTCCGATTTGGGCCGTCCGTGCTCGGCGATGGACGGCCCAGATCACATCTTGTCCAAACACATCCGAACTATCCGCTACCAAACAAATCCGAGCCGTCCATTGCCTAGCACAGATGGTCCAGATTGGGGACAACATGGATGCTGTCCCTTTAGGGACAGCACCATCCCCCAATTCGGTCTAGTAGTCTTATCAAAATCGTACATTTTTCAATCTCGTCAAGTAGTTACTTCATCCAAATGAATCAAACATGGCAACTTCATGATCACATAGGCTACTTGACAAGCCAAAAAAAATGAACGATCAATTTACGAGACCCTATGGCCGTGTTCGAAAAGGTTTTCAAGACCAAGTTCTCACTTTTTCCCCATTGGACCCCAGTGGCAGACATAACTTTTCTCAACACAATTTTTGAAAACTTTACTCTACTGCATACTTTGTATGAGATGGTTTATGGGGTCCACTTCAAAGACCCACACAAATGATCCAAGCTGTCCGTTAGTACTAAAATTAATTTTTTGAGTCACTCCTAAAAAATTAGCTCATTCGAAAAATTATAAGTGCTTGATCCGTCATCTAATTGTGATTCACAATTTACGATCTTGAATTTTGACAAAAGTTTGAAAGAAAGACAACTTGATCAAGTACTTAAAGTTATACGATTGACCTGCTTTTTTTCCTAGATCACACAGAGAATAATTTCAGAATTAATGAACGGCTTGGATCATTTGTGTGGGTCTTTGAAGTGGACTCCACAAACCCATCTCACACAAAATATGTAGTAAAGTTTCCAAAATTTGTGTAGAGACAGAAAAGTTGTCTGCCTCTGGGCCCCAATGGGGAAAAAGTGAGAACTTGGTCTTGAAAACCTTTTCCGAACATGGTGTACAATGGCCCAATAGTGGCCTCACAACACAACATATAGATATACAGTATGACTTACCTATATGTGTGCAGAGAGAGAGAGAGAGAGAGAGAGAGAGGCATGTATTGCTACTATGGAATAAGCAGGTCACTCCAGACTCCAGAGCAAAAGACTCCACAAACCAGTTCATCCAAAAAAACCTCTCAAGTAGCATAACACGTTTTCTACCAACTTTCTCTGGAAATCAAACTGACATCAACATGACACCATAATATGAGCAGGACTTCTTGCATTACTAATTTATTAATTAAAGTTTCAGAGAATCAAGGAGCAGCATCAAGCAGTCAAGCACTCAAGCCCGAAGCTGAGGCGGTTGGGTTTTTACGACATTCAGACAGCATATCCATGTAGAACTGGCACTTGCTAATGTCGCTTCCGTAGGAGTTCAAGCACTGCAAGGCAGAAAGCATTGCGATTGAGAAGTTACTACCAGAAGGCAAATGATAATGATGGTCTAGTTGCAGCCACTTGAGAACACAGGCAAAATAAAAGGAAAGTAATATAGGCCTGATTGACAATATAAAAGCTGAGAATCGAAGCAGAATTACAGTAGCAGAATTATGCATAATTCTTGGGAGCACCCGGAATATAACATGATCTTGAAATGCAAACAGGAAGATCAACACAATTACCTAATTAAGTCCCACTACATACAAAGATATACGCTACGCAACAAACAATGTCACAAATCTACACGGGGGAAGATTCAGAGGAAAGGTGATTCTATCAGATAAATTTTACCACAAAACCTCATGGATGATCCGCCAAAATCAGAACGATGGAAATCAGAAGTTGCGAGAACATATTCCAAATTTGAATAACTATCTCACATAAGCATTTCACAAATAACAAACATTCAAACGTTCACGCCATACTGTTACAAGAAAGTTTCTCGGAAGCACCAGTAATGCAACAAGAAACTATATTAAGGAGAATGCAGACAGCAAGAACACAAATCAATTATCTAATTAAGTCCCACTACATATAAAGATCGAGACTACACAACAACCAATGCAACAATTCAACAATTGTGAAGATACAATATAGCAGTTGTTGCTGACCAAAAAATAACCTTCAACAGGTTAAAGATGATCCAGCAAAAATGGAAGTCAAGAAGTAGAGAGAAGATATTCCAAATGTTGAAGATTTCGATTAAAGCATGCACAAATATCAGACACTCGAAGGTTCACAACATGTTATCACAAGAAATCATCCATCGATCCCTGTAAGAACTTTCCCTCTTATGACGCTCCAACTGTAAAAGCTTCGCATAAGCTAGCCCACTTTTCCCATGGTAATAAGAAGAGTAGTCCAATAAGGAAAAACTATTCCTAATGCTACAGATATCTGAGGCTAGAATTAAATGTACAAGACATGCAGTTTAAGTGGAGAGAACATACATATGTGAACGCTTTGGATTGACCATCACACACATCAGAATTTGTAGGTACCGATGCAGCAGAAGGGACTGAGGAAGCAACTGTCTCGTGCCTAATAGTACGGGGCCCCATCATAGCATCAACTACCCTATGCGCAATTGCATTTCCACCACCAAAGGCCATCCCTGCACATTGAGACATAAATAACGTAATCTATCAGATTATATCATATTGAGACAGGTATAACAATACCACTATGCATGGCTTGAATATGTAGAGAAAGTCGAGTGTTATAACCTTCAGCAATAGCGGAGCCAAGTCCTCCAGTGGCTGGTGCCCTTTGTAGAGGTGCTGGTGGGGGAGCAGGAGCAGCTGTGGCAAGCCATTATTTGGAATTCAAACGTTAGTTCATAAAAAAGAACAAAACAAGAAAACACAGGTGGCTGCAATAACAAAAGACTTAGTAGCAAACAAAAAGAATAAGATGATGATTTCTCATCCACCAGGCAATCCCAAAATATAGTTCCAGCAATCTGCCATTTAAATCTTAATCAAGTAAACTGCTGAAATAAATTAGGTAGCAAACAGAAACCAATACGTCTAGGAGATTTTACATTAACATGAAAGAGAACAACACAACTGATATGATGCAAATACCCTAGTGATTCTTCTGATCAATGGATTCCCCTTTTTTAAGACAGACTAAACTGTGCTCTCTATCCTCCACAAAACTTTCATGGTCACACATTGTTAAAACCACAATGGAGATATTCTTTTCCATTATTATACTCGCAAAATATCATTTGGATATCAACTATTAAAGACCACAATGCTTTTATCCCGATGATGGACACACCAAAATGTGAAGCTGAAAACAAAACTAGCCCTTAGAACGAGTCCTTAAAAGTATGACTAATAGGCGCCTAAACGTTCACATTAGCGTCTCATAATTTATCATTGCTAAGTCCATTTATTTTGTTACTTGGAGTTTAAAGCTTTGTTTTTGTATTGTAGGTATTTGGAGGCTTTGATATAAAATATGCACAAAGTCGAATGTTACTCGGTATTGAAGCAAAGCCCATGGACAAATTAAATCAAGTGGTGCATGGGAGCTATCCGGACAATCAACACCCAATTTTATTCCCACATAAATGTTGGCACGTGGTTTGTACAAAGTTGCCGAATTTGATAGGATTACCAAGGGATTTGATTTTGGTAATCAAAAGAAGGAAGGCCACTTTTAAAGAATCACCATTAATATATGGGCATTATATGCTTCTATATGGATTCAACGTGGTAATCAAGGTTGCAAGAAAATGGAAAGGGAATCATGGTTTGCATAGGAAATGAAAATCAACAGCCAAAATATTCCACATTCGGTGGTGGACTGATGGGTCCAAGGTTTAACAGCAGTAAATCATAAGGAAATTCTTTCCTTTGGGGAAAAAGAGAATTTTCCATGCACTTGGCTTGGAAGGTACTCCACCGAGAATATATAAGAAGACTTTGGCTCCATGCAGAGGTGAACATACAACAGAGAGACATATCACGAGATTAGAGAAGCGAGAGACTTTGGTTCGGAATAGAGAAGGAAAAACTGGGCTGGCACCAATAACCCTTCAGAGAGCACTGTTTGATCACATGTTCAACAGATTTTCGATGCTTTTCACTCCAATGGCCGGCGAAACTCTCTCTCCTAGGGCGTAGATGAAGCTCAAACTCCTAGTAACATTATTTATGTTTTGATTCAGTGTTTTATTATTCGAATCGTGGTTGTATGACTTCAGGATTTATTCATAACATTAATTTTCCCCATCAAATCTTGTGTATGATTTTCTAGATATTATGCACGTTCATAAAACGGTTCTTAATTGTTTGTGATAACCGAGTAAGATGGGTTATGCTCCGTAAGATGCGCCGTGCTATTAGACGAGCCGTGTGCCATTGAGACGGGTCATACTAGTAAGACAGTTCGTGTTAGGTGGCGATACCCCATGCTATTTGGTGATTCATGAAAATCTTTTGGAGATACTGTGAGGGCCCGCAAACCCTAACAACATCCGGATTGGTTTGAATAATTAACCTTTATCATCGCATAGGAATTGTTACAACGTGTCGAGTGGATTCGAAACCCTAGGCCTTTTCTCCCATAAACTATCTTCACTTTAATTTAGCTTTCATAAATTTAGGAAACCAAATCAAAATATCTTTTTCTCGAGTTAAATTAAAAATTGATTGTAGTTGTAACTTAGCCTTTTAGTCCCTGAGGATGATACTCGAAATATTTGCCACTATTCTTTGAGTAGTAGTAATTGTTTCTCGTTTTATTAATTATTTTTGGTACGGAAATGACACAATCAATGACCAACATGAATAATTCAAAATATAACCATCCGCAACACAATACGAACTAGATAACAGGACTTGCAATGCCATGTCCACAGTCTATGCATTTTAAAGATGATATATTCTTCATTATTCAGTTATATGTAGAAAGGCACCACCTGGCTTCGGAGGATTACGTGGTGGAGCACGTGCTGCAGGACGAGGAGCAGACCTAGACATTCCTGCAAGAACGATGATGTAGCATCACTATGTCAGTTTGTACTTCCAGTAGACATAAGTAAACTGTGAAACTAATAAAAGATGACACCCTTTACTTAATTAACATATAAGGGTTGCATTTATTAATTTTCCACAGTACTATGGCCACAATCGCCAGACTAAATTACCATATAAACCTACAACGATAACACTTAAGAACTTAACTTCACGATTCAATTCCAAGATATAGACACAAGTTATAAGACCCACATGTACAGGAAGGCATTCAAATTGTCTGAATAGAAATCTTTGGAATAGTTAGTTTTTTCGTTTTACTTTGTCGTATAAAGTTGTTATCCCCCTCCCACCAATCCCATCGGCTGCATTTCTCCGGGTTTTTTTTCTTTAATTTGAGAGTAAACCACTTATCCAGCTAATCGGTTATCTTTCCGGCTTTCCCAATTACAGAACAAAAATAAGTTGTAAAGATCATCTACTTTCACCCGTTGCAAAAGCTTTCTCACAAAAAAATAATCTAAAAGGAACGTAGCTCCTCAATTAAACCAATCTATATAACCATGCCAAACCCGAAATCCCAGTGCCTTAAATATCAAAAATAAGGTTAGAAATCTCAACCACATTTTGTTCCAGAACAAAATATTACCCGAAAAAAGCATAAAGCAGATTAGCGGAACAAAATCGACTCGTCGCCTACGATTTTTCAGCCAGCCAATAACAATCATAATTTCCAAGCATAGATCAGCAAAAAAACCCTAGATATTCGTATCAACCCAAAAACAAGTACTCCAGAAGAAACCAAATACAACGTCTCGTAAACCAATCGGTACAGTAATAAACTTATGCATGATTTACGATTTTGTATCTGTGTGTGTGTGTATATATATATATATCATATACATATAGACATGTATACACAGTGAACGAAACGAACCTCTGGATCTTTGGCGAGGCATGATTGCAGGAGGACGATGGCGTAGACGAAACGGAGAGAGAGAGAGAGAGAGAGAGAGAGAGAGAGAGAGCTTGGGGGAGAAGAAACTGGTAGGAGGGGGGTATATGTATTAATGTATATATATATATATAGGTGGTGGGCTGGTCTGGGTCTTAACTGTACGCGGACGTGTCGCGTATGAATTCTCAAGCAAGGCATTATCCATTATCCACGGACCAAGCTCTCACAATGTCCAGTCCGGTTTAATTTTGGGCTTTTTGGGGCCTTTCTTAGCCCATAATAATGATCGGAATCCTTCGTTCTAATATAAATTGTCGAGTAAGAAAAATGTGAACAAAGATTAGCTTGATTGAAAGTCAGGAACTGTATGAGCAGAAAAGATTTGTGCAAGGTAGAATGGACGGCTGGGGAGTATTAGTTTCAAATCATAACTTTATCCGTCCATTCTTTCTTGCGCAAATCTGTTCTGTTCATGTACCTTATGACGTTTTGTCAAGCTAATCTATTGTGTTGATATTCTAATTCATGAGAATACAAAATGAACGATTCCGATCATTATTATGGGCCAACGAAAAACCCAAATAAAAATGCTCAAGCAGGACGAGACTTGACAGTATGAAAACTTGATGGAAGTTTGGTCGATCCACATTTTCACGTTTTGCTTCTCGAATGTCCTGAGAAGTTATTTATCTTCGAGGCACTTACCCAAAAAACCAAAATATTTGACATTTTTAGTCTAGTGAGGGAGAAGATCCTTCCATTGATTCATCAAGGTTTTTCATTGAGAGAGCTAAGAGATGAGGGGCAGAGGAGGACAATGGGGGTTTTTGGCTGGGTTGTTTTCGACTGGAGGAGAAGGAGAGATTTTTTCGACTTGGGGATGAGGAATACGATGAAAGAAAGGCTCAGTTTGGATGGCAGCAATTTTGAGGGAGAATGGGAATGTGATGCCTTCTTTTCATGATTCCAATGTTTGGATAAAATAGGAATGTGATTCCATGCTTTTATGATTCCGGCGTTTGGAATAGTCAGGAACAGTAATGTGATTCCTGATGACACATTCAACTAGGAATCACATTCCCAAACTGAGTGGGAATCTGATTCCTCCCTTACCCCATGGGAATCTTAGATTCCTGGTTCATTCAATAAGAAAAGGAAATGTTGATTTCAATAAATTTCCAAAATAATTGTTTCCTACGTAAGATTCCTCAATTAATCCAAACACCGTAATGAAATTACTCCAGGAATCAAAAGAAATTCCTATGAATTACATTCCTATTCCTACCAAAAGAAATTCTCAGGAATTTGATTCCCGGTACTCACATTCCTATTCCTACTCAATCTTTTGGTCATCCAAACACAGCCAGAAAGGAAGAAGAAGATAGGTTGGGAAAAAAGTGTAGTGGGTTGGTATGTAGCAAAAAATTTGTGTCTAGTGGGGTGGTATGAAGTAATTTGAGGGGCTAAATGGTATTTTCGCGAGGAAAATTTTGGTATTTATTTTGCAATGGTTGTATCGAGTCAAAAAGGGTTGTAAATAGACTCACCCATCATTCATTTATATGAAAATAAAGATTAAAAAACGATGTGAAGTAACCTTTATTGATCAAACATAGTACAAAAGGTTTACAGTAACTCTGCCAATACATTACTTTTGGGCATCTGATAAAACTGGCAAAAATAGAAAACAAAACAAGGTATTATCTCACACAAAGTTCTCGCACCTACACAGGTGAAGCAACAATCAACTTTTCTCCTTGACTGTACTTTCTCACATACTCTGACGCATCCAAGAGATCGCAAATTCATCCAACCCACCAACGGTGACTCCTAATTTCACCCATCGAAACAGGTTGTAGTTCAGGATGATTTGAAGGTTGAAAAGTTTCCTCCCTATATGGAAAATGACAAACACTTATCACTCCGCTTATATGGAAAGAACTAAATTTACCACGTTCGTTCATCAAGAACCAAGTAAAACGATGAACAACATCTTAAAATTTTCGATATCATGGTAGATTTATCGTGCCGACAGATTATGTTTGCCCATTGAAAAATTGGCCACATCCAAATAGTAAGATCAGCAAAAAAAAAGTCCATTATTCTTTTTTTTTCCCCAAACATAGCAACAATGGTATTTTATTTTTTGGATCTGTCAAAGAAATCCAGGGAAATCAAAAAATGCAAAAAATGAGAAATAAAAAATCTCTCTCCGCTTTTTGCATTTTGCGCTCCTCCATAAAAAAATAAGTACTAATTCATTTTCTTGAAGATAAAATATTTTTTGCGGCTCCTCCTAAAAGGACCCGTTTATGGAAGTCTCTTTCAGAGGCCCCGCCGACACCTCATCGTAACGATCTGAATCGGTCATCTTTTAGGCCCCGCAAAATAGTGTGTATATGTAAAAAATCAGCTTGACCCGGCATCGATAAATATATAAAAAATTGAAGTTTGGTGCAAAAAAAAAAAAAAAAGGTCTGCCACTCTGCGGGCCCTACAAGATGACTGGTTCAAATCTTTGCGATGAGGTGTCAATGGCCCCTTGACGGGCTTCCATAATCGGCTCCTCGTAATTTTTTTTTTCTCTTTCTTTGAAACTCATTTTGGAAGGAAAGAGCCAAATAATAAGTAAAAGGATTTTGCTAACGTGTGCCCAATAGATACACAATAAGCATACAAACAAACAAAACAATTACACACTTCAATACGCTTTTTACATTTTTTAATACACTTTCACATATTTCTATACACTTTTCACATATTTTAATACAATTTTCCAACCTTAACGCGTGCCTATTGGGTACATCGTAAGGTGTGTTCTTCAACAGATTTTTGGGACATAAAATCTCACTTTTTTATGATACTCCAATCTCAGCACATAAAATGTAAAAGTGATTTTATGAGATTTTCATAAAACCCTTCTAAAATCTATAGGAAAACCATTACATTTTATCAGTTGAGAAAACAAGTCCATTTTATCATCCCTATATAAAATGTTCATTTTATGAGATTTTCATAAAATGCACCTAAAATCTATAGGAGAACAAGACCTTAGCATTTTCCTAAGTAAAATTGAAAAATGAGAATGTAAATAACCAATAACAATACGGGCTCCCAAGCAACCCCACCAAGGACTCGTTTGTCATTTTCATACGTACGTAACAGCGACAACACATGCACGTTCCCCCAAAAACACCAGACAAAAAACGTCGAACACGTACTTCTCCGTACACCCCCCCGCACCAGATCCAAAACACCCCCCAATTTCTCTCTCTCTCTCTCTCTCTCTCTCTCTCTCTCTCCGAGCAGATACCGGATCGCACCCTTCAATCCCTCCCTCCCTCTCACTACCATATATACACACACTTACGATCTACGCGGTCCGAAAACCTTCTTTTCCGCGTTTCAGTTTCGCATGAACATCAATGGATCACATCATAAACTTCTAGGGCTTTTCTTCAATTTTCTGGGTATGAAGATATGTGCAAAGAACGCATTTTGATGCAGTTACATTGGATTCCAATGATGCATTGGTCCTAGAACACGAAAGTCAAAGAGATCGCTTCAATTTCCAGTTGAAATGGCGATTTCTCCAGTCACGTTCTTGTTTGGTTTCCTTTTCGCCTCGGTCATTTTATGGCTGTTGTTCATGTAAGTCGTTCCATTGCACTCTATGCAGTTGATCATGCAATTATATCTGCGTTTGTGGAGATGTTTATTTGCTGAATTTTATGTTTCACCGTGTGTATTCTTCGAAGTACTCCTATTTTATTGTCGCATTTAGCTCCTATGGCACACGCTATGCAAGTGCATGGCATAAAAAAGAGGGGTGATTTAGTATTAGGGTGGCAGTTTTTTTCCTCCCATTATTGGCTGTTTCTTTAGGCAGTTAAAGGGGGATTTTTTGGAAACTACAGTGGAAGCCAGCTTCGTAAGTGATATTCACACCAAAATGGGTGTTCAATTTTTTTGTATAGTATTGGATGTGGCACAAAGAATTGACGATTTTGTTTTGATTGGTTTCTCCCTTTTGCGGGAAAAGTAGTCCAACTCGAAAACTATGGGCAAGATTGAACAGCCCTGCTGATGTAACGTTTAATTGGCAGGGTCCCTGTTTTTCTCCCTATGCAGTATACACGACAAACATTGGACAATCCATATGCTCTTTTCCGTTAACAAGAAATGAGTGATATTTAGAAACTACAGAATTACAATTAGAAGCTCCATCCACTTGCGCATTTTTGTTCGCGGACTAAGCGAGCAATGCTCCCCCCAGTCGCTGCCAATTGCGTTCTCCAAATTAACAAGCAAAAAAGGGATAAAGGGGGAGAATGAAGGGGAAAGGGAAAAGAAAAAGGGAAATTAGGAGGAGGATGCCCTTCCTCCCCCTTGCCTCAGCTATTGGTGTTGGGGTTGGTAGACATAGGGAGACATGAAAGTGTAAATTTCTTTTTGGTGATTTTGGATGGCCACTCCATTTGCATACCCAACTCTTTCGTTATAGGCTTGTCTTTCTAATGGAACTCATTGAATTACACGTAATCTGGTGATTTTAGGATCTAAAACAACCTCAATTATCTTCCAAAACAAGATTCCCCATACATGTGAAAGTTTCATGTAACTGCTATTGTGAACTACTCCTCTGTTCCATTTTGATAGTCCCATTTGGGGATTCTAACTTTTTAAGGGAACATAATGATTACATAAAAAGGTACTTAACTTTCCAATTATGCCCTTAACTTTTCAAATTTGATGTAACTAGTAGTACTCCACTTTAAACTAAGGGTAATAATGGATTTTCACAAAGTTTCTATGGTTGATTTTGGAAAGTGGACATGTATTTTGGCATGTCCCAAAATGGAATATGGGACTATCAAGATGGGACGGAGGGAGTACGAGAAATAGAAATATGAACATGATAACTCCCCATGTTTTGGAGGATTATGGAAAGAATTGAGGATGGTTGGTCATCTTAGAGTCTAGTGTGTGGTTGGCTGAATGTTTTTAGAGCGAGATATGTGGTTGGATAGATTGCAATACGCAATGTTTGGTGCGGGTACATTCAACATTTGAAGTTTGAAGGCTTTTACGATCTGTTTTCTGTTATGCTAGATGAGATGGTTTTGTTTCTTTTTACATCCGGTCCACTATTTAGAGGTACTGTGGGAGCCCCCTTCAATTTGGGCAGTTTAAGACTGGAGTTGTAGGTCATGGATGAGATTCTTTTAACATCTGTGTAGGGTTCGATTTTGCAGGGTTGGAGAGGATGTCGTAGGGTGGAAAGTAGAAGGGGAAATTGTGAGCTGAATGTAGGATTATTTTCTACCTCGAAAGGTGAACAAAATATTCCTTTTCATGAAGGAGCATGTAGAACTGAGTCCAGGAAAAAAAAAGGGTGTCCTCGTCCTTTGGCCCTCAGATTTGGTCCGCTTGATTATTCGGGAGGGCTTTTGGCTCCTGAAACCATGTTGTCTCTGCAAGAAAGCAAAGGAGTCTTGAGTCATTTTACTTCACTTTATGAGGTTAATGATTTTTGGAAATGATGTTTTCTATTTGGCGTTGTCTAGCACTTAATAGAGAAGGACACAAGACTTGGCCCGATACTACGAGATACATATACGTCGACATGGTAAATCCATGAAAATTGATTTACAACATTACAAATACATAGAATACTATGTATTATTGGTATAACACACAATTGAGCTAATTGTCGAAGTTCCTTTCATAATAAAAGTATTAAAAGCAGATCATGGAATGTGAAGCCCCACAAATCTCATTTATATTACATAGGCTGCCTTTTATTTGATCCTTACTGTATTCTCATTGTATTTATGGCTGTATTCATTGGTTTAGAAGTGTGTATTACATATTCGACTGTTTATTTATTTCGTGTAGCAGGTTTGCCTTGTAATCCTCTCAGGTAGACCAAGGCTTTTTTGTTATCCGAGTTCTGGTGGATAGATCAACTAGGAGTGGAAGGTGAAGTTCTAGTTGGGAATTGTTAACGAACTTTCTTAGATGGATTTTCTTTATTAGGAGACACATTCATTGGTGGTGTTGCATGTAATTGGGGTTGGGTGAAAGAAAGGTACAAGTAGTTAAATAACATTGAAAGATGGGTTGGTTGTGGCTTAATATTCTCCACAATTCCAGTGGAAACCAGAATATATAAAAAGAAAGGTATCGAAAAAGAAGGATTACAAACAATCCCAAGTGTCGTACCAACATTAAGGAATCTCACCAAGAAGAGATCAATGAAATCTCAAAGGTGAAAGAGAAACTCTTTGGAGAAACATTACTAGTGGAACTTGTCAAATCCTTTTTGTGTAACCTTTCCCACATGGAAAATAAAAAACCTTGCCGTGGCCTAAACAAAGATATTTGCTTAACCTATTTGAATCCAACTGCTTTCAAAGAAGTATAAGGCGGTTAATCTTGCAATATGAGAACCTTGTCACCAGACTTACTTTGACTCGTTCAGCCAAGTTGGTGCTTTGGTATTAAAAGTTTGAAGTTGATGTGTTATCTCTTATTGTCTAAATGGGCCCTTATCAAAACGACCATCCATTTCAGGCCCCTTAATGACTTCACAAGTCACTTGCGTATTGGAATACTATTTCCTCTGTTCTTATTTGATAAGTTACCCTAAAATCTCATTACCCTAAAATCTCATTATCTTCTTTTGATCTTAGACATATGGTTATTTACTCAAATCATAGCTATTTTTGCTTATTTATCTAACGTTCCAATCACGATTCGTGAGGATATTCCTTACGGCTTCAAAACATGACATTACTAGGAATGGGCTTGAACTCACACGCGACCCATCAACTTTTCTTACCTCTTTGATGAGGGATATTTCATTCTCATCCCTTAGGGCCACAAGTCCCTATTTGTTGAGCTATGTAGCACTTGCTTTGCACATTTTTTGGTTCTTGCTTATGGGATTAAAGGGTGGCTCTTAGCCTTGTAGACACTCTAGAGGTGCTTTTCAGTACTTAATGCGTTTCCATTTCGTACCCCAATTTTAACAATATCGTATTGATTTGTTGCGTCATTTTATGCTTGGGTTGGACTTCACGATCGTTAATTGGAAGGTGATGTGAATTCACTTATATTGCCTAGGAACTATTCCTAAATAATGGATGTTGGACGGGTGTTGGAAATAGGGATCAATTGGTTCAGTTTGGTTGGTTTTTGATCATTTTCACCCCTAAACCAAATCAGTTGGTTTAGCAATTTCATCTACTGATGCCAATCGATGAAGGGGCTAACCGCTCGTTTCGGTGGGTACTTAACAACTAAATCAATTTTACAAATATAAACACAATTGGGGCTCAGACCACAGTGCTACACGGTCTTGGGTAAAACTTAACCCCAAAAGCTAGCTCATGAAGTGAGGGTGCCCTCACACTTATATGCTTCATATTACTTTGGTATCCAGGCGATGTGGGACTTCGCTTCACACCCTCACGCGCAGCGTGCTCACTCGGAGTACTTGCCACGTGCAGGCAGAGACACGCACCCTACCCATCTCTGGTACCCAGCTCTGATACATGTTACACGGTAAACAAAACTAACGTATTGTTGCATTATGAAAGTCTGAACTATTACAAGAATAATGAAGGGGTTTTATAGGCTAACCCTAATAACCCTAGCAAAACCCTAATGACATATAAAGGACTAAACTACCGCGAACATAAAAGATAAATAACAATTTAATTGAAACCCTAACAATTTCACACTCATGATGCGAACCTGGAGAGTGTCGTGAGTTTGCCAAGGAGATAACAACTGTAAATCCATTACTGCGTATCAACTGCTGCGAATAAACTACTGCAAATCAGCTACTCGAAGGTGCTGAACAATGCAAAGCGGTGCAAAATTAGAACATGCGAATAGGAAGACAAACAGATGCCAACCAGATGTCAAATTGCCGGTGCAAATAAGAGGAAGAACCAATACCAATGCCGAAGAGATTTCGATTGCAGATTTTAGAGAATAACATATTGGAGAGAGGAGAGATGCAACTAAGAGAGGGAGAGAGATGCCATCTGGTTTTGTGTGAGAGAGAGATGCAAAATCTTTGTGTAGAAGTTTGATAAGAAATTGATGCAACATAGGAGGAAGTAGAGAGAAACTTTGCCGATGAACAATACTCATGAACCCTTCGATGAACGTTGCGTTCGATGAATACTACCCTCGATGGATAGTGCTCCATGAACAAATGCGATGAACAGTTTCAATGAGTGCCCAGCAGAAGGCGGCGACGGGGAGCGAATATCCCACAGGCCTAGATCTTATGGCTCTGATACCATGTTACACGGTCTTGGGTAGAACTCAACCTCAAAAGCTAGCTTTGTGAATTGAAGTCCCACATCGCCTGGATACCAAAGTAATATGAAGTATAGAAGCATGAGGGCTCTCTCACTTCATGAGCTAGCTTTTGGAGTTGAGTTCTACCCAAGACCGTGTAACATGGTATCAGAGCTGGGTACCAGAGATGGGTAGGGTGCGTGTTTCTCGCCTACACACGGCAGGTGCTGCTGAGTGAGCACGCTGCACGTGAGGGAGGGTGTGAAGTGAAGTCCCACATCGCCTGGATACCAAAGTAATGTGAAGTATATAAGCGTGAGGGCTCCCTCACTTCATGAGCTAGCTTTTGGAGTTGAGTTCTACCCAAGACCGTGTAACAAGCTCATGAAGTGAGGGTGCCCTCACGCTTATATACTTCACATTACTTTGGTATCTAGGCGATGTGGGACTCCGCTTCGCACACAACTCGCATTAGATGAATCAAAGGATTTCGACTTTCATTGGGTAAATGGAGAAGGAATAGAAGAGAGAGGGACTGAGCTGTGTGGAGAACCAGCAAAAGTGCGGAGTGGGAGAGTGAAAGAAGGCCTCTGCAATCTGATCTTCTTCCTAACCAAAGGTTAGGTTCATTGTATTGTTCGGAGAGGACGATGGGTTGCTCAGAGTAGATTTTTTAGACACCCAAACCAAACCAAATTTCAGATTTGCTATGCTATTCGAACTGAACCGAATGTTGGGATTTTTGCCCATGTGGTAATATCCTTGAAAAATGAAAACAGAAAAACAGAAAACCAAAAGGGTGGTTGTGTGATGTCCTCGGGCAGCGCACTGGTTTGGTGACTTGGTATGTGTTTTTAGATGCTTTGATGGGATAAAAGAAATGAGGCAAATAAAGATGAAAAGGAATTAATGGGTGTGGTGGTGACTTTGTCATGTCCAAAGGTCACCTGTTTTTTGGAATGGCTTTCCAGAAGCCCTCGGCATATCAAAGGTTTTCTCCTTGTGTGTATTGCCTATATATACTTGTACAAGGGATTGTGTGAAAAGTTGAGAAGAGAGTGAGAAGAGTGAGAGTGGACAGTAGAGCAACCGGAGAAGGGCACAAGGGAGGGCAGTCCATGGGGGGTTTGCCGTGCGCTACGGTTGTATCATTGTGAGGAGGGAAAATGGTGAGGAAAAATAGAGTGTGGGGGTGAGTGAAAAACATTGTATAGAGCCATGGTGTTAGGTGCTCTTTGGGTGGGTTTTTTCACGTCACATTGTAATCTCTATTTTTCCAAATATAGTGGAATATCTCTCTCTCTCTCTCCCCCCCGTGGAGGTAGGCGTAGAGGCTGAACCACATATTGTGTGTTGTTTGTGTGCTTCTTGTTCTTGTTTTTTGGTGCTTCAGTTGCAGGGGTATTTGGGGTGTAAATCCCCAACACTGAACCACTTACAAAACCAACTAAATTCTCTAAAAAATGGCCAGTTCAGTTGGTCAATTCGGTTTCTCGGTCAAAGCTTTCATCCGTATTTGGAAGTTGATTTGATTTTGGTTAATTGCACCATTCATCTATTGAGGGTTCTTTCAAAATGTTGGTAATCATTCTTAAATATGTTAGTGAGTGCTTCCGATTTTTCCATCCTTGATATATGGTTAAAGATAATGATTTTATGATTTGTAACTGTCTATTTTGTTATCACCATTATAAACTTGGTTATTCAATGGCAATATGATTGAATGGGTTTTTTTTTTTTTTTGGAGGACTCATTATACATCTTGTCTCAGATTTGCTTCCAGGTTGGTAGCTTGGATCCTAAGCCGCCTTATGGGAGCATCTGTAGGATTTCGGGTTGGCGGATGGAAATGTCTGAGGGACGTCGTGGTGAAGTTCAAAAAGGTTTTTTTTTTTGCTTCAGTTTTTAAGTTCCTCGTATATCTTGCATCTTTGCTATTTCTTTCTCACCATTGTGCTTTTTGAAGGCCTTATCTTTATGCACTCAATGGCTTCTTTTCTCTTCGATTTCTTTTCTGCGAAAGATTTAACAAACGCTGTGGCATATTATTTGAAATGTATCTTTTGCTAGCTCTGCACTCCTTGGCAGCAACAAGCTGCATTTCTACTATGCTGGCTTTCCATTCATGAAGACTATTTGTTGTTACCTTTCCTAGTATTTGTAGTTTTCGAGTTTTCATTGATAAAATGATTCTCTTTAGCGATCCAAAATAAAAAATTGGTAGTCAAGGGATGTGAATTCTGGGGATATATGCATTGATCTTTTGTTTGAGGTTTAGCAAGCATGAAACATCATGAGATTCTTATGAGAGAATATTCAGTAGGATTTATTTTTGGCAAGGGTTTTGCGCATCTCTACTTCTCTAGGATCACAATTTTCATGTTATGGCTTTTATTGTTTGCAGGGTACTGTCGAATCAGTGTCCGTTGGTGAAATCAGAGTCAGCTTACGGCAGTCCTTGGTCAAGCTTGGGGTTGGTTTTATGTCTCGGGACCCAAAATTGCAGGTGGTAATAAGTGATTTAGAAGTTGTAATGAGACCTTCAAATAAGAGTGCAAAGAAAAGTAGATCTCGAAGGTCTCGCACTTCAGGCAGAGGAAAGTGGATGGTTGTGGCTAATGTGGCCAGATTTTTATCAGTTTCTATATCGGAATTGATTGTGAAGGTAATTGAAGTTTAATGAAATGTTTTGTTTTGAAGATTTTTGCTTTGCCTCTGTTTTTCGATTGATTCCTGCCTTTAGTATTTGTTTAGTCCATTTGATTCACTTTCTAGCATGAGAAAAGAGTCTTCAACGTCAGTCATGTTTTTTTCACTTCCAAAGTTACAAAGTTACTGCATGTCCTCTAGATATTGGTATCCAAAGTTACAATTTCTGAAATGATATCAGATTAACATAGATGTATATAAGTTGGTCTATAAGCCTGTACTAGAAATGTTTTTTCATATATTTGATCCTCATGTTTGATTCGATATAAGGGATTGGTTTTGCTCAAACAGTATACATCTGAATGTCGGATGTACTATCCGAATGTCGGATGTACTTCATTCATCCAAATTAATTAGGACAGGGACACGAAGGTGCAGGTTGTCAGGAACAGCGACGCTTTGAAATAGATGGCTTGTTCCTACTTGTTTGCATGATGTATGGAACCTTTTGGGTGTCTGAAGGGATTTCAGATATGAATTAGGTGATAAAATCAACTTGATATTGAATAAAGACAAGCTTGAAATCCATATGGAGTGAGTAATATTTGGCTTTGTTTATTTTTACTTTTACATGTTATCTGAATCTGAAGGCGGGATCTTTTCTTAATATGATATGACATTGCTTTTCATATGATCCTGAGTGACTGTTTCTTTTTATCTGCAGTTTTCATATTTGAATGCAGTAATCGAATCTTTAAAGTGAGACTTCTTGGATTAGTGCTACGGATGTGCAAAACTTAGGATTGAGTGTTGCTAAGCCTCTCTTAGGCCGCATCAGATGGATAATATCCTTTGTGCATGTTGTAGAAAATCATTATTGGTTTGGTTATTTGTGACAAAATAAAAGTGTCGTAAGAACCACAACCACCCATGTATGTACAACAGGCATGTTGTAGTAAGGGCTAAACAATAAAACTGCAAGCACATATTTATTTCTGCAGATTCTGTCAAAGAAGAAGAAATTATGCGGCAGACATGTTTAGCATCTGGCTTGGTTCATCTTGTGATGTCACCAGTGGCCACTCCAGCCCATTGGACCAGTGGTTCAAAGCCGATTTATGGGTTACCATGGAACTAAACTTTTCGTCTTCAACTATTGCATGGATATAGTTTTCAATCCAAAAAGTAGCTTTGCTAGGTAATAGACCCAGCGACAAATTACCTAAAAAGCATTGCTAATGTCTCTTGGACAAATGTGAGGGGAGTCGATTCAGTAGTCCTACATCACAATAGTGTGTCAAATTTGTTTAATACAATGGGTTAGGTGTCATTTATCTAGAGGTCAAGCATGAAAAATTGCAACATGACAAACTCCATCTGATAATTTCTCAAGAAAGTTATGGCAACTTTTTAGTACTTATTTTACTTCAGACTTGTACAAGTGGCGCCTCAAATCACTCTTGAATCTTTCTTGCAAATAATCAAAGTGTTCAGAACAAAAGTTAGTGGGTTCATGCAAAGAGTTTTACTGACCTACAAGAAAAATATAATATATCCGGAACTAGTTTTTCAAACGTACTAGTTTTTCAAACGACAATGGGTTCAACTCCACCCACAAGTATCTCTGCGGTGTCGCCCCTGGATGTCACAGATACTGTGAAAATACTAAATGGGGTAATCTTTTAGTAATTTGCTAAACTGGGTAGTGGGTAGTATTGGAAGTTTGAGGAGATGTTCAAGGCCGAAAAACTTTCTATTTTCATTTGTGATGAGGGATGCCTTTAGCTTTGTGTCCTTTGAAGATGTGTAATCTTCATGGTAAAATGGTTTGTCCACCTCGTAATTTTCGATCAAATGTTGCAGACGCCCAAAGCTACTTTTGAAGTTAAAGAACTTCGAGTGGATATATCTAAAGACGGCGGATCGAAGCCAGCTTTATTTGTTAAGCTACACCTTTTGCCTATTTTTGTTTACTTTGGAGAGCCGCGGATTAGTTGTGACCTCTCATCGAACTTTAACAATGAAGGATGCACTTCAGCTAGCCAGGCATCATTTGCCTTGATGGAAGGCACCTCTGCTCCTTTTTGCTGTGAAGAATTATCTCTTTCTTCTGAATTTGGTCATGATAGGTTGGTTTCTCTTCCATATGCTAGCTACTTTTTATTGAATTGTATGATTAATGGTTCTTTTTTTCTGCATTTGAGCTCAACATGAAGATTTTATCGTCTCCTCCATGAGCGCCACATGAAAATTTGGACTCTTATATTAAATCTACAAGAAAAAGAGCATTTCTGTGTCAAATTAAAGCTCCATGGCATTCTTGTAAAATTGAGTTATTTTAGTCTCGTAGAGGGCAAGGATAAAGTAGGACTGGGTGGATTATGAAAATAATTCATGGAAAGAAAAGAAGAAGATCCCACCCCATGTTTCAAGACAGATTAACAAAAACATCATTTGGAGCCTCGATTTCCTTGTATGGTAGATATGTAACAGGGAAATGATCCCACATTGCCTTGGAGATAGATGCTAGTTGGCTACCAAGGCTTTGGTTGCAAGTTGAGCAAGTCCGTGAAAGTGATGCAAGCAAGAAGGATGTCCCTGCTCTAAAACACCATTCCAGAACTATGGACTCTTTAGCTGTCACCTACGTCAAACCTCACATGCTTAAAATAGTTTGGCGAAACATTTGCTATTACCTCTTCACAATCCTCGTTTGTAGGAATCCCTAACCTCCTTTTGATGTCTAGCTTCTTTGGTCAATAACAAACTTGTAATCAATCATCATCTCCATGGGTAACCTCCTTTACATTAGGTATCTGTAGCACGTTACCACGAGGACGATTAAATGTGCACATATTAAGTAGTAGTACATGATTTCTGTGAGCTTATAAGTTGTGAAACTTGGATTCCTCCGCCAATGCTGCCATTAAGAAGTTCCTCTTGGAGAAGTCTCCAACCTTTTCTCCTCAGAGGCAGGAATGGAGAAGGGTGACAAGATGAATAAAATGGGTAAATTGGCTAAAGTGTTTTGGCAATACAGTTGACTCTACATCCCTTGGACTGATACTGCTTCTTCCACCCCCTAACCTTTTATTGAAGTGTTCCACACGCCTTCTGAAATCGCTATGGCCTTCAAGACTTGGTCAAGTGGTAGTCCCAAACAGATGTTCCACCTCTAGAAGTGGTTGGAAGTGGTTTGGTTTGGTGTAAATAGTGATGGTTGTGGTTTGATTCCATTGGTGGCTCTAGTTAGCGAGGTGGGTATTTCCAGCTGTGGGTGATGTTGAGATGGTTTGAACTGGAATGGGTTGGTAAGAAGCTGAGTTAGACATTACATACAAGTATAGCTGATAACTTTTTGAGTAGTTTGAGGCTTTGACCGGTGTGGTGGGATGGGTTTTGATTTTAAAATCTAAGGGTGTCACTTTATGGGAATCAAAGTTTGTGGGACACCCGGACAAGGATGAAGAGAATCGTTTGTATACTAGAAGAGGGTGAAAGGAAGCGTGGATTGGTTTAAAGAGAAAGCCATGTTGAGTTGGGTCTCAAGGATGGTGTTAATGGTGAGAACAGTGGAACGGGATGGTTAGGAACAGTGGACAAGGATGAAGAGAATCGTTTGTATTCTAGAAGAGGGTGGAAGGAAGCGTGGATTGGTTAGGTACGGGATTTGCAAGTGCCATGGTTGACACTAGGTGGTAGATTCTACAGTGGTTGGATAAGCCTGCTTTAGTGGTGATCTTCATAGCAGTAAGTCAGTAACTTCCTATTGAGGTGGTGAATCCACCTTAGAACCTCCCTCCCGTTCTCCCAAGTTAGAGTTTCCTAGGAACCTCGCTGCCATCAAGAAAGGAGCTCACTCAACTACGAACTTTTTAGCATATAATTCGAAAATAAACAAATGTAAAAGACAAGCATATAAAGAAAGAAGTGTTTATCAGTCGTGGTACAAACACAGACCTTTTACGCTGGTGCACCTAACAGAATTTGCAAAGTCCAACTCTTAAGCCTAGCTGGATCAAATTGATGAGCATGACCACCTTATGAAAGGATGAGAATTTAACATAATCAAAAGGAAGGAAAATGTTCATCAGTCGTAAAACATATGGGAGAGAGATCTGATATGTATTTCTTAATTAATAAGAAAGGTTACAATACTCAAGCTTAAATAGAGAAAACCTAGAAATCACACCTAAAACGCCTAATCTATGCCTGAAATAGAAGATTACAAAGAGATATGATTACGATATTATCACGAAACGACTATGCCTAAAATAGAAGATGCGACGAGGTCACGATACATATACATTCACAGGAATAACCATATACTTTTTATGATGGAGCATCTAACACAATTTGCAAGTCAAGCTCTTAAGCCTAGCTGGAGAAATTTGATGAGGATGACCACATTCTTTTACTGGACTGGAAGGCCTTGTTTGATTCCGGGATTAGGCGCCTGGGATTGGACTACATGCCTAATCCTGTGTTTTCCCATCTTTGGTTCCTGCGAAGGCTACTCGGATTAGTAATACTGGGATTGAAATAATCCCTGTAATCCCTAATAATCCCGGACTAAAAAACATGGAAGATAGAAGATTCAAATATTGCAAAAATGCCATTGGAATAACATCAACCCACTTCTCTCAATTCTTCTTCTCCTTTCTTCACCATTGCTGTTCTCTCCACCTCTCTACTCTTGAAGCTGACTGCCGAGAACATCAATTTCGTTGGAGGAGCTTCACGATTAGGTGCTGAAATCGAATCAGGTGACTTAGATTTTCCCATTTCGTACTGTTTTTTTCCTCTCAAATCGAACCAAGTGATGAAACCCTAATTATGTTTTTGTTTTTCCCCTTTATTTAATTTGTCATTCTTGCCCTCTCTCTATACCGGGTGACTCCAGCTGACCCATTTTGCTGGTACCTTCCGAAATTGAAGCAGTTGAGTCTGATTTCTCCATGTACCCTTCAATTAGATCTGTGCTTTTTTGGGCAAAGTCTAAACTACCTTTTTTCATTTTCAATTTTTGCCCCTTAAATGAAGAGGAACAATTTCTTGTCACGACCCTAACCCGTCCTTGTAGGCTTAAATCATTACAAAGTGCCAGTGAACCATCACTAAGGCCATAACACATCACTAAATTCTCGTTAAGCAAATGACTGAAGGGACTTAAAATCAGACAGCGGAAGTCAACCCTGTATTAACATACGAAAACCACAACATACCTTTACAGAAGGATCTCAAAACTTATGGTATATCCTAGAGCAGTGCTTATGTTTCAAGGTGCACAACTCTTTACATGTATCTACAGGCCAAAAGTGCAAACAAGGTACCACACCCTATCTACAACATATACAACAAGCCTGGCTCCACACACACGGTACCACAACATCCTACTCCTCGTCCCCTGAAATGTGGAAAATAACATAAGCCGAAGCTCGTATGAATGATTATTACGCAAGCCACACGCTTTCCATGGATAGTTAAGAAATACATTTCCAAAAGATCGCCAATTCGAACTTCACATATTCCAATAGGAATTCACAGTTCACAAGATCATTTATAAGGCACATGCCTCTCCGATTCATTGCATAACCAGGCGTCCCGGTGTGGATAAGTTAGACTTCTACACATTATCCCACAATAACACAAACATATCTTGCTAGCCTTTTAGTACTATCCCCTAACAAGTTGGGATGCAATGGATGCTATTAATAGATAGCAAATCTTATCCACCTTTCATTTCATGTCCATAGAGTTCATAGGATTGAGCAAATCACTTAAATAAAGCATAGCTTTCGGATTTGATAAGCAAAACATGTTTAAAACTGTATAGCTTGGGTATCAATCACTCACGTCGATCCACGCAATCACTTGAACTTCCTATATCAAACAAGTAACTTCAAGTCTTAAACACATTTTAGACACCATTCAAGTAATTCCAATCTCTAAATGAACTTCTTAAATGTTCTAAGTAACCATAACAATGTTGTGGGGACCAATTATAAAGTTAGGTCAATACTTAAGGACCCAAAAATGCTGCAATCTGTCAACTCCTCGGTACAAAATCCATGCCAACACAAACTTCACTTCGTAAGCTTCACATCAATAGGTCGTAGGTCAAAAACAGAGTTTGGACAAGATTTGTACTCCTATTTAAAGAGTCTTCCTAAAAAAACAGAATTTTAGAAACTGCGTGTGTCTGAACTTTAACTTAAAAACTGATTTTGCTTGGCAAAAATTAAGGTATGAACTTTACATGTACAAAAAGATACATGAGTCTAGTTTCGGAAAAATCAAACGGTTCGCCATTCTGATGCCCGTGGTAAAAATATGGTTGTTTTCCCCAGATGTGTAAGTGCAGCCTGCACAGATCCAAATTTGACAGCAACAACTTCAAGAATTTCTATAGAGCTCTATACATGGAATCTAGGTCCAAAATTAACCCAACAAAGAGGACACATAGAGGAACTCTCAATAAAAATTTCAGAGAATTATGAGCTGTGTAACCATGTCAATAAAATTACCAAAATCAACTAGATGCATGACCTAAAATCTGCAGAATTACAAGAGACACATGAATTAATAAAAAATTCACCTAAAACTCTTTCAATACTCCATAACCAAGGGTTTCTATGGTCTCTAAACATAAACCCTATAACAAAACGTCACTTGAACATGAAAATTTATGAAATCAAGTAGAAGAAAGCAAGTATTTACCAAGTATAGCTTCAATTCTAGCTACCTAGACCTTCTCTTGATTTTCCCCTTTTCTTCTCCTCTTCTTCCTTCTTCTAGCTACCTAGACCTTCTCTTGATTTTCCCCTTTTTTCTCCTGTTCTTCTTCTTCCTTCTTCTCACGTATCTCTCTCTCTCTCTCTCTCTCTCAAACAGTGGGTGAAAACGCAGATGGTAAGAACAAAAGAGGAAGAACGAAGAATTTTTCTTTTGTTTTGTTAGTCTACGGAAAAATTATTCAGTGTATCCTTACCTATGTGTCTCCTCTTTTGTTTTATTAGGCATTTAGGGAAAATCATTTGGTGTAGCCATGTCATGTCCCCTATATGTTACTCCCTCCGTTCCAAAATAAGTGTCTACTACGAGAAGTAGTGTCATTTTTCAAATAAAAAAATTTACATACTTCCGTGTATTTAATTTTTTTATTTGAAAAATGGCAAGAGAGAGAGTGGGACACTTATTTTGGAACGGAGGGAGTATATACCAATCCAAGCAAATAATTCAAAGACGCATATGCACAATTAGACACAAAATTAAGCTTAAGCTAATTAATCTAGTAATCTGCACAGTTTGCTGAAGTATGACACATAATCAGATTATAAACGTGCTTAAGGACCAAGGGTATTACATTTCCAAAGTGTGATGGTTGTATTTGCCATATAATTTCACGATGAAGCAGCTACATTTGGACAATTGAAAGGAAAGATTTGCAGCTGTTGATAATTAGATTTGGGTTTACACCGAAGCTTTGGTGGATGTCATATGTGCAACATATTTGTTTGAATTTTTTAATTCTGAATTTTTTGGCATGGGACGTCCCAATATTAATCCTGCGCGAATCAAACATGGGATTGTGTAGGATTCCAGGCTAAATTAGTGCTGCGACAAATAGTCCAGGATTACTAATCCCATGACTCGTAATCCCGTCTATTTTAGTCCCCGAATCAAACGAGGTTGAGTTGTATCTTCTCTGTGGCTTTTTCCCCCCTTTTCGTGTTAGAAATGGTAATCTTGTGATTAGTTTTGTGCATCCTAGCTCCTCCTCCTTACCATAGAGAAACGGATAACTTGGATAATTGATAGGAAAGCAGGAGTTATGCAACTGTGGTTAACATTGATCGGTTTTTCAACTGAGATTCTTGTGTCCTATTCTTTTTGGCTGCAGGGAAGCAGGTATAATTGTTAAGAATGTGGACGTTACAAGTGGAGAAGTCACTTTAAACTTAAATGAGGAGCTCTTGCCTCGAAAGAAGAATTCATCTGACTCTGCTCATGCTGCCAAAAAGCCAGAGGAAAAACAAGCAGCACCTTTGTCTCTGACAAAGTACTCTTCTATGATCCCAGAGAAGGTTGGTAGGTTCAAATTCTTGATGCACGGCTTAGTATCTTTTCCCTTTTTCCCGTTATATTGCAGGTTTCTATTTTCTCAGATGCATTCTTCCTTTGTCCTAAAGTGCTCGTCCCTTTTGAGCAATCATGCCTCTTAAGAAATTGTGTATATTTCACAATCGGTGATGTTTTGTTTTGATTTTCAAAATTTTGTTTGAAAAAAGAAATTGAGACTTTTCAAACAAGATCCATATTACATGCAAAGGTATTGTAAATTAAAAACACAGGCAATTCTTTGAGAGGTCTGAAATAGTGAAAAGAGACCCGAAATTTAGGATGGAGGGAGTACTATATTTTCTGCTTGGTCATTTTTCATTGTTCTGGTAGTGATAACCTTTATGTTCACTCGGTATTGAAGACATATGTCTACGTTCCATTCTTGACAAGAAATCTAATTGAATTCATAGCTCTTATTAGCTTTATTCTTTGAGATTATATACAGGCTACTAGGAATTCGATGCCTGTGCTTTTGCTGGATGTGCATTAAAGTGGGGTTCCAGATTTACTTACAAGTGGGGTTCCAGATTTACTTACTTGAACACAGTGTAGTGGGCCTACAAAGGCAACTCGACTTGTTGTTGCATATGCTGTAGGAGTGCCGTCAGTTAATGCATGGCCCTCAAATAGTTGATCTTGATGCTGTGTACCGTATCGTGAGACGATTTGATGTCACGGAAAAGAATTTTGTTTCCAATACTGGCAATTTTGAGATTAAAAGCTTTCATTCATGCTAATAGGGCTAGGTTCGTTCATGAGAGACGATCTACTTCAGGCCAAGGCGCCATTATAGGAGATAACGTAGTTACTTGGCCAAGTATAAAGGAGACAGTAGTACCTCGATCCAGTGCAAAAAGCCTAATGCAATGCTGTGGTGGCTCATGGCTTTCTCGGCTAATGTGGCTCCAATTGTCATTGAAAGACTTAGAAATTGGTGCCTAAGGACCCATGAATTGTTTTGTCGCAATATGGCTAACTTTATCATAGCCAAGAAACTGGTGCAACATGGCAGGACTTAACATATAGAAGCTGATGAGACTTCATGAAGAAAAGACTGCGTAAGGTTTTGATTTAGATGCCATTTGTGAGATTGGAGTTAATACCTTCTGAACAAATGTTGGTGGATTATTGTTTATTAGTATCTTGAAAGAATTAAGACTTCATGATAAGTTATTTTCTTCTATGGTGGTTTCTTACGTAATTAGTGGAGTCATATTGTTTGTTAATAAATGGGGAGTCCATGCCTTGCTTGTTTATGGGTAGACGACCACAAGTTGTGCTGAAAATTCCAGATGTCTATGACTTTATTAGGTAATCAATTGCCACCGCTAGGCATATGGGCCACTTGTATGGTAAAATCTTATCTCTTCGTAAACCTGGACTATCATAAAGATGGAACTGCGATTGTCATTTCACTGGTTTGGTTCTTCCTAGAGCTTGAATGAAAATGTTGGCCTCTGTCATTCTTTAAAAACTAGTCGCGAGTCAATGAGATGCTTCTCAAAGGAGCTTTGTGCATGGTGGAGTTGGTTGAAACACTTAATCTATTCTCTGTTTAGTTTCGCTTCCAAGTGCGTCTGGCCTTGGTGCTGGAGAATATATGTATTTTTTGTATTGCCATTCATGATATATATGTACTTCTTGTTTGGCCATTCGTGATGTCTTCTGCTTATCGTTTAGGAATTAAAAATAGTTTCTTGACAAAAAAGTCTAACTTGGATGGTAGCTCCTTTTTGAATGCATTGGCTGTGTTCGGAGAGGCTCTTAAAAGCCTTTTCAAAACTGAGGCCTTGAAACACTTAAAAAGTAGACTTTTCCCTGTTGATATTCCCCTGGCCCCACGCCAGTCCTTCCTCTCTCCATACCTATGCTTTTGACCAGTGGGCCCCGCACTTGAAAAACACAAAATGCATTGGTCCTCTCTCTCTCTCTCTCTCTCTCTCTCTCTCTCTGTGCAAAACTGGCCCACTCACGCGAAAACCCAAAATGCAACTCTCTCCCTCTGCGCAAAACTGGGCCCACTCAAAAACCAAATGCATTGCTCTCTCTCTTTCTCTGCAAAACTGAACCGAACAACTAATTGAAAAAATAATTTCAAAAACTGGCTGAAGAAGCCAAACGAACAAAGCCAATATCTTTGCTCAGATAATCTAGATTGATTGCTCCTTTCTTGATGGTGGCTCCTTTTGTTCCCCTTGTACTTTTTGGTTTATACTGTTTGTAGGAGTTCTACAACCGCCTTTGTACTTTTTGGTTTATACTGTTTGTAGGAGTTCTATTTCCCCTGTAAAGAGCAATCCACCAAGCTTCTATTTAGTTTTTTGGTACTAAGTAATTAGTTATGTTTACTTTTTCTCAACTACATTGGAAAATGGATGAATAAGCATGGAAAGCTTGGGAGATTGCTCAAATTCCCACCCTAATTGGAGAATGTGGGACCCGCCTATTTGAGAGGGAGCTTTGTGGATACCACATAAATGATGCTAATTTTTAGTCACTGAAGTTTATGGGCTGGTGTGAAGTGAATTGACAAATTATTATGTTTGTTTCGCAGCTATCGTTCAATTTGCCCAAGTTGGATGTGAAGTTTGTGCATAAGGGGCATGATCTTGTTGTTGAGAATAACATCATGGGGATTCAAGTGAAAAGCACCAAATCTAGGTCTACTGAAGACGTAGGGGAGAGTACTCGCCTTGATATTCAAATGGATTTCAGCGAGATTCATGTAAGGACATAACTGCAAATAGACTTAAATATCTTTTTGGAGTTACAATTTGTGTTTGTATGGTTATTTTTGCTAATCAGAAACAATGATTTTACTATTGCATTACAGCTTTTTAGAGAAGCTTCTATTTCTGTCGTGGAGATACTGAAACTCGATGTTGTTTCTTCGACTTACATTCCTTTACAGGTTTGTCAGTAAAATATATTGTCATCTTGCAATTGTTGTTTCCTCTTTCACTGTTGTACTTCTGCCAATTGATATTCGATGCACAAATAATGGAGAATTTTTTTTCATCTGCATTCTTTAGTAGCAAACTAGCACCTGCGTTCATCCATGTTACTGTGAAGCCGTTAGACATTAGCTTTTCATATAAATATAGGTTATCTGATGAATGATCAGTTCGATATCCCCATTGGAGGGAAAACCAGATTGGTGCAGGAAGTTACTCCTTTTGCGGTGAAATCATAACCAGATCAGTGATCCTTAAATGTTTGGTGGGGTGGTTTACTTGTCTCAGCTTTGGATCTTCCGTTGACTTACAGTATGGTTAGAAATCAGTTGAATTTCATCAAGTTCTATGACTATGTCTGCTGAGTTTCTACTAATATATCAATTATGGACGTGGTAACTGTTTGCTACACTTTGTTTCTGTTTCAGACTGTAACTGCAAAATAAATTCTTTAGTACTTTAATTCTCCAGTCATTTTTACTTGTTTGGTATACTTACCGAATTTCTTTTTACTTGTTTGGTATGCATTGCTTCGGTCAATTTATACATTTGAGAGAGGTTAACATGTAAAATGCTATTATGGCCTGCTTATTGCAGCTATCAAACGATTTAATTCAATTTTAGAGTACAATCATAACAATTTGGGTTTGTTGGCCACTCATGCAAATATTATCAGCATGGAGTTCTTAACTTTTGACTAAACCTTGCATATTTTGGAATCACTATAATCACTTGTAGATTTACTTTCCAGCCTACCTCGCCTATCAGATCGGAAATTGATTTTAAGCTCGGGGGTACTCAGTGCAATGTTATAATGAGCAGACTGAAGCCATGGATTCAACAGCAGTCCCTAGAAAGGAATAGAATGGTGCTTCGAGATGGAAACCCTAATCCAGAAAGGCTCCGACCAACCAAATCCACAATGTTCATGTGGGCTTGTACCGTTTCAGCGCCAGAGATGACTGTTGTGCTTTATGATCTCAGAGGTTCGTCTTTATATCATGTAAGTGGCATCTTCAATAGTTTCTCTCTGTTGTTGGGTTGTGGAGATCATTCCGTCATCCAGACCATTATGTGGTTGCATTATTTTAACATCCATGTTTTTTGCAAAATCATTATGTCATCCCATTCCTTGATTCGATTTTAACAAAGATATCTATTGGAGGCAATAATTCTAATCCCATCTCATTAGTTGAAATGAATGACTAAACTCATTACTTCTCTTAGTAATTGTGGCTGTAGCTATATTTTCAGCTTGCAAAAATGTGAATGGCCTTGTCGCACAGGTTTCTTTTGCCTCCGACTAACAGTTCTAACACAAAAAAAGAGGCACGTAGACAAGAAATTCACTTAGTGATACATTATTAGCACTTCTGAAAATTCCGGCTAGGAGACATAGCATTTGCATTGAAGTTGGTTGCAATTGCCAATCAGGAATTAACAATAAGCCCTTACATTTTCTATATTGGTTGTTGATATACTTATTTGATGCATTCATTGGGAAGCCTCGTGGCCTGGGTTTGGTTTATTGGCGCAATGCACAAAGTGTGAAATGACAAAACGTAAGTGGAGTTTTAGTTAATAACAGAAGTTATGGAGAAACAGACGCAATAAGTTTGAGGTTAATGTGTTTATAAAAAAATTAAAAAAAAATTTGAGATTAATGTACTACGATGTCAGACTTGTCTGGTTATGGGAATAAAAAAGAGATGTTCCAAATTTGAGGTTACTGTACTACAATGTCAGTGATATGCACGTAAAATGAGATTGTTTCGATTATCTTGAATAGATTACTTGTGAAGAAGGAAAGCTAGAATCCCTAATGGAGAGCATTAATAAAGTTTTCTACTGTGGTTTAAGCTTGTACAAGGAAAACTAGGGCTGCAATGAGCCGAGCTGAGCAAGAAGATGTTTTTTTTCCCCTTCTTTTGGCTGAAAATTTCATTCTTAAAATGTCACATCAACTTCGTTCCAGGCCGCTTAAATCGAGCCAAACCTGGCTCCATTAGGTTAGAAGCTGTTCAAAGCTTTTGCCTTGCGAGGTCACTTAAATGTGTTCGTACCTCACGTTCCTTGCACTATAGTAAAGATTTCAAATTGATTGAAGATTCAAATTGATTTAAAAACCAAGAAACTAGTGTAGTATGAGAGTTGAATTTGTGGCAGATGTTGTTTTCCATTTGTTTTATTGGTCAGTTCATTATTGAATTTAAGCAAGGGGTTGCACAATGGCAAGCCTTTGGTGGAAAGAAGAACACATAAGTTTACGAGGTGACTTTGTCCTGTCGTAATATAGTTGGTTCTGGGGTAGTCTTGATCTACTTTTAAATCATGTATTGGAAGTTGACTTCCCAAGAAAGCTTTCATGCATAGTTCTGTTAGGTCTTTTATTGCGCTCTTCTAAAAGTTTATGCGCGTTGCACTCCATTGATGCCTACTCTTATATGAAATCTTTGTGGGAAAAAAAGTCAAATAAAGCATTTTTTTTTTATCGGCAAAGCATTGGTTTCTTATTGTACACTATGTAGATGCATTTATTTTTATCTCTAAAAACTAAGAAAGTCAAAGTACTAACCATATTTCCTAAATTTGAATATTGGCCTGGAAAAGATTATGATTTCTAACTGTTAACCTAGAACTCTCCCGTTTGTAGTCAGCTTGAGCAAAGCCTGGCTCAAGCAACGAATGAGCTCACAAATTGAGCTCTACCTGGGCTCATTTACTTAACAAAACAAACTTGGGTGAGTCTTTCATCGAGCAGAGAAAGAGTTATTTTGCGATAGATTAAGTTCATTTCCAGTCCAAATTGTGGCAAGTGAAGGCACTATTCAGGATTAGTATGTTCTTACCCTGTATAGGCTGGGCAACGAGGCCTTTGAACAGATCACCAACGGACTCGATTGTATTGAAATTGAGCAACACATGTAAATTGTTAATGTAATGGCTGAGCTGATTGTGGAACTTTGTTTTGATTGTCATATGACTCATACCGCTATTGATGATGTTACCGGATGTGATTGATATGTATTTGACTACACCGTTTATATACGTTAGATTAAATCATGACTATTACAAGGTATCTATCCCTTTTTGATTTCCAAATGCAGGGTTGCTCTCAATCATCACATGTGTTTGCCAACAACATTTCAAGCACAGGCACTTCAGTGCACATGGAATTTGGTGAAGTGAATTTACACATGGCTGAAGAATATCAAGAATGTTTAAGAGATAGCCTGTTTGGTGTAGAAACAAATACAGGGTCTTTAATGCATGTTGGGAAAATTTGCTTGGATTGGGGCAAAAAAGACATGGAATCAAGTGAAGGAGATGGCCCCAAGAGTAAGTTAACTCTTTCTGTTGATGTGACTGGTATGGGTTTTTTCTTGACCCTTAAGCGTGTTGGATCTGTAATCTCAACGGCTTTGTCCTTCAAATCTTTATTGAAAAGTTTCTCTGGCTCTAAAAAAAAACCACCACAAAGCCGAGCCGGGCTTGCTTCCAAGCCATCAGGGAAGGGGATTCAAATTTTAAAATTTAATCTTGAAAGGTGCTCTGTAAACTTCAGAGGTGATGTAGGTTTGGAGAACACAATTGTTGCAGACCCCAAACGAGTGAACTATGGATCTCAAGGTGGTCGATTTATGGTTAGTGTCTCAGCTGACGGCACGCAACGTTGTGCAAGCATAATGTCCACAAGTTCCGATGAGTCTAATAAGTTGAAGTATTCTGTATCTCTCGACATCTTCCATTTCAGTCTCTGTATGAACAAAGAGAAACAGTCCACGCAGATGGAGCTTGAACGAGCAAGGTCTATCTATCAGGAATATGTGGAAGATTGTACGCCTGGAACGAAAGTGGCATTGTTTGATATACAGAATGCAAAATTTGTTAGAACTGGTGGTCGTAAGGAGATAGCTATTTGCTCTCTTTTTAGTGCTACTGATATTACAGCCAGGTGGGAGCCCGATGTGCATATAGCCTTGTTTGAACTTGTGCTACACGTGAAGGTACTTATGCATGATCAGAAACTTCAAGACCTTAATGCTAATCTTGCAGAAGACACATCCTTTGTTAGTGGTAATGACCAGAAGAAAGACAACTCGGTGGAGTCCTTACAAAATGAAAAACAAAACAAGAAAAGAAAATCTCTTTTTGCTGTTGATATTGAAATGCTGAGCCTATCTGCGGCGGTTGGAGATGGGGTTGATGCCATGGTTCAGGTTCAATCAATTTTTTCAGAGGATGCCTCTATAGGAGTACTTCTTGAAGGGCTTATGCTCAGTTTCAATGAAGCAAGAGTGTTTAAAAGCAGCCGGATTCAAATTTCTCGCATTCCTAATGTGTCCAGTGGTTCATCTGATGGAAAACGTGAGGGAACCACCACATTGGACTGGGTTATTCAAGGCCTTGATGTACATATTTGCATGCCCTATAGGTTGCAGTTGCGTGCCATTGATGATTCCATAGAGGATATGCTGAGAGCTTTGAAGCTTGTCACTTCTGCCAAAGCCAATCTGATATTTCCAACGAAGAAAGAAGGTGCAAAACCCCAAAAGCCTAGTTCAACAAAATTTGGATGTGTGAAGTTGAGCATGCGTAAACTAACTGCTGACATCGAGGAAGAACCAATGCAGGGTTGGCTTGATGAACACCATCAGCTGATGAAAAATGAGGCGTGTGAATTAGCCGTCAGGTTGAAATTTCTTGATGACCTTATTTCCAAAGGTAGTCAATGTCCTGGAACTTCTGAAACAAAGGATTTTATTCATGATGGTAAGATTCTTCATAACGGTGAGGAAATTAATGTTCAAGATGTTTCAGCTATTAAGAAAATGGAAGAGGAGATTTATAAGCAATCATTCCAGTCGTATTACAAGGCATGTCAGAATCTAGTGCCCTCGGAAGGATCAGGTGCTTGTAGGAATGGGTTCCAGGCTGGTTTCAAACCTAGCACTTCTAGAACTTCCCTTTTTTCCATCTCTGCGACGGATTTGGATGTGAGCTTGACAAAAGTTGTAGGTGGTGATGCTGGGATGATAGAGGTTATACAGAAGCTTGATCCTGTCAGTCGAGAATATAACATACCATTTTCTCGACTTTACGGAAGCAATCTTCTTCTACGCACTGGAACTCTTGTAGTTCGAATAAGAAACTACACATGTCCACTTTTCTCCGGAACTTCTGGTAGATGTGAAGGCCGTATTGTGCTAGCTCAACAGGTCTGCCCTCAATTCTGCTACCTTATCTTCACCATTTGTAATCTTTTCTAGTATTCTTCTCCGGTATCTGCCCTTTCTGCCTACATGTCTAATATTCGCCCCAACCAAACACCCCCTTGGAAAAAGAAGGAAAATAGAAGAGAAAAGAAAGGATAAGTCTGAAATTGTACTGAACTCCCATGCCATTGATTGTTGGTAATGGAGTTCACGAAACCTGTGGATTACTCTGCTGCTTTTACCTTTTTGCAACATATTTTAACTTGGAAATTGATCAATTTGTGAAAGGTTGATTTGATATTAGAATACTAGATTACCCTTGCTATTTGTTGCCCTATTACTCAGATCATTTGGAATGGAAACATTATCTCTCGCCTACATCATCCAAGGAACTAAGTAAACTCTCGTGATTAATTTAGTTAACTGGGAGATAGAAACATACAGCAATATCTCCAGTGCTTAAACAAAGTTTCCTATTCTTCATTTGTCACTGAGGGTGCTTTGCGAAATTTCATCTTGCAACAAAAGCGGGAGCGACGTGATGGCCTAGTATCTTCACGGATTTTTTAGGGATATTTTTAAGAGGATTTTTTTGTAATTTTTAATCTTTCCTCCAGCATTGCATCAGTACGTGATGGCCTAGATTTCCCTGTCGTGCATCTCTGTTGAAATCCTAGAGATATCAGAATCATCCTTATTTCAATTGATGTAATTTCTTTTGGAGAAAAGAAAACTTGACTGCTATACCTAGAACTTTTAGTTTTGGTATGAAGCTGTGGGCACCCTAAGTTACATGGGCTCCAGTATGTCGTATTTATCTGACTCTCTTGACCAAGGACTGTAGGCACGTCTGAAACCATAATTCTGAAATCCTTTTGTTTTTCCTAAGATGGTGTTTACAAACCAACAGAGATGTTACAACGTGTGAAAATAGTTTCTTATTGGTTAAATGTAATTGTTTGGTGCATGTCCAACTATACTTGTTGGGCACATTTGCCATACCCTAACCCGAGTGTCAAGCATCAAACATAGGCAATTCCTATTATGGATGCTGCATGGATATGGAAGAGCTTATGTAATATTGTGCCAGCTATTTCCCTCTAAGTTTGGGCGTTTTGTTGACTCTATTCCAAATGGTGTAACCCATGTGAGAGAACAAAATACTTTATGGAGTTTATATATGTAAAATAGTCACACATGTGAGTTTAACGGTGACTTTGGAGACACTTTCCACCTTGCTTTTATACATTTGGGTCCGTTTGTTCGACTGGATATGAGTATCGGATTGGACTAGATATCCAAGGGGCTCCATATCTTGTGATTGGTTAAAATATTTATGGTCAAGATTAATATGCCTCGGATATAAAATCCACAGAGTGCGGAATATACATGGGGGTGGTGTTATTAATTTCATCACTGTTAGTTCGATGAGATTACACCGCTATAGGATTATAGATACCTTCACAATTAGCCCTGTCAAACAAATGGGTCCTTTAAGCTGGATCTTTTGTTCGAAACTCTGGTTAAGTTGCTTTTTATGGTATCTAATCATGACTATTGACTTCTTGATAGAGCATGTGATTGAATGATTCCTTAATGGCAGGCAACCTGCTTCCAGCCCCAAATTCAGCATAGTGTCTTTATTGGAAGATGGAGGAAAGTGTGCATGCTTCGTTCAGCCAGTGGCACTACTCCGCCAATGAAAACATACTCAGATTTACCTTTATATTTTCAGAAAGCAGAAATTGGCTTTGGAGTGGGTTTTGAGCCATCTTTTACTGATATTAGCTATGCTTTTAGTG
Source organism: Vaccinium darrowii (assembly GCA_020921065.1). Taxonomy (NCBI): domain Eukaryota; kingdom Viridiplantae; phylum Streptophyta; class Magnoliopsida; order Ericales; family Ericaceae; genus Vaccinium; species Vaccinium darrowii. Next base: position 6,858,988 of record CM037155.1, read on the forward strand.
TAGCCCTTCGCAGGGCTAATCTAAGTATCAGAAACCCTAATGCTACAGATATTCAGCCACCAAAAAAGGAAAGAAGCTTACCTTGGTGGGATGATATGAGAAACTACATTCATGGGAATATCGCCTTATTCATGTCTGAGACCAAATGGAATATTCTTGCTACTACTGATCCTTATGAAAAGAGTGACAAACTTCAAATTGTTTCCGGTCATATGGAAATCCAGCAATCAGATGGCCGTGTTTATGTTTCTGCCAAGGATTTTAAGATTTTGTTGAGCAGTTTGGAGACTTTACTGAACAACTGCAACTTAAAACTTCCTACTGGCAGGTCTGGTGCTTTCATCGAGGCCCCAGCCTTTACTCTGGAAGTGACAATGGATTGGGAATGTGATTCCGGAAATCCCATGAATCATTACTTGTTTGCGCTCCCAAATGAAGGTGTTCCTCGTGAAAAAGTTTTTGACCCCTTCAGATCTACATCTCTCTCCCTGAGGTGGGATTTTTCACTTCGACCGTCTCCTCCCTCTGCTGAGAATCAATCACAATCCTCCTCCATGGGAGATGGTGTTGTCCTGGATGGCAGTGCCTATGGGACTCTACTTAAATCAGGGAATGTTTCAATTGAGTCTCCAACCGTGATTGTTGGTGCTCACGATCTAGCATGGTTACTTAAATTCTGGAGTATGAATTATGTGCCTCCATATAAGTTGCGGACATTTTCACGGTGGCCTCGTTTTGGAATTCCAAGAGTTGCCAGATCAGGCAATCTGTCGTTCGACAAGGTGTTGACAGAATTCATGTTGCGGATTGATGCAACTCCAACATGTATAAGGAACATGCCTCTGGATGATGATGATCCGGCTAAAGGACTGACATTTAAGATGACAAAGCTGAAATATGAACTCTGTTATAGTCGGGGGAAGCAAAAGTACACATTTGAATGCAAGCGTGATCCTCTTGATCTTGTTTACCAAGGTCTTGACCTTCACATGCCTAAAGCTTATCTAAACAAAGAAGATTGTACGACTGTTGCGAAAGTAATTCAAATGACAAGGAAACGTTCAAAATCTGCTTCTATGGACAGAAGTTCAAGCGAAAAAGGTGGTTCTGTGAGCGAGAGCAAAGAGAAGCATCGTGATGATGGATTTCTGTTATCATCTGAATATTTTACAATCAGACGGCAAGCACCGAAGGCTGACCCTGCAAGGTTATTAGCATGGCAAGAAGCTGGAAGAAGAAATCTTGAGATGACTTACGTAAGGTCTGAATTTGAGAATGGGAGTGAGAGTGATGAGCATACACGATCCGATCCTAGTGATGATGATGGTTATAATGTTGTAATAGCTGACAACTGTCAACGTATTTTTATTTATGGCCTCAAGCTTTTGTGGACTATCGAAAATAGAGATGCTGTTTGGTCTTGGGTTGGTGGAATATCGAAGGCCTTTGAACCTCAAAAGCCCTCTCCTTCTCGGCAGTATGCACAGAGGAAGTTGCATGAAGACAATAAGGTAGTTGATGGTCCTGAAATGGCTCAGGAAGATATGCCAAAGTCCCCTTCAGTCAATCAAGGTTCCAGTTCCCCTTCAAAACATGCAGAGTCTTCAGTATCACTTCTATCTCCTCCACATGCAGAAAAATTGGAGAACTCATCATCATCTAGTGCAGGTGGTAAGCCCTTTGGAAGCATTGGATTTCATTAGGCTCTTAAACTGATTATCGGCATAATAGGATTGGCATACCTCTAGTTATATATGACTATGATTTGTTGTTCTCTTTACATATTTGAATTTGTGTTACAAAATATTTCTTTTGAGGGATTGTTATGCTTTGCCATCAGCAAAGAATGGAAGCAATGATGATTTCGAGGAGGAGGGAACTCGACATTTCATGGTGAACATTATAGAGCCACAATTCAATCTTCACTCAGAAGATGCCAATGTAAGTTGTCTAGGAAATTGATCTTTTGTCCTTTCCTTGTCTTTGATGTATTCTACGTTGTGATTTTGCAATGTAGTGTTTGCAAATGCCTGTCATGGTCCTCATGGAAATATTGTTGTCAATTATTTGCATGCTTTATTTATTTGAATCCCGTCAATCCACCAATCCCTAGAGATAAGATGATGACATGGTAAGTGTATTTCAGATATTCCATCTGTCAAATGTTGTTGGAATTCTATGCTATAACTGTTCAAAATCGTAGATATGGAGTTGAGGAGACATTGATCTTAAATTGTCCAGGTTCGTTGTCATGCTACTCACTTTGGAATGCGTTAAAGTGATTTTTGCAACCTCTTTGTGAAGATGCATAGACATTCTCTAACTTTATCCAATCGCGTATCAATTTATTTTCTCTCAAAAATTAAATTACTAAAATTCACGAACATAAAAACCCATGCTACTTGTGTATTGAATTTCAAAGGTATTCAAAGTTGAATCTCTCTCTCTCTCTCTAGTTTTTTTCTTTTTTGTTTTTCTGCGTTTGTGAGGTAAAAGGAAAAGAAGTTTTTATAGTGCTATCTCCCGTGGTTGTAACTCTGTTAGCAAGCACAAGTGGCAACTTAAACCTCCTTCAAGATTAACCAAACTAGCCGAATAGGTTCCGCTTTTCATCTGGACTTCTATTAAGTACTTTAGTCTTGATTGGACACTGTTGTGGAGATGCTTGCCTGATGGACCTCTCCAATGGTGCAACTGGAATCTAGGTCTCTCTTTGTTTCATTTCTTAGTTATGAATTTCTGATCATTGATCATAATTATAGCACAATAGATGCAAGAAATTCTAATCTGACAGATGGAATTATAGTTTTGTAGACCTTTAAAAAACAAACCTTAATCAAACTTCAGTTACAACTCCCTTCCAAAAGTAAAATAAAATAAAAAATTCAGTTACAATTTTCTATACCAGATCCTTGCTGATTTTTATGTTTTTAGTCCACATTGTTTCTTTTGTGCGAGTTATGTATGAATTCTTCCTCTATTTATCTTATGCATGGATATGTTGGCGAAAAAACATGTGTTTCTTGGTAGGATGAAATTGAATAAGCAACCCACTTTATAGATTACTAGCTCTGGTCACGTGCTACAGCCAGTAATAACCATATGCTTGTGTGAATCGATTTTATGAAACAAATCATATAGCCTTTTTCCTCTATGTCTATCTATAATCATAGTCATCTGAACTATCTTGTTATTCTTAATTGTTACCATCGGTTACTTCTTTTTATTTTTATTTTTTTTATAGGTACATAGATTTGATAATGCCAGTTATCATCGCTGATTGTTTATATTATCACTCCATTATGTAATACTACATATGAGTAATGATCATTAATTACTCCCTCTCTCTTCCTCGATTTCTTCTGTACACGGGTGGCATCCCCTTGATGCCTTTTCATAAAGCTTTATTACTTGTCCAAAAAAAAAAAAAGGTTAATCTCTCCCTCTCTCATTTAATATATTATTGATTGCCTCCAAAATAAAGTGGATAAGATGAGTTTAAATAAGATATCAAATAATCATTACCCTTATCTTTCTTAATTATCATTGTTGTTGCATCCTTCATCAGTGACTCTTTCCTTTTGCTGAACAAATGCAATGATGTCATCACAGATTCTATTTGCAACACACACTTTATAGTTCAAATACAGAAAATCTTATGCATCAAAAAAAAAAAAAAAACAAACAAACAAACTACACGTTTGATGCGCTCCAATCATTTAGATGAATGAGATTGACATATGTCCTTGATAAACATAATCTCACTTTACGTTCGTCTAATGAACGATACCATTACCAATTTCTCCATTGTATTTTGATCGGGTCTTGCATAAAACGTACTACATCATGTTGTAGAAAGTAGAAACCTACATAAAATGCTCCATTTAGAATGATACCTAATTATTCTAGATATCCAGGGCCACATTGATTAAATGATACTAATATCACAACTTGTGCTGCCAAACCTTAATTCAGTTTAAACACTGCATAGTTGGAGCTGTTTTATTGGAACCGTCACAGGTAGCATAGTCCCACTGTTTGGATGAGCGGCATATAAGAGGAGTAAACCGTACATGGAATTTGGTAATACCAAGTGTAAATTTCGAATGAATAGGAAGCACGCAGATGCTAATTCTTGAAAGAAAATATACAAGATTGGGTCCTATGACCAACCAGACATCAGCAATTGGAACTTATACTGGATACGAAGCAAACTAGCAGTTTGGTGATGACTGAGAAACCCAGAAACTGATTTAGTATTGGGGTGGAAGGGCCTGGACAGAGGAGACCAAATGGGTCATTTGAGTTAATAATTATAGAAGATAGAAAATAGAAGATAGCTACACCCATCACTCCTAATTATACCACCTACATAACCCTTCCCTTAGGGGGTGTGACACCATGACAATATTCCTTTTGAAAGGATAATTAGAAAATGTCTGTAATTGTGTTGCAAAATAAAGTTGGATGCCCTTAAGCTCATATATTATGATGCTAAGCCTAGATATGATTGCATTGTGATGATGGGTTACATCTTACCGGACTTTGTATTATGTGTTTGGAACTTTGGTAGTTACAGTTCAAATGTCTGCGTGCCTAGTTGCAGCAACTATAGTTCCATTTTTGACATGAAAAGTTAACTTCTCTGGAAAGAGTTCACCATAAAAGCTGCGGTGTAATTTGGAAATTCTGGCCCTACTGCGTCTGTGTATAACTAATACTGCTTTCTGTGTTAACAGGGTAGATTTCTGCTTGCTGCTGTTAGTGGACGTGTTTTAGCCCGTTCGTTCCATTCAGTCCTTCATGTTGGCTATGAAATGATTGAACAAGCACTTGGTACTGGAGGTGTACATGTTCCAGAATATCAACCCGAAATGACATGGAATCGCATGGAATTCTCTGTGATGTTGGAGCAGGTACAGGCTCATGTTGCACCAACTGATGTTGACCCAGGAGCTGGACTGCAGTGGCTTCCTAAAATCCGTAGGAGTTCGCCCAAAGTAAAGCGTACTGGTGCATTACTTGAAAGAGTGTTTATGCCTTGTGATATGTACTTCCGATACACAAGGCACAAAGGTGGAACTACCGACCTGAAGGTTGACACAATATCCTTAAATTTTTCAGTGGATATGATTAATTAATGTAAAACGCTAGTGGGTGTGTACTTTTTACTGGGAAGTATAAGTGCGTAAGATTTCATTGTGCTGCAGATGAAGCCCTTGAAGGAGCTCACCTTCAACTCCCGCAATATAACGGCAACTATGACATCAAGACAATTTCAGGTTATGCTTGATGTGTTGACTAATCTTCTTTTCGCTCGACTTCCAAAGTAAGGATGCTTTTTTGTCCTTGTACTTTGACCTTTTCTTTGGAAATATTTAGCTGCTTTACTTCTATTTGATTATGCTTGTGGTTGCTTGCTGTAGTACTCGTCTCTTAGCTATCAATCTAGTCACAGTTTCTAGCTGTCTACTTTCGTTAGGCTGATACAACAAAGTGATATTGAAGTAGGAGTTGAGGTATTAATTTAGCATTACTCACCTTCCAAGGCATATAAACCTCATGATACTTGCATTGTTGGCGTGGGATAAATGTTTCGGTCTTTTATCATGTGTTTGAAGTAATGTTTATGACGGCCTGTGTTCAATTTCTATTGCATATTGCTGTGTATAAGAGATGCCGTGTTAATTTCTTGTACAAATTGCTCTATAACCTTGACCATTTATAGGGCTTCTTGCAAGCATACTTTTCATTCCTGGGGCTAGGACATTTTGTTCTTCTTGACCAAGTTATACGGAACCAGAACTCCATCTCCAAAATTGTAGCATTAGCCCAACATAAGTTTGCTTTATCACTGTGCACTTCTAAAAATTGATGTCTTTGGTTGAAATAAGTGTTGATGTCTGAAAGCACCCTCAATGGAATTTTTCAGCCAGTTGTTAAGACTGAATGTTTGTTTCTTACTCTCAGAAGTAATTTGATTGATGTCTGTAATTCAGGCCTCGAAAAAGTAGTCTGTCTTATCCTGCTGAAGATGATGAAGATGTAGAGGAGGAAGCAGATGAGGTGGTTCCTGATGGTGTTGAAGAGGTAGAACTTGCTCGAATCAAACTTGAACAGAAAGAGCGGGAGCAGAAGTTAGTCCTAGATGACATCAGGAAATTGTCTACATACGTTGATTCTGGAGACGTATGTCTGGAGAAGGAAGGCGATCTGTGGATTATAACTGGTGGACGATCTGCATTGGTGAGACATGAACGTGTGAAGTATTTCTTAGTTCGAAGCCCTCATACTTGTAACTTCTGCTTTTTGCAAGTTACTTGTCACTAGTTCTATGTGATTGCAAACACCTATCATGTTCTACAATGTGGCATCTGGCCTAATTACTTTTTCTTCAGTGATTATCATACAGGCATAATTTTCAACTGGCTCTATTTTATAAGGAAAACAATCATTAAAGGCACCAGAATTAAAACCAATGATACATCAAGGCTCTACAAGTATCAAGCCCCAAGAATCGAAAAATGCTTTTTTCTCTTAGTGGGGTTAATTTTGAAAATGTACTGTGGTTAATTCAGCTATCGCTATTTAAGTTTGAAGCACCATTTTATTTCTCTACCAGTTATCCATTTGCCAACGAAATCATTGCTTATATTTGTATGTTTGTATCTGATTTATCCATCTCCATATAGGTATCTAAGATGCCGTTGTATGGTGCAATTAGGTTATGGTTATTTCAGCATAGAATTGCATTTACTTCTGCAGTTTAACTTTGTTTTGGGAAATTTTTGCCCTACAGTCCTACTGTTGAGATTGTTTGCCATTGGGAGTTATATAGCATGTCAACTTTAATCGTAATAGATCGAATGAATGGACATCGATAACCCAATCTGTGCTCTGTTCTCAATTCCTTGGACTCTGCATACAGTTTTCTGCAGTTGGCTGCATGTTTTCTACATTTCTAGTTATTGCTAGGTTAAATGTATAAAGTCTGGGTTCTGCATCCATAAATCTGCTTAATATTATATGCTGTTTTCTACCCTTCTTTGAGCTTGTTTCTCGACATGGTTCAATTTTCTGTGATTCTACTTCAGTGAGATGGGGTGTAAAATCCATGAGGGGGTTAGCACCCTGTGCATGTTTTCTTCCTTTTGAATCCTCCTTTAAGTGCTAAACACTTCCAGGCTTTCCCACTTGCTTGGTATCTTGAAGGCCATTAGTTTCCAATGAATGCACTTTTTGTTAACTTCCATGTTCTTCAGCTTGTTACTAGTTTTTTTTGCTAGATTGAGCACTGTTGGATGCCCAAGAAACTAGTTTGAGGGGCGATTTAGGGTTCTTCCTCCAAGCAGATCCCTTTGCTAGCTCTATCCTACTTACTGCACTCTTGCCCTAGTGTGGATTACCGAACTCTTTTTGTTGCCCCGAGTCCCTGACCATTTCTATTGGAGCTAATGACTTATGGGATTGAGGGTCATTTAAACACTGACTCTGATGACATATATGAGTCTGCCGGTACCATTCTCGTTTCGGTAATGCACTAGTCAGAAAATATGTCAAGAAAAATAGGAGTTTTGGTCTGAGAATTTAGTTGATCCACTTAGATCTGTTTGTAAGGAGATCAGAATTTAAATTCAAATCTTTGGATGCATGTTCACGATGTTTCTGCAGTTTAAATGTCCTCAGTTTCCTTGACTCCTGTTACTAGATGTTGTGGATTCTGCAGCACCTTCAGTTTTATGGTGATATTGACTGTGTTCACTTCACATTTCCAAAAAAATTTCAAAAAGATTCTTTCCCTATCTCTCATCTCTCCAATCATTAATCATATTTATCTCTTTACTCACACCCCTCTCTCCAATCATTATTCTCATTTCTCTCTCTATCTCTCTCCAATTATTACACTTCTCTCTAATTATTACTTTTTCCAAAAATCCATCCAAACACTATCTCAAAGATATTTCTCAAAATATTCTTCTCAAAACTTTCAACCAAACAAAGCGATTAAGTTCAGAGACAGACTTGTGCATATGCTGTTGTGTCTTGCCATCTTCTTTTCGGTGGAAGTTAGTTAGTACGTATTTAATCTGAGCACTACAAAATTCACGTCTTCAGGTGCACAGGCTAAAGAAAGAGCTTGGGAATGCCAAAAAATTAAGAAAAGCTGCTTCTGCTTCATTAAGGATGGCTCTGCAGAAAGCTGCACAGCTACGACTTATGGAGAAAGAGAAAAACAAAACTCCATCCTCTGCTATGCGTATTTCTATGCAAATGAACAAAGTGGTTTGGAGCATGCTTGCAGATGGTAAATCTTTTGCTGAAGCTGAGATAAATGACATGGTGAGTGTCTATAGAGTTTAAAAGCTTTCTTATTGGAGTTCCTACCTAGGATTTGTTTGCCAGGTCCATCTTGTAGCACTTACTGAGAACTGATGTGGATTAATTCTGATGTGTCAATAATGATGTGTCTGAAGTGAACAAACTGTTCATTGATTTTCATGGACAAGGGGGTTGCACTCTCTTTACAACTTTATTAGTATCTCCAACAGACCAGGCATTCTTCAAAAGATATTCACAACTCTGGAAATTATACGGTAGTAAACGAGCAAAGTTGAGCTTATACTGGGGTGTTGAATGTTGATTACCGATTTACCATTCAAGTCAATCTCAAACGAGCTTCATTGAGTTGATCACTTGTTGAGCACATGTAGCTTGCTTTTTCATACCATCTAGAGTGCAAATAAGCTGATTGATAAAAATTTAAGTCTCAAAATGGGTTTAATCTTCAATTGTTTACAATACACGATGATTCTTGGATGAGCTGTTAGCAAACAAAAGTCAAGACTCAAGCCGAGTGACTCAGCTTATTTTACAGCTTCCCTTTGGAGCTCCTCAGTGTGGCTGGAGTCTTGTATATCTTTTCTGACACTGGTCTTAATAGCTATTTTATGAAGTTATATGCAATATTTTGTAAGTTTTAGGTTTCAGCTTACCCAGAACTGAAAAGTTAAGAGGACGAGGGTTAATAGGTGTGAATCCATAGTTTTAATCTTGGTCATTTGCTCCTGAGTTATTTCTTTTGACTTGTGATATGTATGACTCTAAGCGATAGATACATCTGATGTGTAGATATTTCCAGAAATTTTAAACCAGTAGTAGTGGTGTGGGCACGGTATGTAGTGCTATACTGTGGAGTTCTAGTGGGATGTGGCCAGAGTATGCAATGCTTACTTAGTGTTCTTATGCTAATATATTTATTTTTACTAAGCTAACAAAGTGGAATATTAGTTATTGCATATGCATGTTCAGCTATATCAGTTGCTTTATGTCCTTTTATTGCCCTGAAGCCTTGGGATTAAAGCGAACTTAAGAATTGTAAAGATCTTTCAAGTGCTCAACCAGATAATGGAAGGCACCATGGAGTTTTTGTTGCATTCAAATGCAAGGTCATAATATATTTTGTCCTCTACGGCCCTACCGCATTTTTTTTTATTTTTACTAATTATCATTTCGTCCTATGCAATAGATCAAGAAAAAAGCTAGCAGAATGCATCAAGTTGGAAAACCTTCTCAAAAAGGTGTTGCATATAATGGCCAATATTCAATACCAATTTTTGCTTGATCCATTATTGATTCTTCTTCTATAATTAATGTGTTATCTCACTTCATAAATGACGTTCCTGCCTTCAGTTACATTCTTATTCCGTAACAGCAGATTCTTCGTAGTTTGAGTGGTTTACTTGGTAGAAAGAATTGAATACATCTTTGAATATTAGCAAGTAAACTTTTGTTGGCATGATTGGATGCATTGAAATATTCTGATTTGAGTTTAGAGTTCTGCTTGTCCTCACTCGTCACTTTGTGCCTATGCAGATATATGATTTTGACAGGGACTATAAAGATTTTGGTGTCGCTCGGTTCACAACAAAGTATGTTGTTGTAAGAAATTGCCTGCCGAATGCCAAGTTTGACATGATTCTAGCACCATGGAATCCTCCTGCTGAATGGGGAAAGTATGCACTTGTCTCAGCCTATTTGCTGCACTTATTGGTAAATGGTACCTGTTAGGTTTTTCTTCTGATAGCTGCGTTCACTCCACTTGTTAAGGACTTGTTATCTTCCCTATTCTTGATTCGTAGTATTAGTTTGCATTGCAAATCTTTTATCGTTTTCTTTATATCAAGTATCAACAGAGAGCAATTTACTAGTTTAGGATCATAGTTTATTTAGGAGTTATGAATATTGTTAGAGCTTGTCTCACATTGGTTAATTATAACCTCCAAAGCTAGCATATGAGCCTGGACGGCCTCTCCACTCATTGCCAATTGATTTTGAGTTGGAAGCTTTAACACGGTATTAGAGCTAGGCTTTTGGACAAGACTCTATGTCATTGATGGTTCTATGTCGTTGATAGTTGATTCCCCCTTAGTTTGTCGTTAATGGTTGATAGTTGTCGTATGTGTTGAATTGTTTGTTTACCTATCCATGTGCGGGTCCGGGTCACACCTGCGGGGTAAGTGCTAGAGCTTGTCCCACATTGGTTAATTGTAAGTTTGTAACCTCCAAAGCTAGTATATGAGCCTGGCAGCTCCACTCATTGCCAATTGTTTTTGAGTGGGATGTTTTAACAAATATGCTTTCACAAACAAGTGTCTTTGCTTCGATGGCTGGAGCACGTAATCACGTCTTGGGAAGCAAGTCTTGTAAAGTGGAAGTAAAGGTGTCTTTGAAAGCTCTAGGGAGGCCGGGAGACCTCATCTCTCGATTGCATTTTCCTTGTGAGCACAATCATTAGAAGGGTGATTTCTGTTAGATACATTGTTGGGCCCATTTCCCAAGAGCTTATTATTTTGGGACAGTTGGTAACTTAACATGGTATCAAAGCTCAGATTATAAGAGGTCTTAGGGTCAAATCTCTTTGTCTGCATCTGTTCCCTGTTTTCATTATGCTTATTCTCTTTGCATTCTTCTGCAGTATGTATGAATATTTATATGTCCACATACAAGATGGGTTGCGTGTGAGGGAGGGTGTTAGATAGCTTGATATGCATTGTTGGGTCTATTTCCTACTGACTTAAGCTTTTGGTACATTTGGTAATTTAATAGTTTCTGTTGGGCAGTTCTCTGGTTTTGAAGGGGAAATTAGAGGAAGTGTATTTGCTCGTATGTCACATGTTTTATTCACTTGATGATACTATTCCCTTTCCTGGGGTGGAGTAGGATATTTCGTATTCACGTGTATAATTCTTTGCTATGAGGCTGCCAATCTTGCAAAATATGAGATCCTTCTAGTTGGACAGACAATTTATGGGCATATCAGCAACGACTTGGGATGTGAGGTAGGGGTTTTGCCTCCGACTGATGTGGGATATCCTATTTTGTTGTCTAACAAAAATAAAGAAACATGGGATGGGAGTTAGATGTTGTACTTTCAACTTGCGTAGGAATTTCTTCAGGTTTATCCTACCAAATAAGGTTTTTTTGGAATGCAGTAATCGAAAAATTTAAGAAGAGGTTGGTAACATTGATGATGGTATTATTTCAAGAAGCACAATTGTTCTGACCAAGACTGGTTTTCGATTTTGAGAACATATTCTTTGTCCTTGAGCAATATCCATTATTCAGTGGTAGAAGATTGAAGAAGAATGGATAATTTGTAGATCATGCAACTCATACTATCAAGTTAGGTTGGCTTAAGTGGAGGGGTGCTTTTGGGGTACAATGTGATCGACAGGTACCTACAGAATTAAAAGGAAAATATTGTGGAACAACAATAAGGTTAGCATTATTGTACAGAGTAAGGTTGGGTAGCTAATAGATATTACCTAAATGGAACAAGTGTAGCTAAAATGAGGATGTTGAGGCGGATGTGGTAACTGGTAATACTAGGAGAGACATGATTAAATACGAAATATGCCTAAATTGGTAGGAGCAGAGCATTAATTGAACAGATTTTGAGAAAAATATGTTAAACCTACAACGAAGACCAATGGATGGAAGAATAAAGAGAAGTGATAAAATTGTTAGTGGGAGGGGAAGGCTAAAAGTGACATGAGAAGTTATGCTAAATGAGGATATAAACATCAAACTTAATTGATTATCTAGCTCTTTATTGCGCAGAATGGTGAAAAAATGATTCATGTGCCCGACCAGTCTTCAAGGTTGGATTGGTCGGAAAGTACAAGTTTGTCAGGATTCGCGGTATGGTCAAAGGATTTTGATGGAGGCAATGGTTAGTTGGAGATTGTTGGTGTCCATTTCATGATAGAGGTTTGATTTTGCTACCTTCCTAATATCACCCAAAGGCTGGAAGGTAAAATCTATAGTGGTTCTTTTTTGGATGCTTCGTGGCAGAAGTTCACAAAGGTTTAGCAGATACTTTAGAAGAATGGCTAGTATTTGGAGCTGTCTTTTTGTTAGAAGCTAGTTGAGGTGGGAAATTTTTCTTTCATTGTAAGGGCATTTGGAACTGACGAAGACCTGTAATTTGATGGCTATTCGTGCTAGATTATTGCTATATGCATGAGAGGGGGGAAATAGTTAGTGAGCTTTTTTTGTATTGTTCATTTGCCAGATATAGGAGTTTGGCCTACTAAGAGTCCAGGAGTTACTAATGATAGTTAGGAAACCTGTCTGTTGCCAGAAAACGCCAACAACCCAGCCTTCGTTCCAAAACTTCGTTTGGATTCATCCAAAACTATAAATTAGCCATCCAAAGCCATCCCAAACTTCTTTTCCTATCTTTTCACTTAAAATAAAGTGCATGTAGACCAGAAGTACCGTAGATACTAATATTATACTGTATACAAGTCTAGGTGTATCGTAATCATGCAGTGCACCATCTCTCCGTCCTCATTCTGCGTCCGTTACCCGTCCCATCCTCATTCCAGAAAACACATTGAAATGCATGTACACCAATTATGGCAGAATTGTTGGGATATCAAGGCGTCTTGGAAATCCCTAGATGATTATAGATCATAAGATCTTTATCTGACATGCTTATATTCTTGGGATTGTCGCAAATTACAGTTTTAGCAAATTGGTTACCTGTGCATACCCCTTCATTTTTTTCTCATCGAAACCATCTGACATGCTTATATTCTTGGGATTGTTGCAAATTACAGTTTTAGCAAATTGGCTACCTGTGCATACCCCGTCATTTTTTTCTCATCGAAACCATCTGTCCTTTCCTGTAGAAAAGTAATGCTTCGAGTAGATGCAAAGCAGGGAGCTCCCAAGGATGGAAACTCTCCTATTGAGACATTCCAGGTAATTCCACAACTGACTTGATTCTCTCAAAAATAGGAAGGCCGGAGATTAAGGTTTGCCTTCTCCTTGTTGGTAACATGGATGTGAAAATCCAACTTAAACATAAGATTTCTTTTCTTCCGGAGTCGATATACGATGGGCTACCCTCGGATCCCTATCGTCGCTAATCCTTGGCATCTTATTGGGCATGAATGTTGGATTTTGCAACTCTGTGTTGCTTGGATATTTCTGACGGCTCTTAGTCTTATGATTCATCATTAACACCTCAGCATGCAGCCGAGCAAAACGGGAAAAAGTTATTTTGGGTATGTACGACAAATTCCAGCCAAAGATGGGGCTGCTATATACCATCAGCAAAATAAGTTCCATGCCTTGCCTTGGTCAGAGATTATAACCCGCTTCCTTATGTTTTAGATATGACATCAATTGCTCTGGAAAAATGTATTTTCTCCGTTCCGAAAAGAGTGTTCGGTCTGCAAAACAGAAATTAAAAAGAATATATTCTGTAAAAAAAATTCAGTTTTTTTCCCCTTTAATAAAAAGAACTTATTGATATCTAGAAACTTGCAGAAAAATGTCTGAAATCTGAAGTTATTTTTGATAAACAATTTTTTTTTTAAGTCCTTTTGCAGACCGAACAATCTTTTTGGAAAGAAGGGAGTATGATATTTTTTTTATAATACACAGATGAAGGCCTACTCGGTGACACACTGATTTAGCATGGAAGAGTACTTCATTTTGTGTTTTGTCGCATCTTTAGGGTTTGTGCCAAAAAAGCACTTTTCACCGTAGTATCGACTGAGGTGCTTGTATGAGACAGTTAATAGAAGTGCGTGTTATGAAGTAGATACCAAGCAGCATTGAACCTTTTCTTTACATAGCTCCGAGTAGAAAAACTCCACAACACTAAAGGGGATATAATGGTTGTGTTTGGTTGATAATTTTGAGAAGAATATTTTGAGAAATATTTTTGAGATAGTGTTTAGATGAGTTTTTGGAAAAAGTAATAATTAGAGAGAGATGTAATAATTGAAGAGAGATAGAGAGAGAAATGAGAATAATGATTGGAAAGAGGGGTATGAGTAGAGAGAGAAATGTGATTAATGATTGGAGAGATGAGAGATGGAGAAAGAATCTTTTTGGAAATTTTTTTGGAAATGTGAAGTGAACAAAATGATTCCTCCTTGATGATTGGCTAGTCACATCTAAAGAACTATGCAAAAGCTTCTTGGATGCTTATTTGCTGGTAGACTTCAACAGCATTTAGCTTACACTTTACTGTTATAGCTACCCTGGTCAAACATCCGTTACTTCTGAAAAGGGATTCAAAATTTGGAGACTTATGTAGACTTCATTTTAGATTCAAATTTGGGGACTTTAAGTAGACTTCATTTTAGTCTTTCAATTTCTTCAAGTTTCTCTGGTGCGCAGTCATGAGTCTGGGATGGTACCTCTTTTAAAAGTGATAGGAAACTAGAATCATTTTCTTTGAATTTAGTGTTTCAAGAGAGAGATCTGAATATGCATCAGATGTAAATTTTTTGAACGAAAGAATTGTAGTGTTGCCTTGGTTTGGGAGAGTATTTGAACGCAAAATGGAAAATGCATTGGATCTTCCCGCCCCCTATTAGTAGCATTTACTTACAGTACTGCTGCAGGGATTAGTTTCTGCAAGAAGACTGGATTTAACGTAGCATTTGCACGAACCAGGGAGGTTGAAGCACTTTTGTTTGCTTCATTTCTTTGATGTGCACTATAGATTTTATAACTGATCTTGTCCATTGATGAATACGTGAAGAGTTTCAGTTGGAACAGAAGTTCCTGTTTCCACTGCATGGGCACAGAAGCTCCTGTTTCCACTGCATGGGCTTCGGCATTAAGTTGGATTTCTTGTCCAACACATGACTTGATTGTGATTTGCATAACAGTGGAGTATCATTTATCTTACAGGTAGAGATATACCCCCTAAAGATACATTTGACTGAGACACTGTACCATATGATATGGGGATATTTCTTCCCAGAAGAAGAACAAGACTCCCAAAGGCGGCAGGTTAGTCCTTTCGTTTTTGACAAATTGTTCTATTTTTTCCACATATTAACGAATGGAATTGGCATACCAAATGGTAATAACCAGGAAGTTTGGAAGGTTTCGACCACTGCTGGTTTGAAACGTGTAAAGAAAGGCTCATCCATGCATGAAGCTTCTGCATCGAGCAGTCAAGCAACAAAGGAATTTGAGGTGTCCTCCAAATCAAACACCTCTGGGGTAGCCTTTACATCTGGTACCTGCCAGTCTTCTAGTCATGCTGATTCCTCACAAGTAAGTTTCCGGTGCCTATGCCACATTCAATGGTTGCGTCTTGATTGAATGAAATGTGATGTACGAGGCAAACTTTTTAAAGAAATTTCTATCTATATTTTATGGGCTGGTTTGTTTGCATAATATTTGGATCTGGGCGATTTTATGCTGTGTGAATTTCGATAGAAACAACTTAATTTTGACTTTAAGCCACGTATAGTTTTGCTGAAAATGAAATACTTGCAGGGATCAAAGTTGCAGAACCTAAAAGCTAATGTTGTTGGCGGTTCAACCCCTGATCTAAGACGATCATCGTCTTTTGATAGCACATGGGAAGAAAATGTGGCAGAATGCGTGGCTGATGAACTTGTGATACAGGTTCATTCATCAAGCGCTTCTACATCAAGAAATGGGTCCCTTGCTATTGAACAGCAGGATGAGTCCGCTAGAAGTAAGGCGAAAGAGACGAAATTTGTTAAGCCAAGTCGTTCCTCACATGAAGACAAGAAGTTAGGAAAGACACAGGATGAAAAAAAATCTAGGCCCAGGAAAATGAGGGAGTTTCACAATATCAAAATAAGCCAGGTTAGTTCAGTTTTCTTTGGTAATTCTGTATGTTGCTTTCTATTAAGGTTGTTTTGTATTAATTGTTTACATCATGCTTTTGAGTAGGTGGAACTGCTAGTTACTTATGAAGGACCACCATTGTCTGTCACCGAGCTAAGGTTGCTGATGGATACATTTCACCGCGTGGACTTCACAGGAACTTGGAGGCGACTGTTCTCACGTGTCAAGAAGCATGTTATTTGGGGAGTCCTGAAGTCTGTTACAGGAATGCAGGCAAGCAATCGAGGCCTATATTTACTTTTCTTCTGTTTTAACGGAGAAATATGGCATTTGCTGGTAGAGCTTGGCAGAAATTGTTATAGTAGCGCCTCCCAATATGAACCTTGTGGTCCCCTCGTCTCATGGACAATAGTTTCGTTTCTTAGGAGGTCTTAGGTTCAAGTCTCTGTATTTACTTTTATTTTTCGTTTGCTTTCTTCTTCTCTACATTTATGGATATTTGCAACTCCATGTCCTAGACGGGGTCGATATTGGTAAGCTACCAATTGTCCCAAAAGCTTAAGATGCTAGGAAATGGGCCCAACAATGTACGTCAAGCTATTCAATACCGTCCCCACTTGCAACACCATCTTGTAAGTAGAGATGCAAATATTGATAGATGGAGCGAAACAAAATATGAATGGGAGAAATAGAGGTACATAATGCAAACAAGAACAAATACAATTGGAGAAACTTGAATCCAAGACCTTTTAGAACTTGAGCTTTGATACCAATGCTGAGTCATCAATTATTCTAAATATTAAACTGTTAGGAAATGGACCCAACCATGTATCAAGCTATCCAACATACATGAGGGAGGGGTGTTGAATAGCTTGACATGCATTGTTGGGTCTATGTCCCAACAACTTGAACTTTGGGGATATTTTGTAGTTTAAAATGGTATTACAGCTAGGTTTTGGGTGGGTTTTAGGCCAGACGCAGATTTTGCTCCCCTTTTGTTCGTGCCATAGGTGCACCTTATTCAATATGTTGCATCATGTCCTTTAACTCTTCTGTCTCGGTTGCATGTGATTTGAGTGTTTGATCTTGTTCTACAGGATCATCATGCCCTCTCATTTTTTTAATGGAAGGAAATGTGAAGTATAAATTAGGAATTATAATTTAGGGTTTCTGTCGGTTAGGGTTTCAGTTAAATTGTTATTTATCTTTTATATTTGGGGCAGTTTAGCCCTTTTATGTTATTAGGGTTTTGCTAGGGTTTTTAGGCTTAGCCTATATAATCCATTCATTAGTCTTGTAATTGTACCCAGCTTTCTAATGCAATAATATTGCGTTTGTTTGCTTTGGTAGTATATGTTTGTTTCTCTCTTTTCCTTTGAAAGTTGTATGGCATCAGAGCCATAAGATCTAGGCATGTGGGATATTCGCTGCCCGGCGGGAGGCTATGCCGTGCCGCCGTCCGGCGGGCACTCATCGCAACTGTTCATGGACTGTTCATCGAAATTCACTGAAGTTCATCGAACGCACTGTTCATCGAAGGTGGTTCACGAGTATTGTTCATCGTCAAAGTTTCTCTCTACTTCCTCCTATATGCATCGGCAATTTGCCCTCTGTTCAGCATTAGTTCTTCCTCTTTGCATCTGTTCCGCATCGATTCTTCTTCGTGTTCGCAAGTTCTAGTTTTGCACCGCTTTGCATTGTTCAGCACCTCCGCAGTAGTTGATTCACATTAGTTGATTCGCAGTATGATTTGCAGTAATTTATTGGCAGTAGTGGATTTGCAGTAGTTGATTTTCAGTAGTGGATTGGCAGTAGTTGATTTGCAGTAGTCGATTGGCAATTGTTATTTCCTTGGCAAACTACAATGCCGGGGGGGTTAGGGTTTCCGTCGGTTTGGCAGCTTTATAATGCAATAATATTACGTTTGTTTGGTTTGGTAGTATATGTTTGTTTCTCTCTTTTCATTTGAAAACTATCAGGAAGTTCTGTTTTTGGGTTGGATGTACCAAACCTGTTACCTACTGCTTGGTTCATAATTCTCCTTTTACGTCTCACATTCCTTCATTAATGCACAGGGTAAGAAGTTTAAAGATAAAGCACATAGTCAGCGGGACCCAAATGGAGCTGCTGTTCCAGACAGCGATCTTAATTTCAGCGACAGCGATGGGGGATCAGCTGGGAAATCTAGTCAATACCCAATATCATGGCCTAAGCGCCCCAATGACGGAGCGGGTGATGGATTTGTTACGTCCATAAGGGGCCTTTTTAATTCTCAGCGACGCAAGGCCAAGGCATTTGTGCTTCGAACCATGAGGGGGGAAGCGGAGAACGAGTTCAATGGCGATTGGAGTGAGAGTGACGCAGAGTTCTCTCCATTTGCCCGGCAACTAACCATAACAAAAGCTAAGAAGCTAATCAAAAGACATACCAAGAAGTTTCGTCAAAGAGGGCAGAAAGGTTTGTTTGGCTTTTAGCCTTATACCCATTTTAACCATTGCAATTTGGACATTTTTTCTCTTTTCTTTTTCCCTTCCTGTCCCTTTTTCTGTTCTTTCATACGTACCTGCCGTTTACGGTCGTCTTTCATTGTGTTGTAATCTTGTTGCCAGTTTATTGTGTTTTTCAATTTAACCTTCACCTTCAGTTTTCCTTGTCATTGCTATGAACTGACATGAAATTGACATGCTACAACTCACGAGACTTTTCTAAATCTGAAACCTATCATCGTTCCTTCTGCATCCCAGGTGTATCATCCCTGCAGAGAGAATCACTTCCCTCATCACCAAGGGAGTCAACACCATTTGAGAGTGATTATTCTAGTGGGTCTTACGAGGATATCCACGAGTAGAGGTGTCTAAAGCCCTCGCACTGGATTCTTCACGGACCAAACAAGCAGAAGGCATGGAGCTCTTTTATCTCTCTATCAAGCCAAAGCAGAGATTGTAATTGATTTGACATGGCGGCTAACCCTCCCATGAATACGCGGAAGATTCAAGATGCTTCCGGGTTGTCAAAATAAAAGCAGGCCAAAGGAAATGCTTGCATTGCGAAGGTGAAATTAGCAGGAGAATTCAAAGGTTGTCCTCTCCTATTTATCCCATGTTGGCTGAGTGTGTCCTTATCCTCATCAATGGTTATTTATATGTAAATGCATCACATCCTTAGGCTAGCATGCAATCTAAAGGGCTATTCAAGAGTTCCTTGCACAATTTTGTATGAACAGGTGTATATGTTTATAGTATATAAAGTAAACGATTATTTCACATACCATTCTCTTTCTAGCCAAGTTTCTTCTTTGTTTTTTTAACATCTCAGAGTGTCCGAGACAGCTTCCGTTCATCTCATCCCACCACGAGTATGATTTCCGTTGAGCAGCCAAGTTTCTTTTCCATACATTTGCTTAAATACTTTTCTATGTACTCGGAAATACATGGTAGAAGATGGTCTAGAAATTGAAGTGTATGGAGCAAATTTATTCGGTAATAGCCCAAATACATTTAGGTGAACCCAGACTAAGGAAAATGCTAATATCAGCCTTTGGGCAGAGGATAATGTGTAGATTGACGGTGTTTCGTGTTTTTCTAGACAGACTCCTTGATTGTGAAATACGTCGATTCTAATATTGTGAAGAAAGTTCAAGACTCGTGTTCAGATGTTAGACATAAGTTTTCATCTGTGTTTATGGATGGAAAATCTCTGTAAATCCCAGATGGCTTTTCACGAACGCACCCATTTACTTCTGTTCAATATATATATATGCTTTGCCATAGTTGCTACCATAAAAAATTGACCCGCCATGTGACTTGTTCCACCTTAGATCTCTCTCTCTCTCTCTCTCTCTTACGCACAAACACGCAATGCAAGCTAGGGAGCAGGAGTGAATGTCACCACCACGACACCTTTTTGATCCACAACCTGAGGAAGGAGATTGCTAAGCTAAATTTTTGCAAAATTTCCAAGGTAGACCGGGAAGAAGTCCAATGCGCTCATCCCCTAGCCAAACATGCACCTGGTCATTTTGTCCCTTACTCGGACACCGGTGATGGAATCTTTTCCTAGTTTTGTTGTTTTTGTTGTAATATGTTTATATTTCTTGTTTATGTTTTTATGTGGTTTCAGTTTGCAGGTACTCGTGTATTCTTTTGCCCTCAGGTTGGCTGCTTTAATGATATTTCTATCTCCTTACTGAAAGAAAAATCTGCAATCTTCAGATGGGCAAAATTTGAAGGATCCAATTGTTCAAGGAGCAAATTTTGAGTTTCCATAATGTTGCAGAACATTTACGGTCAATTATTGTTCAGTATATTTACAGCCATTGACATAAAAGTAATCTGAATGGAGGAGAAATACAAATATATTCAGTTGCTCCTCTCAAAAGCTAAAAGAATTACTTTTAGGAAAATTACAAAACACTCCAATGAGAATCAAGCCTATATACAATGATCCTATATAGACTGGTTAAGTCACTCAACATCTTCTAAAACACCAAAATAAACAAACAAGATCTAAAACTTAAATATTAACATCAAGCAAACCCCAGATGTCTAATGTCAGGCGGACCCGAATTATGTTCTCTCTAGGAAGTGAGAGTCTCTAACATCAGTATTTTTGTTATTCACATCCGAAGCTAGAACGAGTTCCTGCTCCTGCTTCTGCGTCGACAAATATTTGGCAAGTACATAGCAATAAGAGGTAAGAGAAGCTAAAATAACAAGGGTTTTTCTGGAATCAGGATAGGTGTCTTGGGCACACCAGTGTTCTATGTGCGCGGATGGGATCCAACCTGGCATTGATGAGTTGATATGGAAGACTAATTTTGTTGGGTTCGTCGAGTTGATTTTTAATTCATCGGACATCAGCAGCAATATGATCTGAGCACATTTTACACGAAAAGAATTGAATGGCTAGTATAGTTTTGAGACAGCATAAATGTGCCAGGAGTCATGTGACTACCAATGTCCGGTCACGTAGAATTTTAACGGGTTTCCGACTTGACAAGCCCCACAAAATGAACTGATCTGATCAAATCACCAGACCTGTTGGCCCACCCCAAATCCGGTACTTTTCTCCGTTTTCGGTATTCCAAAAACCATACCTACGAAACAAAGTCATCAGGAATGTCCATCTCAGTTTCTGAAGTATTTGCAAGCTCAACCAGGGTTTCCTGCAAAACCCAAAAGCTTGAAATGAGAGAAATGCTGGATCACTTTAACAGCTCTTATCCATATTACCGAGATAACCACGTTTTGTTGGAAAGTGGAATAGAGAATATCCCATCGAATGATCTCGACAATGAAAGTTCAAACTGCCCCATTGCCCAGAAATTGGTACATCTTAATTTCGCCTTCATAGTAGAACAAGTAGTAATTGAGGCTCAATATGAGACTCTCCCAAAGCATTTTGTCTTGTTGATTGTCCAGTTACGATAACGATATGGGCACCGAACCCATGGTACCGAAATTGTACACATCGGAGTGCGGGGCTCACTTTTGGGTTCCACACTAGTGATCCTAACCATTCAATAAATTTAAAATAATTTTTCGAGTATCTATGCAATAAATCAGCTCAATCGGATATGTGTAAATGCTTGATCCAAACTTCAAGTTCTACGCATATCTAATTGTGCTTATTTTTTGCTGACACGCTTGGAAAATTATTTTAAAATTATTGAATGGTTTGGATCATTCATGTGAGACCCAAAAGTGGGACCCACATGCCGATTTGTACTATTACGGTACCATGGTTGGTACCCCTAGCAGCGTCCATTATCGCACCTGCTCATCCATGTTGCTTGAAGAATGGACAATTCCAACTGGCAAACTATTTGCATGATTTTCAGCAGTTCCACACAAATCCTGCACAACAACAGCAACGCAAAGTCTTAACCACGGAAGTGAGGGAGTGTCTCTATAGCGGACCTTTTTTTTGCATCATTTCCCTACAGATGAGCAAGAATTCATATTGTGCTGGTATGTTATACAGTATACGTGAGCATCAAAAGAACATTGATGATCCGTCTGAAAGAAGTAAAATAACGGGGGGAAAAAAAAACAGCCTAAATCCTCTTGGTAACATCAACACTTGGAGTCAAACTATGTCAATAACGATCCCCTATATACAAGGTGAAGTTAGCGTTAGCGTTTTTCATCCTTCTTTGCGTACTACAAAATAACATATAGTGTAATGCAAGACTCCGCCCCCGGCAAGATTGTAGATTCAATGAATAGCATAAAATCTTATAACTGTTGAAAACCGAGTTGCGACAGTTGTGTTAAATAATCCTTCTGTTGTCATGCACTTCTTAATTATTACTCCTCTTGTCCCTAGTTGTTGGTCCTTCTAGGGGAGCTGTGCCAGCATAAATAGCATATTATTGTAAATAACTTGTCAATAAAAGACCATCCATCAGGGATGGAGGGAGTATTTAACTTCAGATGTCATCATGTGAAGTCTGTAAAACGATTTAAGGTTCCCAAGTCGTCGGACTCCTGCAAATCAACTAAATTTTCTCTACAATAATTCACAATTTTTAGATAATTAACTAAATAGATATATGGACATATAGTCATTTATTTTTTGGTATCCAAATGTTGATGGTAGCAATCAATGAAGGAGAATGGCATCATGGTAATAAGGAAAATCATCGAGCTAGAATGGAGGCGAAAGAATGTGATAACTAAGGCAATAATTGACAGTAATCGTACTGCAAGAAAAAAGAGCTAAGATCTAGACTGCCAGCAAACATCGATGGTGATCTGATGGCCAATATGGTTGACCCTCAACTTTAAATATGACATTTAAGCACTTTTTGTTGTTTTCTATAAGAAGTTTAGGAGAGGATTGAGACGCGATGATGACTGGCAAGGACTATGAAATATGAATGATTGTGATTACTGATCTAAATGCCAATATCTAACAAAACAAGAAAAATCAGCACTTATAAAGTCAATCAAAAATACAAATAAGGAAGAACGACTTCATGACGGAAGAGAAACGATACGCATTGAGGATATTGACAATAGCAGTTAGACAAAAACTGCTAGAATAACTGTATAAGTTCAAATAACAAAGACATTAAGTATTAATTTACTATGGGCATATTACATGTCCTAGCACTTAGTACGCATAATATACAACCACGCAAAACTGCATAGAAAAATGAAGTCCTCTACTTTATCAAAAAGCTAAGGTCGGAATTGAGGACTTACTTCCTCATCTGGCAGGAGAGAAGGATTATCAGTTACTACCTTTATGGCCTCAGAAGGATCTTCAGAAGTTCCCTGTATTCACCACAGATCAGATAAGAAACTACCAAACATGTCCATTTACTGAGAATTTCCTAGACCAAGAAGAAAATCATACTGGATCATCCTGGTTCCCAGAGAAATTTTCTCCCTCCACGATTAAAGGCTTAATATCAGCTGGTGTTTCCTGCAAACCCCAAACAAAATCCTTGGGTCAGTTAAATATCTCCACCAAACTTATCGTGTCAATAAATACATACTAAACCAAACGAAACAAAACCATATTAAGCCTTGCATCCTAATCAATCGGGGGCCAGCTAAATCTTTTTTCTCCATTCTACTCTGTCAATGGCTTATAATTACCGAAGTTAATAAACTCACATAATTTTTTACCAAGGTATCAAATCATACTGGATGGGGCCCTCTACCACGTGAAGTATGTATTACCCATTATTATCTACCTTTAAATTATCATCACACAAAACATACCGGTTCTACTTGGTCGAAACAAAGATTCCTCCCTCCCTTGTTCAGATTTCTCAGAGTTCCCTGGCGGTGCAATAAAATGGTCAAATAAAACAAGAACCCTCAAGAAAGACAGCAATTTCAGGACAAGAACAAAACTTGATCCAAAGCCAAGCTCAGAACATTCAGACCATGATTTTGCTGAGAAATAAGATCGATGACAACATAAGAATCCCATCAACAACAGCTTCACTTACCCAATATTACACAAGTCGCTTATCATTTGGGCATGTGAATAAGAAAACATGGTATTACCCCTACCCTGAAAACAGTAAATGCATTCCGAGAATGGAAAGCTTTTCCCTCTGTTCGGTTGGACCATTTTTTAATGTTTTCTATCTGAGCACAATGGGCGCATTGCCCCAGTGTGATCTTGTGGTCACTGGTTGAAGTCAAGGAAAAAGCCTCCCCTCGTGGGGGTAAGGCTCTGAACATTCAACCTTGCCCCACCCAAAAGTAGCAAGGAGCCTCATGCTCTGGGTAGCTCTTTAGTTGAGCACAAAAGCATAAAACCTAGTACATCTAAACATTCGTGTCATTAAACTCATTGTTGCTTTGCATCATTTATTCTAAAGAATAAAACCAAGAAAATATTACAGGCTATTACTTGATAAAAACCAAGAAAAGAAATAGGAAAATATCTTTACAAACAATCTCTTAAGTGGATTGGCTTGACCAAGTACCTCAGCTTTTAAAACAGTGACCAAAACATCAAATCAATGAAATGCACGAAGTCCATATCCACACAAGTTCGTGCAAAGCGAGAAATGGTATTCTGGTCATTTTCCAGATACCAAATGCATGACCTCCAAACCAAGTGGAGTGGTGGTAGGCACCATATACTCCCATGCATTTGACTCGGGTCCAAACCTTGCTAACTAAAACTGACTTTCGTCAAGAAATATAAAATAAAATAAAATGCATGACCTCCACAACAAAGCAAGAAGTAGCTTTTCATAGCCAAGACTAGACAGACCTTGTTTGCCCACATAAGTCCACATGCATTGCAAAGTGTTCTAGGTCCAGCAGGGCCACGACGCATTGCAGGAGTAGAATTTTCACCAACACCACAATGTTGACATCTTCGAAGACTAGAATAATGCAGAATCAACAGCTGATATCAGAATTACTGTTGACAGATGTAAAAAATAATCAGGAAAAAAATGAAGTCTCGGATTCAAGTTCAACTCACACAGTTTCTGGACGAGGTGTGTCATCTCCTTGAAGGCAAGTATTGGCCGAATCCAAACTAGAGGATGCTGAATTTCCTTTTAATGAAGCGAACTGACCATTTTTGCGATGCATCCTTTCAGAAGGATAATACAGATGGAAGAAAAGTTAATATTCACAAATGCTAGCCCTTCCTTCATGGAACAATCAATATAAGTTCAATGGAATAATCCACCTTCAATCCATATCCAAATTTCAAGGCATAAAACACTAATAATTCTACCAAAATGGTCATAACTGAAGAGTAAGTTGAAAGAGAACTAGTTTTGTTTTGAGAAAATAGAGTATGGTTATATATTGACGTTCCTTGTTTGTGAGTTCTAGACCTATCTTTTCCATTCATCCATAGCCTAGAGTATACAGTATGTCCCTAATTTTGTTATCCTAGCTAGTGTTACGACCAAAATGCCCTAGCCAATATAGAGAACCTTTAATGGCACCAAAAGTATGACAACCAATTTTAGAGTTGAGAATAATTTCCATGGATACATGCAATCATCTGCAAAATGCATCAGGCAAGTCTAGCGGGTAGCCATGCTGAAGGCCTCTAGTTCCCACTACAATGCCTCAGCCAACCCAAAGACATCTTTTAGGTCCTACCGAGGAAAGTAACGCTCAATGACGTGTCATAATAATTCCATACATACCAAGTATTATGTCTGCAATTAGGAAGATATTTTGAACGCAAAAGTAACATCTTTACCATACACAAAAAACACGAATAGACATCATATTTGACCGACAGTGAGTATGATCCTTATCCCACATTTACCACTGAGGTGTCTTTGACTCTTCATCACTAATACATACATCATTGATCATACATGTGAATCATAAATGTAAATATAGAGGAGGAGAGAGGGGGGAAGTTCAAATATTTTGGCTCTGGTACTTCAAAGTTCCAAGAATACATGCACGGTGGTTGTCATATCTGATCAGCTCCACTTACAGCAAAAAGAAAATCAATTGTAAGGTCTATATTTTATATGTTTTTAGTTCAAAAAAAAAAATAGAAAATAGTAACTGATTTTCAGCATTATTTTTGACACGTCATCTTATAGACCTGCTCGAATCCTCCAAATTGAACATGACAGTCAAGTCAAAGCTTCTCAGTTTTAGAATGCCAAGCCTATCCATTAGAATTTTTACATGAATTGGAAGATCCCTAATCCTATTTTTAGGACTATTCGGTAGATTGATCTTCCTTTGTTTCTTTAGGACTTTCCCATTTTACCTGATTGTCTTCCTTGTCATATTCCCTGCTTTTAGTAATAAAATCTCACTTGCCCAAAAAACAAATCTGTAGCATTTAGACCAGAAATGATTCCTCCGTAAAATCTGAAGATATGCCCAAGTTTCCAAAAGAAATACCACATTTAAGTGTTTGGTCTTTGTTAACATGCATAACCTTCCTTCCCCATGCCGGGTTGCACCAGGTTGGAAGATCATCAAAATAGTAAGTTCGAGTAATTTACATTGCAATACCTTGGACCAGACCTATGGTGATTGGTCATTGTTTTAAATGTAAACCAACCTGCCCACAGGTGACCGTGGCTCTGGGCTTGGAGATCCCAAAATAACTAGATAATTTCAAAGTAGTTCTATGGGAAAAGAGAACAGCCCGCATGGTAGGCATTGTTCTTCCCGGTTGCAATTGCATATATGCATGAGGCAACAATTCTAAGAACCTACTCATCTTTCCCGTCAGGAAACAATCTTAATTCAACCTAGAGAATGATCAGTGCTGAAAGAACACATCGAAGACCTCCAAAATGCAGTTGCTATATTCTTTACAATTGTCACTTGAGACATCTCACCCCGTCTATATTATTGTAATTTGCAGGTTATAGAAGCCTGTTGCATGGAACTTGGCTTTAAATTGGAGGCTTCGAGAATCAAACAAGTGACAGGAATGCAACCTGAGTGAGCTGAACAATCAATGGAGATAGGAGAAGCTCACAGTTAGCCGCTGCCTGATCAGTGCTCGAGCATTGAGACAGAGTTAGGATCACATGAGCGCCAACAGGCACTGCTCGAGAGGTGGGCAACAGTGAACTCCAGAAATATTTTCATGTGGATCAAGCTCTTTTCAACCCCAGGTTGCATGGCACTATAAAAAGGCAACTTAGACACAAAAATGAGGGTTCAAGTGATAGCCTTGCAAGGCAACAAGGAGGAGAATTCCAAGGATCAATTCATGGAGATCCCTTGTCATGATGGATTTTCTGCCAACATATGAACCTATGAACATCTCATAGGGTGTAGATGAGATGCGAACTAAGTAACTTTGGATTTGTATGTAGTTTTAGAATTTGGTAATCAATAAAAAGTTTTAACAACTTTTACATACGATGAGTTCATTCTTTTAATCTGGGACGATGTACTTGAGTATTGTAACTTATAGTCCATGTTATCCAATGGTTAGTTCATGTTTGTAATTGAGAGTCAAGATAGTTCAGAACAAACATGCATAAACACTGTTGTATAAAACCTTCGTCATTGTCAAGGTAATATACCCAATTCTTAATTATGTGAACCTTCTTGACAATGCCGTTAGGGCTTGCAGCCATAACGGATTTACTGTATTGAGTCATTAACTAATGTCCAATGAGCACCTAATCCGATGAACAACCATAGTTACCATGTTAGGGCAGATTCGAACTTTGGACTAAAAACCAGCTACCTAGATTCATACCTCAAAGACACCTGTACAGATTTTCTAATAACATGCTTGATGCATTTAATAGCCAGATTATGGATTCCTTAATTGCAGATTGCAACATGCGCTATAATAACATCTTACCTTTGAGCAACCTCCTTTCGCACGGTGTACCTGATTTTCTTATCAAAACATCTCTCCTTGCGTTTTTCACGGAACCTAACCAGCGAGGCAATTCTTCGTGAAAGATTTGATTTCTTGGGGTTGTTGTCCACACCCTAAAATATCCACAAAGATTAACATATAAAATATCCAAAATTTTATTCGTTATCTCCATGTTTCCCACTTCAAAATTACCTTGTTATTTGAATCAAATGGAACATCAACTGTGGGCACAGCAGTAGGTATTTCACGCCCTCCCAAAATCAAGAGCACTGCTTGCACCTGTAGATTATGAAGAAGGCATGAGTTGCATGAATATGACACACTCCATTTCAGACATACTTTGAAACCTACTCCGTACAAGGCATAGTTTATGTGATTATGCTGAAGTACACTTAATTAATAACCTAAGATATTACGAAATGAATCAACTAGTAAATACTTATTTTATTCAAATTATTGGCTGGTAAATGTCCTTATCAATCCACAAATTTAAGTGGGGAGTATCCCAGCTTATAACGAAAGTTTCCTTCAGGAGAGAAAATTTGAGCTACTTTCAGAAGATCGTCTTACTAAGTCAAAACCCTTATTTACATATGACATCCACATTTGCATACCATCATCATCAATAAGAGAGAAAAACAAGGGCTAAAGTTAGAAGAGTGGTGTTTAATACTAATCCAGCTATGACAAGCAAATGCCAGATCAAAATACCTACAAAAGTTTGACTAGAAGGCCAAAGGCTTACATAATAGACCGTTTAGAAACACATCAGCTTTCTAGTAGGGAGGGCGTACTCGTGATTGAAATTCTTCCAAATTCACAGTTGTTCCAAAGGCTAACTTGAGGCTTGCCAAGGCTCACATTAAGTTACTATCGGAAAAAAAAAAAAAAAAAAAAAAACCTCAAGTATTTCGAGATTGGGGTTTACCCTCCAAAAATGTGCACCTTGTCCGTTGGCATTTGGAGAAAGTGTGCCTTCTGCACATTTTAACGTATATCATGTGGAGCATATGCTTTTTTGGAACACAGCCTATAGAACTTTAGATTCCCCTTCTCTTTCAACATATCGACAGTACAAAATTAAACTATGCATGATAGAAAGAGAGAAAAATGACTTAAGTCATCACTACTACATACTATGGGTATGTTTTTCTTAATAAAAAAATTGATGTACTTTGTCGAGGTTGCCATGACATAGCTTTAGCTTGTTAGGGTGAATGTGCTTTAAGTACATACTCAGATGAACATATATATTTCTAGGTTTCGAGGAGCTTTTATAACTTTTACTTCTAGATTTCGACAATACGCCTTGGATTGTGCATTCGCCCTTGAAAACAATAGTTGCCCTGAAAACTCCTGTGCATAGAAATTCCTTTATAAATTCTTTACTGCTTCTCCAACTAGGACAAATAACAACACAACACAGTTCTGGAACACCATATAATAACTATGGCTTATCCGTGAACAAAAAAAGATCCAAAAAGAAGAGAGTATAATCTGGAAAAGAAAGTCATAGCAGGGGAACTAGATTGAATTCACTTTGGGGCGTACAAGAAAAGTTTCCGCTCGTCTCCAATTATAGGACAAGGCGCAGGGTATTTCCCATTTCATTGGAGATAAAAAGATGATGAAAAGTGAAAATGGTAGGAAGTGAAGTCAAGAATGGAAAAAAAATATCTCCTCCTTTCAAAGATTTAATTACAATGAAAATTTTGCAAGCAAGTTTTCAAAAAGTTATATCATGTAGTGCAAGTCACAAGAAAATAAGTTGGGTTATGAATAGTTGGTGGAATATATTTTATTTTTAACTTTTACATAGCAACTTTCCATAAATAAATAAACAAAATTTCCTAAGCACTTTATATGCACAAACGAACAGTACAAGAAATTATATATTCTTATACTTTCCTTCATTGTCTTCCTAATCAAATACACATTAAAAAAAAAATCCAGTGACCACAAACGAACTAAGCTGCTCGCATGTGGCTTGAGGCTTGGCTTGTTAAGGGCTCGGCTTGTTTCGTAACCGAGTTGAGCTCGAGCTCGAGTTTTAGGCTCGTGTAGTAGATGAGCCGACCTCGACACTCCAAAGCTCGACTTGTTCGTATAGACTTAGCACGTTAATACATGCTTATTAGCAAACAAACTGGGCTCGGCTCATTTGTAGCTCGCTTTTCTTTTTGGAGAAGTCTTTCTAGATGGTTTATTAATTATAGGGACAAATAGATGGTGAAACGCTTTTCTTTTTGAGGAATATTTTTCAGAATAATGTAACTATAACAAAGATTGAAGATATAGGAGTATATGGTGTTAAATGGAGCCTTTTTTATACATTCAACTGAATAAATAAATAGTTTATAAAACATATCCGAGACGCATCGTGTCTTCCAATTTTTGAAATTTGCATGTCGAGGTGTCAGTGTTGTGTCCAATGCTACCTAGGTAGCTCGAGCTCGAGTTTTACGCTTGTTTATTGAACGAGCCAAGCTCGAATAGTACAAAACTTGGCCCCGCTTGTTTGCACCCATACCGACATGTTTTACCACCTCCACACTAATTAAACAGGCCCTAACTAATTGAAGCCGGCAGTTACTGCAACTTCTTCCTACGGCTCTTTTTCCTGATATGAGCTGTCTTCATTACAGACGTACTGATAAATAGTACAGAGTATCTTTTTTTGCGAAAACCTATGAATACAAAGTTGTTGCCTCTTACATTTTTTTTTGTGTTGCCAATTGTTTAGAGAAAATCCAATCCGTCCAATGTGTTCAGGAGGTGTTTTCCAAGGTCCTTGCGGGAAATCTTCAAAAAAAAAAATACCGGAAAGGGCTTGATCCAATTACAGTTTTCGCGCCGCGTGGACCTTGAAAACCCCCTCTGAACACATTGGACGGATCAGATCGTAAAAAAATATCGAAAACAAGGAGGTCCGGAATCCGGATCCCGAACTAGAAGTGTTACCTCTATATATATATATATATATATAGGTCAGCAAAATCTTAAAAAGAATTACTCGTAGGTGGTAATGAAACTTAAAAAGAATTACTCATGTCAGAAAAGCTAAAATGCACACCTTTTCCGGCGTAACAGCAGGGAACACATAAACCTCTCCTTCAAAAGACAGAGTCAGCTCACTAGTCCTCGATGCCGCCGCCGACGCAGCAACACCGCCTCGCCGCCGACGCCGCCGGCCTTCCGAAGCATTCACCGGAGCTACCTGTCCATCATCGTAAAATCCTCCTCCGTCGTCGTCCTCGTCGCCGTAATTACCACCAACGTCGTCGTCGTCGTCGTTTTCGATCGGAAATCGCGAGTGATGATGATCCTCCTCGTACGGGAAAGCTTGAAGTGGCTGTATATTTGCCGCCTTCATCACCAAATCGAAGAATTATCACGACCACGACATGAAAGCGAAAGGTCGAGAAATCGAAACGGAAACCCTAGGCTTCTTTTTTTCTGTAACTGAAATTGTCTCTGCCCTGTTTCATTGAAGAAACATAGTTAGATGAATTACAGAAACAGGATTGAAGCTAGAGAGAGAGAGAGAGAGAGAGAGAGCAGGGGGAGGAGAGAGAGGGAAATGGATGACGATGATGATGAAGAAGAACAGGTGAGACGAGTTTTTACCCGAAAATAACAAAGATTTGCAGGTTGTGCCCGTGCGTATCCTTGAAGATGCTGGAAATGGTAATTTCGCGAAAATCAAAGGCGGTGACGTGTCTCGGGAAGAGGGTTTTATCGTGTGAAACGGGATTAGGGGGCTCGTGCTGTGTGCCTGCAGTGTGAGGCTCGTTGACTTGGCGATGTTTTTTGAGTTAAGATGCGGGTTGACTCGTTTGAATAGCACATCCAAGACGATTGCAAGTAATCACATTTTCATCCACCCTCCTCTAAAGTAATATTCCCTCTGTCTCAAATTTCTTATTCACTTTCATTATTCACGACACATCAAGATTTATTTATGTTTTTTAAATCTACAATATTATATATGTGCAATATCGATCTCGTTTGATAGTTTTGGATAAGTTCTTATTAAACAAAGTTTTTGAAATTGTAAAAAACATTATAGATTGAAGTATATAGGCAATTGAAAAGTGACATGCATGCATGTAAATGGACAAGAAATTTGAACGGAGGGAGTAGCATATAAGTTTAGTAAATGTGTCGACGAGTCATCTACCTCACGAGCACGAGTTAAGACGGTTTGCTCAAATATAGTAGCGGTGATGAGACCATTCTTTATCACCAATAGTAGGTGCCAACAAGTTAAATTTAGTAATCTACCAACAACAAGGTAAGCAACAACTAAGCTTACCGGCAAACGCGCACCAAGTTTGCTGCCAATCCACCAAAAAGCAAGTAATAACCAAACTTGCTCGATAGGTGATACCAACTCGACGAGATAATCAAAATGAACAAGTTTGGATCAAAATTATGGCTCCGAAATGAATCGAAATGACCCTTGAAGTAGCTTATTGAGCACAAGGTTCCATGCCCCTGTTTGACTCGGCAAGATGACCAAAATGAGCAATTTTGGATCAAAATTATGGCTACAAGATGGGAGAAAATTTTGTGTGTGAATTGGGTAGGAACACGTAGTGCTCGGTATCCAATCCGAATCGTCCAAACACGTTTTGGACAGGTCAAACTTGATGAGGTAAATTTGCCCCCGAGGAGGGTTGAAATTGGTTAAAGATTTGTGGTGATGATGGAGCTGGTAGGACCCTCGGGTGGATGAGAATGTGATTGGTCTTTATTTTAGGTGGACCCCAGCCCATGGAGGCAGTGGATTAGAACGCACACACTGGATTACTATATAATGTGATCCAGGGGATTGGTGTAATGATTGCAGCCGTGGGGCAAAGATCATTATCATAATGTTTGAGAATTGGGGTTGGATTGGATAGGATATGATATGATGTGATCTGAAAGTCCTTTGAGACAGATCTCGAGTAAATGGGATTGTTTGGTATGATCTCAAAGAATAGATAAAATTTTAGGTGCCAAAATCAAGGATGGAGTCCAAGAGGGGTTAGTAGGGACAGTCATCTCCTTTACAGTTTAAAAAATTTGTACTATTACATTGAAAAAAAGAAATTTATCATCAAATTATATAGTCCCGTCCACCTTCCGTTTTTTCATTATAAAAAAAAAATAGTAACACCTTTAATATTTGTCAAGCTATAAAAAAACTTTGTAGTAAAATTGGTTTTAATGAAGTTTAATTACAATTCTTTTAAACAAACCAAAGTCTAAAATTTATAACCCGGCTCACTTAAAGTCAGGGATTCAAGGTCCGTTCATTTTTAAGAACTAAAGCTCATTAAAATTTCGGAAGCCCATTGATGCCTAATTTCAGTAGATACTAGATAAGATTAGATGAACGTTAATATCTTTCGCAATCTAAGTTGATATTATAAACATGTTTAGTTTCATATGTATTGGTGTTATTTTGTATTTTTCGAGTTAGTAAAAATTCATATCATTGTCTTATTTTAATTTTTTTTGTTTTGTATATCCGTCCCCCCTACGCTAAAATCCTGGCTCCGTCCCTGGTGCTAATAAGGTACCGTTGACGTGGTTTCTAAGCGTGCGTCTCGGCCTTCCAAAAAAGTTTTGGATGTCCCAAATTTCTCCCTCCCTCTCTAAAATCCGGATCGTCCAAAACACATTTAGACGACAAAGATGGGCGCTAGGTATCGCCATGTGATACCTAACAGGCATCCAAGTTTTCTCCAAATAGTATTATTTGTTTTCATTTGGGATGCTGGAGATGATAAATTATTACTCCTATATTGAGTACTGTCACGTAGTGCTCCAATGAATCTTTTCACAACATATTTGTGTGGAAACCACACACTCGGTGGTAGAGCTTACCCAAATATGTAGTGAAAAGGACCTAAAGCTTACACAAATATGTAGTGAAAAGGACCTAAAGCATTACCATGGCAACGCTCCAGGAGCACTGAATAACCTCTTGTTGGAGATATGGTGAAGCCTTATAAGCTTTATTTTGTTGAACATCTATCCAGGTTGAAAAACCTCATGTGTCTAGATTAATTTTTTAAAAATAGCTACAATACACGCCCATTAAAACAAGTAGAAAATATATAGATCGACTTTGTGCCCGGGAAATTCTTGCTCATGAAAACAAGTAGAAAATTATACATAAAACTGCCAAGAAACACCAGCAAAGTTTTATGTGACAAATAAGAATCTCTCAAAGTTAATCTCATTCAAAGTACAGAAGAAATACGAAAAGGGCCTCATGTATAGATAAAGACGGATGATCTGTACAATCGATAAGAGAAGTCTTCAAGAGTTTTTTTTCCTACTTTTCAATGACAACCGAGCAATCGATTGGCCATTTTTTGTGAAAGCCTAGTGCTCAGATGCTAAAAGTGCCGGAGAAATGAAGAAGATCAATGCGTGCGGATGGGGGTTCCATAGTCAGAACTATAAGCTACACCTTCACTCTGTATATGTGGGAGAACAGGGCAAAAAAACAGAAATAACCAGTTAATACTGCAGAACAGCAAAAAAAAAGTATTTAAAAAACCACGCCGATAAGCAGTTTCACCAAAGCCAAATGCACACTACACGATTCCGAGATGTGTACCTGTTCAGCAGGAATCAGAGCATTATCGTTCGTTTTCTTAGAAAGATCCCTCATAGTCCCCTGCAAATTTCCGTAATTTGAAGGTGAGATACAAAAACTCAGCAGTAGAAAATGTGAAGGGTGAGTCCAGGTTCAGTGGTCAAAAACTCAACCCACCAACCTTTAGGTTGCGGGTTAGAGTCCGAGGACAACCACTTTGTGCATTTAATCTAAAATTAGGTTTGCATCAAATTTATCCCTCCAAGACGGCCTTAATGGGCGTTAACTGGGGGTACTTCCAAGTACCAAGTGTGAAAGCATATTAGACTTTAAGACTTGAAGAACATCATTAGGATATCTTAAGAACAAAGAGAGAATGCATACTACATAATTATCAAACTCTACAATTCAAAAGCCATATCGCAGTTTATATACCAACACTACAATTATGGATCTCCTGGAGAATATGTTTAGGGATGGATAAACTGAAACAGGTATCTAGGCCTGCCCTCTCTGATGCATTTCGGCTTTGATGCGGGGGCATGGTTCCATGGCATAACGTCCCTTCACTTGAGTTCCTCGATATTTGAAGGTATAGGGGGACCACTTCCAGTGGTAAACTTTCTCCGAGCAGCCACTTCGTGGACATATTACCAAAGGTTAAGTTTGTCTCCAATACTCTCCCCCTCCCATGCCCACATCGATTGGGAATTACACGGGTACTGTTATTGTTTTGTTTTCTTATGCTTTCGGATGGATTCAGATGATGGCCACGCCACGGTAAGGAAAGCCCCTTTCCCAACCCATGCTAATCTCATGCTACATATAATCCCTGCATTCAAGAAGTAGATGGATGTGGACGCTAGTGCAAAGTCAGTAAAAGGGGTGCCAGGAGTAAATAGAGGTACTCCCCTATCACTACGGTTGCAAATAAACTGAGCTCTTAGCGAGCTCAGCTTGGCTCGCCAAGGGCTCGACTCAGCTCTCTTCATTAAGTTACGGAGTATGAATTAACTCGAGCCAGAATTTCAAGCTCATTCAAGTAGAATTAAGGGTTACGCACAATCCTCAAAAAAAGATGATAGTATTTTTAATTTCTTCAGAATAAGCTTTTTTCACAACTTATATATCTACATAATATGAACTTATTTGCAGCCGTAGACTCATATGAAGGATAAATACATGGATTTTTGGCTCGTTAAGGTCTGTTAACAAGCTCAAGTTCAAGTCAAGCCCACACCAGCTTGGCTCGAGCTCGCTAAAAACTTAACAAACCTGAGCATGCTACCACTAAACTTGTTTGCAGCCCTGTTGCAATCACAGATGTTTTTACAACAAACGAACCAGCATTATTTTCGGTTACCCGCTTCATTTGGTCATCAAATGCAATCCAACTTGTTAGTTCTTAATGATGATATTCAGAGAGCACAGTGGCTTCTCTCTTTAGCTGAATTCGACATTCTTCACAAGAACCCAAAAAATTGATCAAACAAGGAAGGAGATCCCCTCTAGTTGGAATTTAGGACCAGACCATGAAGTCCAGCCCTTTTGGGGGATTTTTCGGACCCATATCAACAATCCAAACCGTCCATATTTTAGAACTCGTCGAGAACACTAATCACATGGAGAATTAGATTGATCGGATGCCATTTGGTATGATTTCGAAACACATTTGTCTTGAGATAATGGGTTCTAATTCAGTGTTGCAATAGTTTTTTTGTTTCGAGATAAATGTTCTTCGAAATCTTACCATACAGTATCTAATAAATCAGATTTTTGAAGTGGTAGATGTTCTCAACGAGTTCTTCAATATGAACGATTTGGATCATTATGCGAGCCGGAAAAAAGCCCACAAAAGGGCTGGACTAGACTGTACAGTCCAAAATACCAAACTGAAGGAAATTCTCCTTCAATGATTTGATCGCTTTTTTGAGTTCTTGTGAAGAATGTCGACTTCAGCTAAAGAGAGAAGCCACTGTGCTGTCCAAATATCATTACTGAGTGAATAACAAATTGGATCGCATTCGATGAGCACATGAAGTGGGTAATCGAAAATAATGTCGGATTTTTTTTTCCCCCCTCTATAAAACAACGTTCTAAAACTCACTAGGCACTAGTCGGGCGGCTGGGCACAACGCCTAGGCCTAGTAATAGGGGAGTACGTGGCGCCTGGCAATTAATCAGATTTTTTTTTTAATATTCTCCACCCCTCGCCAAATGAGATCTATAATGAAAACATTGAACGTTTCATCATTCTATCAATCCATCAAAGCCAAACTTTGTGTGTGTGTGTGTGTGTGCGCGCGCGCGAGAGAGAGAGAGAGAGAGAGAAAGAGCGAGAGCTTACCTAGGTCGGAGAGAGACGATCGAAGAGATTTCGGGAGAGAGATGATCGATTGAGATTTGAGGAGATATAGGTTAGTACTTGGTTATAACTTAGTAATGCTACGGTAGTATGTATTTACAAAATTACATTAAAGCCCCCTTAAAATCATAAATTATGTATTTACCCCAAATTTTTCTGACTTTTTCAGATCAATCCCAACTTTTTTTTTATCAATCCCGACTTTTTCCCGATTAATCCCGACTTTTTCTGATTAATCCCAACTTCTTCCGATGGGCCGACTAGGTGCCAACTAATTCCAATTTTTTCCCGACTAATTGCCCAGTGAGTATATGAATACCCATTACTCGCCTCGGCTAGGCACCGACTAATGCCTAGGTGCCGACTAGTAGGCCACCTAGGCCGAGTTTTAGAACACTGCTGTAAAAATGTGTGATAGAAGCAAGGCTGCAAACAAGTTTGAGTGTTAGCATGCTCAGGTTTGTTTGTTAAGTCTTAGCGAACAACTCAAGCCTAAGCCAAGCTGGTGTGGGGTTGACTTGAACTTGAGCTTGTTAACAAACTTTAACGAGCCAAAAAAATCCATGCATTTGCGTAGTTGATAAGCGGAGATTCACAAGCAAAAGTCCCAAATGGAGACTGTTGTATTTGGAGGTTATTACAGTTGCCAAACGGCAATCAGTCCTTAGTTTTCACAGATCATCCACTAACAATGGTAGTGGACGGGATAGTTGACTGCTCACTATGGATCAAGCGTCGATTGTCTTACAAGCTGGATTCTAAGATATCAAACAATGAGAAGCAGGTAGGCACTGCTGCACTGATAGTTAGGGTTTAATGGAGACAAAAACAATCGACATACTAAACCAGTAAACCTAAAATAAGCTCCAAGCTCGTGGAACAATCGTTCAAAGATTGGGTAAGAAGCCAACTTCTACTCTTTAGGGCCACCTGCACAATATAACTGTGCTTCGCATGGGTCATGGCTTTTTCGGTCTCTGAGTTCTGAAAAGGGGTTTCTTAGTCATCAGAAGAAAGAAGAGACAAAGGAGCCAGCTACCTATAGAGATGTCATTCAGAAGCTTCTCAACAAGTTTGGCGTGGTAAATGGTAGGGCAAATAGTTTGACTACTATATCTTGTAAACATGTAAAATGCCAATAGCCACAACCCTTTGACCCACAAAATTACACGAGTCAACACAAGTATTGGTTAAAAGTACTTGGATTTTAATCCTTCCTTTCTTGGATGCAAGAAAAAGACCACGAACACTTTGTCTCTAAGACTAAACAAGGCCTACAACAATCCAAAACAAAACAAATCAGGACCTTAGAATGCCGTGGCCCGTGAGCCTTTTCAGAGATACTGATCTGAAAATTATGGGCCTAATAGATATCTGGTCTCAAGACTCAAAACCAGGAGACGTGTCCTCTGTCAAAGGGGGTAAAAAAAGCACCAGCTCCCGGAGACAGATTTCTCCTGCATTACAAGCAAAGTGTCACGGGTTACCCAACAACACCCGTGATGACTCGAACATTTTATTGGAACATGCCCAGCTGACATGCAAACGGCCAAGTCTGAGCGTGTCAACGACTTCAACACCAGGCCAACTTGTGATCTGTGCACTTTTTTCATGTCACCTAGGTTCCAAACGGGTGTAAAACCATTGTATATTTGGATCCTAGCTTAGGTGCTTTTGTTTATTGCATTTTGAGTCCTCATATTTTACATTTTTGGTCCTTGTATTTCCATTATCCTCCTCGGAAAAAATGATGTTTCTTGGTTCCACATGGGGGAAAGTTAGTTTTGCTATAATTATAGAAGGGTTAGTATTCACATGTAGTGGAGCTTCTTTCCCATCAGTCTGTGTCAAATATAGTCCGTGTCAAATATAGTGTCTTGTGCTTGTTTTTTCTAGTCATCGTGTACTTTGTTGTTTTTGTTGGTTTGATACACGGTGCTCAGCTACTTGCTTTGGAGTTATCGAGAGCTTGGCGTGACTACAAGGGCCTTGTTCGTTTCCCAATTTAGTTTTAGTTTTAGTTTTAGTTTTAGTTTTAGTTTTGATAACATCATCATTTCTCTCATTTCTCTCTCTATCTCTCTCCACTCATTACACCTGATGACATCATCAAAACTAAACTAAACTATCTAACCAAACACAGCCAAGGAAGTCTTGGTAGGAAGCCACACGTAGCGTCTCTTGAGGATAATCTTGCCTCAAGTGCCACCTTGGTTTGCACTATAACCAAGTGTTAATGTATGCATAAGACCCAAGAGCAAATACAAGGTCTACAATAACTATTTACATGTGGAGATGTGAGACATCTACCTTGTTTGCCCAGAACAAGCCGCATGCATTGCAAAGAGTCTTTGGACCATCTGGCCCCCGCCGCATCATTGGAGTTGACTTAGAAGTAATGCCGCAATGAGTGCATCTACATAGACAAATATAGCATAGAAACAATAACTATGTTAGACCTTGCCCCACATTGTTTGCATATACCTTCCAAAACTGGTATATGAGTCTCGACAGCCCCTCCACCCATTGCCAATTAGTTTTGAGTTAGATGCTTTAGCATGGTATCAAAGCTAGATTTTCGGAGGCTTTTGCACAAGACTCTTTTGATTGATTTGCCCCGTAGTTTGTGCCATGAATGCACCTTTATTTTGTAATGTTTCAATGTTATGGATCCTTTGTTTACCTCTCCACGTGCGAGTCAAAGGTCACACATGCAGGGGAGTGTCAGGCCTTGTCTCATATCGTTTAATTATAACCTTCAATACTAGTATATGAGCTTGAGCAATCTTTCCACTCAATGCCAATTGGTTTTAAGTTGGATGCTTTAACAAATAACATAGCCCATTCTAAGACCGAAGACTTATGGGATACCATATAAAGATGTCATCGACTCATCGGACACGGCCCGTCTGGTTGCAACAGACATAATATAATACTCAACTGACCAGGCAAAGGGCAAATGATAAAAAAAATAATAATAATAACAACACGGAAACAAAAACAAATGAACAAGAGATGATAAAAAAAGGTTTTCTGGTAGAGCCTAGAGGTGAATAAGGAGCAGCATTGCTTCAACGAACGGAAGAACTCTCGAAAGTTGGACAAAACTCACATAGATTCTGGTGGCGTATCATCTTGTCCTGAATCCTCACCAGTATTGCAGCTGGCAGACTCCTCAGACTTTTTGGAAGAAGTGAACTGGCCTTTCTTACGTTGCATCCTGGCAGCCATACAGATAAAAGATGGAAACAGAAAGGAATGGTAACTCTTCTCCAGAGCAGCAAGATGAAGAAAAAAGAAGAAAGCACGTAACCCAATAATATCCAAAGAAGAAAGATAATAAATAAAAATCATGATTTATCAGTAAACTGTTTATACAATAAGGAAACACGCGCACACGAGAGAGAGAGAGAGTCCACAAATAATTCCTCCAAGATTGGTGCCCATTCTATTACTAGTTAATATCTCTTAAATATTATGAAACCAGTTCTACTAAATTTAACAAATAACTACTTCTGCTACTAATATTAATTAAATGAAACAGCAATCAGCAGAATATTCAATACTTTCATTTTTCTGGTCGTCTTTTCATCCACTAAATGAGATAATTAACAAGAGCGTAGCCGGGAAGACTTCATGAATGTGCTACTCAAATTGCCATAAGCCCACAACCTACGTCACGGCCTTGCATTCGAAGTACCAAAATACCCCAAACTCAATGTACTCTGTGCGTGTAAACACCTAAACAAAATCATAAAAAAACGCACCCTCACCTAGAATGCCAATTTCAATGACTTTGCCCATTGTCATATGAAAAATCAATCATAGGACCATACACACCGAAACATCAATCCACTAAAATTTTAACACGAAAGCCCAAAGGCCATTTTGTTTCATTTTAGCTAATAAATGGAAAACTTACACAAAAACAAAAATGGAATATCAAATCTATTACCACCAACAACAATATCAATAACCACTGAAAACCAGCTAAATCTACAAATACTTCTCAACTGACATCAGAAAGAGCCATTGTGACCGCTTTTTTCAATCTAGAATGTTGAGAGTATAAATAATAAAGTTGTCCCTCTCTCTAATAGCTTAAGCTTTTAGATGAGTTGGTGGTTAATAATCTAATATGGTATGAGACCAGACAATAGATCTCGTGTTAAAACCTCACCGCCGACCTAAAGATTAAAATTACACGTGTTTAGCCCTCTTATGGAAGAGAGCCCGGCTACAAGAGATCTATTGCCTGCTCTCATACCATATTAGATTATTAACCACCGACTCATCTAAAAGCTTAAGTTGTTAGAGAGAGGGGAAACTTTATTATTTATACTCTCAACACACGCGCTTTATAAAAATTCACAGTCCACACCCCACGATAACAGACCAACAAAAAGGTTGCACGATGATAGACCCAAAAAGAGGTTACAGATGACAGACCTCAAATGCAGCTGCACGTGAGGGGGATGTTAAGGAATAGTCCCACGTCGCTAGGGGATGGAATGATTGATCACTTAACATAATGTTGGGCCTCTCCACTCATTGCCGATTGGCTTTGGGTTGGATATAAAGTTTCCACATAGAGTAATGAGCCAACAATAATATAAGCCACAAATAAATTTGAACATATTTCAGTATGGAAATGTTGTTTTCTCCCAATATCTACCGACTACCAACGTCCATGATAAGTCGAGTGTATTCCACTTTACAGTACAATCCCTAGTTAGGAAATTAAGTCCAAGGAACATATTCAATGGAGTTGACCTCAACATTAAGATTCATCGCAACAAGAAAATAACACACTGGGAAATTATTCTATGCCAACAGGCAACACACTAGTCGGGAAGCTGCAGGAGAGGAAAGAATTAAAAGAGAAGAGACAAAAACTCAAGGGGCCGTGCTACTGACTGCACAGTGAGTGGGCTATCGATGAGGCAAAAAATGGAGAAAAGAAAATATTGGATCCAATTTCCTCACCTTTCAATAGCCTTTTACATATTTCTAAGCGCATTTCACATATACCACCACTTTTTTTTCATCTTTAACAACCCCCCATGATTTTTTTAGCATTTTTCAGATTCAATTCAGCACTCAGTGGAGGAAAAAATAAAAAGCAAAAAAAAAAAAAAAAAAAAGTTTCGAATGCAGAGCGGCAAAATAAATATCAACTGCCCAACGTTTGACAAGCTTGCTTAGTCCTCTTACCAAATCCCTCCACTTCCGGGGAGATTCAACAAGTGATATGAAGTGCATTTGGTGTGCAGCATGTGCCTTCTCTCTTATTTATATGCTATATTATCCACATAAGTGATTAGGGAGGAGAGAGTCCCTTTTCTTTTATTTTCTCCCAAAACCACTCTATTCAAGAAGACTATAAGACACTAGATAACAATGTAAGAAACACTTGATAGGAATAATTTCTACCAACAATATGATTCATTGACTCCTGTAAAGTAATTTTTTGCAGCTTCACAATGTTTTGAGTAAGCCCGATTGCTATATTTTTCCCAAAATAGGAAAGGAGGGAGGTGATACATAATCACAAAAAGATTATACTGAGCAATAGACTGGCACCATTACTCAAAGTTCAAGGATGTTCACAGAACTATAATGAGCCAAGAAAAAATGTTCATAACAACTTGGCCCAGACAAACACTCAAGGAGAACAGTGAAGGACCCTACAATAAAATGTCACTGGATAGATCTCAGGAGCAATTGCCAATTAGTGGAAATAAGTCATGCAGACTAGAGGATCTTTTCCCCACTTTTGGTTCTTAACAGGGAAAAAATATATGACAAATGTGAATCTGAAAATCCAAATCTGCGAACAGCGGTGGTGTTGATCAATTACGGATTGTTAATGCGAAAGCTTCAAATTGGGTATGACTCCGAA
The DNA here is from genome assembly GCA_020921065.1 of Vaccinium darrowii. Classification (NCBI taxonomy): domain Eukaryota; kingdom Viridiplantae; phylum Streptophyta; class Magnoliopsida; order Ericales; family Ericaceae; genus Vaccinium; species Vaccinium darrowii. Next base: position 6,901,813 of record CM037155.1, read on the forward strand.
CCATTTAGAGAAGAGGGAAGATCTTCTACGTACAGGCTGCGGAGCATTTTATTTTGCATCCCTTCTTATATGAAAAGGTGGCATAGTAAAAACCCAAAACACCTTCAATAGAATTTACGCAAAAGAGAACATTTGCTTTTCAGGAACAACAAAGTAACGGAGGTTCAAAGGATATTACTTCATTCTTCTCTTTCTTTCTCCCTACTTTCCTTATGAAAAAGATCCGATCGAATACACTGGCTACTTCGTTCTAATTTCATTCAGTCCCTTTCTTAAGTTTCTAAATTGGCAATATTAAGCTTTCCATTTCAATTTTATAGCAGGAAGCTGTGTAATAACAGTTGTACAACAGTGTGTTTACACGAATGCGATTAAAATGACTTCAAAAGATCAAACATCGCAAATGTCAAATCAAAATGCATTGAATACTCATAAATCTTCCAGAAATACGAGTTGAGCAAATATGTGGAACAATGCAATTTCCTTATCCTCAAATGTTAGAGGAGATTTGAACGCAAGTCCGCACAAGCATGTATAATTGGAAAAGCTTTATTCTATTTGCCTCAAAATAAGATACCGGATAGGTCACCTTACCTAAGTGCAACTTCTTGGCGGACATTGTATCTAATTTTCTTATCAAAGCATCGTGCTTCTCTCTTTTGCCGGAACCTTTTAAGAGAGGCAGCTCTCTGTGGCTGACTACATCTCACAGGATACGCCATTGATTCCTGGAGGTAGATATGATCAAATCCAAAGGAAACAGAAGTGAAAGCCATAAAACGAAACTTGGAAAAAGAGTACCCTGTGATTTTGATATCCTAATTCTGCTCCTTGCATGGCGGAAGAAAGTTCAGACGCCCCTAAAAGTAATAGCACTGCCTGAACCTGCAACCGCGAATCATATACTCAACTTCGAAACCAAAACCACTGCACTACATTCATGTATAATGCTAATGCTTCTTAGATTTCCACATAATCTAGCGACAATAATGGCAGCATAAATATTTGATTTTGAATTAATTATGTCTCATTTTTTACAATGAAAGTCCAATGATGCGTCATCCAGAATCGCAAATTCAAAATTTTATTGCTTGGATTTGTCATGATTTAGTCTACGATGCCAGAATACCTAGGAAATCATAAACCAATAAACCGGCCAGAATACACCACATACTCGTAAAAAGGTGCATACCATATGCACATCCAGTTTCAGAAGTTCAACATAAAAGGAAGCATCATAACATGCAGCTTTGGGAATCAATAATATCACTTTTTAGTTACGACCGGAAACAACTACTATTGGATAAAACCAATAGGCAACAGCACTCTCTATTCTTTGAAGGTAGGGAATCAATTCGATAAAAGGGCACGTTTCCCATGATAGAGGTCATAATTTCCTACTCTTATCAGGGATCAAACATTCTATGTTCATAGCACAAGTGAATGGGTCATGACGAGAACAACATTTTGATTGAAACCATTTTGATGTGACAAGTGACCGACAACATTTCATCTCATTAGAAGGTAACTGACATTGGAGCATATTCAAGACCATTAGAGATCATAATCGGGACATGGCACATGGTGGCATCTCCAGCACTTACCAAACTCTCTATTCAAAGTCAAATTTGAGTACAAAAAACCAAGAACTCCCTCCACTAATACACTCACACCTGTAATTTCGTTCTAATCCTTGCACAAAGGGATGGTCTTGGATTTGACATTTGTCTCTTCCAAGCTACCGATGTGCCATTCGAACAGGTTTTACATCAATTTATGCTAAGATTTGAGTTTGTCCATTGGAGTGGTTCATATCAGATGCTGCTCACTCAAACTTTTACTCAAAGAGTAAAGGCTAGAGATGGTCTAATAATAATAAGCACAACATTTGGCCCTAACCCATTTGATTTTACACAGTACTTTTGGGAGCTTCCTTCCTAACCATTGTAACATCCGGACATTCCCTTGAACTTAATAATGATTGTAAAAAAACTTTTTAGTGTCCATCTATAATTTTCTTTGTTTCGAGCAGCCCACTCCATTTTGTATTAACTTTAAAGGGATTTTTGGGCTTCGCCCCAACTAGCTTCTCGGGTAACCTTCCGTAAGACATACCAAATAGCCCCGACTAGTTTCTCAAGTAGTCTTCGGTCCCACGTTTACCAAACAAGAATCGGTCTAAATTCCGCAGAACGCAAAATAAAACATAATCACTGGTTATCGAACCTAACCTAGAATCCCGTATGAGAAATGTACAGAAAATGAAAGGTTGTGTTTTCTCACCGACTATCGTGAGATCCTTTTTCATGAGGAGATCCTCTTTCAATTTTCACCCTTTCTCCTCATTTCGTGATTATTTGTTTTTGTTTTTCGTAAGATAGGAATAATTAATTTCAGATAGGACAACATTGGACAACACAAAAAAAAGAGTTTTTTTTTCTTTTGGTTTGAGCTTTTACAGTTTAACTTCAAGACGAACGGCCAAGTCAAAAACTTCAAAACTTTGCCCCGCACTCTATCCAAGACATGGGTATACATATCCTTGTTAAATCTACCATGAATAGGGGCACAAAAAATACCGACCCAGATTTGCAGTAAGGGTAATACCAACTCAATAGCGTAACTATTTAGGGTAACAAAGATTCAGAAAAGGCAAGGGAAAAAAAAGATCAATAATTTAGGAACAACATGGCCTTAAAAACCCTAGTTCAGCAAAACGCATTACAGAAAAACCCTAACCTTGTCCGTCGTAACATCGTCAAAGACAAACACCTGGCCACGGAACGACAGGGTGAGCTGGTTCGAAGAGTCGCTACTCCGTTGCAGATTCCCATCCGACCCACCATCGCCATACACATCATCAGACTGCACGATCTCTACGTCGTCGAAAGAACCACCTTCGTATTGAACGAGACCATCTGCGGCGGCTGCGGACTCGCCGCCGGCAGATGGGTCTTCCTCGGTGGCGGCGGTGAACTGGTTGGGAGGCTGATTTTGACCGTACATTGTTATGGTTCAGAAGTGAGATCGATTCAAAAACGGAGTTTCAAGCATCACAAAGGGAATCAAACTCTTTGGGAAGGGGGGAAAGAAAACCCTAGCCTTGGTTGTGGAGTTGAACACTTGTGGCTTGTGAGTGTGTATCTGTGTGTGTGCGTGTTGTACAATGGTGGTGTTTGGGGGTTGAGGACTGGGGAGACTTCGGCGAGGCGGAGAGAGAGGAGAGGAGAGAGAGGGGAGAGGACGGAACGGAGGCTGCAATTTGTACTGGCTTTTCTAAATGGGAAGTACAGTGCACACCCCTAAAATAGAGTTAATTACAGTTTGAATCCCCAAATCATTACGGTTTCTGTTTGGTAATAATACTACAGTACCAACCAAAGACACCCTCACCAACCAAGAATAGTGGTTTTTTTTTTTTTTTTATTTCACTAACAAAAAATAATTTGTTTCAAAAATATTAGGCCTGATTTGGCTAAATTTAAAAAATTGGTTTTTTGGTTTTTTTTCGTTTTGTCTTTATTCATATTTTTTTTTTGCATTTGTTAGTTTTGCATCAAGAATTTGTGGTTTTTGGATTTATCTCGCCGAGACAAATCGAAAGAGTATAAAATTATAATAAAAAGTAATAGTTTTTTTAATAAAGTTGAAAATAAACCAGTTTTTTTCGATTATTTTTCGTCTTTATTCACAAAACTTTAAGTTTGGCTAATAATTTTACACTTTTTAGACTACTCTCGTCGAGACAAGCCAAGAAACCACAAAAAATCGACCTAAAACTAACAAATGCAATTTTTTTTTAAATAAGGACAAAACGAAAAAAATATAAAAAAACCAGTTTTTTCAATTTAGCCAAGACAAGTCATTCTCTCATAATATATTACATGAAAAACTGTGAAAAGTCAGTTTATTCTAAAAACTGGCTTAGTATACATCCCCTTAATACGCTTTCACATATTTTCAACCTTAACTTGTGCACACGTTAGCATTTTCCTTTTTTTTTATAACTCTCCATTTTATTGTTTGCATTCGTTTTTTGGTCTTTATTAATGTGGAATTAAATTATTACTCGTTTTCTCCTTCGTTTTTTGATACGTATTAGGGCTGTCCAGCGGATCGTCCAATCCGATCCGTCCGTTGACCCATCCGTGAATGTTCGGTTCTGTTCCGGATCGAGAATTTCTTATCTGGCAGTTCCGGATCGGATCGGATCAGATCCGCTCAATAATCCTTCTTAATCTATCAAATCCGCCTGATCCGATTTGATCCAATCCAATCCGTAACCGATCCGTGAATGTTCGGTTTGGTTGCGGATCTTAAAAACCATAATCCTCTCTGAGCGGATCGGATCGGATCCGAATCCGATCCGTGTTGTAAATTCAAATGAATAGAGACGAAGAAAAAAGTGCAAGTAATAAGAAAGAAGTGGGAAAGTTTATTATTGGAACACCGAATATGTCAATTTCAAGGTGAAACCAACAATTGTCCCATTTGAAATAAAAGAATACTTCAAGCTGGATTCCAAACGAGGAGCCAATCCTACGTAGATTTGGCATGGCTTCAAGCCTTCAACGCTTCGTTTGTCGAGGCAAAAGAATAAACTTCCAAATATCATTCAATTTGAAAATTCGATAGCTTGAGACCAAAACTTTCAAAAAATTGACAATCGCAATTTTATGATCGAGGAAGGAGAATATGCGAATGCAAATTTTGAGATGTTAATTTACCCCATAAGCCTTCAAAGTTTTGAGATGTCAATTTGGTACACAATCCTTCAAGCAAATATGACACCTTCAAATTCAAAGCCATGGTTAGAGATGCTCTCGGTTTTCTTCTTTGTGTCTAATAGATCAAATCCAATATGGACCGTTGGTCAAAATCCACCTTGGTGCTCTGTTGTGTGGTGTCACGGGAATGTTCCCAAGTGGGCCTTCATTATTTGGTTAGCTTGTCGTAAGAGGTTGGCTACAAAGGACAGACTCCAGGTTTGGGGATGGATGTGCAGCCTTCTTGTGTTTTGTGCCATCAGCAGTTGGAATCCCATGCTCATCTATTCTTTGATTGTCGCTTCTCCAAGTATATTTGGTCTGATCTTTTGAGAAGGAACTTGATTTTTCGAAGCCCTGGGAATTGGGATGCTGAGATTGCTTGGCTTAGTTTACATTGCACAGGTACAAGTCTTAAAGCTTCTCTATGCAAGTTATCCATAGCAGCTGCTCTCTACCATATCTGGCTGGAACGTAATGCTAGGATCTTCACTCAGCAGTCCTGCAACCCTGATGATGTTATCTCTGTCATTGTGGCAAATGTTAGGGACAGGGTTTGTTCGTGGGGCAAGTGGCCCCATTCAAATGAGAACTTTAGTTTGTGTCAAAATTGGAATGTATCTTCATCCTTGCTTATTAGTAGGAGTAGGATTTAGATTCTACTTCTAGTTGTTTGTCTTTGGTTGTCTCTGGTTGTTTCTCCTAAGGTTTGGCCCTGGGATAGTCGTTTTCTTGTGGTTGGTTTTAAAATGTTAACTTACCCAAAAAAAATCAAAGACAAAAAATATGCTCATGCTCACCTCATGACTACCACCATTCAATCGCCACAACCGCGATATCAACGTTGCCAAGGGCGGTTATACCCTGTAATTAGAGGATTCAAATGAACCACATGGGTTTATTAAATGTACTAAAGTATTGTGCTACATATAAGTTTTCTTTAATATTGTCTTAATTGAATTATTCGTACGAAGTCAAAGTCCATAAAAAATCACTAAATTTGTGCATAAATAGATAATATAGCTCAACAAATCAAATAAACGCACTAAATTTTCAAACCAATTTAAATAGCTTTATATTGTTTAGAGTTTTGTATACCAAACTTATTCTACGCGTCGGTCACCTTTGAACTAAAGTTCCGGAGACACCCCGAACGTTGCTAAGTGTCTTTTATGTTGAGTTATCCAATTAGAATTTAAAGTTAGGGTTATAAGGCGTTCAATTAAAGTGAGGAAGATGGTCGGCGCTAGGGTGGTGTGCAATTTTTGTTGCAATTGTGGCCAACTGTATTTTTGCACATAAGGGGATCAACTAGAGAGAGGGCATTAATCGAGTTGTAGTCTTGGAAGGGCTTGTGAATGGTGCTTTTGCAGTGGATCTCAATAATGATATTCTTTTCATCCTCCATTATTACTCTCTTATATTTGTGTTCGAATAATTAAAAAATACTATATTCTCGTAAATAATTTTAGGAATTATTTACTTTAATTAGGATTTTTATATGAGATTTCTTGAGTGTTGTAAATAACTTTAGAAATTAATAGACATTATTAATTTTGAATGTTGGGACGATTATCTAAATAGAACCACCAATGGGGGCATTTTAAGTTTTACTATAATCTCAAGGGTTATGCCTTCAAAGATAATTTGGACAAGGGTTGAATCGAAAAAAGACCCAACAAATTTGGCATGTGTACTAAGGCAAAAAGGACAAACAACTAGCAAGTAGCAACTACATGCAAAATGTGTGCGTGGAGAAGAAGAATAAAGGGAGATTTAGCATATAGTCCACCGTTGTTATTTTAAAACCCATGAAGTTCACCTAACTATTTTCAAGCATATCTAGTCTATATTGACAAAAATACCTCTACTTCTATCTACACCCTACCTCCAACACTACTGACTGGCAACCGGTTTTCGCGACCATCTCCGGTGAAGTTTTCAACCACTTCACCAACAAGTTGATCATCGATGACCGATGCTAGAGTTGGTGACTGGAGATGGTAGTGGTGGGGAAGAAAATAGTGACTGATAATGGTGACTGGTAAAAAATAAAAAACGATGGTGACTGAAGATGTACATATATACGTTTATCTATTTATTCTTAAATTTTAACAGATGAACATTTATGTTCTTATAATAGTTTTATATTAATTAACTGTAAATTCCAATAGATGAATTTATCTGTGCATATTTGCACTCTGATTACTCTTAAATTTCATCGGATAAACCTATATGTCCTTATGTATGCTCTGAATTAGTATTAGATGATTTTATCTATTAACATTTATGGTCTGAATTACTCTTAAGTTTCAACAAATGAACTTATCTGTTCTTATTTACACTCTGAAGTAGTCCAAAATTTTGACAAATGAACTTATCTATTTCATATTTATGTTCTGGATGTGTATCAAATTCCAACAAATAAAGTTATATCTTAAAATATGTTATATGTATGTTTGCAAAATTCAACACCAAATAAACTTATTTGTTCTTATTAGTTTTAAATTAGTCTTATATTTATCTGTTCTTATTTATACTTTGAATTAGGCTTAAATTTTAAGAGATGAAATTATATGTTCATATTTTATGCCATGCTTGTGCTTTAAATCTAAAAAGAGTGTTATGCTCAAAACATATTCATAGTATGTCTCTGTTTTCAACCAACACAAAGTTAAAATTTGCAAAGATTAGTTTATACGTTGAAAACAACCCAATAGAGTTCAAATTTGCAGAGATTAGTTTATCTCTGCACATCTCCAGCCACCATCTCCTTACTTACCATTACCATCTTTGGCGCTGGTCATCAACATCCACTTTCGGCTCCAACAACTTTTCCGGTCAACATTCTGGTGACAACGACTTTTCCTGCCACGGTGGCTCTTTCGACACCAGGAGAAGATAACTAATTGTGATTTAATGTGAGGATGATGTGGCAGAAGAAGATAATTAATTGTAATATTTTAATATGAGCATATCATTGTTCTATTAAAAAGAGGAGTGGACCTCACACTTTAGAAATTACAGAGTACAAATTAACGGATCCTAAGCCTTGCCCAAAATGTTAGTGGACTAAGCCTTGGTCCAAACACCTGTAATGACCTTTAGAACAATTGTTAAAATAAATAAATCAAGTTCCGCACGCATTTTGCACATACAGATACACACACTACACCTCTTGAATGTTTCGGGAGGAAAATGCCCTTAGATAGTTTCCATATTTACGAGATGTGTCACTAGGAGTGTTGTGGTTACGAGTGATTGCAGTGAGCCGAAGCCGAGGTTAGTTTCGGTAGTTTGATACTCGAAACGAAAGTCACTTGGTATATCTGCTTGTGATTCTTGTCAATGAATTATCAGGACCAATCCAATTTGCTATCCTCAAACGTTATATTTTTAACCGCCAATGGTCTGTTTCGAGCAAGGATGGCAATTTTCTTTGAATATGGATATAAGAATTCATTCACATTGATTTGGGTTTTTTTTTTTTTTTTTTAATTTTAATCACAAGTTTGGTTTGAGTTTTATTAATTGAGATTTGTACTCTACTTTTAATATCTCATATTCCTCTTTTAACTTATTTGAGGTACCATATTAAAAATCGTAAAGACATTTGTTATTTAAAAGCAAAATTCAGTTAGCTGTGTATCTGTATGAAGAAACAGGCACATACAAATCATCAAATTGTATAACAAGCATGGTGGAGGGGGTATAGGTAAGTAAGTTCACTTGATCCATCTATTCATGTAACTTTTGAATTTCTCCATTGATCTATTGAGAGAGCAATAGAGCATGCACAACAGTACCTAGCAAAAAATGACAGTGAACAATGCACATTTTTTTATGTTAACTACCCACGTCTTTTTCAAGTTTCAACATTTCAACAATGTTTTCTATTTTCTCTATCCTCTATTAAAATATCGTTCTTTCCTTTACCTTCTTCCTTGTCCAAGTGCCACAAGGAGGGGAGAGTATTGTGGAAAAAATAGTGATTTAATAATTATTTAACTTACGGATATTAGATTGACATTTTTGTTGAGTGACTGTAGCAAATATAAAATAGTAAAATACCTAGGCTTTTATTGAGGTCGTTGGAAGACTAATTTTATGTTTTAGATTAGACTAGCAAAAATAACTAAATGGGCTAAATAGCTAGCCTCTTGCACTTGCTCTCAATAGTTGCATTCTATTTGCTAATTTTGACACAGAATTTTAAATTGAAATTGCTCTCAATAATTGCATGAGGTAATTAAATAATCATCCGTTTTTTGGACACTATTTAGATTTTCATCCCCCTTGTTTTACGGAGTAATTGTGAATTACCTTTTCTACCTTTTTACTATGAAATCAACATATACAAGATTATATATTTTTTCCTAATTTTGTGGGATTCAATAACATCCTAATTTTGTGGGAGTCAATAAGTTCCTAATTTTGTGGGATTCAATAACTTCCTAATTTAGTGGGATTTAACTAAATAGCTAGCCTCTTGCACTTGCTCTCAATAGTTGCATTCTATTTGCTAATTTTGACACAGAATTTTAAATTGAAATTGCTCTCAATAATTGCATGAGGTAATTAAATAATCATCCGTTTTTTGGACACTATTTAGATTTTCATCCCCCTTGTTTTACGGAGTAATTGTGAATTACCTTTTCTACCTTTTTACTATGAAATCAACATATACAAGATTATATATTTTTTCCTAATTTTGTGGGATTCAATAACATCCTAATTTTGTGGGAGTCAATAAGTTCCTAATTTTGTGGGATTCAATAACTTCCTAATTTAGTGGGATTTAACTATTTTTTAATTTAATGAGATTCAATCACATCCATTAAGAGAGATAACAAAAGAAATTTCAAATTCAAAAATTTGTTACTAATGTGTGGTGAAATTATAGATAACCAAGAAAAAAAGATCAGCAAATATGGTAAAAATGGCATACATGAGCCAAACACCAAGTTTATGGTAAAAATAAATATCACCACAGTAAAGATGGAGAAATTTTGAATAAACATGGTAAAAAAGGCAAATGTAACCAATGACCGAGTAATGTAGTAAACTTATAACTAGTCAAAAAATATGGCAAATATAATATTCTTTTAGAACACGAATCATGGTAAAAAAAAAAAATCAAATATCAGGGTTTTTATGGTAAAAAAAAATAATTAATTACTTATAAACATGGTAATAATTGTTAAATTAAGAATTTGAATCATGGTAAAACATACCAACCACATAATTGACATTTCATGGTCAAAATAAAAAATAAAAAATCAAGGTAAAAATTGTGCTCACAACATATTCCATTCATTGCGGTAACAATCAATTGATGAACAACAATAAACATGGTAATATTTGTTGATTTAACAACTTGGTTCATTGTGAAAAATATGACCACAATATCTTTCGATAATCATGGTAAAAATTAGTCTTAAAACATTGAATATAGTAAATTTGTTATTATTAGTTAACTAGAAATATTGAATCATGGTAAATACATACCCATACCATAATGATTATGGTAAAAACATGTTAAACAATTTACACCCTTCTCACGTAGTCGTAGCTTCATTGTTCGAGCCACATCTCTTCCCCAGGCATAAGTGTAAAATCCTTAAGGGAATTGGAAGACCCAAGGGAAGAGCCCTCCTCCCCAACCGGAGCATCAACAGCTCCTATCCAAGCTGCGTCTTTATTGCTAAATGCATAACTGCTGCTGGAGGCCAACATGACGAAACCATCGTTTTTCCTTCTCCTTATTGGCATCGCCTTTTGGTACCCCCTGTAAAAACCAATTAGAAGTTCTTTCTAATTACCTCACAAACCAAGCAAACATTTAATCAACGCATGACTAAGACAATCTAATCTTGTTCTGAAATAGCAATAACGAAGAGTTTGGTGGTGAAGGACCAAGAAACTGACCTTAATATTTCCGGACGACGAAGAGTCCGGGACTGAGTTTCATCGAGACGACATAAAAGGTGGAATGGACGAGTGGTATTTGAGATTTCTGGGTGAGCAAGATTTGGGATTTCCGGAGAAGATTGAGGACGGTGGAATCGGTGGGTGAACGAGAATACGAGATATTAGGGATTGAGTTTTATCCCCAATCCCATAATTATAGCAGAGAACCTCGTAATTTTGAAAATGGTCCACTGCCTACTGCCTATATATGCAACTTTTAATTTAGTCCTCAATCCCTATAATATGTTACAATTATATAATTATATATATAAAGGGCATTTTAGGGTTTATTTGAATCTTGGGATGAAAACATAACTCCTAAATATGCTCTGGATGATTTTTTAATTTCAAGCGACTAAAAGGATGATTATTTAAGTGCCCCTAATTAATACCAACACAATATCGAAGATTTAGAACTTTGATGATCCTTTATGCATATCAAAAAACTGAAAAAGCATCCACATATGCCTATGTATATTTTGCACGTATCAATCACTTTTATACAATTAGCCATCATCCTAAAAGCGGTTGGTATAATTATTATTATTAAAACATATTTATTTTTAATTAGCATATAAAAAAGCAAGTATGTTTTTAAGTATGTGTAACAACGCACAATGCGTTGTACTAGGGGTGAAAGAAAAACCGAAAAATCGAAAAAAACTGACCGACCGGTTCGGTTTTCGGTCGGCGAAAAGTTGTGTCGGCTGACTTCGGTTTGGACCGAACCGAACCGAACCGAACCGAAAAATTATCGGTTCGGTCTCGGTTTTCTGGAAATTGGTTTGATCGAACCGAAGCGAAATCATGCCAATTTGGACTGAATTACCCCGAAACCACCCCTATTTGGACCGAAAACCCCAAAAAACGATCTTGACCCCCCAAAAATAACAAATCCTGGCCGTCCATCTCAATCTTAATGCCAGACCGAAAAAACCGAAAAAAAACCGAACCACCTCGAACTGATCGGTCCATTGTTTTTTTCGGTTGGGATCGGTTCCCAGCAAAACCACCCCGAACCGATCGGTTCGGTCCCGGACACCCCAAAAACCGAACCGAACCGACCGATTTTCACCCCTACGTTGTACATCCGCGTCGCTTGGGGAATCCCTGTTGGTGCCACATGGCCAGTCCGGATTGGAGTTGTACTAGAGCTTCAGAGCATTTGACGGTATGGTCGAGGACCGACCCGAGCCCCCATTGTGGGTCAAGAGGCCTTGAGTCGGGCAGCCCATTCGATCGCCCAGGCGATGGGCTTCATGGATGGCCTTTGTTGGGCTTATCCAAATGGCCCAACCCAAATGCTAATCTCCGGCCCACTACATGTCCTTTTTTATTTTATTTTATTTTATTTTTTTATAACATGTCTAGTGTTTTTGTTTTCTTTTAGGCTTTTGAAGATTGGAGTGGTATCAGATAGCCCAAAACCAAATGCTGAATAATGGGCTTTGGCCTTTGGGTCTGAATTAGAGGGTAAGGCCGACTCAAACATTTGCAAAGATTAGTCTTGGGTTTTGTGAACAAACGATTCCTCTTTCAAATTATTGATGGCCCAAGAAAGCTCATCTGACCATCCAATAGGTAACCTGCTGACATCTCATTTACAAAGCAACATAGACCATACCTTTCTAGCAAACTCACATTAAAAAACAGAGGTGGTCATGGCTTATTTTTTTGGGTTTATTTGAATCCCAAGGAGTTGGTTTGATGGTCAAATACCAATATTTTGGGATTTGCTCCTTCTTATGTCCTAGGTTATGTTTGAAAGTTTGTTGGTACTATCAACTCCTGTAAGCCCAGTTTATATAGGATTTTATCTCAGTTTTAATTGATTCTCTACTAATATTGCACGGTGACATTGGTCCTTCATATATTAATCATGGATCTCGAAATGTAGTAAGTCAAGTCAGCTTCTCTAAGTCATAAGAAAAATGTGAGGATGCGACATCACTTGAGTTAACAATATCTATTCATGAACCATTGTCTACGGGACATGAAAATATCAGTAGTTCTCATCTTTCATTAGGAAACATATTATTGTAGTGCCAAATTTATTTGCTAAAATCAACAGTTGATTTTAGCAAATAGAAAACTCATCCCAAAGTATATCTAAAGAAAGAGTAAATGCATTATAAAAGAGTTAATCCTTGTTCAATTCCAAATAAAAGGCATTGGGTGAGGTGGCACTTGCTAATTGCACCACATAAAACTCAAAAGAGCCCTGATATAGAAATGACCAACATTCGGGAGTCGGGACACATACTAATGTACACACAGATCCTAACACACGTGTCTGTAACTAGCAGTTTAATAAAAGTTGGTCCAACAACATAGATTTGGAGCCCACATATATCGTCAATTGCGCACACATCAGATTTGTGCATATCTATATGTATTCCTATCTCTTTTTTTGTGTATAGAACAGAAATTTTATGCTGACTTCAATAGGGTACATAATTTCTGTTTTAGAAATGTTACAGTAACAACATTTTGATATTGGTTTCAAAATTGTATAGATACCCAATAGTGAAAACAACTGTGCTTAGCATGGCTTATTGGTGCCTTCTCAGTAAGCTTCTAAGCACCGTCAAGAATTAGGTAAAATCGTTTTCGTGCCAAAAGTTTATTTGCTTTGCTTATAAGCAATAGCAGACAGCAAAATATACTGTATGCAGTTTGACAGCTAGCTCGTGATAAGAAAATAAATAATGTGAACCAAACGAGCCCTTCCACGTGCGCGCACATGTGCACGTATATGTGTATCAGTTTATGTATTACAGGGGCAGCTCTACCTTGAACCCAACGAGGTCAAGCACGTGACCTTACTGGGTTCGGAAAATGCACTGACAAAATATATATTTTTTTAATGTATAAAGTGAAAGTTTTTTAGTATTGTTAGCACTGAAAGAATAAGTGGGGTTAAAATAAATGAAACACTAGTTAAATTTGGACAACTTAAAAATATAGCCTAGCAAAATAAAATAAGTCCAACCCAATAATTTTATTGGGAGTCTAAAATTATTAAATAAATAAATAAAAGAGAACCCAGGCTTCTCACTCCGCTCTCACTCTCATGTTGTTGGCTAAGACACAAGCGCAATAAGGAATAAAATGAAGCGTTGAGTACTCCATAACATGCCAACGTGCATGGTATGTTGCCAAGCTAGTTATTTAATCAACAATTGAATACTCAAAACAAGGTATTCAATTGATTTTCACTTCTAAGTCTTGATTATATTTAGTTTAGACCTTGATTTCTTCAGAAGAATATGTTAATTAGTGGTGTTGATAATGAATCTGAATTCAATGCTATCAAAATATGAAGGCTCGTCGTGGGACATTAATTAAGACAGTAAGGGTTGAAATAGAGTAGCTTTTTGTGTAACAGTGAAATCTATAAATGTATTTTTTTTCTTTTGCGTACAATATATCTTGTCAAGTTAAATTTTTTTTTTTTGCACAGAGCTTTTCATAGTAGCCCTATGAATTTTTGTCATCGCTGGATAATCCTGAAGCCGCTCTTGATGTGTTGCTGTGTTTTATATGTAAGGGTTGAAATAGAGTAGTTTTTTTTGTCTAACAGTGAAATCTATAAATGTATTTTTTTTTTCTTTTGTGAATAATGTATCCAGTCAAGTTAGATTTTTTTTTTTTTTGCACATAACTTTTCATAATAGCACTACGAATTTTTGTCATCGCTGAATGAAAAATCTTGGAGCCGCCCTGATGTGTTGCTGTATTTTATATATGTATAGATCGAGGACAACTTGGGTCTATTGATCATGATTCTTTTTCTTTTATTAGATTATAGGTTGGAGGTCATAGATGCTTTGGGTAGCTAAGTTAATGACCTACTAAATTCAACTTGTATATTTTAAAAACTAATGTACGTTGAACTTTGCAATATTTTTAGCCACAAAATTTTAAAAAAATCGAATCAAATAATGAGGGATGACATCGACACAATTTTATGTTCAAGAATGATCTTAACTACCAGCTACTTATTTCCTACAAGATAATGCAGGGTTTTTTATGATCAACAAATATATAGATAAAGTGACTCCATACCTATACGGTTTTAATTAAAAATAAAACGTACAACATCTATATACTAAGAAAGAAAATTAAAGAGGAAACAGTCAATAAAAACAGCGGAAACCAATTTTTTAAAAAGTATTCAACATCTTGAAGTCTTTTTTTTTGGTGTGGTAGTGTAAGAACTTCAGCGATAAGAAATATTACAACCTACCGAGAATAACTAAAATAATTGAAAAAAAATAAAACATATTATAAGAAGGCAAATTACACAACCAAATCAAAGAATTATACGTCCAGTGTTAAAATGATCCGACGGTTAAATGTCAGAGAATTGTTAGATTTTTTCCCAATTAGGGTGGCCCACTAGCCTCCATGTTTTGCATTAAGTTTGTTACAGTTGGGATTCGACTAACAGATAAGCCAATTAATAGTAAGGTTCATTGTGATAACTAATTAGAATTATAAATAAAGGAAAATTATGATAATAAAAGAGTCCTTGATGGATTAGGAGTCTTTTATAATTATCTCTAAGGCCCTCTCCTCTCCTCTATAAAAGAACAGAATATTCACCCCTTCTAGAGACAGTTTTTTTCCATCAATTAAAGTACTTGGATATTCTGTAAGGTTAGAGACAGAGAGAAGAAGATGAGCCAAGAATTAAGGTGTTTCTAATTAAGGGGTTTGTTCCTTCTAATCTCGATGTTCGTCACAGGTATGTTTGATTTTATTATTCTTGAGATATGTTGAATTCAAGATCTTAATTATATCTGTTTTCCGCATAATAGTTTAAATACAGATATAGATTAGTTTAACAAGAATCGCATGCAAAATATCTTGGAGCAGCTATATGTCTTGAAGTATTTGATATAGAAAAATAATGTGCAATGCATTGACGTTTTCAAGAATACTTCTTCGATCTATTCTGTTTTTATTATTTTATTTTAAAGAAATTGATTTTTTTCACTCCGCTTTTAACTGTTATGCTTTCATTTATTCACCTTTTCAGTTTTCACACATTAATTAGCAAGTAAGGAGTATAATTCACGAACATAAAAAGAGCGCGAATATTAGAAGAGAGTATTAATTGGTTACCAACTAATTGACGACGTTTTCGTTATTCTCATGATACGTAAATAATCTCTCCTACCGATTGACAAAAATAGTAGTAAAAAGAATGTTAATCATTCAATTCTTCATAGTAAAGCGATAAAGAAATAAAAGGAAATGATTTTGGCACTCTAAAACACTCTAATTTTCATCTTTTAGTGCGATTATTAGAGTGTGATTATAAAAAAAAGTAAAGTGCCACAACAATTTGTCTGTTTAAAATCAATGTCAAGTCAAGTGCCAACCATTTTCACTTAATAAAACTGGATAAAATATTTCACAACATAAGAGTATCTTACCAGTAAAATATTTCTTGTGGGCCACATACTTGTGAGACAACTCCAACAATTGTAACGGGAGAGGATCCATTTCCTTTCCTAAACCATTTTCAAGCATCATTTACTGAGAGATCGATGCTAGTACCATAACCATCTGAACACAACCCCTCAGATACACGTCGGTCATGCATAATAAATGTGTGTGAAACGTACTTACGTGTATGCGAGGGTTTGTTTTTGGGATTGTGTCCAAAATTGTGTTCCGAGCATTTTTGTTGTTTACTTATAATATGCCGCGCGGCATGCACTCAGCCCAATTCTTTCCCAAAATTATGTCTCATGGCCATTCATGAACTTTAGAATATATGTAGATCTAGTAATCATCCACCGACATATTTCTTACTAATTTCTTAAACAAAGACAAACCCTTGCTTTGGGTTAAAGATTCTAGGACAATGCCATCAAAATACCTACCTCATGTGCAGTTTATAATCTTTATTCCTTCAGTATTTAATTCACTTAAAAAACTAAAATGATTCTATAAAGGGTGAAAAAAAAAAAAAAAACTTAAACTCTTGTAAAAAAATAAAATTATATTCATCGAAAGATCGATATGCGTGCGTCTGTTGGTATAACCAGTTAGTTTGTTGACTAATACTATTCTATGCTCTTCGAGTTGCTTCGAAGGAATAACTATTAGGACAAGAATGATAATTAGAGTACCTTTTTGGCCGGACGATAGGATTTCAGTCTTAGTTAAGTTAGATTAATTACTATAAATGTATCGATGTTGTTCCATCAACTTGTACTCAGAACCTCCAAATACCTAACTACTGGTATACCCAACCGGTTAACTAAGTTGGAAGCTGCAAGTAGTGGTTAGCTCATGTGGTAGAGCTCTTGGATGCTCCACACTTCATCCCGGAATCGAGTCTCATTCCCCCTCCCCATTTATAGTAATAGATTAGAAATGATGAATGAAAAAAAAAAAAAAAAGCTCGGGAGTCATGATTATTAATTAGAGTGTAAAGATCATGTATTGTGAAGTTATTGTGATCATGATCAGATTAATCTACCTGTATTTGCTTGGCCTTAAAGCAAGTGCTGGTATAACTCTATAGTCTTAATTTAATCATAACTACTTTTTTGAGTGGTAAATTATTTTAATCAAAGGCTGTTTTCTCTTTTCAAGAAAACATAGAGATTAAGATCCATTCCATCTTTCTTTATATAGTGTGATGCCTTTCTATAATGAGTTTTCTATATATGTTTTCATCATCTAAACTATACGCATTTTTTCTATATTGTCCCTAAACTATTAAAACCCCATATTTCTTTCCTAAACTATTTGATTGCAATCCATTTCCTCCAATTGTTAACGACAGCCGCTTTTTTGGACAGAAAGCGTTTACGCGCACATATCTGTGTGCACAAAGCGCTCTACAGAGCCCACTTCGCGCTCTCACATGAACAATCTAATCCGTTCATTAATTTTAAAGTATGTTTTTTAATGACCTCGCAAAAAAAAAAAACTGCTCAATCAAATAACTCTAAGTGCTTGATCCAATCTTTCAATTTTTGAAAACATTAAACACTTAATCAAAAATCAGAATGTAAGATCAAACACTTAGAGTTATCGGATTGAGCAATTTTCTTAGAAAGGTGACTTGAAAATATATTTGAAAATTAATGAACGGATTGGATTGTTAATATAGAACCCTGAATTGGGCCCCATGTCTTAGTATGTGCGCACAAATTTGTGTGCGTAGAAGATTTTCCTTCCAAAAAAGTATATGCCATTAATGATTAGACGGAATGAGTTGCAATCAAATAGTTTAAGGACGACAAAGGGGTTTTTAATAGTTTGTGGACGATATAGGAAAAAAAGTGAATACTTTAGGTGATGAAAAGAGAGAAAAACTTTTTTTATTTATTTATTTTTGAAATATTTTATATAAAAAAAGTATGCTCCACTTAATTAGTAGGGTCACTTATCTCCACTGTGATTGGAAGAGAACATGTAATCGTAAAAAAAAAAATAAAATAAAATATCCTTGATTATCAATGGTGGTATTGTTCTTCATACGTGGATCCTCATTGGATATTTAACGACAATCCTACAAAAACAACATCGGAACACTGACGATGGTGGTATTGTTCTTCATACGTGGATCCTCATTGGATGTATTGCGGCTTTTGTTTGTCCTGTTTTGTTTTTGTTGTTGTTTCTTTTTTGTTGTTGTACTCTCTTCTCTATTTAGGCCTATGGACTGTATAGCTTGTACTTGATTTATATCAATATAAGTTGCGTTTTCTCTGCTCAAAACATCCGAACACAATTTATGGACACAACTCTTGCACTCTCATGTGAGCGTTGTCTCAGAATGTTGTATTTAGACGTTGTGTCCGTAGCATTTTAAAAATGTTTTGTTTATTGATCAAATATTGATCCCATTGGATATTTTTATCTCATTTTTTAAGAATACTTTCCTCTTGATTTCTTGAAGCTTTATGGGCCATTTGCATTGTATAAAAAGGACATACTTGTACGGTTGTACCCTTTTATAATATCCATCAATTTGTTTAGATGGGTTGAGAATAAAAGAATGAGTAAAGACAAAGCTAATAAAGAGATCTAGAGTTGGTTCAAAGTTTGACCAGTAAGAAAGCATTTCGAATCCGGAACGTCGATTTTTTAGACTGGTAAGAAAATATTTCAAATCCAAAACATCGAAAATTACTTTTGGACGGTCGAGATGTGCTGGTGTGCATTTGGAGTACACGTGGTGATGTACCCATATCATTTTTGGTTGAGATTAGTGGGTCCTTTTTTTTTAAGCCCTCCATTAGGGTGGAGTGCTTCCAGTATAATCAGTCATCAATCCCATCTCAATGCTCGATCAGAGTAACAAGAGCCCTAGCACAATAAATGAAAAGAAAACATGAAAAGACATCTAACGGATGAGATCCGCCCGGTATTCAAACTCCTTCTCAAGTAACAACGTATAATTGTACTCTTTAGTAGCAGATGCTCAACTAAAGTATGATTATGCAAAGTAAAATAAATTATTGAGAAAATGAAAAGAAACTCAGCTTTAGGGTTGCGGTTGGTCTAATTGAGATGTTTATTTAAAATAAATAAAAAGAAAAACATCTGCTGGAACCACCTATTTTAGCTATAAGTATTGCATTAATTATCTCCAAGAGAATTAACCAAATAAGAGAAATATGAAAGTTTGTTAATTTCTCTCCTTTTGTTTCTGTGGGGGAGATTAGCGGTTACTTAAACTTGACTAAGACAAAGGTCCCCGCGATGATGCGTAGCATAAATACCCGCGTGACATGTGTTGACATCGCTCGAATGGTCTCATGATATCGGAAGTCGAATGGTTTGTCACTTCCCTTCCGAAAGCCGTCGGAGAACGCGAGGGATAAGAGACAAGTCGGGATGAGAAAGATCTTTGTGTGTGTGTGAGAGAGAGGCGAGAGGGGGTGTAGCCATATAGCCCGTACTACCCTTGCGAGACCCATAGAGGCATGTACAACTTATTAAGGCTTCACCATGGGCTTTCCGAATAGGAAGAAAGCCTAGAATTGTAAGGGAAATGTTGGCATAGCCCAAAAGATTCAACTAACCCATAGATGTCCCAGACAACCATTTGCTCTAGACCTCTGGTTTTGAAATAAGACCCGAGGGGCCATTCAAGACTTATTTGCGGTACTGGCATGGCTGGACAAGCCATGACCTTGCCAAAACGGGAATGGAAGGGGATCTAGTGGCTTGGTGCCTATAAAAGAAGAAGGGTTCATCGCAACATGGAGGAGTAATGTGCCTGAATGCTGCACGGTTGACCCTCGCGATGGGTGACGTCACCTATGCGATCAGGGTGTACGGAATAGACATGTGTAACCATGTTATAAGGACCACCTAGTACCTAAGTACTGGCCTACAGTGCCTATAACTATGAGACATTTCCTTTCACAATTTTCTAGACATCATCAAAGAGTGGACGTACTAGAGAGAGAAAACTGCTAGACATTGATTTTGGAAGGAGAACATTCTTCCAATGGATCCTGGGATCCTCCTTTTCTCCCCCTCCTTTTTCTCCCTCATTTTCTCTTAAACGACGTCGTTTTTCTCATTTTCTTGGTACACCCATAAAGCTTCCAAGGGCCTTGTTTGGAGAGTTAATTTCCGAAAGTGCCTAACCCTAAACCCAATGCCTAAACCCTAAACCCTAAACCCAAAGTGCCTAAACCAACTATACCATACCCCAAAGAGCCTAAATCCCCTAAAATTGAACCCCAAAATTGAATTTCCCAAATAGGCACCCTAAACTCAATGCCTAAACTGATAATCCCCTAATATTGTAGATATCCGGGCTTATCTAGCTCATTTTTGTCACACACACTTACATATTTTGGCTTTATACAATTGATTTTGTGCGAGACGTGTTTTTGATGAGTTTCAGGTAATAGGAGCCAAAAGGCATATCCTAAAACTCCAAATAATCCCCAGTTATATCCAGAAGGACCCAAGGTCCCACAACGCCGTGGAAGACAATCAACGGAGCTTACAAGTCGATTCAAGAAGCTTTGGAAGGTTCAAGGAAGGCCCGAAATAAAGGAACAAGAAATCTGTAGCTATGAGCCTCAACGAAATCCGACACACTAATAGGAAAATGCTCATTTCTCTAAAGATATAAAGGCTATGAAGATGAGGTCAATTGGGTTTGAAAATAGACTCATAGAGATTTTCAACGGTTCAAGAATCGCCTTATTTCGAGTTCGGACGAAGCTGAGGCATGCTCGAGAAGTTGGGTCAAAAATCTTCCTGAACAGACACTTCTGGATCGATCCAGAGTTAATGTGGATCGATCCACTTACGATCAAAAGTCCATCAGAGCCTTCTGGATCGATTCAACCTTAGTGTGGATTGATCCACTTATGTCCGAGGAGCATTCTTGAGTCACTTTTTGGGCTTTCCATTTATGGCATGTTTTGCTTAATTGTGTGAGTTTTTTTAGATATTTTGTGGAGAGAGAAATAGGATGATATAGCCCCTCTCTCTCTCTCTTCTCTCCCACCCTTCGTTTTACACTTTTAGTCTTTTGTTCTCTCATCTTTCCTCCATTGTTGCTTAGCTTAGAAGCTTTATTTCCTTCAAAAACCCTAGTAAGTTTAACTTGTCTTTCAATTTCTCGTTTATTAATAATGTTTGTAATCTCCGGATCTCCGTATTAATCTAATTTGTTTTCGTTTTCATCAGTTAAATCTTGTTCTTACTTTTCTAGTCTCTTCCTTTGAAAACCCAAGTAAGTAATTATTGTTTGTGAATTTTTCTAGGCTTAATATTGTAGGCAAACCTAGGATAAATATTAAAAACCAGTTTTTAAGTTTATTAATCATGTTTTTAGTTTACTTCAAATTCCTAGGGTTGTTTTCTAGCATAATGATTGAGTAGTCTACAAAGGCTTAGTCATGGGGTGATTAACACTCCATGACTCAGGTTTAATCCGTTCTCCTCGTCATAAAGCATACATATTTGTTGATCAAAGAGTTAGGGTTGATTTTATGTACCAAAGTTTGAGTATGTTAATCCCTTTGATCACGCGTGGCCAAGAGCTTGACTAATTGACACATGTGATGCTTAGGGCAATGTTAATTTAAACGTTTGTCAAAAGAATAAAAAAACCGTAATCTTTGTTAGACACCTTTTCTAGTCAACTGGTTTTAAACTCTAAATCTTCCGCTCGGGAGCATTTGACTAGGGATGGCAATGGGGCGGTTCGGTTCGGTTATTGGTATAACCGAACCCATTACCCGAACCCAGACTAGTACCCATAACCGAACCGAAAACCGTTCGGGGAGGGGTTTTTGAAACCGTAACCGAACCGAACGGGGTTCGGGTAATCCCCGAACCGTTTGGGTACCCGAACCAGAGATTTTCTTTGGGGACCACGGTTCAATGCCTAGCCCATTACACGAAATTTTCTTTAGAAAAGGCTGAGTTTTCTGCTGTACCGCAGTACATCTTGAGCCACGTGCAATATGCTTTTTAATAAATAAGCAATACATTGGCATGCCACAGAATGCATAGAAAGAATTAAATACCTTAAAGCAATAGTTTCTAGGTTCAAACAACAATAATTTTGATGCAATACAATCGTGCATTTTCTCAAACACCAAGAGTGTCTTTCTAACATCCAAGAACACCACATCATGGGTGCACAGTATTCAACGCATAAACAAATGGGCAAAAAAATAATGAGCTGTACTGAACTTTGAATATACTCCATGTATAATTCTGTAAACATATATATATATATATATATATATATATATATTCGGTTCGGTTTGGGTAACGGACCGGTTCGGGTATCGGTTCGGTTATCAGCTCAAACCATAACCGAACCGAACCCGTTCGGTTATCCCAGATCCTAAACCGAACCGTACCCACGGGGATTATTTCGGTTATGGTTCGGGTAAAAAAACCGGTTACGGTTCGGTTACCCATCGGTTCGGGTGATATTGCCATCCCTACATTTGACGATGTCCCGAGCCGGTAATCAAGAGAGGAACGGATTAACCCTTGTCATGGTCGTTAAAAAGCCCCTAGACTTTGCCTTAGTTTAATTAGTCATTTTAATCTTTCGAGTCGTTCTCGAAGTCGAGAGAATTCCTCCAAACAAATCACAAAATTTCAGTTTGCCGCTTTAAGGCTAAAACCCTTATTTGCGAAACAATCATCACACAAGGCGCATTCGGTTTATGTGGATTTGAGCCGGTCTTACCGGTTATTGTGCTACCGCCGACCTAGCCCTACGCTTGGGGCGACACTAATTACAACGCAATCTATGGTCGCAAGCATAAACCCTAAACTCAAAGTGTCTAAATCCAAGTGTCTAAACTAACTATACCCTACCTCAAAGAGCCTAAATCCCCTAAAATTGAACCTCAAAATTAACTCTCCAAACGGGACCGTTGGAAACTTTGGAGGTGTACCAAGAAAATGAGCAAAACGACGTTGTTTAGGGAAAAAGGAGGGGGAGAAAAGGAGCACTGCCATTTCCTCTTCCAATAGTGATTCTATCCTATTTTCTCTAGGGATTCTGGACAGCCCAACATGGGTTAGTCTAAGCTTCACTGCCTTAGTCTCTTCATGTGCACTCTTGCCATTTTCTTCATTCATTCATTATTTTCTGATTATTACAACTATTTTCACCTCTCTAGCTCACAGTATTCTCATAAATATTGACTATGATTTAAACATCTCTTAGAGTTTCCTTTATCCAAACACGGAATTAAAAAATGTTTCATGAGAAAAGTGTAATGTTCATTACGTATTTTTTTTGTAATATTTAATAAATTTCATTTTTTGCATGTATGGAAAACTCAACACGTCACACAAAATAAACAATTTTGATCATAGCCGGTTGAGACATGCTTTTCTTTATATGGCATTGGAAGGCATCTTCCACTCCTCCGAACATACCCTTAATGAAGATTCACCCTCGGAGCATCTTTAACAAATTCTTTTAATTTTTTTTTTAAAAAAGTGTACTACTTTACAACCTCATATTTCAATTTGGAGGATAATTTTTTATATTTCTCTCGTCTAGATCCTTCAAACATGAAAGACAAGAAAAGTACTACTAAAAGATTATTCAATAAAGTAAAAATAAGTTTTAGATTTGAATGGACTCATATTTCAATTTCGATGGGAGATGAGAAGTAAAATCTAAAGGGCGAAATAATGTTTGTGATATTTGTTGTGGTATTTGCATACCTCAAGTACTATCCCATAGTTCGAATTTTACCTATCACCCTAAAAAATTGAAAATGGGTCCTTCAAGTGCCAAATCTATATTACAAAGGAGAGCAGTTTTTATCTCAATTATATTTTTTGTCCCAGTCATCGTATTTTTTTTATCTCTCTCCTTGCCAAGTCATTCCTCTCCCTCTCTCTCTATCATTTTCCTCCACCGGCCCACCACACCCAAAATTTCAAATCACATTCTCTCTCGCTCTCCCATTTTCAAAATTCAAATCACATTCTCTCACACTACCTCCTTTCCTTCCCCCTCTCTGAAATTCGTAGGACCATAAAAATGGGTATAGGCACGGGCACGGGCACGGGCAAAGGGGTAGATTGCTCAAGACTTACCTTCAGGCACGGGCACGGCATGCACTAGTTCTCTTACAAAAGGTGATTTCGTATTTGATAACAGTTCAAGTGCACATTTGAGCGTACCAAAAACAGACAAAAATAGTACATGAGTAAAATTTGAAGAATCCTTCAAATAATAAATCCTACACAAAGATGATTTAAGATTTGAATAATTTGTTGAAGTACACAATTAAAATAGCAAAACACAAACAAAAAGAATAAAAGAACAAATTTTGAGCTGTCTGTCGGGGTGCACTATAAAATCTCATTTCTTTGATTTATAAAGTGATATTATAATACTCATTTTTTAATGATAAATTTTGAAGAACCCGGCCCAGACAGAGCCGCCCTGGCTTTTTGGATGCTTAAAGCGAAAATTAAAAAGAGGTCTTTTTCAAAATCTTAGATTCTTAATAAACAAAATGTAAGTATGTAAATTACACTTGCAAAAACAAATACTACCATTCATCAATAAGAAATAACCCTAAAACAATAACCAAACATTCCAAGATTTAAAACTCGTCACTTAAATATCACTAATCTAAAAAATAAAATAAAAAACTCGAACCTTTCAAGATTTTAAAAGCATCATTTAAATACGATGCACTTTTTTTTGTACTACAAAAGATAATTCGGGATACTAAAATATGGGGGGCTTTTGAAATTCGTAGTTTTTTGGAGGCGTAAATCGGCCGCAACGATCGCTTTAGCTCAGGGTTGACTCTGTACCCAGCTAGAGATGCTCGTAGAACTCTTCTTGCCTTCTTTTAGGTTGGTTCTCATGAGTTGGTGTATGTCGGTGTACCCAAAATCTTTTTAGTTTTTGTTTCTTTTTCAAAGTGTTAATAAAATATTTTTGGCCCATAAAAAAACTAATACAGATAACGAACAGTAACAGGGTTCAGTACATTGCATCTTGTCCCTAAAATAAACCGATAAGATTTTATAATTGATTTTTCAATTAGGCATTTAGATCGGAGAAGTTACGAACTATATTTTATAAACAAAAAATGGTCAGTGCTTACCTTATTATAGTAATGTTTTGTTTTGTGGTCCAACTAGGTTAGGTGTCGTAAATTAGTTACTACAAAGAGTAAAAAATTATTCCATTCATGTCACTTTGCTCACATGGTGAAGTCCTATTTGGTAAAGAATTCCACAAAAGTCATAGTGATTCGTGGCTTTTGATGACATATCAAAATAGGATGGAGCTGATAAATTCTGGTTTTTTTTTTTTTTTTTTTTAATAGGGTGTCTGTGTCGTTATTTGTGCTTAACTAGACTTCTGTTGAGTGTGGCCTCTGGACCGGACCAAGGTAATGTTGGTTTGGACCAGCACTCGCGACATAGTTCTGGAGGTCCCAGCAGTGCTCGTTTGGATGAGAGTGTTCTTGGTCCGGACGAGACCGGACGAAGGATCCTGGAACACTTCTATAGGTCTCAGCAACTTTGGTTAGGATGAGCCGGGTCTTGGTCTGGACCAAGACGACGTACAACAACTTATTTAAGTGTGTTTTAATCAGTTGTAGGGTTAATCTAAGCTTGTTTTGGAGAGAGAAACCCAGAGAGACTGAGAGAAACATTGAGAGGAGATTGGAGATTGTAATCCTTATTGATTATAGTGGATTGATTAGTTTCTAATTCTCCCCGTGGATTAGCTATGCAATCTGTGTAGTGAACCACATAAATTTATTGTGTTCATGATTTTCTTGATTTCCTAGCGTTCTTCATCTTTATTATTTTTGTTTCTAGATTGATTGTGCTTGCTAGAATCGTTGGGACTTCCGCAGTATCACACAACAACTTCTTTCAAAATTCTCAGTTAATTACAAGATAACTATGGACAAAATTAAATAAGGCATAATTTGAAACATAGAAAGAAGCACAGGGGAAGTCTTGTGGTTTGAACTCGGTGCCGACTTCAGAATTTTATTTTATTATTTAATCGGGTCGAATTTTTTTGCAATTTAAATTTAATAGATGAATAAAATGGTTAGCCAAAATGTTTGATTTTAAGTTAATAAATATTTTCTTTTATATTTTCAAAAAAGCAAACTCTTTATTAACTCGAATAGTAATCCCAAAAATTATATTAGTCTCTATTTATTAGCATGTAAAAACATGAGAATTGATCGTAATATTTCATCCTTACACCTTTTTTAGGTTGATATTACTTTTTGAATTCAAAAGAGTTTTCCTTGTCCTAATTTTTTTATACGCTGGCCATTAAATAAACTTAATTTTGTTATAAATGCCATATTATCAATAAATCCGAAACTTAAACTTTCTCTGTACAAACAATTAACAACCTGCCAACCACCATAAGCCGAAGTATTTTTATCGACAACCTGTGTTTATTACACTGACACACACGTACAATTCTAATAGCATGAACTTGAATTAAATTAACCTTAAAATACTTAAATAGATTTGACCTCAAGTACATACATGAACGAATAGCAATTATCGAGCCTTAAAAAAAAAAAAAAACTAAGGGCTTCGGGGGGAGGAGGAGAGAGAGAGAGAGAGATGACCTCGTGCTATTTTATTCAAAAAAAAAAGTCAAACATGATGAACAATTTTAAGATGGTGAGTAAATTTTAAGAGATTCGGGGATCTCGTAGTACACCTCCGTACTATGGGGTTGTAGGGCGGTTAAAACTAAGTCGTTTTGTGTGTACAAAGGATTAGAATAATAACATTTTCTCTCTCTTGGGATTATGTCAAGTTTAACATTCATATTTTTATTTTTTTGTGGGCCTTTTAAAAAACTAGAAAATTGTTTGCGACTTTAAATTTGTATAGGACAACATTAGCTAATAAAATTCGTCTATTTTTTAGAAATACGTTTTTACAAAGTGTCTTTAGACACGGACATTCACTAGTACTATTGTAGGTGCGTTTTTGTGAGAAGTTTCCTAAATATAACAATAGGCATAATTTAGAATTTCTAAACACAATTAGCAATTTACACATTTTGACTCTTATTCTAATACACTGCACCCTTCTCATCTAGAACGGGCATTAGTTTTACAAAACCAAAGGAAGCCCAAAAATTAAAAAGTTAAAAAATGTATTTAATTGTAGACTTTTTGTTTTGAGAACCAGGTTTTAGGGCATGCAAAAACTTCTACGCCTGAAACAAAAAAAAAAAACCCATTCCCAATCTAAAATAAGTGACTTTTATGTTCACGTATAGAAGAAATCAAAAATCAAATTTGATTTTAAATAAAATAAACACCCACTTAAAAATGCTCACATTTTGGAATTCAACAAATAAAAATAGGTTAAAATTAAATGACATAGTTTTGAGAAATTAAGTAGTAGTCTCTTTGCACACACAAAATGACGTAGTTTTGGCCGCCCTACAACCCCGTAGTACAGAGACGTACTACGGGATCCCTGAATCCAATTTTAAGTGCTGACCTTGTGATTTAAATAAAGTTATATTGGTGCAGACTAATTTCTTTCCCTCTTGTAATCTTGTTTCATCCAGACGATCCATCCTTTTGAATTGGGCAAAAGTCAACCTTCTGGAAAGTCAACCTTTTGACTTTT
Source organism: Vaccinium darrowii (assembly GCA_020921065.1). Classification (NCBI taxonomy): domain Eukaryota; kingdom Viridiplantae; phylum Streptophyta; class Magnoliopsida; order Ericales; family Ericaceae; genus Vaccinium; species Vaccinium darrowii. Next base: position 6,929,700 of record CM037155.1, read on the forward strand.
AATTTCTTTTAACAGAAAATCATGTTATAAAGATACGCATTTATTTGTTTCATGTTTTAGACTTCTAATTAATTTTCCATGGCGTAAAGATGAAAGTTAAAAAATAAAAATCGAGATCTTAACCAACTAGGGCTAGCTAGCCTAGGTAAGCCACCTTTGTACATTCTCTATGGAGTGGTCAAGAATAATAGATGTTCTTTTTATCGTTAATTTGCTTATTTCTTCTTAGAAATCCTTTGGCCAAAAAGAAAAAAAAGAAGATTATGATTTTTTTGTTTTTTCGTTTCGTCTTTATTCAATTTTTTTTTTGCATTTGTTAGTTTCGAGTCAAGATTTTGTGGTTTCTGAATTCCTCTCGGCGAGACAAATCTAACAAGTATAAAATTATGATCAAAACTCAATTTTTTTTTAATAAAGCCGAAATACTTGGATTATTGGCCAATAATCCAAGTATTTCGTCTTTATTCAAAAAAATATTTTGTATTGTGCTTGATTAGTTGATGTGAACTTCACATGATTGTTGTAGTTTTTAGTTACTATAACTTGTTTAATATGAATTTCTTTACGACAGAGAGTTTAATTTCTAACCATTTTACATTGAAAATTTCTGTTTTTTTTTTTTTAAAAAGATTTTCTGAAGAAATGTATAAGCAAAATAGGTAGAGTTAAAGAAGGTAATTTGGACTAAATTCATTACTCCACCCGTCCATTTTTAAGTGTGCTACTTCGTAAATATAACTTATTAAAGAGACATGATCATTGCACATTTTACATGAATCCAGGGGAGGTGCTTTGCACCGTGCTGTGCACTCCTCACCTGTCCGATCGTGTTTTGGACGGTCCAAATATGTTTTTGTTTTTTACCGGTAAAAATAATCAAAACTAAATTAAAATTGCCGAACGCATCAGAGTTGTCCAAATCATGATCGAACGGATGAGGAGTACACAGCACAGTGCAAAAGCACCTCCCCCGGTCTAGTTTACATTAACTTTTATCTCAAATTTACACTTTTCACATCAACTTTTACCTCCCATTATCAAAATTATCCTTAACTTTTACTCGTTAACTCTTTACCCACTAACTTTTCAAATGGCAAAATAACAATTGCACAAAATTTTACTCATTAATTTTCTTCAAAGTACACAATTACTAAGCAACAGTTCAAAATGAAAAAGTCGACACTCAAAAAGGGACGAAGGGAGTAATACATTAGAACGACAATAATAAGGGGGTGTTTGGGAGCCTACTTTTTAGCTTTTGATTTTTGACTTTTTGGCTTTTTGGTTTTTTGGCTTTTGGTCAGAATGAGTTTTGGATGTGGGAGGAGTGTTTGGAAGAAATGTGCAGAATGTGTTTTGGAAGGGAAAATGAGAAGTAGAAATCAAAAAACACCTCCAAACCTATTTTTGATTTCTGGCTTCTAAATGGAAAAATGGAAAAATGATTTCTGGAGAAGTAGTTTCTGGGTGTTGCTGCCAAACACCCAGAATGCAAAAAGCAGAAATCAATAAGTTGATAAACAGGCGGCCAAACGGCCCCTAAGCATTTGTGGTAGCTAGCAAAAATAATTTGAGTTGTAAAATGGAGGGAAAAAAATGACAATATTGCACTGCCCAATAATTTTCCCTAGCAAGACAATGACCATTTGTGGTAGTTAGCAAAAATAATTTGATTTGTTAAAAGGGCGGGAAAAAATGACAATAATGCACCGCCGAATAATTTTCACCCAAACAAACCCTTACTATAATTTAGTCCAACCACCGCCACTAAGCCAGCCCATCCCCAGCCCAAAAGCCACCGCCTCCAACCACCGCCAACCACCGTCACATGCCCGTTAAAGTAGCGCCAAAAATGCATGCACCACCACCACTCGTCACTCCACCAAACCCCCAGGGGCTTTATCGTCATTACAGGCTTCTGCTATTTCCCGATGACGGTAGCACGGGAGGATTTTCACTTTTTAAAAACCCCCTCAAAACCCGTGGCCGAAACCTTTTGCTAAAATACGCATGGTGCGCACAGCTCTCCCGAGCCTTTTTAGCCTACGTGTCGATACGTGAGGTAATCAAACCCAAACGTGCACTCCTAAGAGAAGTGGTGCGCTTTCACGCCCCATGCGCTCGTTAGCATTACTCCCCATTTTCCCCACCTCTTCCGTTTTCCCCCCTCTTCTCTCTCTCTCTCATGCTTTAGCATACGCGCCGAAATCTGTTATACTGTCACAACCGCCCTCTCTCTCTCTTCTCTCTCTCTCTCTCTCTCTATGCATATACTTACATATACGTTGAGGTTGTCTACAGCTGCACCTATATACTTCTCTCAGTATATTCCGATCGCCATACACAGGTCAATATCAAGAGGTCGAATCTGAGCTCTCATTCGAATTCGCTTTCATCACCTGTTCGTGTTCATCGATCAGTAGATTCTGAAGAAATCGAAAGATACAGAGTGGGTTTCAATTCGTTGGGTTGAAGTGAAATTTTTTTTTTTCTCCCGATAATCGGAGTGTTTGTGTTTTTTTTATCATTGACTTCGAGTATAGGAGGAAGAGAAATGTGTTTATTGCTTCGTTTCTTCGACGACTCGATCATGATCTCCAGTAATTTGCAGCGGTTGTACGATCATCTCCGATTCGATTAGTTGTTTCTTACGTGATCTTGTTAGAGAGAAGTGATCAGATCGTGGATTTTTTTTTTTGGGTTCACGTGAAGGTTGTGAAAATGCCGCACAGAACGACTTACTTTTTCCCGAGGCAGTTTCCTGACCGTGTACTCGATTCGAAATCGCCGTTTGAAGTTCACGAGAGTCAAATGAAAGATAACTTTATTGGCGAAAGCGACTGGAAAGGTACATCAACGACGAAGATCTCAAAAGAAGCGACAAAGAGCAGTAGTGGTAGTAGCTTCACGGGTGACAGGATTCATGGAAAGCAATTGGCTGCTTTTGTCAACTGGTTGGCGGATAATAAGGGAGAGAGAAGGTCCGGACACGTGAAGGTACGGTTGGATGACGACGGCGATGATCATCACGAGCACGAGCTCTTGATTCAGCCGGAGCAGCCACCGAAATCTGTTACCGGCGTTAAATCCCAGGGGTTTGACCCGGCGGCCCCGTTTCAGAGATTATCGAGCGGGACTGAAAAAAAGCGGCGGTTTGAGAGGCAAACGTCGTCGTTTCAGGGCCTTTCGAGTGGGAGCAGCAGTTACCGTCTACGGTCGGGAGATAATTCCGGTCTGAGAGAGCGGAGGTTTGAGCGGCAAAAGTCGTCGTCGTCTCTGGGGGTTTCGAGTGGTAATAATTATTGTGGACCGGAGAAAGACCGGCGGTCGTCGCCGCGGGGGCTTTCGAATGGGAGTAATTATTGTGGGCCGGCAAAAGACCGGGGGTTTGAGGGGCAAACGTCGTCGCCGCGTGGGCTTTCGAGTGGGAGTAGTTATTGTGGGCCGGCAAAAGAGCAGCGGTTTGAGGGGCAAACGTCGTCGTCGTCGTTTCGTGGGCTGTCGAGTGGGAGTAGTTACGGTGGGAGTTCGTTTTCGTCCAGTGGTGTTAAGGATTCGAGGTCGACGGTGGAGGAGGAGGAGAGGAGGGTGGCGGAGGTGGAGAGGAGAGAGAGTACTTTGGCGGAGAGAACGAGGGAAAGCTATTATTTGCAGCTTGCACTGGCAAAACGTCTCGGTGAGCAGTTCTCTCTTGCTAGTGAGCCACTGTTTTTGGAAGAGTACAGGGTGGAGGGAGCAGGTGGATGTGGATCCGCTGATGTTGATACCGTTTCGTATAGACTCTGGGTACGCAAATCTTCCTCAATAATTGCTATACCTGCTAGTTTTGTCTACTTTTGCGCGAGAAAAGCTACACTACACACAAATTGTTTACGCTCTTGAATTGCTTTGAATTCATTACAGTTTTTTTTTTTTTTTTAAAATTCACAGCTATTGGTATGAAGTTGGTAACCTTTGTGTAATTTCGTAACATCTACAATTTACAACATCTTTTTAGAAAGTTAGAAAACTCAGAAAATCGATATTCCTAACATATACTAGTAAATGTCATATACTCTATGAAGTAAGGGGCAGGTCCTGGGGTACAAATTCTGACACATAAAAGCCCCTACGTTAATAATAGGAGCCGTTCAATTTGTTTAATATATTTTTAAGAGTTTCTGTAAGAAATCAATTCATTCGGATACCGGTAAGGGCTTGAGCGGTTCATCAAATTTTGTTTTGTCAAATTTAGGGGAAGTTCTCACTGAAATCGGAATGAATTGGTTTTTTTACAGAAACTCGGAAAAACATGTTTTAAACAATCGTCTCTGATAATTTTCGTGGGAGTCGTGGGACTCCAAAATGGGTCAAGGTTGCACACAAGATAGTGTACATTTTGTGTCAAAAATTATGTCCCCGGAACCGACCCTATGAAGTAATGTACATGTGTTATGAATTTTTATACACAAGTTTTGAATTCAAGACTTCGATAATGATACAAAATTTTATGAAAAATGTTAATTATGATTTTAAGGGGATTGATGGCTGCATGCCGCCAATGCCGGGCATGCCGGTTTTGTAATGTACTTTTTTTTTTTAAAAAAAAAAAAAATTTCCTTTCAGAACGTTATCATCAGCTTATTCTCCATTTATGAATTAGAGTATGTTTTAGCGGCACCTTGTATGTTTGTAAAAAAATTGCTTTAATTTAGGAAAATCCTCAAGACAAGAAAAGCTGTAAAACCCATCAACTAAACAAGTTTTTTCGGGTTTTTTTTTAAAGAGAAATGCATTTCGTGTTTTTTTTTTTCCCCTTCTTACAGTTAGTGTACTTTCTAAACGTGCTTTGGAGGTTGTCTTGCATGTAATTCAAGCACTGAAAGACATGAAGTGCATTTATAGAAAAGCGAGGTGCGAAAATCGTTTCCCGACAAAGGAATCAGAAAAACAGGATTCAGAAAAAGGTCTTGCTGTCTTATCTCAAGTTCTACTCTTTTGTGGTGATCCAGTGTCATTGTCATTGTCAATGTCCTTGATATGCCAGTGAATTTTTGTTTTAGTGCTATTATTTTGGCAAGTATTCTGGCTGTAAGGCTGGGCATCATGCACCCTAATAAGTTGGGATTGGGCTTTCCAGCCCAAGCCCAAGCGCGCTGGAAACAAATAGTCAATGAAATGGCCAAGACATTGGTTATGTAGATTAAGTTGTTAAAGCAGGCTAGTTTGAAGCGAAACGTTCATAACTGTGTGGCAGTCTTACTGTTTTGTCCATCCGTTCCTATATGTCCAGTGGCTTCAATGGACATTTTACCTCTACTTTAAAGACTGGCCCATATGAACTATTACAGGTTGAGTCACACTCGTATTGGTTTGAACAAATGACTGGAAGCTTTGATTTCAGAAAGTAAAGCAAACATGGATAATACCATGATGTGGGGCTGGTAGAACCTGAGTTTTGGTCCCGTAAAACGGAAGTATAGTTGACTTAGCAATTTGGGATGCGCATCCAACATTGAATGGATGTTGGATGTCGCTTGATCTTCCGGTTTCAAATTTGAAAATGAAAATCAGCGTCTCTCATGACCTGATCATTAAAGTGTCAACATAACCATTATCAGACTTGCAATGAGGAAAACTGTACGGCATTTTTTGTTAATCGGTGGCCAGTTAAGGTTTTGGGAGTCGAGAAAAATGCATAGCCCTTAGTTTTAGAGCAAGCGTGTATGCGATTAACAAATTCTCAACCGTGTCACCCATTTCCCCATACTTGAACTTTCCCCTGTTAGTAATCCGATACCCAATTTGAACTAACATGGAAATTGATGTTTAGCTGCATAAACTGGCCAGCCCTCGATTTACTAACAGATGCCCATAATCATCTATTTTTCAGGTTAATGGATGCTTGTCTTATGCTGATAAGATCTCAGATGGATTCTATAACATTCTGGGAATGAATCCATATCTTTGGGTGATGTGCAATGACTTGGAGGAAGGTAGACGGCTACCATCTCTAATGGCACTTAAAGCTATTGAACCCAGTGATTCATCAATGGAGGTTGTTCTTGTGGATAGATATGGGGATACACGACTTATGGAGCTAGAAAATAAAGCACAAGAACTTTATTTTGCTTCTGAAAGTACGTTGGTGTTGGTGGAAAAGCTCGGAAAACTTGTTGCTATCTATATGGGGTAGGTGTCAACATTCTTCTTACTTTTTAGCTTATTGGATCATTTTTGTCTCTTTCTTTGCAAACCTGTTGATTATGTTGAATTTAAGGGGCAATTTTCCGGTGGAGCAAGGTGATTTGCAAACGCGCTGGAAATTGGTTAGCCAGAGACTAAAGGAGACACAAAAATGCATTGTCCTTCCTATTGGCAGTGTTTCTGCAGGACTCTGTAGGCATCGTGCTATTCTTTTCAAGGTTAGGACATAAACTTCTTATTTCAAGGTGAAATGATTTCTGCAGCAGGATCAAGCTTCCACTTGGTTTATAAATTAATGTTCTCTCTATTTTTTCTGTTGGTTTAATCTTCTTTGGTACCACTGTTAAGAAGTACCCTTGGGTGCAGTACTCCTTCCAGGCTGTAGAGGATACCCATTGTCAAGTAACAGGATTTTTAAATGACTTTGAGCTACATTCCTTTGCATAAGTTATCCCCTGATTCGAGGACTATAAAGCTGTGGAAGGCCTTGATCTCTGAGTGGCATGAACTTCACTGAATACGATCAATAAAATATTAATTAAGTACCAATGGATCATTTGTACAAGGTGGAGATTTAAGTATGAGTTCCATAAGGGTTTCAGTTTATGTAGTTTGATCATATCCCGTTACTTCTCTCTCTCTCTCTCTCGGTAGTATTGTAAATTTCTTTCATGTTGAAGTAGTTCATCTAATTACACAGCTTTTATTACACGTGACGTTGCACTATACCAAACAATTTGGCGGGACACAAGCAGCACTTGTTATTGAGTCAAGCAAAGGGTAATAAAAAAACATGCAGATGGAGGGGCTATGCTGGACTTAGAATCCGAATTCTGATATGCCAAAGTAATGAATTTGTCTTAATAGAGGTGTGGATCCAAGTTTGCTCTGCAAAGATATTATAAATCTACACTGTGTCTCTTATAAATGTAGATAACCGAACACCACTTCTTGCCAACTAAGGTTATTGGTTATTGCAGCAGATGCAGTGAGAGGTTTTGGGATACCCTAAATTTTACTTGATTAAACCGGAATTCATATTAAAGTCACTCTTGTGGCACTTAAGGATGTGTACACAGTACATGTATTCGACTGGTATAATGGTACTAGAGAATCATGAGTAGCTCCTAACGTGCTTTATTTGTTTGATACTCTGACCAGATCGGTGGTTGGTTGCTGGTTACATCACTCCCTGATCTTCGAGAGGAATTTAAATTTAACAGTTTGGTAGTTTTACCTACTTACTTTTGGTTCTCAGTCAAGTTTTTATTCATTTCCAAATGACCAGCGGACTGGTTGTGCGCTAAACTGTTGTTCAGTTGAGTTTTTTTGGTAGATACATATGCTCAAATAGCTAAAAAAAAAAGGTAAATTCAACCAGCTCTTGCAGTAAGTTGAGGTCGAACTAATGAGTCCACGTGACTCAGTGGGGAAGGATCAATCGGATTGAATATTCAAGTTATCTGGCATGCATGAGGAGTTGTTAGTATATATGTGGAGATCGAACAACAGAACTATATGTACTATTATGTACTTTGGCTTATTATAGTTACAAAGAATATGCAGCAGATATATTTTATCGCGAAAGACAAGGAATTTGTTCTTCCTTTTTTATGGCCGTTTTATTTATAATTATCCAGAATTCTTAATTTTCTGTGAATAAACGTGGGAGTGGATGTTTGCTGGATATTTTGGTTAGATTGTACACAATTTCACAAGGCCATATGCAGGCAGAAAGAGACCAGTAAAATAACAGGTGATTGTCTTATCAATTGCAGAAATTGGCTGACTACATAGGTCTTCCTTGCCGGATTGCTAAAGGTTGCAAGTATTGTGTCGCAGATCATCGGTCTTCCTGTCTTGTCATTATTAAGGATGACAGGAACTTTGCAAGGTACTGTATTTTCTTCCATTCCTTAACTCAGTTGAGGGCCTTGAGACAAAAAAAAAAAGGAAATAAAAAATTAAGGCTAGCGAGGGGTGCATTCAGCAAACAATAAAATGTAGTGTTTTTTTTTTTTTGGGGGGTAAGAATAAAATGTAGTGTTGCCTACCACTTGGCTATTGAAGCCAAGTGTTAGTGGTTTAATTATGCGTTTAGTTTCCAGTATTGATTTCAGTTCACGTGTTTCGCCCATTAGAATCCTTGAGAAGTCGTTTCCAGGATAACAATCCAACTTGTTGTAGTAGTTGTTGCATTGTCTAATGTATCTTTTAATTGAGGTGATACTGTTGCCTTTTCGTATGCTTGATATATCAAATGATAGAGTCCATAGGCCTTTATCCATAGTTTTCAATTTTACATCTCCTTTCTTTGGTCATTTTTGTTCTATGACCACATAAATTTTGTAACAGGGAGTACGTAGTTGATCTAGTTGGGGAACCAGGAAACGTCCATGGTCCAGATTCCTCCATCAATGGAGGTTTACTTTCTTCAGTGCCTTCACCACTTCAGATTTCTCATCTTAAAGAATTCCAGCAGCCTTACATGGATAATTCAACGGAGAGCCAAATCCTAAACAAAAATCATGCATGTGGCGCTCCTGAAAATCCCCTGAATTCAGGTATGTCATATTTTACATACCCATGATGAAGGGCTTGGATGAATCATTCTTGGTGAATGCATAGAAGTTAATTGGGATGTTCACGTTCAGATAACTTAGTTTGTCTTCTCTTTGCAGGCAGTGAGGAAGGTCATACAATGGAAGATATTGGCTTATTTCACAATAATAAAGAGGCCATGTGTATTGCTAGTGATCAAGTTTGTGGAGGAAGTGAATCGAGAGATGAATATTGTAGACCTGGTCAATCAGTAGTCGTACATCGCACTTGGAGAAAAGAGATCATTGTATCCGGAACTCCACTTAAGAGCATTGGCATCAGAAAACCCAACCTAAAGTTACCTGGTCAACCAGATCTCGTGGAAGCCAAGAGTGAAGTTGAGAATCAAGGCAATTTTCATTCAGTTACTATACCAAGATACTTGAACATTGAGCCTTCTCTTGCGATGGATTGGCTTGAGATCTCGTGGGATGAGCTACACATCAAGGAGCGTATTGGCGCTGGTATTCCTTGTCCTAAATTTCCAGAAATTTTTTGAAGTCTTGAACTATTGTTGTGTTGGGAATAATTGCACTGGATGTGAAATACTCTATATTCCTATTTCAGGTTCTTTTGGGACAGTGCATCGCGCTGAATGGCATGGTTCGGTTAGTATTTTGTACCCTTTGATTCACCATTGAGTATCCGCTCTGTAAATTCTTGTATGAAGCTTTGTTTGTTGTCTGATTGAGTTGTGAAGTTGATGTATGCTGAATATTTTGATTGCAGGATGTTGCAGTCAAGGTTCTAACAGTCCAGGATTTCCGTGATGATCAGTTGAAGGAATTTTTGAGGGAGGTGAGTATTTGACAAATTAAACATTGAATTTCGACAAAATGTTTTCTGCTTCTGGCTAAGTAACTGTAAATGTGAGCATTACAGGTTATACTTGAAAGCCATTTACATCTACCTAATTTTTAACTTTTTTATTTGTGCACAAATCTGTGCGAAAAATCCATGAAAGCCAGCAACAAGGAAACAACTGGGGAATTTTGAGCTACTGTTAGGATAATACTTTTAACAATATCTACTAGTATTAGTTAGGCCTGTTGTTTTTTGGCTATTCCTTCCGGTTTATTTTTTCCTTATGCTTTAGATTTGATGTGCACATCAGTCAGAATCAGTCCAAATGATTTCCTATCTGTCTTCATAGCTCTAGAATGTTTCAGTTCATGCATACCACTGAGTTGCTATAATTTTGCATGTCTTGTATCAGCGTATCTCTTCGGCAATCTATTGGAGCCTGTTTTTTATGGTTACTTTATTTGTAATTCCCATTTTTAGGTTGCGATAATGAAGCGCATCCGGCATCCTAATGTGGTTCTCTTCATGGGAGCAGTTACACAACGCCCGCATTTGTCAATAGTGACAGAATATCTTCCAAGGTGATGGCTGTTGAGATTGCAATTTCCTTGCTTAAAAAGAACAGCCCTTTCCTGGTGCTAGTGATTGTAAACTAAATCTGAAGTTTCGTGGAACAGGGGTAGTCTCTTCCGGCTCATACATAGGCCAGATGCTGGGGAAATTATGGACCAAAGAAGGCGGTTGCGTATGGCTCTTGATGTGGTTTGTACTATTTCATTTTATTGGTTTTGCACTTTAATAATGTTAATCTTGTGCTTGGATTAATATATATGGCTCTTGATGTGGTTTGTACTATTTCATTTTATTGGTTTTGCACTTTAATAATGTTAATCTTGTGCTTGGATTAATATTTGGTTCTGTACTGGATGCAGGCCAAGGGGCTTAACTATCTTCACAATCTTAACCCTCCTATAGTTCATTGGGATCTCAAAACCCCAAATTTGCTGGTTGATAAAAATTGGACTGTCAAGGTACATATTGGATGTTCTCTTTTTCCCCTCAGACATGTCACAAACTTTAATCTTCGTCTCATCCATTCTACTCAGGTATGTGATTTCGGGTTGTCCAGATTCAAAGCAAACACTTTCATATCGTCGAAATCGGTTGCCGGGACGGTAAGTCGATCTCTCTGTGTCTGAAATATATTTGTGATGGTAAAGAATTTGATGTGGAGAAAGGTCTGACAGAGTTATCTAAGAAGCTAATTGCCTTCGTTTCCCAATCTTAAGGCCAACACAAAAACAAAAAAAAGAACCCCACCTACCCCCTCCAAAAAAGAAAAAAAAAGCGAGAGAAGGCAATCCAAAGTCATGTGGAGCTATTTGCTCCTATCCCTATTTGTGAAAGGTTAAGTATATTATGTTTGCGTTGATATTGTGCATATCTTTGAGAATCACACCCTCGCATTCTGACCAAGGAATGGAAATGACTAGACTTAAAGTATTTGCAGCATGAAGTTGTGGCTGCTTTGTCTTCTATTTATTTTCTTTCTTTTTGCCCCCCCTATCATCAATGCCAGGCTTCCTCTCCACCCTTGAAAAGATATTGTGATCAATATTTTGCAGGTTGAGAATTTTCTTCGCAGGACATCAACCAGCATGTAACTCTCTTGCTTTTCATTTCAGCCTGAATGGATGGCCCCCGAATTCCTTCGAGGAGAGCCATCAAATGAAAAGTCTGATGTCTACAGTTTTGGTGTGATTTTATGGGAGCTCGTGACCATGCAACAACCATGGAGTGGACTTGGTCCTGCACAGGTATATCCTTTATGAACTATGTTATGGGTACTCTTCTGAATTGATAAATATCCACGCCAGGCACTCATGACCTGGGTGAGTAGATTTGTCCAGCTTGAGTGGTTTGAAGTTGGCCTGCCAAGCAAATTTAGTATTTAATGTTAACCTTACAAGTGTGCATAGAATTCGGATGAATGCTCTATTTAGTTTGTAATGAAGGGTGATGTAGTTACTATCCAATTTTCTTTGAATTCACAATTTTTCTAATCAGGCGAAATCACAAAATGTAAATAGTAGGGCATTTTTATAAGTTTGTCAATAGTCCATTTAGGGAAAAGGGAATGCAAGAATAATTTCCCTTACAGAAATATTTTTTGTGTGACCATGTTTCCAGGGACGTACATTGTATTGCGCATTTAAATATACACAAACCCACGCTTGTGCCCGAGTCCATGCAAAAAGGATAAATCGTACGAACACTGATATATGCTTTTACAGTAGCTCCTTATTTTTTGTTTGCGTAATGTTCGTAATCTCCTCCTTGCCATCATGGTCATTGGGCCATGGCCATGCAATGCTTGTTGAGTTACAATAATTTTCTGGTTAACAATTTTCATACTCAGGTTGTTGGGGCTGTTGCTTTCCAGAACAGAAGGCTTGCGATCCCACAGAATACATCCCCAATATTGGCTTCCCTCATGGAATCTTGCTGGGCAGAGTGAGTATTCCCACTAGTTCCTATTGCTTTCAAAATCTTCTGAAAACATTAGAAATTCGAGTTTCTTTTGAAATCTTCAGAAAACGTTATAAAATGTGATAAGCAGTGCCTTTTTCAGAATGCTTAACAGAATTTATGTGTTGGCTTTGGTTGTTACCCACGTTACCATCTATTGGGATAGAAAAACACAGATTCCCATCTCAATTCTGCAGAGTATTCCACGTCCGTCGTTACTTGTTTCCTTGTCTAGAAGTAATTTTCATGTACTCGTGAGGCAATATTGACTATCTAGTGGTCATTTCTCGGAGCATAGGCTTACTAATTCCATGTTACTCGTGAGGCAATATTGACTATCTAGTGGTCATTTCTTGGAGCTTTGGCTTACCAATCCCATGTTACTTGTATGAGAGTGTATATTTTTTTACTAATTGGTTGGCGAATCCAACACAGCTTATGGGTTGCCCGGACCCCTCGGTTACTTTGGATAAATATCTGTTCTGGCATACTTTACAAGAGAAAATTTGATTCATTAGCTTGTTAAACATCTTCACAGGTGTAATCAAGAGCAGACACATAGCTTCTTGTCTTCTCATTTGTATTGCCTATTCATTACACTACCATTCTGTTCTGTGTTTTATTGTTGGATTTGCACCATTTTTCAAAAATCTTTCGGTAACTTTCTCTCGAATGCTTTCTAACAGTATTAATGTCCTACTTTTTCTTGACAGTGAGCCGGCGCAGCGCCCCTCCTTTGCTAGTATAGTTGAAACGCTGAAGAAGTTACTAAAGTCTCCGCTGCAGCTAATGCAGATGGGAGTCCCGTAAAAAGTACTCCTTATGCCCTACCGCGGAGTATTTCATAACCCTCGGATGATTTTGGAGGGTCTAATCACCCATACTTACAGACGTTACAGTTTATGGTAACTTCTACCCCATTTTCTGGCCATATATTAAAGTTGAAGCCTGGAAATGTAAGAGCAGATAAGTTAGATCTGCATTTTGTAAGGGTTATATGTGGGTACGTGATATCCTTGTCGATAAGCTCATTTCTCAAGGGCAAAAGTCCGCATTATTTACGAAATTTAAACCGTAGCTTCTGTGGATGCTACTTATTAGCCTTCCAGTGTTGTAATAATGGGGTGAAACTCCTGTGACTTTTAGGAAGTCGGAAAAACGTTATATTTATTCGGTTTAATTGGATGTTCTTTGCATCCGTATATTTGCTCTCCTGTGTCTCTCGCTCACCTCGATTATATATATGCTCTATGGTAAAAAATAGGATCTCAAAATGATTTCTTTACGAATAAATAGGAGAGTGAATTGATGTGCAGGGCATTGTCATGTGGTACTACTGTATTCTTTACCATCACATACTGAGAAATCATGCAATGCTCTTGGAAAAAGATCATGTGATATTTGAATTATGTCGTGCTTGATAAATGCAGGGAATTATTTTTTCAAAAGTAGACTTAGTGGTAATTGTCCCGTTTATAAATTTTGTAATGGTATTTAGGATAACAAATTGAAGGGCGCGGGACATGAGACCCAAGACACGGATGTAGCGCACGATAATCTTCTCCCAAATACTCCTGTCCTAAAATTTATCTGTTTTTGGGCATGTATATCATTTGTAAATTACTTCTATATTTCAATCTATGATTTTTTATTTTTTTTATAATTTTCTATCAACTAAGATTTATATTACATATTTAAAACATTGTATATTTAAAATAATAGGAGAGTAATTTTTTGATGTGTCCGAAATAGAAAAAATAGACAAAAAAAAATTGAGACGGATGGGTTATTTTTCTTATCCGACATATTAGTGCGTGAACTCTAAGGGGTTGAAAGTGGGATTGAACAAGCGATAAGTGCTTCACCATGAGGTTATGTGTTCGAATTTTACAGAGGTCAACCATCCCAAACCATGGATCACTGGGGATTGTTATTTTCAAGTTCGAAATTAATTGAAGTGCGTGTAAGCTGACTCGGATATCCGATTATCATAGAAAGAAAACATATTAGTTCGGTGATTCATGCACATACAGTGTTTTCCTCCGTTCCAAAATAAGTGTCACATTCTCTTTCTATTAAAACGATACGCTAAGGCTATGTTTGGTAACATTTCTGTTTTTTGTTTTCTGTTTCTGTTTTCTAATTTCTGTTTTTTTGCAAAAAGGAAGTGAAAACAAAAAATATTTTGTGTGAAATTATTTTCAAAAAAAAAAGAAAAGTAAAAACATTATTATGAGTTAGTTAGAGGTGTGTTGGCGGGAGGCCAGAGGTGATGGGTGGTGGCGGTGATGGTGGGTGGTGGTGGTGCGTGGTGCCTGGAAGTGGTGGTGGTGGTGGTGTGTGGTGGGTGGCGGTGATGGTGGGTGGTGGCTGAGAGTGAGAAAACAAAAATAAAAAGTGAAAGTTGAGATTTTTAAACTTCCCCAAATTTCATAAATAGTGGAAGTAAGAAATAGAATTTGAAAGTGGAAGTGACACACAAACAATATTCCTTTCTTAAATTGTGAAAATTCTAAAAACAGAAACAGAAAATAGAAGTGCCACTAAACAAGGCCTAAAGTACTTAATTTTTTTATTTAAAAAATAGCATGACTTTTTGCAATGGACACGTGCTCTCTTTCCCTTAAAACGATGCATTGAAGTACTTAATTTTTCAATTTAAAAAATAGTATGACTTTTTGTAACGACACTTATTTTGGAACGGAGGGACCTATGATATTTCCCCCGACGTTTTCCTTTGGCCTTCCTTTTATTATTATTATTTTTTTGGGGCAAAACATGGCTCCGTGGAATCGCAGTCTCCAGTCTCCTGCTGTACATCGCTGACCGTCGACGATTCGGCCGTCCTCATCTTGAGCTTGAGAGAGAGGGAGAGAATCCAGTCCGATCGACAATTGCTGAAACCTAGAGCGAGAGAATTCGTTTTCCATTCACTCCGGTCGATTAATTGCTCAAAAACCTAGAGAGAGAATCTGTTTTTCCATTTACACCGATCGAGTAATTGCTCAAACAGGCAGAGAGAGAGAGAGAGAGATGGTGATCGATATACTTATACAGATCGGACTGATACTGGTAACAGTATTCATGTTTCTAGTGATGCACAACATCCCGCAAAAGGCCTTCGCCAGGTACCGTGCATACAGAAGCCGAGCCGATACCCAAGCCAAGCAACACTTCGTTAAGGGCGCTCAGCTCTTATCCAGAGCCCAAGCCGAAGCTGCTGCTGGATCGGACAACAAGGACGCCGCCGTGGCTCTGGCTAAGTCTGCCGCAGAGGAAGCCGATAAAGCCATCGCTATTGATCCCAAAGACGCCGCGTCTCACATTCTTAAAGCCATAGCTCTCGATCTCCAGGTAATGGAACTGAATTTTCTGATTTCCATTTGTTTTCGGCTTAATTTCTGGGATTTTTACTTGTGATTTCTGAGTATTGATATGGAGATTATGCAATATAAAGTTGACAATCGTTACATTCTTGTTAAGAGCATGATTGTTGGTAAGAGCATGATTTAAAGAATTTAAGCCAAAAATTGAGTTGAAGCTTCGATAAGAGCATGAATGTTAATTTGGTTGTTTATAATCCGGTGAGTTTAGGGTTAGGTGAGATGAAAGGCCTGGGATCTGAGCATAGAAGCTCTGATACCAAATGATGTGATCGAGTCAAAGTACAGATTGATTGAGAGAGTGAAATCCCTAAAAGGCAATACAAAGAGTTTGAGCTTTAATGGAGTATTGAAAAACTACACAATAAGAGACCTAGACACCTATTTCTAGGATCAAGCATTAACACCGAGGACGCTAAAATGACAAAAATACTCTCAATTCTACTGCATCAAAAGCAGCTTGGGATGCCAAAAAGAGTAGAGCTCCTGAAATTTCTTGGTATAGTGTAGTGTGGTTTCCTTATCATGTTCCAAGGTGGGCTATGTGATCCAATGGATGACTATTCAAGAAAGAATATCTACAAAAGTTATATTATACAAAGGTGGGGGATTGTAACAGATAGTACCTATGTGGTTTGCAGCTTTGGTGAAGAATCGCATTGTCACCTCTTGTTTGCCTGTCCTTTTTCCTCTCAAAGTTTGGTCACATGCTAGCAAGGAATGGAGCTCAAATGAGATACTTATCTGTGGTAATGCGATTGACTGGATTAAGATTGTTAGAGGAGGAAAGAAGCTGCAAGATATTATGTTCAAGCTTTCTTTTGCAGCTGCAATATATCACTGGGGGGGGGGGGGGGGGGGGGGGGGGGGGGTGGGGGGATTTTCAAGCATAGGGCCAATGATTTGACAGGGGGTTGTTGCTAAGAGATAGAAGACGTTAGAGCGTGCATAGCTCATGGATGTATGCAAGGTCTAATGCAAATAGGTTGTTTGTGGCTGGATTGGTAGATTTCCGCTTGGATTTTTTCCTGTGGGATCTTGGTCACTGGTTTTTAGTTTTTGGTTTTGATGTCGGTTAATCACTGTATTTTCTGCTTAATCACTGTATTTTTCTGTTTGATTGTATTTCATTTAGCTTCTATTCACCTACATAAGTTTGTCATTTTTTCAAATGATTTCAAGTTCGTTTTCGACTCTTCCAAAATAGTTTCAAAATGCTTCCAGTATGCTACCGTTTTCTATATTTGCCGATGCAACATACAGTAATGATCCTTGGATATCTGCAGGGCTTCAGGACCTCGGCTCTCGACTCGTTTGATGTCGCACTGTCTCCAATTGCGGCAAAGTCTCTTTCCAGTGCAGAGAGGGGAGACGCTCTTTTCAAGAGGGCGAAGTTGAAGGTGGCCATGAGTAGTCAGGGAGAGCGACTCGACTCAGCAATTGCAGACCTGGTAGAGTCGGTAAAGCTGAGGAATGATAATGCAAAGGCGTACTGCTTTTTGGGTGAGTGTTATGAGAAGAAAGGGATGGTGGAGGAAGCGAAGGCAGCGTATGAGTCGTCGACTAAGGTTCAGCCCATGTCTGCCGCGGCAGCTATAGAGGCACTTAAACGGTTGAGTTCATAGACAACGAAGAGTGCTGGAGCTCTTTTTTGACAAACAAGATCATCCCATTAATATAAAAAGCAAGGACACTACCGGTCTGAAATACAGCAAAAAGCAAAACAAAAGCAAAAAACGAAAAAAAAACAAAAAGCTGCTCAGCTCCGATGTCGGACCCAGGACTCTGCTCGTGGAGGATCACCTATGGATCTTGCTCCTGCAGCAGGCCCTTCGTAATCCAACTTGTTTTTTTCCATATGTACATTTTGTTATGTTTATTTGATTGTAACTTTGGTTTCTTATCATATTTCTTATGGCAATCAATTGCTGTTGGCTGTGGTGTAACACAATAAATAATAGTGGTACATCACAAGGCTGTAAAGAATCTTGAGCTGACCAGAGAGCTTTCTAAGCTTAATTCAGGAAAAAATTATGAGTTCTAAACTGTATTCAGATTTGGCTTTTCATTATTCAAGTCAGTTATTGAACTTTAATCGAACTGATCACAAGCCGAGCTTGATTAGTTTGTTATATGTACTGTAAAAATTTATGGACCTAAGGCAACCTGGTGCCTTTTGAATGGCCCAAATTTCTCTCTCTCTCTCTCTCTCTCTCTCTCTCTCTCTAATTTGGACCGTCCAAGTGTTTTGGACGGTTGAGATATGTGCTTGGGCACCACGTAGGACGGTGCCCGTTTGGCACTGAAGAATTTCTCCTTTTCTGGTTTATCATTTGACTGATTTGAGTCAATCACAATTGAGCTTGTTAAGGATCAGAACATGAATCTGAGGTTCTAAGTAATTTGGTTAGTTTTCTAATCCTACTCATCATTTTTGGAACTCCAGTTTCATGTTTTCAAAATTTTTCTGTGACTGGGAGTTCTTGATACTATTTACATCGATAAGCTGAAGTAAAACGATTTGATCATTAATCGAAATCGTAATCTGGAATCAACATCTTGCACAGGATCTGTGATTACCAAAAAAAAAAAAAAAAAACATTTTGAATTCACGCGATGGTTTACCAAATATGTACTAACATGTTGTGACCATGGCCTTCACAAATTTTCTCAGCTTCTTGGTGGCATACCACAAAGAAAGTGCAAACATTAAGCAAAGATGCCCAAATCGATAAACGAAAGTGTCCCCCACAGTTCCAAGAGTTCAGTTTGGTTGGTTGATGGGTTTGCTTCTCACACACAATCGATCGGGTTCGATTCTTGAGGTCAGACTGTTGAAAGTATTTTATGTGAATCTCCTAGTCCCTGCCTTTGAACAGACCAGGGAGGAGATTAGTCGAGATGCGCGTAAGTTTGGCCTGAACACTCCTGAATGTCGAACCAAAAAAAACGCGTCCCATACTACTCAAATTTAACAGGGAAAAGCAAAGATTACGTTATTGACACAATCTCATTAACATAGGAAACAACAAATGATAACAATGTGACTGATTCACATATCAAAGAAGACCAGAGGTTGAGAAAAATGGAGGAAAACTATCAAAACACAAATGTTGAAAGGAGTATTATGTCTTCAATGAGTGGTGGACCGAAGTCTAACAGTTCAGTTTACAAGAAATAGGTTAGAACTGGTATACAAAATACAAGAACTTCGGTATGGAAGAACAGAGATCACTGCAATTCTACACCGTCGAGCCATTTAAGTGAAGGCATCACTTTCACCAGAAATAACTTAAAATTCTCTTCCGCAATCACATTCCCGATAATTTCTAACTGTGTCAACTTCAAGTCCTTAAATATTGAAAACGCTTCCCAGCAATTTGTGAAATCAATACCATCAATTGGATTCCAATCGCCGAAATTCCAATCAGCTCCTACAGTATGGTTAAGGGGAGAAGAGCACGAGTACCTTCTTGTGTCGACCGAGTGTGCACCAAACTCATTGTACGAGATATTCAAAGCTTTTAATGACTTCAGCAGTTTTAGAGGCTCCAGAGCAGAAAAACTACCAATTTTGTTGTTACTGAGGTTCAAGCAAGAAAGAAGCTGCATTGCCTCTAATCCTGTCATAAAGAACAGATACAAACACTCAGTTGCTCCCATATAAAAATCATCAGCAAATAGCTGCTGAGAAACCATCAAGAGCCTTGTTCCACAGTACTAATGCTAACCGGGAGTAAGCTGATGACCAGGGCAAAAAAAAAAAAAAAGTAGATGCACTTGGTATCTCTGATACCTTGATGCTTTATCACGACTATTGGTCCGGCCCCCATCTTGATAAGAGCTCAACAACACTTATTTGTTGACTTTTCCCCGGGTGGACATTAGGCAATAAACTTCTGATGGTGAATTTCAAGACAGACCATACATAACACATGTTGATAGATGGGGCCCCGGTCAAAGGGACTCGCAAAGTTGTGGTACGCATGTTGAGATAAACACATACTCTCTTGTTTTGGTATCGAAATCTTACATGTCAGGAAAAAAGTTACTCACTCCACCCAATTTTGTTTGCCCTTTTTTTGCAGTCAATCCTTTTAACCAAATCAACAAATAACATATCTATTTACCCAAAAAAACAAATAACATATCTTTCATGATTGAATTTTGATCCACCAACCAAATAAATTCAATTAATCATTTATTTCTATTGATTGGTTGAAAGAACTCAAAAGTTGATTCATGCAACAACATTGTTTGTTGATCCTACTTTTTTTTTTTTTTTTTGATCAGCAAAAAGAATATTTGTTGATCCTATTAAAGGAATGACAATTGAAGGAATGCCAAAAAATATGGGAAGGAGGGAGTAGATGACTTTTCCTATTCATATAGCATAATGATAGCAATTTATTAGTAACTACGGGAATAGAAGGAACTAACAGCAGTTTACCTTCAACTGAGTGAAGGTGGTTGTGGCTGAGGTCTAGCATTTGGATCCACAATAATTGTTCAATAGAACCAATTCGTGATAACGAAAGATTACAAAGTCGCAGACAAATGTAACTATTAATGCTCGAAGGTGATGAGTCTCTGTAATGATAGCAATGCCTCAGCAAAGATTCTGGAGTGGAGGTCAACTGTAGAGGCACAAAAAATTAGAGAAGCTGGTTAATTCAAAACGCATTTACCTTTATCAGGATTTCAGATAAATCTTTGACATGCAACTTTCCAACATTATCCGCTAAAGATCTCCAAGTAGCAATGAATATCCCAGAGGAACATGAAGCCAAAACAGAACAAATATAGCTAGATTTAGGTCCGCGATGTAAACAGTTACCACAGATTCTCAGACAAGATAGCAACATAATTCAGCTGGACATAAATTAATAGCTGGTGGGACTATAGTCAACAATAAAGTGAATAAACCAACTATAAGAACAGATCAAAAACTATAGACTCGAACTAGGTTTCCTAATATCTTTTTTCTGATCCTCGAACTAGGCTTATACTTAGGATGTTAGACAAACTTAAAAAAAGACCCTTGCAAATCTGTTTACTTTAGAATACAAAAGAGGAGGCATTCACCTGCTGCAACAAGACTAAGCTGTATTCATCCTTGTAAAATTGAGAATGTGGTGGGTCTACTTTCATCAGATCACTATACAACTCCAAAACTTCTTCAAAATGGACCACCTCGTTAGAATCTGAAGTTTTATTGTACAATATCATTGCATCGAGTGCGGTCAACAATCTTGCAAGTGTGAGCTTTCCAATTTTACTGCACTAACCACAAGGGAGAAAGTATGAGGAAAATGGACAAAAGAAAACTTTCTTCAACTTGCTAACTATGAATCCTACTTACCAATCTGTCTCCGAGAGCAATTCCCGGAAAAGAGAGATCTCGTTAGCTACGGTCTCTGCATTCCACTTGTAAGCCATCAAATCGTTGTCATCACTGTTCTTCAATGGATTGGAAAAATTAATTTGGCTTGATTCCATAGGACGTGCTTCATAACTATGAAATTTTTTGTCTCCCCATGAAATCATGTCTAAATTTTGCAAATCAGCACGTTGTGGAGCACTAGGTTGTAAACAAACTGTAAATTCAAAATAAGTAGGATGGCTATAGGGAAAACCAGAGACAGCCTTGATGCCCTCAGAATGTCCCATGGTGACCTTTATTGGATTGGCTTGTGAAAAATGTAACTTCTCCTCTAGAAAGCTTAGATGTGTCACCCAAGCTTGGGCCCGTCCAGAGTTATTTGTTGAAAGCGGTTTCCAAACTAGATCTTTATTTGTATCATGCATGGATGACTCGATGGTTATTGTGGATGAGTTGACACCTTCAACTGCTTCATTAAAATAAAGAATGACCGGAATTTTTCTGTCACTAAGACGGAAACTTGTAATAGGCGACAAAAGACTACCATCCAAGCACCCATCCACCCATACTTCGAGGTTGGAACCATGAGGAGGCCAAGTATAAACCAACAGAGGCGTCTTTATTTTTACTATCTGATCGAGAAGCCAATGATGATAAAACCAGCCACTTTGGTCATCCGGATCAGTGAAAAGTGCTTGGTGAACAAGGTCATTCTCCTCTGTTAGAACCTTCTCCTTAGGGAAATACCCGTCCACCTTTTTCTCCAGTAAATGAGACAGAAGCACACTGCAGAATTTTCATGGTTAGGCACCATGAGGGAAGAAAACATGAACAAAAAAGTGTTTGAGAAAGATGGAGGCGTCGCAAGGTAAGCATGCACTCATCGCAAGATAACTGGTGTGTGAATGCCGTCACCAATTTTTAAAATGAATATTCAATCAAAATAAAGAACCATGCATACTCAGGTGGAAGAACCATGGCTCTATCATCCCCATGGATCTTGAGCTTCAAAGGGACGAGGGTTACAAGGAAGCACAAAAAGATATAAGAGAAATAAAAAGAATAAGTTAACAGTTAACATTACAACCATCACAAATAGTATACACCCTTGTATCCTACAGTGACTTCCATAAAACTTGGATGTTAATCATTCAGCAATTTTTTGTACAGCATAGCATGCAGAATTCACAGAAGAGCTCTGCCCCAACAAGAATTATAAACACAAATTTGACATTGTTCTAACTTGTAAACACCATTTACTGCTTTTTCTGTAATTAGTGACCAAAATAAGAATGAGCAAAGAGCTTATCGGCATGAAAGGTGAGCCGTCCGTTCTCATAATCGCGATAGCTTGAGAAATCTACTCACCATCCCCGAGGTGCAAACATCATCATACACAACTATAACATACATATTAGGTTTCCAAAAGGGAACCAGCAACTTGCATGAACACATCACAAAATGCCATCAATACAAGAAACAGTATTCTTTTGCATCTTCCATTGTATACTTTTAATCACAAACAGCGCTGAATCGCTGATGGTTATACTTCCCAGTGGTGTAATGTTAAGAGGTCATGCAACATCCTTTTGTTGGGTTAGTGTCATTCCGCAGAACTCGAGCATAATCAAAAATTAATCAAAATTACATTTTATTTCGATTAATTCATGAAAAAATGGGCTAGTATTATCAGTTTCCGGAAAGCCTACCACCCATTCATACTTATTGTGACTCGTTTGATGATTGTTGAATCGGATTGCTTCACTTATATCACAATCCTGAACTCCTCACCATCACGTGCGGCAAAAAAAATGCATATATTGACAGTTCAAAAGAATCCTTGCATCCCACATCGTCTTAGTCTAATCGATACAAGTCATCGTACTTCTTCGCCTTGGTTAGATGTGTAAACCGTTCATCCCAGTAGGCCATTAAAAGATTTCATCCCACAGCATCTTACTTATGGTTTTATAAGGCTATTAAATTGCTGGGGTAAAATATCTGGCGACAATGACATGTAAATCTTTGTACCTTGCACATTCTACAATAACCATCAATAGATGGAAGATGTCTTGGGTTGAGGAAGTTAATACAGTGTAGAAAAGAATACACATTTCTTTTTTCTGTGTAGTATCATGCTTTACCACATAGTGCTACTGAGTGCATACTTTGTATCGTTCAAAGTCAAGATCCCCAAAACTAAGAAACCAATGTTGTTATCAACAAAGTAGGGGATCCAATTAAATGAAATCATAGCTTCTTGTTCAGAAAAGTCGGTTAGTCTACCATTTGTACAATGTCTGTCTTCTATTATGTAACCACTAAAGCACGTTTCTAAGAGTGGATAATCTCAATATTTAACTGAAATAGGGTCACAAAAACCCCACATTGCAAATCTTTACCACTTCACCAGGACCAAAATCAACCTACTATCCAAATTCCACTTTCTGTTCAAGCCTCTTGTTAAATAGTTTCTAAAAAAATTTGCAATAATAAATTAGATCTGAATCATAAACCCTATGAAAGACTGTGGCTTTTGCGTGCATTACTCTATAAGTCTATAACAAGTTAACCACAATGTGCCTAAAACCACTTCATAATCCAGAAATGGCTCAAGCTAGTATTCTCTCAAGATATCCCTTTCGGCAACAGTGAATCAAACATCAAATAATATTGTTAGAGAGGCGTACCTACGGTTATGCCACGCAGAGTAGTTACTGAAATTGTCATTTATCATATCAGTTGTGAACTGTAGTTCCTCCTCATCAGATCTGTTCTTCAATGCTGCTACAAATCTGGGAAATGAAAAAGGACGTCCAAATAAGACAATTTCATCATGCAATGACGTAATAAATCCAAGTAAGCTGAAGTTTTCACCTCCGGTAATTCCAGGCATGGAAATTTCTGGTATCTTGCTTCAGAAACACTTGCAAGAGCTGCAATTCCCTGTCTATCGATGAATGCCCCTTTCTTAACACCCATTTACGGTGATACCAGGCACCATAAGACTTGTAATTCTTTGCTAATGCACGCTCTGTCTGCATATATACAACGATAAAAGAAAGCGCGTGGTAAGGCACCTGGTCCTCCTTCAATTGGAATTTATGCTGCCTTTTATTTCACTTTCCTTTCTTTCCCTTTCGCTTTCCATCATAATTTTCTTGTTAATCAACCAGATCCTACAAGTATTCTCCTAATTTTCAGTAAAATAATTCACATCAAATCAACCATACCATACAGTCCTATTCGGAAGAGCTCACAAAGGCCTTATTAAGCAATTTCTTTCCTCTTCCAACAGTTTCTCAGCAACCAAAAGCAATAACACAATAGACAGAAAAACACAGCAAAAAACTCGGATCATCTAGCTTTTTAGTGGTTCGAAAACACGTACCACTCTCAGTTCTTCCTTGAAAATTGATTTGATGCAGTCTGGATCGCTTTCCAAATCACTCTCCGAATGACTACTAACAATGTGTTCAACAGCGAGTTTCCTGTAATTCCAAGCTGTGATATACTCGGGATTCGATTCGACAAGCTTTGCGCAAACTTCTAGGGCTTCTTTCGTGTAACTGAATCAATCAACAAATTTTTTTATCAAGTACCAAAAAAGACCAGCACTTAAATCACAGAACTTTACAAGTATACAGCTAGATATAGATTATGAATGGATTCAGAGGTAGAGAGAGAGAGAGAGAGGAGTGACATTTGGTTGTGGTGAAAATGGAGGAACTGAGTTTGGAGGGAGCGTAATTTAGCTGCTTTGGCGTCGTAAGCTTTTTCCTCTTCTGGTGTTGGGGGTTTCCGTGGACGACCGTGCATGTTTTCGCAACAGGAGAGAGAATCGCTGAGGAGAGAGAGAGAGAGAGAGAGAGAGAGAGAGAGAGAGAGAGAGAGAGAGAGAGAGAGAGAGAGGGTATGGACTGGTGACTGACTGTTGGTGATGGTCGGAAGTCGGAGGAAGAAGAAGAAAAGCACTCTCGATCTGTTTTGCTTCGTTAGATTGTTTTCGTATTGGGAAGGGAAATTCCAGTAACACCACTGACGTTTTATTTCTTACGGAAAGCTCCCCACTTATGAGAAATTAGACTTTTTCCTGCTCTTGTTCGGTTTTCAGATAAAGTAGCATCTCCAACACAAGCTCTCCTCTCTAAACCGAGGAGTGAAAGTGACATATTAAGGGGAGATTTTGTAATTTATATCCTCTTTTTCTCAAAAATTTGTATTTTTTGAGGAACACATCCACTTTTTTGTCACATCCACTTCTTAAATTTAATTTTGGCTTACAAAATCTCCCCTTAATATGTCACTTCCACTTCTCATTTTAGAGAGGAGAGCTTGTGTTGGAGATGCTCTAACAAAAGTATATCGGTCAATCTGATTAATTTTCCTCTATGTTTTTATCAGACCCAAAGCGTAATAGTGTTAGTAATAGTTCTTAATCACAGCCGTCCAAAAGTAACAAAAGTGTTTTTATCGCAGTCGTATCAGGAAGCACTACACGGCCCTCAAATCCATTTTTATCACATTCTTTTTAAGTTCTTGTGAACTATTTTATTTAACATAGACTTTTTAAATGACTAGTATATTTAAGAGGAAATGGATCCAGGAGAAGAATTTGGGTGCGGAGCGGGTAGGATTGATGTGGTGCCGATGCACATCTTGGTCGTTCAAAAGTGTTTGGCATTCAATTCAGGGGAACGACTATGGTATTGGTTTTGGTTGGACTTTGGTTCAGTTGTAGGTCAAACCAGGTTTTTTAAAGGATGTATTCGTAAAAACAGTGACATTCAACTTAAAATTGGCATACAAAATTAAATAAAACTTTTAAACATTAGAAAAACAACAATTTTGCCGCTTAGCTTCTAAATTTTAGGATTAGATGAAATAAGATAATTAAAAACGGGAATACAAACAAAGAAAAACGATAATGCCAAAATTATCGTGCATCAAACCTTGTACTCTACTCGTGGTGCAAATGTTTCATGCACTAAAGTTTTAGTATTAACAAAATCAATTTTAATATTATTATTTGTCAAAGACAAATACCTAGCCTGATAGGTGCTTGTCGACGTACTCTAGGTGGGGCTTTGGTAAGAAGGTCAGACACAATGTCGAAGGGCAGGCATGCCCAAGTTGGTCATGAATCAACTCCATGACTTGATCGTGATTTATGGCTGCACATGGCTAGCCTTAGAGCAACCCTGGCTCTATTTTTTCCTCAATTTTGATCAAAAAAATTGAGTAAAAGCTCATTTTGGTATCATCCACTCCAGTGGTAAACTCAAATTTACTAAATTTTTTTTTTTAAAAACCTCTTAATTTCTCTCTCTCCTCACGATCTCCCCCAAAATCATTCCCACTAGAAAAAAATTTCCACCATCGCCACCACCATATTTGACCAGATTTCTTCAAATCACGACTAAAGATCCAGCGACCAGAGATTCAGCCACTAGATGAACCAGATTTTCAGATTCCGAACAAAGTTTGTCGACAAATGAACAAGATTTTTCACTAGATCTGAACCAGGGTTTCATTTACACAGATCGATCTCTACCACCACCACCAAGGCTCATCACTACCAGCAAACACCGCCACTAGCTTTGCTCACCACCATCGTATCACGACCGTCGACCACCCAAAAGGAGCCTTTGGAAATTTGGTTAAAGGTTTGGGTCTCCCTTGATTTGGGTAAAAAATCAGATTTGATATGAGTTTGGTTCTATGACTGGACCTGATTTTCGGGTGTTTTTACCCAAATTTCAAATTTGGTTCTGAGTTTGGTTCAATGCTAGAGGTGCTCTTACAATGGAAAGGTGCCACTAGCTTTTGGAGCTAATGGTGCCGGTCGAGGAAACAGCCCTTCGGTCGGCACCTAGGGTGCAACCTAATTGGGGCAAAAGTAATTTCAATGTTTACAAGCGTTTTACCCTCTGCCGAATGGACGGGTTGGGTGTGCCAAGATGGCAAGATCTCGCACCGGTTGAACATAAATAGAGCAGGCGTTGGGCCTGAAACTTCTAGGCTTTGGCTAGGTTTGGCTAAATAAGTTAAGTGGCTTTTTATTGTTCATTTTTTTGTCCTTATTCAATTTTTTTTTTGTATTTTTAGTTTTGCGTCAAACTTTTGCGACCAATTGATCCGTCTCGACGAGAAGAATCAGAAAAATAAAAAATTTTGACCGAAACTCTTAAATTTTTTAAAAAATACAGAATAAGTTAAAATAAGCTGTTTATTTTGACTTATTCTGTATTTTTGCAAAAATTTAAGAGTTTCGGTCAAAATTTTTTACTTTTCCGATTCCTCTCGTCGAGACCGATCAATTGGTCGCAAAAGTTTGACGCAAAACTAAAAATACAAAAAAAAAAAAAATGAATAAGGACAAAAAAATGAACAGTAAAAAGCCACTTAACTTATTTAGCCAAACCAAGCCTTTGTTCGGTTTGAGTTTTGAGGGAGGATTTTGGAGGTAATAATTAGAGAGAGATAGAAAGTGAATTTTATTGGGGACTGTGCAGGGTAGGTTTTGAGACCCAAACTGAACAAGGTGCTAACTTCTAATCACAGGCTCACAGCAAAGGTGCACTGTTGGAAATGGTTTTATAAAAATAAATTATTTACTTGGGAAATATAAAACCATTTAAAATAATGTGAAAGAAATTATGTCTTAGAGTTGGTACCTGGGGTTTTGAAACGAACCAACACATGCTTGCACCAGTTCATTTCCGAACCAGTGTACACCTTTCTAGCCATAACGTTGTATGAACTGATGTGTACCCAATTGGTGCATCAGTACTTAAGGAACTGGTTCAACCATTTCAAATGGACGTACTCTTCCGGAACAGGTTCCTGGTTGCCTATAAATTTGGGACGTTACCAGTCATTTCGCTCACTCAATTTCCTTAGTCACACACTGCACTTTTCCATATAGAGTCCGAGAGAGTTCAACATAGTTTCTGTTCGTTGGGCACGCATTCAAAGTGCTGCGTTTGTGTGCGAAAAGATAGTTGTACCCTGGGAGGCTGACGCAGGGCTGACCTTGGCATTTCAGGGGCTTAAGACAAAGTTTGAAAATGGAGACTCTTAAAAATGCTAGAGAAACTAAATATAAAGTTGATAAACACTGTTTCAAAACTACATGCATGTACACGACAAAAATACTTTCTAACTCTAGGCATGATTATTTCAAACTTGCAAATTTCAAAATTTCCACCATCAATTTTGCAATTCATTCTATCATATATCATGGATGCAGGATGCTTCATATGCCAACAAACCTAGGGTAATCATGAATTAGAGTAATTAACATGAGAGTAAGTTATTTCTGCCGGCGGTGGAAATAATGTTTTCTCAATTAACATACAGATCCCATATCTGTATTGGAGACTCATAAATCAATTCACAAGCAAATTGAGACTCTCTAAGGTAATCAGAGGAATTAAGAACAGGAGAAAATGATATCATGTCTAAAATATTTAAAAAAATGGCTGCTATTTTTTTATCGGCAAAATGGCCGCTATTGACAGCAAAAAAAAGTAGCACTAGATCTTCATTTTCAAACTAATAAGAGAGAGAGAGAGAGAGAGAGAGAGAGAGATGATTTCACCCTTGCATGCAGCTGTGATTTTACCTTTACAAGCCTAAGGGCGCGTCCGGGCTCCGTGAATATGATCATTGATCGGGGTCTGCACCAGATCTTCGTTTGTTTTTAATCTTTTTCTCTCTTGTTTTTTTCTTTCCTGTTTGTTTGTTTTGGAATCACCAAAGCTGATAACAATCTCGGATTGGGCCTCTGGGCCCCTTGGCCATTAAATGAGTGAGTAGTTGTTTGGGTTTTAAAATGGGCTTCTATGCAAAAAAAAAAATTGGGCCTACATACTTGGTGTTAAAAAATATTAGGGGGCCCTGTTTTTTCATTTTTTGGGGGAGCCTAAGACGTCGGCCTATTGGCCCTGGCCAGATGTCCAGAATCGTGAGCACCATAGCAAGGGCGAAATCTGCTTTAAGGAAACAATGATTCATCTCTGGCCTTGATCTTCTTACTGATTGATTTTGGAATTCTGTGAGTTATCATAATTTACAGCTATATTTTCCGCTTATAATATCCGTTTTTTTTGCACTACAGGATTGTTACCCATTTAATGGTTATGTAGTGATTCATTTTGATATTGCATTATCCAATTAACTTTTCCGGTTTCGTCTTTTATCAAATCAGTTCTTCTTTTCTTTTACACAAAAGTAGATTTTATACATTTAGTTGGCTAAGGGCATCTTTATCAGGGGCACAAAAAAAAAACACCAAATTTAACTTCAAAAACACCTTTTACAAATTTAGCAAATCACTTTTCTAAAAATTCACAAAATCAGACTCTCTATTCTAACTTTATTATATTAAACTATTCTTTCTTTCTATTCCTACTCCCCAAAAGTAATAAAAAAAAAAGAGAGAAAGTGAACAATGCATGAACAGTGCCCTGGTGAGTGAACAGTGCCTCACCAAATTTGGTGCGGTACTGTAGCAAAGTCAAAAACTTAACAAATTTGACCAACCATTTGGCGAGCCTGATTTTGGCCTTATATTTTGGGTTTTGGCTCTCTATTTTTGTTAAAAAGTTAATTTGTTCATCCACATAAGGATGCTCTAACCCAAGGGTGAGATTTTTAGGTCCTTTCTTTGCCTTGAGAATTCGAGGACTTCACAATTTACCAAGTGTGGACGAGCACCAGGTTTTATTGATTTACAAATGTGGGCAGGTATAGTACCAGTGTAGAACGAAATTGCAAAAAGAAAAGAAAAGCGAAAACATGTTAGTGCTAGACTTAAACGAGTAACTTTTGAATGAT
Organism: Vaccinium darrowii; assembly: GCA_020921065.1. Taxonomy (NCBI): domain Eukaryota; kingdom Viridiplantae; phylum Streptophyta; class Magnoliopsida; order Ericales; family Ericaceae; genus Vaccinium; species Vaccinium darrowii. The sequence goes on from CM037155.1 coordinate 6,959,427, forward strand.
GAGATGATTTACATGTAAAATATTGGTTTGAAGTGCGGAGCCCTCACAAAGCATTGCAAATTGGAATCCGGAATGCTAAAGTGCACCCGTGCACTAAAATAGTGTAGCGTGGCAAAACGATCGTAGTTTTCTCCACATTTAAAGCATTACAATAATTATTCTTAGCCTTTAGAGTCTCTGCGTGTCTTTATTATATTAAACAAACCACAAAAAAAAAAAAGAAAGAAAGAAAGAAAGAAAGAAAGAAAAAGAAAAAGAATTCCCTTCTTGGGCCATTAATTCAAATGTGTCTCAGGGGTCCCTTGACTGAGACTACATGTTCTGTCCGTAACCTCTGGGTCTTGGGATCTTCTTTGTTCTTCCATTGCACGTGGTTGATCTTAGGATTGACTTTTGGTTAAATGTTAGCACTATTGCTCCATTAATGGTGCAAATTAAAAGGTTTTTTTGTTGGATTTTGTATTTTGCACAAAAAAGCTAAATGACATATGTGTTGATGACTTGATGACATCAGCAATATGTTGAGATAAACGAGAGGAAATGATAATGCCAAAATCATTTTTGTTTGTGCCAAAACTGTAGTGCATTAAAGGTTTGTACCTTGCACATGGTACAAGGTGGTTTTTAAGCACTACGATTTCGACACAAATAAAAACGGTTTTGGCATTAGCAATGAGTCTTCAAATTTTACCTACAGGCTCTACCCCTAGCGGACGCAGGATTTTTAATGCGGTGGACTAAATCATATGTATTCATAAATTAAAAACAAAATATCATCCTCATATATTAATCACACAATTTTTTGGGGACCTTTCTTCATGGTTTTTACAGACAATGCCTAAAATCTAGTAGAAATAACGGGATAATTGAGAGGTGAATGGAGACCGGGCCTCCACATGCACCCTAGGACCTCCCCTGGTTGATACAATGCCAAATTTAGCTTAAATTTGTAAAGAATTTTTTTTTTTTTTGTGAAAATCTAATATAATCCACAAGAGAGTTGACATTAAATGAAAATCTTGAATGATATTATTACGGACATTTCACAACTCCCCTATTATGATTTATTCACTCTAGTTTTTATTGACATACATAAAGACCCCACTAGTTTTCAACGACTTACATAGAGACCCAGCAATGAAACCAACAAAGACTCACACAAACATCCTTATTTATTGTAGTAATTAACAGCTCACTAAACACAAATGCAGAGCTACTTAATTAAAAGAGGTGGTGGTGCTTCTTTCCTTCAAACTCTTCCTCTTCTTTCTTATCATTTTTCACATCATGGTGCTCATGGAAGGCATAGCCGCCGGCTCCAAGTGCACCTGTGGCTGCAATTTCTTCCTCTAGCATGTGTTTGCGAGCATGTTCTGGGTCTTTCTTTTCGTCGTGCTTCTCACGCTGCATAAATTTTCATTTAATGAGGCAGTTATCAACCCAAATAGCAAGGGAAAAAAAAAAAGAAGAAGACAGTTTTGCCTAAGTTGCTTCCACCGAAAGACTAAAAAGGAAGGACTTAATTAAGTATCTATATTACATTACACAACGGTTTTGTAAAATGTCCCTCTCACAACTATTCTCTATGGCAGCTTGGAGGTTTAAGGTTGAATTAAAATTCGCAATATAAAGACATCACATTCTTTAAGTTCCTCAGCCACAACTTTTCAATTTTTCATTCAATACCTTGTTGCATTTCAAGTGATCAGTGTGAGTGAGAAGTTCTCTTGCATGAGTTTCGATATTTTGGTTGTCCCTAAGAAGAGATTACATTCTTGGAAGAAATTTCGTTTCGAGTAATGTAAGTCTTATGTTATTATAGCCATCTTCTCTCATGCACTTTTAATTTCAATGTTTCATAATTTTGTTCAACGATCGTGTGGAAGTGGGGTTTAATGGTGGTAACGTGAGCTTTGTGGCTGGAATGTGGTATTTGTTGGAGGTGTTAAGAGTGACGAAAACCTAAGGTCCACATTTTGAAGCATTCGCCCTCTAATTTTGTATATATGGCATCTATTGAGAGTAAGCCATTTTACTATCGATAGTGCAAGAAAAGTTTATAATCATGTTAAATCAATGTTTTTGAATAAGTGAGTGCCTTCAGGCGCGGACGCAGTTACTAGTAAATGTACATAGATAACAAGTACTCGCAGAACATTAATTACCAAGGCATAGGCTCCAAGCGCTGCGGCACCAAGCTCACCAAGGCGTTCATCACGCTTGTGCTGCTTCTCTTCCTTGGCATAATCAGGGGGGCTGCTATAATCTGCAGGGGGGGTGTTATCCTCCTCCTTGTGGTGGTGGAAGTGGTGGTGCCTCTCTTCTTCCATTTTAGTGGTGTTTGTAGCAAAAAGTTGGTTGATCCCAAATGCACAGTGGATTATATGAAAAAATGTGAGTATGTATTTTGGTTTTAATGATTTGTGGAAGCCCAGTGAATGGTACTATTTATAATTGATTGGTGAGGGTAAAAGAGTCTAGATCATGCCACATCATGGATTCCATTAATTTTAGCTAGGGTATATGTGGCAGATTTTAAGTCCTCCCCAGATGACCATCCAAAACACTTCTATTTTAGGGTCGTGTAAAAGAGTAGTCATGTACAAAAAAAACTTTCATTCAATATCTATAATAGTTGATTTT